>OW386551.1:35232379-36478969 GCA_936435175.1 Glyphotaelius pellucidus | reverse complement strand
ACCCGACCCGACCCGACCCGACCCGACCCGACCCGACCCGACCCGACCCGACCCGACCCGACCCGACCCGACCCGACCCGACCCGACCCGACCCGACCCGACCCGACCCGACCCGACCCGACCCGACCCGACCCGACCCGACCCGACCCGACCCGACCCGACCCGACCCGACCCGACCCGACCCAACCATAGTAGCTATGGTCGTTACATAAATTCATCATCATTGATAATTATCGATGAAGTTTCTAATTGGCCCTTTGCAAGTGTTGAAAATCATAGACAGATTATTACGGGATCTATGCAATGAAAATGATAAACATTAACCATTTGGAGGAAAAACGATACTTCTGTGCGGTGATTTTCGGCAAATCTTACCAGTTGTCCCCACATGGATCACGTGGAACCTTAATTCAAAATTGCGTCACAAGTTGGCATGAATTTTTTTATTTTCATAAAGTTACGTTTACTCAAAATATGAGAGCCTTACCAAATGAAATAGAAACTCTCAGAAAATATATTGAACTCCGTTATTTTAGCACCTACAAATGATGATTGTTCTTTGATTAATACTGATATACTTAATAAAATTCCTGGTGAACAGCGAACATATCATAGCTACGATAAAATAATTTGTGATAATGATAATGACATCAATAACTATCCGGTAGAGTTCTTAAATTCTTTGACTGTTAGTGGTTTACCACATAAGTTAGTATTGAAAGTTTTTTTTTTTTTTTTTTTGGTTTTAGGCAATTCACCCTGGAGAGAGTGCTTTGTGCCGGTAATATTTAAAATGGATAAGAAATTTCGGTTAATCTAATGGGAAAATACTAAAACAAATTAAATATTGGACTCATTTAGATCACTAAAACAAATTAAATATTGAATTCATTCAGGTTAATAAACTTACATAAAGCTCTATGAACACGAGAATTGTTAAGAGATAAAAGGTATGAAATGTTAAGGGGGGACTGGTGTGTGATTTTAATAAGCCGGCGGTATATGTTCTTGAAAGATGAATGGTTTTTACAGTTAAAGAAAACGTGGTCGAGGGTTTCTTCTTCCACACCGCACTGGCAGAACGGATCATCTAAAACTCTAATTCTAGACAAGTGAGATGCAATTGAACAGTGACCAATTCTCATTGTCGAGATACATGAAATAAATCGTTTTGAAAGTTTTTTTACCGTGAAACCATGGCTTAGCAGGGATATGGTTTTGAATTCCCGCATAGAAAGATCCAGTTCTTATTTTGGAGACTGCCCAATTTTCTTCCCAGGCACGAGTCATATTGGATTTAAGAATAGGAAAGACTTCGGATATAGGAATTCTAAAATTTAGTGGGATAGTTCCGGAATCTGAACCAGATTTGGCGAGAAAATCGGCCATCTCATTACTCTCGATACCCAAATGGGCAGGGACCCAGGCCAATATCGTCTCAAACCCAGATTCACTAAGAGAATTGAGAAGATTTTTTATTTTACATATAATATTGTCTTCCGGATAACGTAAAATATTTGACCTAATTTTAGTTAGAGCACTTAGCGAATCAGTACATAGTAAGAGGCTCGATGAATGTTGAGAACCTGGATTTGATTTAGCGCTTGTTCAATTGCAAAGCATTCGGCTGTAAATATGGAAGCTTCTTTCGGTAATTTATAAGTGAGATTGATGTTGAATTCTGGACTATATATCGATGCTCCACATCTTTTATTTTCAAATTTGGAACCATCCGTGAAAAGGATGGAAAATCCAGGGAATTTTGAAGCCACTATGCTTTTAAAACAATCATCTACATTTTGAAATTTATTTGGGGAAGATAAAATATTCTTCCGAAAGACTGATGTTATTGTGTTTGGTTTTATGATAGGTTAGTACCAAACCAAGTAGGAACGATTTGATTAGTATTATGGAAGGCCAGTAGGTACTTATTTTCAAGCATTTCAAATGCATTATTTGTTCTATTCAAACAAAACAAATGAATAGAGTTTTTTCAGTTGTTTGTGTAAAAGTAAAATTTTCAGCGTCTTCTATTGTTTTACCTCGCAATGAGAACAACCATATTTTTGTGTGATATAATTTGCCCGTTTTATCTGAAATACTCATAGTTGTCGGTGGTGATTTGTTTATTGAAAATAGTATAATAAATCGATAGATAATCGAAAAGTACTTTTAATTGCCCTAGTCCTAAAACTTTTACAATTGTGTTCGGCATAAAAGTGATTGGCTTAAATGGAATATTGTATATAGGAAGATTGGGAACTTCTTGAAGATATTGGAGGGAAGATGATAGAGAATTATAGAGATGAAAACTTTTAATTAAGAGAGGAAAACATTGTTTTTCTCTCAATCTTTTGTTAGAATTCAAATTAACACTTAACCTATTAAGACTTTGTTTAATAGGATGATGTGATAACGATAAAGCCTTGAAAATATATTTATTGGCAAGGAATTGCCTTCTGAAATATAATGGAGGCTCCACACATTCCACCTGAAGCGCATTAATTGGAGAAGACTTCATAGCTCCAATAATCATTCTGAGGGCTTTTGATTGAATTCTTTCCATTTTCTTATCTAGATATTTAGGGAGTGGGTCAAAAAGGAATGAGCCACAATCCAAGTGGCTCCGAACTAGGGAATTATACATTAATTTAAGAGTGGTAGGATGAGATCCCCACCATACTCTGGAAACTGCTCGCATCATATTAAGTCCCTTTTCACACTTTGTAGAAATTATCTGAATGTGTGGAAGCAAGGAAAGTTTATGGTTCAAAAGAAGACCAAGGAATTTGATTTGAGTGGCGGTTTGTAGAGGCACATTATCAAAAGAGATTGGAGAATTGGGGAATTTTTCTTTTGCGCGTGAAAGCCACGACCCTTGTTTTAGATGCCGCCAGATTTTTATTATTTTATTTATTTATTTATTTCTATTCTTGTACATACACTTTACAAATAATTACATAGTTTACATAGATAATAGGTTATTAATAAGAAAAAAAAAAACATGTTAAAGATCCGTAACTGTATGTAAATAGGTTAGTCGTAGTGTTTTGTGAACACCTCACTAGTATTGATTAGTATAGATTCATCCCATTTATTGACAACCAGCTTTTAATATATTGTAAAGCCAAATTCATTTCCTTAGCTGCAAGAATAATATTTTTATGTAACAAATATATAAGGATATCATCCGCAAAGTAAAGTCGCTTGATAGAAAAAGGAATTACTGAGTCTAGGTCGCTTATATAAATATTAAACAACAGAGGACTAATAACAGAACCCTGGGGCAAACCTCTCCATAAGCATTAAGCATTTAGAGGAAAACTCAATAATAATGGACCTATCTGAGAGCAAATTAATAATAAATTGGACTAATTTCGGGGGGATTTGTTTTTTAATTAGCTTTTCTTTCAAAACATTCAGTAAAACATCATCGTAAGCTGATGAAAGGTCAAGGAATGTGGCCAATGTATAAGAATTTAGGGATTGGGAAACTCGGATATCAGTTGTGAACAAACTTAAATTATCCATTGTAGATTTCTTTTTCCGAAAACCATACTGATTTGGTGAGATAATATCTTGACTTTCAACAAACCACTCTAATCTGTTCTTCATCAAACGCTCCGCTACTTTCATCAAACATGATGAAAGAGCAATAGGCCGATAAGACGAAATTTCAGATGGATTTTTTCCAGGTTTTAAAATGGGAATGATTTTTTGAGTTTTCCAATCATCCGGAATTAGTCCTGTTTCAAACATATTATTAATAAGAGATAAGAAATATTCAACCGCCATATCAGAAAATGATTTAATGAAACTATTAAGTATTCCATCGGGACCCGGAGCAGAGTCAGAAAGGGTTCTTATTACTCGTTTCATCTCATCAATGGAGAAAGGAGCATCTAGCCAGTTAGAATGAGATGGATATGGCTTAATAGAAGGCATTTCTTCACATCTGGCCACTGATGGGTGGGCTATTTTATCCGCAAATCTTATAAGAATTTCTTCTGATATATGCTTGGTTCTCGGTGGAGAATACGATGATCCGAATTTTTTAAAGCTAGACCAAACTGAAGATTGGGGAGTTTCCGGAGACAGGTTCTCACAGAACTTCCGCCATCCAGCGCGTTTTTTATTTTTCAAAATTCGTTTGGTTTCTGCCTGGGCTTTTTTAACTGATAAAAATTTTTCTAGTGACATACACTTACGAAAAGAGGAAATTGCTTTTTTACGAGAGTTGACGGAGCGAGTGCATTCCTCGTCCCACCACGGAGTAGAGTGTTTTATTTTAATGTTCGCATTGCGTTTCGGGATGGATTTTTCTGCTGCATTTATAACCATAGAGGGAAACGTCTCACATTGCAATCTGATGTCTCCCGGGGACGATTTTTTTTTAAATTAATAAGGTTATCTAGTTCAGAAGAGAAAGTGCTCCAATTCGCATCATTTATTCTAAATTTGAGATTATTTTTAACTGGTGGGGGATAAGTGTTAGATTGATGTTGGAATCGGATTATAATTGGAAAATGATCACTAGAGAGGGGATCGTTTAGGATGTCCCAAGAGCATTTAGATGCTAATGAATATGAACAAAGAGATAAATCAACAGCACTTTTCCGTTGATGAGGGGGGGTGAATCTGGTTGGAGATCCGTCATTTAAAAAACATAGGTTATGGGTATCAATAAAATCTAAAAGATTGCGGCCAAAACGATTTATTTTGCTACCCCAAGAAGGGGAATGTGCATTAAAATCTCCAAGGATCATAAAAGGGGAACAAATCTGGGTTAAGATTGGTGCCCATTTATTTTCAATAAAAGTGGTAGAGGGAGGAATATATATTGATAATATTGTGATATCAGATAAGACAGCTGCTATTATCTGGATATCGTCGGAGGGAGTATGAATATTAATTTGTTTAAACGGGATAGAATTATGGATTATCAGAGCCGTGCCGCCTTTACCACCCGGTCTGTCGTGTCTGAGACAATAATAACCCGGAATTCTTAAGTGAAAGGAGGGTTTTAACCACGTTTCAGAAATGGCGGCCACTGAAACGTCGTGTTCGTCGAGTAATTGAATTAGGTCAGATTTGTTAGCAAAGAGGCTTTTACTGTTCCACTGAAGAATTTTGTTCAGTTTCGAAGTCATTGGGGAGGCAAGATAATAAAGATTTAATGTAATCGGCAGCGTTGGACGGTACAGTATTGTTGTTTGTAAGGATAGAAATTAAAAGGGTAATTAAAGTTTGTATAAAAGAATTATTATTCATAATAATGAATCCCCTATGGTAATACATCCCCTCCTGCTCTCCCCGAAATTTATATTATATTGATATTTCGGGGAGAGCAGGAGGGGATGTATTACCATTAATGGCACACCCATCGGAGGTCTGGGATTTGGCATTCCCATTCGGGCTGGTCAAAATATTATTCAATTGTTTTTTATCAAGGTAAGGAGTATATTTTGGGTTAGGTTTGACTGGCTTGAGAATGGTTTCTCTGTGAGAAGATGACGTTGAATTTAAAAAGGTGGTTGATTGGAAAGGAGCTGAGGACGATGTCATCTCAGCGAATGATTTTTTCGCAGGAGGGAATAACTTTGAGGCCTGGAAGTACGAAATGTTGTCGGTAGCCATTTTATGTTTTATGTTCCTCTGTCTTGACAATTCCGGACAGGCTAGACTGACCGCGGTATGTACACCCGAACAGTTAATGCAAATGGGATCATTGGAAGATTTCCGATTGATCAAATGGGTGACCTTCTCCGCAAAAGTAACAACGTGGAGGGGAGCGGCATACAGGTTTTGTATGTCCAAACCGGCAGCAATTGAAGCATTGAACAGTTGGAAATTTATAAACTTCGACGGGAAGCGAGGTATAATAAATAAACACACGAGACGGAAGGGATTGTCCCTCAAATGTAACAACAACAGATTGGGAAGGTTTCCAGATCGTGTTTCCATCAGTAGAATCCTTGTAGTTCAGTCGACGCGCCTTCAATACTCTCGGGGTTCCGTGGGAATTATTCAAAGCATCAACAATTTCAGCCTCTGGGATCTCCGCGGGAATTCCTGGAACAAGACCCATTCTCGTAAGGTTAAATGTCGAGATGAACGATTTATATTTATGGTTTGAGAGCGAGTCAATTTTTTTTACAAATCCATTTGCGGAAGCGGCAGTATTAAACTCGATAGATAATTTATATCGCCCTTCCGGTTTAATTGAACCGTTAACAATACCAAGGTTATTATTTTTTGAGTCAAATAAGAATTTTCCAAAATCTAAAGGATGAATAAGTTTTCCTTGTTCAGTTCTCTGAACAATAACGATAAAAGGACCGGAAGCGGAAGCAGGATAAAGTAAGTCATTACTTTTTGAATTTTCGCTAGCTTAAGTACTTGTCTGGGTGTTACTATTGGTGTTAAGGTCGTTAGAGGTCGAGGTTTGTTGAATCGGCGGTATAGATTTAACTTTCGATGGAATGTAAAGGCTATGCGATGGTCGTCGTTTACGATATGGAAGCGTAATAGAAGCCTGGCTAGTATTAGATTCCGAATCAGAAAAATCTAATATCGACCCTGGGTCGGGAGGTCTATCTTCGTCTTCCTCCATTATATAAAAAAAAACTTAACTTTTAAAAATTAAACTGAAAAAAATAATATGCAGTCTATTTCATTGACTGTACAAACAAAAACGGATTAGCCGTAAGTAGAAATGCAAACAAATAGGTATATGATAAACAGAATTAAATAAAATGTAACAATAATCTCTTATCTGTATGAGGCACAGGAACGGGCGAACGGCACTAAGTAATAGGTAAGGTACACACAACCACTGTTGACCGCGGCTCGAATCGGACTCCAATAGAACCTTAATAATGTTCAAACTTATAATTTAAATTAATTATGGTCGAATTTCGACCACTGAGCGACCACTAGTATTTATAAATGGACACAAATCGCTTCCCATAATTGTAACGTTGGGTGTACCCCAAGGGTCCAATCTCGGTCCACTGATTTTTTAATCTTCATTAATGATCTTGGCCCCATGTTACGCTGTGATTTTGTTCTATTTGCTGATGACCTCAAGATTTACCGCAAAATTTCCACTGATTTTGACCATGTTATGCTTCAAAAAGACCTTTATACACTAAATAACTGGTGTATTCAAAACGATATGTATTTAAATGTTATATTATTACCTTTACTCGTAAACATAAGACGTAAGGATCATGCATATTCCATTAATAATGTTCGCTTAAATGCAGACACCACTATAAGAGATCTAGGAATCACTATTGATTCAAAGTTTACATTTAAGAGTCATCAGTGATATCACCAGTAAATCTTTGAAAATCCATTATAACCTTATACAACTCGTTGGTCAGAAGCAAATTGGAATATGGGAGTGTTATCTGGAATCATCACTATTTAAAATATTCAAAAATCATTGAATCTGTACAAAAAAATTCCTAAGACTTTTATCATTTAAACTTGGATTAAATGCCTCACTTACGAGGAACGACTCCAACAATTTCATTTTACAACCCTGGAAAAAAAGACAATTTGCTGACTTAATATATTTATACAAAATTATTCACGATAAGCTTCAAACCGAGTGGTTTGACAATGAGTATTGTCTGAGCAATATTCATATTAAAGTTCCTAATAGACGTAATTTAAGGAGTCATAAAATATTCCATCATGAATTATTTAAAAACAATATTGCATACTTCAATCCTCTGTCTCGAATGTGTCGTCTATATAATACCATTGAATGTGACCATATAGATATCTTCGCAAAAAATCTCACATATTTCAAAAAACAAATTAAACAACAACTCCTACCATGACACTTCGTGGAGAACAGTTATGTAGCTGCTTTATTGTCATACCTTTCTTTCTTTTTTCTCTTTCTCTGCAGGGTATTTATTATATTTGACACTACTATGTTTTATATCAATCATATTTCATACAAAATAACTACACTCCATTGGTCACCATGAAACAGGCAGCCGCCTTGTATGGTGATTTAATATATCTTCTTCATGTGTCACAATTGTACTAACTAATGTGTACTAACATAAATCTCGGAGGTTATTTTTTTTATACATTAGAGGAATAACGACCTGAGAGATATTATTTGTTTAATTTTAAAATTTATTTTTTATGTTCCTAATAACTGGTTTTCCCTTTTTGTTAATATTTAAATTTAAATTTACGAATCTTTTGCTCTGTTTTTATTTTGATTCTTGTAAAAAAATACTAGCCCTTTCAAAATCTGAGTTCTCAATGTTGCCTATTCAAATTTGATTGTAAGACAGGTCTACTTAAACTGGTTTATTCTCTATATCAATTAAATAGTCATGAAGACATTGGGAATTCTTATTTCATTGTCAGATTTTTTGGTTTATAAATGTGTAATTTCTAGTACTTTGTAAATATTTTAAAAATTATAGTGCATGCTATAATTTTAATTATGATATTATAATGTTCTCCAAAATGACCTAGAAAGCATCTCATCCTGCGATCTCTTGAAAAAAACCATTCCTTTGTCCAACTGCAAACATTAATGTTCTCCAAAATGACCTAGTAAGAATCATATCCTTGGATTGCTTTCAAGGACATAAAGAAACCATTCCTTTATTATTTAGAGTATTATGAACTAATTGTGCAATTTGGCTGTCCTGAAACGGGAAACCTTCCCAGTTGGACAGACAAAAAATCGTTATGTAAGGTTTTGTACTGAAATATATACATAAATAAATTAAAAAAAAAAAAAAAATTACGAGACATGTGTTGTATAAATAAATAAATACTTTAATTTTGCTTGTCATTATTTCTGTTATTACTACAAGCATTTCCATCTAGTAACAACTTAACATTGATTACTCATGCTGTGAACATTTCTAATTGGAGTGTTAATATATAGGTAATATACCAACGGAAATTCTAATATTGTAATAATTGTAAATGTTTCAAACAATAAATAAATAATTAATTTTCACTCTGTAAATGTTTCAAACAATAAATAAATAATTAATTTTGTAATATTTTTATTTATATTTTTCGTAATATTTCAATCATTACATTTTACAAAATGGTTGGGTGAGCACTAATATTACTTCCTTAAAACACTATTTCCAGACATACACTTACAATAGCATTTTTTGTATAAAAATTCTAAATTATTTTCTGTTATTATTTTCTTGTATTCAACACGCTTATTATGAATATAAAGATTTCAACTTATTTCATCTTTGTTTTGTAATATTATGTATTGGTAAAAATGGGTTGGACGAAAATAAAACATGAAAGCATGTTATGATATTATAGAGACGTTTTAAGAAAATCAGTCTCACAATAGTTAATTTACCATTCTTTAAAAGATGCAATATTATCAGATTTATTATTCTTTAATACTTTTCGAATGCCTCATTTTATTTATGTTCATTAAAAATATGGCATCTAACCAACAGTTACTATAATTAATTTTTTTTGTTTGTTGTAAATCACAAATAAATGGGATAAATGAGGAATTTGAGTGTCCAATTGATTAGTCGGACATCTCCAAATGTTAAGTTTAGAGATAATGAAGAATGCAATATTTGAATGCTCGCCATAAATCAAATATTTTTTACACGTCTCTGTATTTACGTATTAAATAAGATATAAAATAACACCAGGTGACAAATGATCAGGTACACATTAGTTTGACATTTTGAAATATCCTACTTGTGACCCGGAAAACATCAACATTTTGTTTAATTCTGTACAAGTTTTTCTGCGTTATAATTGATTTGGTGGTGTCTATGAGTAATCTGAGTATTGTACCAGATAGAGGGCACACTTTTACAAATAACTGCATATTCAACTCAAATATCGATTTTTCGGAGATGTCTGACTAATGAACTGGTCAATTGAATTATGCAACACACCTTTTTGCAAGTTTCTAAGTAAATTCCTTTCCTAGAAATGATCATTTGAAGTTTCCTTTGAAACTACTAAATTCATACTTGGGTACTTTGTTTAAAAAATTTTATATGTATAATATTGTAGGTACTTAGGTAATAAATTATTTCAATTTTCTTCTGGAAAATTATCAAAGGCCAAGGAACAAACTATATTTTGATATTTTTGAAAAGTGGATGTATTTAAAAGGAAATTATTTTCAAGTGATAAAATTCTTACATTAATATGTGGATATGTCACGAGCCGGACAAATGAAAACCTTCTTTTGATGGATAAACTAATATTGTAACACTGGAAACGAAACGCAGCAAAGTCTTGTACGAAAACTAATTGGAAAAATATTTTTTTAAGGAGATGTCAGAATGATTTAATGACGCATACTTGTCGAATTTGTTTTCCGTGAAAATATGAAAGGGTGGATGAATACAAATTATTTAAGAATAATCCAGAATCCACTCAATCTGTTTCGTGTAATCTGTTATAGGTAACATTTCTACTTCAGTTTTAGAATCTGTTTAGAAAAATTATTCTGGTAACAAAAACATCAGAAGCAAATTAACAATAAATGGTTTTTATATAAATATACCCACGTACATGATATTAACAATCTGAATACCATTTCGCTTTCAAGATAGAATCTTTAAAATTTTCTTTAGAAAATCTACTTCTGTTCCCATTCTTAGTATGAATATGTAAGTATGATATTAGAATCTTAAAATTTAGAATACATTCATGCTTATTTTACAATGCAGTTTTAGAATAAGTAGAGACCAAGTGTATGTAACAAAATATACAAATGTACAAAACTACGATCTAATTGTTAACGATATTAACGTAGTAACGATTTAAATAAATGCAATCATTTTTTAGAACTAGAAAAGATAACATATTTGGCAGTGAGAGTTTTATCATTAGAGAAGTTGAACAATTTATAAAGCTCATCGATTGAAACACTTTAATTTTGTTAGTTCTTAAGTAAAAATGACAAAAATTAATAAATTGTTAATGTTATACTAGTTATATAATAAAACATTACACATGAAAGGAGGTATTTGAAATATACCTTTAGTTGTTTCAAGATAACAAAGTTATTGTAAATTTTCAATATTCGCAAGGGACATGGTCTAAACTGTAAATAGCTAGTTCTGAAATATTGGCTACTTATTGAATTATAAAATTCTTGTACATTATTTTAAAAGTTATTACACTGACAACTTAGTAAAATGTATAAAGCTAGTCTCACCCGAGCGCTTCACTCTCATTATGTATGTGGACTTGGCCTATTTCATCATATCGCTCGCCATACATTCATTCATACATTGGTAATGATAATCAGGCCAAGCCTAAATCTAGCACTCGTGTCGGACTAGTAAAAGTAAAAATTCTTTAAAATTTCGTACATATTCGAAGACATTTTTTTTCGAACAATAGAAAATTTTCTTAGTTAAATGCAACATGTTATAAAATTTTGATCTGTAAAATCCTTATACATGTACTTCAAGAAATTCATTCAAAAGTTGGTTATCCAATTTTATAAAGGTATTACATGTCTCTTTAAAAATTCTAACGGACCTTACAAGAAATTCATTCTTTAATCTTTAACCCATCGGCATACTGATTTTTATTTGTGATATCTGTGCACACCTACTTCAGTTTTGAAACACTTTTTCTGCATTTATATAGATATCATATTATTTTTTTATTACCTACCCAAGTAGTGGTGTGGGAAGAGCTTTAGCTGCCGGCTTGCAACGGCCTTCAATATGCCGATGCAGAAGAAATGCAACCGCCCAATCTTGGCAGCGGCTCTGGCCATAGGTTAATATCAAAATGACTTACTTCGAGAAACTCAAGCAAGAAATGATCTTGCCATAACCGAAAGGTATTTCTCATAAAAGTTAGTTAATTATTATTTTATTATAATAAACAGTGAGGGGGTCAAACTCCACAAAAAGTGTTTTCTTTAAGTACATTGGAAGTGATTTAACACTAGTCAGTCTTTACACAGATGGGGGCCAAAACTAAGCCCTTCTGTAGACAAAAAAATTATTTACATGTGTACCACTTACGTAATATATTTCATTTACTAATTGTATAAAAAAGCATGATTCTAGCATGAATATTTTCTTACAAGAATAATATGCGTAGTTCAATATAATTACTCAAATTGCTATAAGTAGTTACAATTCATTATTATTTATGTGATTATTAATTTGTGTAAAATTTAATATTGTATATTTAAAATGAATATTTGATGACAATACATTATTTTTCAGTCTAGTGATGGTAATGAAAGACCTCTCCTTGTGGGCAGCGGGCATGCTTTAATTGGATGTAAATTTTACTATGTATACATTTTACAATTACAATAATGTATACATTTTAATATTGTCATTGATAATAATTCTACAATAAAAACATCCAAAAGCATTATTACTACTCCTTTAAAGTAATGATATTTTACAAGGATATGATTACCGCATTGTATTTCTATGTTATTTGATCTCCTTCAGGGACGATATGAATTATTTTAATATATGGCAGTGTTACGTGTGATAAATTGTGTCCTAGGTTACGATGACAATATATGTATCTAATGATAATTTTCATATAATTTTTATACAAAAGTTAGATGTCTACTACAGTATGTGTTTATAAAAAGCAAATCTCTGAATGTTTTATATCATTTTCCTTCATAGTATGATGATTCTCATTTGGTCTTCCTGACTGGTCTACTGAAGTCTTAGTTGCTGATTTTAAGGCAAAATTATGGTCTAAATATTGGGTGCGATCAAAATATATTTGTTACAAATTAATAAGATCATTTGGTTAGGAAACACAGCTTACAATCCTCTTGAACTCTTACGGCAGTTAAAATATTAAAGAAATCAAGAAACTTAGTGCCACTGAATCGTTTTAAATCATTTTAAACTACAAATAATAACTTCTAAGAATTTATTGCCATCACAGCAGAACTTATCGGTTACTCTTCATCATGGTTAAGTCAAATAATTCATAGTACATTGAAATTCATGGATTCTAAGGTAAATTGCGCTGAAGAAAGGAACGGTAGTACAAAACACACATAAAATTACAATAAACATTAGTATGAACTAAGATAAATACAAATTAAAGTGTTATGAAATAGAAATAAAGATTAAAAAAAATGAGATCAACTGTGCCTTTACAAAACAGTTCAACTATTTATTTACACCCCTCACCCTAGTTACATTGTTCTGGTAACACTTAAATCTATCACAAACACTCACTTCACGCTCTGTTGGCATTCATGTACATATTGTTGTCCGAATCTCCACTGGAAGCCATTGAGAAATTGGCCGAGTCTCTTTCAATGTCATGCAACAGATGATTTTGCATTCCGAACTGGGTGGGTTGGATAAGATGCACTGGGAAGGTGTGATGGGAGGAATTTCCCCGCGGATTCACCGGCGGTCTACGAATCGCTTGTACGGCACCGACTAGACGCAAGCCTCCTTGATGAGTAGGCAGCGTACAATGGGGTCTCGCAAACGATTGACAACTAGATCCTGACACCATCGGAGGAGGCATCATAACGCCCCGCGCTTCTAACGCTAGCGGCATTGTCGAACAATGTGGCGTCACCATATCCACGGGCTGCGTGGGGTAGTGCGGTAACGTCGCGGACGACGCAACGATATTCCTCAACGACTCTTTACTATTAGTAAACGTCGTCATCTTCATATTAGTCGACCTCCCGAATGGTTCTTCACTGATAACCGGAGGAGTGTTGACAGTAACTTTCGCTTTGGGCTGCATACTTTTCCGCCGAATTATAACGCTATCGAGACCATTCTCTGTAATCTGTGAAGGGAGGCCATTCTCAGATAGATGGCTGTTGATTGGATGTATGATGGTGGTGTAATGTATTCCCGAAAATCCGTAAACTGATTGCGAGGAGTCTGTTTTATTTGTGTGGAATGTTGGAGGGATGGCGCCTCGTTGCAGGGAGAAGCTCTTTAATCTGTTTTCGTCTTTGGGCTGATGGTCTAGCACAAAGTCGTCTAGACTGTTGGCTCTCGGGCGTTGGTTGGGGAGGCTGGTGGAGGAGTGTACCCCGCTGGAGGACTCGCTAGTGCTGGAGCCAGGAGGGTCGGGAGGAGAGGATCCGCTGCTACCAGACCCGGAGCGGTGAGGTTCCTCTCCAGGAACTCCGGAGTCAGCTCTTCTCAGGCAGCGTGGTGTATTACCGCTACTTGACTGTGAAACATAAAAATAAATAATTATTATCGTCATATAATTTGTAATATCTTGATCTTACTAGAAAAAGAAGATTTTATTTGCAATCTTCAGAAATAACTTCACTTGATTGTTTGGCTTCACATTTTCTCTCGTTCCTCGTACAGAAACAAAAAAAATAAAAGAAGACAAAACAGAAGTGAAAGAAAATAATAAGGGAATATATTATTAACGGAGCCCTATTAAAATCCTCAAAAATGAAAACCATTTCTGGAATTCTAAAAATTAGAATTCTACCACAGTGCACTAGAAAAGCCATTCATAAGCTGATTGTTGAGTACTTTCAGAACTTCTTATATTAGGTAGGTTAATGTTGTTTGTTATAATTGATAAAAGTAATCTAATAACATAAGATTAGTAATAACTAGGAGGCGAAATGCGGAGGCAAAACAAAAATTCCAAAGCGGCTAATTATTTAATTAAACCATCGTTATTTGACCACGTTTAATTTTTTTTTATGGGGCCAACAGACTTAGCTAAATAAAAAGGTGACCGGACAACTCGGAATGAAACCAACTCAGAACCATCTCATATAAGTCATTTAGAGTGATAAGAAAATATATACAAAAAATCGGTTAAATAGGTTATGTTAGGTTAGGGTTATCGGCTAATTTAAAATGATTTTTTTTCATAGCTTTTCAATCACTTTTCAAGGAGGTGTTGAGTTGACTTTATTCTCAGTTGGCATGGAACCATATAAAAGATCTCTTGGTTTTGACCTCTTTCAGCATATCGATCGCCAATCATTCCCAATGTTTTTGCCTCCGCCAGTTGCCTACTAGTAATAACCCACAGCCTCACAATCTACAACCACATTAAAAGTAATATATTTATATCCATGCAGAAATTAAGTAGGTACTAAAATAAATTTTAAAAAATGTAACTAAGGAAAATAAGCCACAATAAAATATTTAACCTGAAAATAAAATACATATAGTGAAGTTTTCTAAGGGATCAGAAAAAAATACTTCTTTAGCGGGCAAACCTTATGTGGAATATATTGGGTCATTCAGTCTTCAAGGAACCGAAAAAATACTTCTTTAGCGGGCAAACCTTATGTGGAATATATTGGGTCATTCAGTCTTCAAGGAACCGAAAAAATACTTCTTTAGCGGGCAAACCTTATGTGGAAAATATTGGGTCATTCAGTCTTCAAGGAACCGAAAAAATACTTCTTTAGCGGGCAAACCTTATGTGGAATATATTGGGTCATTCAGTCTTCAAGGAACCGAAAAAATACTTCTTTAGCGGGCAAACCTTATGTGGAATATATTGGGTCATTCAGTCTTCAAGGAACCGAAAAAATACTTCTTTAGCGGGCAAACCTTATGTGGAAAATATTGGGTCATTCAGTCTTCAAGGAACCGAAAAAATACTTCTTTAGCGGGCAAACCTTATGTGGAATATATTGGGTCATTCAGTCTTCAAGGAACCGAAAAAATACTTCTTTAGCGGGCAAACCTTATGTGGAATGTATTGGGTAATTCAGTCTTCAAGGAACCGAAAAAATCAAACTTCTTAAGCTTTAAAACTTCTTAAGAGAGATCGGCAGAATACTACCTAAACTTATATCGAAAAAGTTTAAAAATCTAGCTTAAAAGTCAACATATTTCGATGTCCAAGACACGGTCGTGACGAAATCAGTTGGCAAATTGTAATACATATAATCAAACGATGTAGTTACACGAAGCTTCACTTAATAATGTTTTATTCCAAATGTGCAAGGAAATATTTCAGAAAAAAGCCGAGTGCGAGTAAAGTTAATATTGTCCTCCTTTTACTGCCAGGGTAAAAGCAGCGCTATTGTCCTCATGCATTAATGAAGTTTTCCTTTTTATTGACATTTCATCGAGAATTCAAATTTATATATAAAGTTAAGCACACGGTGACATCTATGATCAGTAGTGCTAACCTGGCATTCAGTATGCACCGTCACCGTGCAGTTGGAGGAGGTGGTGACGGGTGACATTTGCGAGTTACACTCCACAGGGGGGTCCGGCAGGGCCTCGGGGGTCAGCAGGGGGCTGGGGTCCTCACACGGGTAGTCACACGGGGGGATCAGGTCGCGGTTGGTGCATGCGTAAGTAACGCTGTCATCGCGCACGCAAGCCAAAAGCTGTGCACATGTTGTTTGGTGTTAGTAAGTTGTGAGCGAAGCTGTTAGTAGTAGAGGTTGGATCCAATGGAAACCGCATGTTGAATATTATATGTTACATATAATATTATATGTTACAAGTACCCGTCGTAGTGAATGAGAGCATCAAAAGATGTTTATAGAACAAGAATTAATAAATCGCATCCTGGGATTTGAACTCCAGAACCATCCGCTAACTGAATTATTAAAGCTGTCTGTATTCCCGCTGTGTTTACAACCAATGCATATCTGTAGCCTGTCAAAATACGATTAATGCAAAAATAACATTTTTCTCCCAACAGTTGAAAAACTGTTTTTATAGAAATGCATCTTTCAGGTAATTTAAATGTCCTTGTAATATGAAAAATAAAAAGTTTCACTGGTCTTCTTGGCTCCACCACAATTTATATAAAATATTGAGTTAGGAACTATAGTTATACCGTATGAAGAAAATATAAAACTTGACAAAGAAATGACATAATATCATCATGGAATATTTTTTTGCGGAATAAATTGTTAAAAAAAATTGCGGCATCATTCAGTAATTTCACTTACGCAAATGTCACCTACCCGATATTGCCTGTACAACGATCAAGGTATCATAAAATAGATGTCTTCTGACTTTGAAAATGATGCATATCGTTTTTCAAGGTTTTGTTATTATGTTTATATAAGTTTTCAAAATGCGATTCCCATTTTTATATCCGTGCTTTTGGTAGTTTTCAGGCAAATCATTTTAACCTTTTTACCTGTGGACGGGTATTGCAAATTCTCATTATATATGCGTCGTGTATAGATGACGCTCGTCTTTTAGGTACGCGATCGGTTGGCATGTATACATGACGCTCGTCTCAAGCAGGTTAAAGAGCGCTCATTTGAATGTATTCGCGCAGACCGATAATATTCAAACTGTACGCAAAAATACTTCCGATAAGATTGGAACACCCGCCCGCAGTCCCACTTGCCCCGCAGTTGTTCAATGGTACTGCAGTACACCACTACACAAGCAAGAATCTCTTTAAAATGATTTGCCTGTACCTAGAAAGTTTGTAAAATGATAGACAATGTATGAGACGCAATAGAAAATGTGGGAAGAAAAATTATTTTCTCACAATGTGCGAAAGAAGAAATAGATAGGTACCTATGTGAAATCAACCAAGTCCACAATATGTTAGTAATCAAAAACATGAATACATGTAATTAATATATACTGAAAATAAAATTACATAGGTATTATATAATATCTACAATCCATTACGTGTAATCTATATTTATAAGAAAAAAGCTAGTATATGTTATAGATACTACAAGAATCTACCAATTTTGAGAAGAAATGTCTAGAAATTTTCTTTTGGAACTAATCCCTACAAAATTATTTTTCTAACATTATTAACAATAAAATGTTAACGATCATTCAACAAAAAGACCATTCCTAAAATAATCGAAGGGAAACCACTGACTGACTAGAAGCTAACACAAATATATATTTTCCTCAAGATTCCATAGATGGCAGTAATATTGTCAGAAGTAACATTCAAAATAATATTTTGTTTATTAAAATTTTTTGCTGAACGGATTCCAATAGCAAATTTATTAGAATAATTAAAGGCAATCTAGTCTAATTATGGATCATTTGTATTTAATTATTTTGAGTGGACTGTGGATTAATTAATTTAATTTTACACTTCTGTATGCTTTGCAAAACAGAGAAATGCTAGGATTATTGCTGGGTGTAAATTTCTTCTAACGAAACCCAGATTTAGTGTGCTTTTATGACTCAGAAGTAATAACCGTATTTAGACCGTTTCGCCAGAAAAAAGTTAAGTAAATTTATTACAACAATATTATATGTTAATTATTAATCAGAAAATAGTATAAAATTTATGTATAATTTTGGCAAAGTTCCTTACCTTCCCCTCCTCAGAGGTGTCGTCTCCCGGGTCGCCCCCTCCCCCTCCACCTCCCCCGCCCCCTAGGTGCAGGGGCAGCTCCCTCAGGGTGGCGTAGTCCCCGTCATCTCCCTCGCCGATACGTAGCGAGGCTCCACGCTCCTTATTGCTAGCCAGAGACAAGACAGTGCTATGTTAGTTGGTTAGACATTGACAACAGAGATGGCGCTACTCACTATTATAGCACTAAACATTCTAAACAATAATATAGTAATATAGTTTTTGGTTGTTGAAAAACTGGTTGTTTATACCTTTATAACTTAACTGGCTTCATACGAGCGTGAGATTGTCTTGAAAAAATCCCGAGAGAAAAAAATCTGTTTTTGGTAAGGGAATTGGTGTCGATCAAGAGTGCGGTAGTTGGTTAGGCAGAGTACCCAAACACACGCGTGTTTCAAGTAGTAAGTGGTCCAGCTTTATGAGATCATAACTAATAGTTGTTCTATTGCGGCCCATCACAATTCAGAAACTTTTTTTCATTTGCAAAGTTGTTTTTTTCATAATATTTAACTCGATGTTGCTGCGATTTTTATATATTTTTTGTATGCATAAAAAATGCCAAGTTTCGGCTATTACCGGAAGTTATTATAGTTTCGACATTCTTTTTTCATGCACAATTGAAAAATGTATTGCAAATAATTTTGCATCTTGTCTTACATAAAAGTGATACAGGAAATCATAATAATATATTGCATATTTATGATTTCATGTATTACTTAAATAAATACTAAAAAATCCATAGCTGACGGATGATGTGTGGGAATTAAAAGTAATTGCGCTGATATAGAAATTTCGGAGTTCAATATTCAACAGTTTTTGCCGCTTAGATAAGATTAGTTATAATTATGAAAATCAATAATCATTTTTGGAAATAATAATTTTGTTGGAATAATCATAAATGTTTAACGTAGTTTGAAGTTCATGCAACTTAAAAAAACACGAAAACAGATATAACATAGACTTAAAAATGTAGGGAAAGCAAAAATTATTTAAAGCGCTAATCAATCCAAAATCGGTGAATATAATCATGCAAAAACACAATATCAAAAACATTTTATCTTAAATCTATAAAAGAAATGCCAACAATAAAAAGTATTTTCATTGGAAAATTTGGCAAAGTTGGAGAAGTTATTAGGGAGTTGATCAAAAGAGAAAAAGCTAAAATCAATCTTGAAAACCAAAATGAAGACTATGTTCAAAAAAATTATAAAGACAATAAAATAAATAAAAACACAAAATAGTCAGAAAATTGTAAGAATTACGAGAGTGAACAAATGATGCTAGAATTAGAATAATGTGTATGTATACGCAAAAATATTAAGAATGTGAGATGGAATTATTACAACATTGATTTGATTGTCTTTATAGTACAGTGACTAACTACAAAGACACACGTCACAACATGGCAGGCACAAGACAGAGACAGAAAAGTCACATGTTACACGACAGCCAGTATGAGTGTGAAAAGTTACCGTGAGTTGGACGTACAAGGAACATCATTGAAGGTGACCTTCTGGCCGGGTTTGCCGGAAGGATTGGTGGAGGTCAGTTTCTTGTTGAACCACGCCAGTTTGTCGGTGGAGTCAGAAGGGTTCAAGGAAACCGTCTTCGGCCTAAGCCAGTATATCTGCTCTTCACCGTCTCCGTCATCACTGCCGATACTCCCAGAGGCTTTGGACTTCTTTTCCATTGAAGACTTCTGTATAACTGTCATGATGGCTTTCTTTGGGGAGTTCTCCGAGATGGTGTAAGTCCTCCCATTTCCCACCACCAGCAGAGGTTGGGCTGTTAAATCATCATCTCTGCAGTTTCCAATCAGGTCAACGTCTGTGACCAGTTTAATGGACCTGGCTGATCTGACAGCCGCTTTGCCGATCGTGACACGAAGTTTGAAGACCCATTTTTGTTTGACAGTCAAGAATAGCCAAACGAGGACCCAGAGGAAAAGATGAAGGATGGTGGACACGACGCAGACAAGAACTGAAGAGTCCAAACTGCCTCTGTAGACTACGGTGTAGTCATGGAGGAGGGGGGCGCAGCAAACAGCTATGGCTAAGAGAACGCACAAAGCAGCACAGTGTGTGAAATAACCCCAACCACTGGCTGCTCTGCCTTCTCTCACCATGATTACACGCTTCTCTCGCTCTGTATTTAGGAAGGCGTTAAACCTGTACCAGAAAATAAAAAGTTGTCATTGTTTAAAAAAACCAACTAGTTTCGTAAGCAATGCTTACTTCAACAGGGTTTACTTGACACTAATTACAGTAGACTTAAAGATATCAATGGATTGGCGGGAGAGGGACAGGAGGGGGGCGGGGTGATAGAGGGTAATAGGGGGTAATAATAGTAATTTACAAAGGAAACAAATTTAATAATGAATCGTTTAAAAATATTTTTTGGTTATTTATAATATTTAAGCTCACACTCTTTCTAATTTCAAATTTGTCTAAATCATAGGTTCTCAACCTTATTTGGGGGGGGGGGGGGGGCGGGCTCAACTGTCACTGAATCAATAATTATACTTTTTTTTTTAGAAAGTTAAAAATAAAATAATTTTGTATTTTAAGTACTGGGTTGCTACCTTCTTCCTTTAATGATATAATGTTAATTCTTAATAATAATAATACATGTAATGTACGTGATTAGCGTGTTTTTTTAAAGTTTTTTTAGACCATATATTTTTTACCTGCCCACGCCCTCTCTGTGCCATCTCAATATCCCCTAACTTTCTCTGGGTCTTCTACTGCCCCCCCTGAAAGTCTCAAATGGCCACAAGGGGGCGTTATCGCCCCACGTTGAGAACCTATGGTCTAAATCAGTGGTTCCCAAAATAGTCTGATCAAGATCATTCAGGGGGTCCGTGGAAAATTAAAATTGAGTTGGGAGTCCCTGAACAACGTCAACGGGTCCGCGCAAGGTTTATAAATTTGTTCGTATTCGTATAAAATTGTGATATATTCATACGGAAGTTATGTTAAGATGAAGCCATGCGACGTATTGCAAAATCATACAAAATCATGTATTTTTGTTTTGAAAATTTAATCGCTTGGAAGTATTATATATGCTTCAATTAAATACTGCGTGTAGAACATATCTTGGCCCTTAAAAATATCGGTAATTTTTTTTATAAATCTTTTAATAAGCCTAGAAAAAAATAAAGTATTAGGTCTATAAAAAAACACTTTCAAGTGCAAACTCTCCTACTTGTAAACCCCTTTTCAGATTTAGTTTTATTGCATAATGTGGCAAATTTAGTTTCTTTTTTGATAATCGCAAAAAAAGTCAATATTTATGCATGAACTTCCCGAAATAAAATAAAATGTGCATTTTCGCGTTGTTATTTTTGACATCAATCACGACCGCCGGCATTCGACGAAAATGTTATTTCAAAGTGAACCTTATGCCATGGACATAAGGACCACACAATCGTCACCGCCTTTTTGTCGCATTCTCCACCCAACCGTTGTGGTGGTCAGACGTCCTCGACTCAGTGACTCTCTGCGCCGTAAAATGTTATTCGAGTTTACGTACTATCGATTTTAAAATTTCCTAGTTATATACGTAGATGTTTGAATATACCGGTTAACCACTTTATAATTTACTTTATTTATATAATAATACTCGTTTTTGAAAAAAAAATATAATTCTGTTGCCAAATGTCGTTTGAAGAAGGCAATAACTTTGCCTATGATTTGACATTTACAATTTTAAATCTGGCGCGCTTTTGAGTATTAAACAGTGACAACTGTACCGCACAGTGAGCAAATTTCAATATATCGTTAACAATTTAATATTTATAAATTCGTTTCATTTTCCGTATAAAGCGACTTCCTTGAAGTACTCGATTTACATTTTGAAAAAGTTATATTATTTTTATTTAAAAAAACACGATTTTTAAAATTCCGCCGTAACATTGATGAACTTAATTATTTTTACGTTGATTACACTGGCATAAATCTAACTATGCACATCAAATCTCCGTAGAAGAGAAACGTATTAACTTTAATTAATTAACTTTTATTGCCAAGTTCTAGTGAATGATTAAATATAATTTTTTGTTTATTAATACCTAAATTACAGTCCGAATCTTTCCCGTTCAGTTGCTAACCGCCAAGCTGTTGGTGAATATTTTTGGTGAAAATTGTTATTTCCTATATTTTTATTTTTAAATAAATGCAAATTGTCCAGAAGAATTTTGAACAATCTAATTTATTAGCAGTTCAAATATAATTGTAGGCCTCCTGGTCAAATGTATTTGACGGCCTCCGTGTTTGAGGGGAAAGGCTCTCGTCTAGCGATCCGATGGTCGAATAATTAAATATAATATATTATGGTATATTTGTGGCATGTTCCGGAATGGAAGATACTCTCGGTATCGCCCTGGTGTAAGACCAAAATTCGAAATTGATACGTTTCTTAGTGACCAGATCTGAATAGTCAGGTACTTCCCCACCTTCCTCTTCCCCATCTCTTTCTCTTCCTCGCTACCTCCAGCCTCACAACATACCCCAATTGGGGATGCCATAGTCTCACTGACTCCAAATAGCAGTAGTTGAGATTCTTGTGTAGTATTCACATAAAAAAATAAAAAAGGCACTAGAAAATAAGATAAATCTTCTTGATAGAAATAACGCCATAATTTTGTTAACTGTTAATTAAAGTTTAGTCGGTATTATATAAAACAGATTCCCAAGATTGAAGTTTTTTTTTATCCAGTTAAAATTTGGAGTTCACCACTCTCAGTCAATTACTTAACTGTAAACTAAATGTTTGCATTAATGTACCCTTCTCCACCCAGAGCAAATGATTCCTTCATATATTCCGGTCCTCTTCAAAATTCGCGTTAATACATCCCTTCTTACAGATCATTCTTTAAGCCGCCCCACAACGCTGCCCAACTGGTTGCTTGAAAATAAAAACTTTTCAATAGAATTCTAAAGAAATGTGAACTGCAAGAGTGTATAGAAGAGTTAAATAAATCGTATGATAAAATAACTGTAAATTGCATATTAATAACTACCTAAAAAGTTACATTATAAAAAAAATTTAAAAATTCAAAATTATTACACATTTTTTATTAATAAAGTATACAAATCTTAAGTACGTTCAAATGTTTTATAAACTTAGTCTATTCCGTGCCAAGGAGAGCTATTCATCTTGGTTCATGAATTTAAAAAACAGTCTTTTCTGCCTCCTGTAAAATTTGATAAATGAAAGTTACTTGTTCTACAAATAAGGCCCATAATATGTTAATTTTACTATGTATTTTGATAATCATAAATAAGTATTAATATAATTATTATGTTCATATTTTTCACAATTTTTACCACAGTGTATTTGAGGGCGGAACTCGGGATTTATGAGCCTGACGCCTCTCGTCTATTATTGGTTGTCAAGTTTTCTCAAGTATTTTATAATCCCTCGCAAAACAGACGATTTAGAATTTTTCAAGGACTATGGGATCACCTTAAGTTACTAATTCTAATCAATATAATATTCCAGCCTTTAAAATTGCAAAATACAGATGAAGATTTGTTTGCTTATTGTCATTGGGTGGGGGGTCAAATTAAAACTTTTAAACAATATAAGTGGCTAAAAGTTTTAATTTAATTGTAACTTAGTTTTAACCTACAACTAAGTATTTCATTATTTTTTAATTAAAATGGTGCCACAAAATAAGTTCGCTGTGTTTGAAGGAGAAAAAGACTTGAATTCAAATTTTAGATTTTCAAGTATAACGCTGAAAACTGAGGGGTAAAATAAATATAAATACCTTCCGTATCCATAGAGATAAAGCACCAAACTGGAAGATAGCACCAACAGTCCCGATAGCACAAATAATGCCAGAGTAACATGGGGGTTGAGGAGAAATGGAGATTCTCCTCCAAAAAAATTCACCCCAGCTCTATGACGAAGAAGAGGAAGCGCTCTATCAACGCCATACACCTGGACCTTGTACAAGACGGACATTCCAGCAAATGACATGAGGCTCTGAACTCCATTGACCAGAAGTTGAAAGGAAAATATCAGGCCGAAACACTTGTTGGTGCTCCAAAACACTGCCGGATAGCGAACTGCGTAGACCAAGAGGGCGATAGCGTAGTTCAGGAACTCCAAAGACACCCCTCTCCATCGGTTTTGCGACTCTGTAATTTACAAAAAAACGTTTTGAAACATTACACATTAGAAATTAAATAATTAGGAAGGTACTTTCATAAAGGCGAGAAGGAAAAGAGCTATTTTAACAACAAACGAAATAACGAAAATTGTATTGCTTGAATCAAGCAATAACCTTACTTATCATTTAATGGAGAGAGGGTGGACTGAATGACTGGCAAAAGGACGATGATGATAGAAACAAAAAATAGTCAGGTGCTGAAATAAAATTTTACCTGATGGATCCCACGGTTCAGACCCAAGAACATCTCGAAGACTGTTTTCCATACTGAATGGCAGGCTTTTTGGTTGAAACTTTGACGAGTTACGGTCGACTTCGGAGAAAGACCCCATTGTTGAGCTCGAACTAGAAGTCAGGGTGGTCGATGTTCTTGATCCCTTGTTCCTGGAGTTTTGTCTTTTTGGAGCAATCGTTGGAGATATATATTTCGTATTTGTTGTCTTCGCTAAAACTGTTTCTTTAACTGTTGAAGCGATTGTCGTTGGTGGAGAAAAAGTTGTAAACGTTTCCGTAATTGTTGGATATTCAGTTATTGACGCCAAAGTTGTCAGAATGCTTAAGGTTCTTGGTGAAGTGGGTGGTGAAGTCACCATCGGTAATGGCGTTGGAAGAGTTGATATGTTGTTGTGGTTATTTGTTGAAGTCATGAAGCTGAGAACTACGAGACGATCCCTGTTAGCAACCATGAAGTCCAAATCGGTTCTCCAGATGGCATCTGAAATAAAAATAAAAAATTAAATGTTTGCTTCATTTTTAGCTTCGGTGAATTTTCTTATTTTCGCAAAACTCATCAATGTTCACTGCTACAAAAACTTGCGAAAGGTTTCGTATTTAAATTTGCGGAAAATCCGATACTTTAAATACCGTCTGCGAGCTTGTTTATTAAAGCAATAAGTTTTTATAAAAGAAAGCCTAACGGATTTGAAAAAGGTTCCCTGTTAAAATATAAACGTTGTAAAAAAAACTCGCGCCGGTCTGTAACTAAATTCTCCCGTCAGAGAAACATAAACAAAGCGGGCTATCTGACACTCAGACGCCCTGCTCGTTTTCTGTAGGTTACGCTTTACCGTAATATACTGTTCACCCGAGAAATAATGACCTCTGTGCGAAATATAAAGATATCATCTTCTACGTGTTAAAAACGACAATTATTTCATGTTTATTTATTTTTCTTCTGACTATTTTAAGTAAGAAGTTTAGGCTCTTCCGTGTATTTTCTCCGATAATCGATGAAGCGAATGAGTGTAATGAGAATATGTGTAAGGAGAATATGTGACGTTAATGTGAATAGTAGGAGTAGTCGGGGACGCCCGAGGAAGACGTGTGACATTTAAATTTGGGAGACGGGTAAGGGTACCGCCGCCCCGGGAACCATTTATTGGATAACTAACACCTCTGCAATAGGTAACCCTAAGTGGTTCGCTACGTTTAGTGTCTTAGCAGGGGGTGAGCGAGCTCATGGGGTGAAGTTTGTCCAGGCCTTGGCGGCGGATGTGCCTGCCTACCTGCTGCGTGGCGAAGAGAAACTGGTTGAAGGAGGCCTTTTGACCTTTCCAGCCGGACTCTCTCGAGCCATCGCTTTGCACAGCTGTTGGAGGGATGGATTCACATGTCCGGGACTCCTGGATACACTGACTCCCAGATTCCTACCCACCCCTAATACCTTTTTTCTTCCCAGAACTTCCTATCCTTCTCTTCCTTAAAAAAGACCCTCCACACAGAATCCCCTAACATGGCATAGGCCCCGAGGGAAACTATTTTCTTCCTCCTGTGTGGAGCTAATATAAAATAAATTAACAATATACTTTGTCAGAGATTTTCAAAAGTTTTAAGTGTTCAATACAATCAAATAATTTTTCAATGGTGTATTTAGGATGAAAAATGTGTGAATCTATAATAATTCTATTAATTATTGATGTTTTATTGCTAGCAATGAAACAACAATTTGAAACCACCGGTCTCATTTTTACTAATTTTGAATTAAAATGGTGCCACAAAATAAGGTAACGAGTTTGAAAAAGTTTCCAAAACAATCTCAACCAATACTTGTAGAGTGAGGTCATAATCAAAGCGACCAATGAGCGCAGACCTCACGGTATTTCCGAGTTATATCCCAACCAAAGGGGTCTTTAGAAGTGACATCATTTTCAAAGCGGCCGATCAGTTGGTGCGTCGCAGGTGCACTAATTCTCATTTCCGTTTCATCCGAAATTCAAATCACGGCCCTGCTAAAGAAGTATTCACTTCAAAAATAAAAATGGAAATTTTTATATATTTTTATTTTTTTTTATTGAATATAATGGTACAGAGGTTACATGTTTTTATAAATTACATAAAGTTTTTCTTTTAAAAAATACATTAATTAATAAGTATTACACCTTTTTTTAGAGCAGAGCTCGAGTAATAAAGGCGGAGAAAACGAATGTAAAGAACAATTTAACAAAGAAAAAAATAGTAATTTTTTTTTTATGAGTAAAACAGAAGATAGGAATTTAACAGTGAAATAAGAAAAAAAGGTCATATATGTAAGTATACACATACACACACGTAGACATACACACATACCTACATATATACACGTATACAAAATGTTATCGGCATGTGTACATACACAAAAACATATGCATATATAAATACACATACACATACATATATAAAAATATACCTATATGAATATAACAGAAATGAAGTTGAGGAGGTAATAAAAAAGAAAGGAGAAAAATAAAGAAAGAAAAAGCATATCCGTATAATACAATTGTGTTGAGAAGTATAGTATTATAAGATGTAGTCATAATAATGTGTTTTTATTGATTTTTTGAATTTTTTATAATTAGTTTCCAATCTTAGATTAACTGGTAATTGGTTAAACCATTTCACTCCAGTATATTTATAGAATTGTTGGGCTGTGGTAGTGTTACAACGTGGGACAGTCATAGAGCCAAGTATATTTGTTCTAATGCTTTTTGAAAAATGAGTAAGGTTCACATTATTGAAGCAATCTTTGTGTATTTGTAAAATTGTAATTTTTTTATAAATAATGTGAAGTGAAGGTACTTTAAAATCTTAAAATAGTTTAATGGTGGGGTAATCATATGACTTTTTTAAAATTATTTTTATTATTGTTTTTTGAATGATTTCCAAAGGTAAAAGAGAAGTTTTGAAGGCACCACCCCAACCAACAATTCCATATTGTAGCACTGATTGAATTAAGGAAAAATAAATGGTTTTTAACATCGTAATATTTAAAATGTTTCGAATTTTAATGAAAATGTACATTAATTTTCTTATTCTCTCAACTGTTGAACTGATTTGTATTTTCCACTTTATGTTGCTATCTATAATTACACCCAGGTATTTAACGTTGGTTTTAACAGTAAGTGTAGAACAATCAGGTTTACATGGATATGAATTTGAATTAGAATCATATGAGTGGATACATATGTTTACATTCTCAGGGATAGCATTTTTATTCAAAGTGAATGGTATAACAAAAGTAAATATTATAGTAGTATTTGTGTTTTTTCTCCAGAGTCGCTAGATTTTGCTTTTTAGTTTTCTTTACCTGTTCATTTTGGAGTGGTTTGAAGATTGGAAATTGATTTTGCAAAAATAAAAACGTTTTTTTTTTTGGATTTTATAGATTTGAACCCAGGTGATCGATTTCCAGTGCATTTTTTTCTATAAATTTTGTCATTGTATTAATATTTATGGTTTCTGCTTCGGATTCGCTAGATGTCGTTATCTATCGCGTTATGTTTGTTGTGGTTTGAAGATTTATTGATTTTGCAAAAAAAAATAATTTTTTTTCCGATGTTACGAGTTTCGAAACTACGTTGTCTGGTTTGGATTGTCCCGGCCACTGCATTCGTAAGGTGCTTTGCACCGCTGAACCACGGCGGGCCCGCGCGAGAGCGACGATTTACTGCATTATATATTATTTGAACCGAGTAGGAAATGTTAAGTTTATTTTTATTAATTTAAACCGCACTTCCGTTTCACGCGAGTTTCAAATTACTCTGTAATGCGGCCTAAGAAGTTTCACTTCATAAACGAGTGTGCTTTAGACCACACGACTGAAGTAAAAATTCTTTATGCTTTGTTCGCCTCGCCCGATCACATTTTTCGTAACGCTCTCGTCACGTATTCACCAGCTTACTCCCCAAGTCAAGCGTGCGCAAAGAAGTTTTACTTCAAAAAGTGTAACGGATTTGCATTATTGATTAACACCATAAGCCACAACTTGTTCGTCGCACAGTAATTCTGTACACCAGTCTATCTATGCATTATTTAGTTTGCCTGGTTCATTTGCACAACGTCCGTTCCGTTCCGCTCGTTGTCCTCGTGAACGGTCTGAACGGTCTGAACGGTCTGAACGGACGGCGCGGGCGAGGCGGCGGAAATACACCGACGTGAAACGTTGTAACCGTGAACTTTGTATGGGGCCGTCGTCTGAGCGGTAACGTAACGGAAAATCCATAACGTAGAAGCTCGACGCTCAGCGCTCCGTGGCTTCTGCGTGGCATCAACTTAGTTTGGTTTAGGACGTGATTTACGTATAGGTACTACTGTGATTTTGTTATTATATAGTTCTCATGGTTATTAACCAATAATGATGATTGTACGAGTAGGTACAATAGGTTGAGTTTTTTTGTAATACGTAATGGTGCTTTGAAGTTAGCATATATATAATAAAAACATATTTTTACAATTCGGAGACGAATATTTTGTGTTTTTATCACAGCACAAGTGGGTACCTACTCATAATGATTGCACTGAGAGCCTACAACCTACAAATATTTAAAATATCAAATATGTAAGTTAATAGTTACTATTAACCTATTAAAGCCGATAGAAAATCTGAATATTGTACCCGCGTATGATGACACCTAATATAATTGTTTTAATCACGTTATTACACATACAAGTCCAGAAAGACATGGCACGATCAAGTGATCGAAGTACCCATGTACGAGACGGGGTAGACGGA
Source organism: Glyphotaelius pellucidus (assembly GCA_936435175.1). Taxonomy (NCBI): domain Eukaryota; kingdom Metazoa; phylum Arthropoda; class Insecta; order Trichoptera; family Limnephilidae; genus Glyphotaelius; species Glyphotaelius pellucidus. Next base: position 36,449,471 of record OW386551.1, on the reverse strand, counting down.
TGTAGATTAAGACACGAAGGTATTGTGGGAAATAAAAGACATAAGATCGGTGTGTGACTTGACCTTGCCATAAGGGATGTATATTTATCTTTTAAATAGTATTTGTATTTGTCCCTTTACTCCATTGCTTTTATTGTGATTTCGTACTCGTTTGTTCGCACTTGCTTTAAGCTTATTAAACCTTTCTTTTCATTAGATTCATTTATTTTTTTATCTGTCCCTCGATAATCCAATACTTAAACTATCTCTTTTGAACATTTTGTCTCTCCAGCCAGCCGACGAATCGAACACGCGACGCCCGGGTGGGACCCAAACGCGATGCCCACTCAACCACTTCATATCTTAATCATTCCACCTTCTTCATTCTGGATCTCTTTATTAGTAATAGTGACGCATGGTTTTCCCCAGATACTTATTATAAGCCTCTGGATATCATTTCTACAGCACTCATCCTATTTTAGTCCGACCTCTATTATTTTCATGCAATATTTGAGATTTCAGCGGACACCTGATGTATTTAACATTCGGATCTCAGGTCACCGAATTAAATTCGGATAATATGTTTCGCACAGAAAACTGTTAGTGAAAAACCTCTGTAGATTCCGCCATAAAACAATTTTATTTCTTTTTTCAGTAAAAACGAAGAAAATATTTAGAAAAAATCATAGTTTTAGCAAATCAACTTTCAGAAAACCAAAATTTCTATTGAACTTCGTTAATAATATTATATTATTTGAAAAATATGTTTTATGTTTTGCTACATGATTTTTTTGGTAATTAAAGTCCAATTATCTGTTGCTTTGTTTAATTTTGTTTTATTAAACAAGAAACGAAAGAAATAAAACAATGACTACCTTTTCATGCTTTATTGATCCGTTTCAAAGGTGATGTTAGCTTTCTGTTCTTCTTCAGGTCAAAAAATAATACTAGTTCAATTGTCGAAGAAATTCCCCCTCGGGGAAAGGAATTAATTCGTCAGTCTGGGTCAGCATTATTTTTTTCATTTATTTCCATCATTAAAGAACCGTAAGAGCCTTCCGTAAGGATCTTATTTTATCTCAAAGCCCGTCTTGTTCAAGAAGAGGCAGATAATTAGAAATAAGACCATGGCAACTGAGCTAAATTCCCATAATTACGAGCAAGCCATGACCCTTTTTTATAAGAAGCGCTCCAAACTCCCACGAGGGCTTAATTTATACCCGGAAAAAGGGAAAAACAAGTTTCTCGAAAATATGCTGGTTGTACGTTTGTTACGTTACAAATACACCGCCAATATAGATGCGCGCGCACCATCCCCTCCCGCGCGCACTCTACCCCTTCCCGCGAGCGACAAACCGGAGCCGCCGCTAGACCGAACTCTCGCGGCGGCCTCAGTCTCCAGCAAGCCGGCTTACAGGGCCCACGTACCGCCCGAACATGGGCGACACCAGTTCAGTTTCGCCGTGTGCGCTTCCGGTCTCCGATGGACGCTGCGTAGCTTGATAGAATCAAGCGCGGGAAGCCGCTGTTGGCCCAAAACCAAACGTGAGTCAATTACCATGTTATCCCTTGTGTGCAATTAAATGTATTAACCCTAGCCACGCGTGATAGAGAAGAGAGACGGACATTCAAACTAACTTTCAGCTAGGATCGTTCCTTATGTATTATTGTGTCTCCTAGAATTGAATAAACTGTTTATGTGATAACCTACCGTGTTTTGCTTGACGAGGGAGGCCCTGGGACAATGGAGAAACGTGAAGTTCCGAACCACAAGCACTAGCCCTGAGGTTACGAGGAAATCCTGCTTGTGCCAAATCTTGAGCTAGTTATAATTTGGGGCAGATACAGCAGCTAATTTTATTAAATATGTGAGAGCTTTCTCCAACCCTGCCGTTAGCGTCAGCACGCACGCTGGACGCCAACACTGGCGCTAAACGTGGGGCCATTTAAATTTTTTCTGTTCTACCACGGCCTCGTTCCCAAGCAACAATTGTAAACTCTGAAATGTTATTATGATGTATTGTTTATTCCCAATTGTCTAGCACTTCCAACAGGAATCTCGGCGCGAACATAATTTCGAATCACAATTTAAATTATTACGGACGCGATTTTATCATTTGTGACTCGTCACTCGACAAAATATTACCGGTATTCCAACGCAAGGTGCCCAACCTAGGAAGTTGTCGCTGCGAATAATACAGTGATTACAAAGTGTCGGCCGATTAAAATTGCTATTTTCAATACAAGTGAATAGTGGAAATAAACACAAATTAAAGAAGAATTTATTCAACAATTAAAATCATGTACATGATAAACAAATCATCCGCTTGGTCTCGAAAGTGCTAAATATTTTTAATAATATACTAGTTTGCAGCTCGCTGGTACGTTTCTTTAAACGAGACACTCGCTGACACCTAGGGAACAAGTGGATTTAAATTCTTTCTGTCATTTGACAATTAAGTATTTTTGACTCTGTCGTCTGATGAAACCGGATCATGCCATGCCATGCCAAAATCACATTCGAATATTGCAAAAAATACTAAATTCGCGTTGACGTGGATTCCTTGACATCTGACACTATAATACCTTGTCAATTGACAATGAAGGTAATATCTTGTCGAAAAGACGAAGGGAATTCGCGGGTAAATACCAAAAATTGGTGCTGTTTAAAGCCAGGCTATAGGAAGCCGCGTAATGAAACCATGCCCCCAAGATATTGTTGAATTCTCAAACAAATTACTTCCACGAAAACTTGTGAAAATTTTTTTTCGATTTTTTTAAATTTTCGAAATATTTTTTTTTCCAAAAACGCTTGGAGTTTTTCTTAAAAACGCATTGCCAGAGGAAAATCGCTGCGCAAATTTTCTCCAGTTTTCGGACTCTGAAAATTTTTCCGATTTTTCCTATTTTCGATTTTTTTTAAATTTTCGAAATATTTTTTTTTTCCAAAAACGCTTGGAGTTTTTCTTAAAAACGCATTGCCAGAGGAAAATCGCTGCGCAAATTTTCTCCAGTTTTCGGACTCTGAAAATTTTTCCGATTTTTCCTTTTTTCGATTTTTTTAATTTTCGAAATATTTTTTTTCCAAACGCTTGGAGTTTTTCTTAAAAACGCATTGCCAGAGGAAAATCGCTGCGCAAATTTTCTCCAGTTTTCGGACTCTGAAAATTTTTCCGATTTTTTCCTTTTTTCGATTTTTTTAATTTTCGAAATATTTTTTTTCCAAAAACGCTTGGAGTTTTTCTTAAAAACGCATTGCCAGAGGAAAATCGCTGCGCAAATTTTCTCCAGTTTTCGGACTCTGAAAATTTTTCCGATTTTTTTTCCTTTTTTCGATTTTTTTTAATTTTCGAAATATTTTTTTTTCCAAACGCTTGGAGTTTTTCTTAAAAACGCATTGCCAGAGGAAAATCGCTGCGCAAATTTTCTCCAGTTCTCGGACTCTGAAAATTTTTCCGATTTTTCCTTCTTTTCGATTTTTTTAAATTTTCGAAATTTTTTTTCCAAAGCGCTTGGATTTTTCCTAAAAAGCACGCGGCCAGAGGCAAACCTCTGCCCAAATTTTCAAATAACCCAAACACTTACAAATACGCGTTTTTCGCAGAAGCATTTTTTTTTAAAAAAAAAATATATATACGTCCCCAGTGGTCAATCCCTGGCAAAAATTTCTTTCCAATTACGGATAAAGAGTCGAGTTCTCGTTTTTCTCCCAACGTAAGGTCACCCTGACACGACCCTATACACTATGGAAGTCCCTCAAGTCACGCTGGGTATAATCCCCCACATTTCTACGTCAAAAAAGGAAGAACTACTACAGGCCCTGAGAAGTAGAAAGATTTCTCCCAGGAATAAATCCAAAAAATGCCTTATTCAATATGCTTCTTTCTACAACAAAAAGTACATCAGGAAGCACGTCACGTTCAAGGAAGAACGTCTGGAGAAGAAACAACACTCTGTCGCAAGGTGCGCTGTACTTCTCTGCCAAATTGGCACCCCGTTTTGTAAAAACGAAAGATTCCCCAAAGAAAACTTTCGCCCAAGCCTTTCGTCCGGCATAAAACCGGAGCACAACGAAAGGAAATGTTTTTTTTAGAAACCTTTCTAGCTCTGGCACAGTGTTGTCAACTGTAGCCAAAGTCATGGAAGAAATTATAATTCTCCCTTGTGGTTTCGTTTCATTTTATTTTATTTTTTTTTTGTATAAATATCTCGTCATCATCAGTCATTCGCCTCTAATTGCTGCCCCAGGTGTCAAACCTTGGAAACATCGTTTTTTCTAAGCATGCACACCTCTACCTGAAATTGATCACTTCGGAGAAAGGAATTCCCTGTGGCTTACTGCAAGTAGTCAGAGACTACGTGCCCAAGGTTTTGTGCATCGTCACAACTCGCAGCATCATATTTTCACATCATCATGTCATACCTCGTCACCCCTTTCTAAATATTAGAAAATCTTTTTGTACATTAAATATCGGGTCCTCGCCAAAGTGCATCTAACCCTTATGTCATATGTAATTAAATTAGGTAAGCAAACCTGTGTAAACCCACGGCGGTATCAGATGTTTGCTACCCGTTCTAAGTTTTTTTTCTGTTTTTTAAGAAAATAGAATGGCGCTCAATAAATAACCCTAATTGCTCTAGCTCTCCCCAGAACTGAATGTGGAGTCTGGAAAGTATCGTTATAAAAGGGACAACTTTTAACGTGCCTCTTCATTAACGATAAATTTTTTTTTTACAACATTTCAGCAACATTGAGTCACCCTGGGTCTCAACTGCTCAAACTGAAATTTTGGGGTTGCCTTGTTGTGACTTATCACGTGCAAAGTACGAGGTCACAACAAGAAGCCAGGTCTCCAAGTGAACACCCTGCGAACAACCCATCCCATTATTATAATTTTCATAACACCAAGGTGTGTCCATCGCAGTCTGTTTAAGTAAGTAAAACCTAGAAGGTCTTAAACACTCAAATCGGACCTTTGTAAATAATTTGCCTTGTCAAACAACGATAAGCGCATGTCTTGTATTGTTGCTACCATCGTACGTGTAAGTACAACAAAAGTTGTACCATCACGATACGATACTCTGTGCGTAACCAAAAGGGTTGTACCACAAAGGATCTCTTTTGCGGTAAGCTTAGATGAAATTCACATTCCATCAGCACGCCAGAATTTTTCGTCCCTTAATTGTTGAAGTATAAAATCTTGGCCAGATCTTCAAATATGTTTTTGCCTTTGTGCAAGTCTTTAACGTACGCTAATATGGATTTATTATGCTACGGTATTGTTGTACTAAGTACATCAGTATGTCTCGCCGTCTGTATTGAATAGGTACTTTTATATGAACGTTAACCTTTTGTTGCCATCATAGGTGGGAACCTTATAAAATCTGCCGTCATAGATGGGAATCTCAGAATATCTACTAAATGCGATACGGGGAGCCCGTTATAATTACTCTGTGGGTTTTTGTCAGAAATGTCATAAACACCTAGTCTTTTGCACCTCCCTTCAATACTGGGCAACCCAGTTGTAATTCGTTCATTGTTATCCGTGAAGACGTTATAAAACTTACTTGCAAATCTTTTGATTTTGCAATCTTGTACGCTATACGTGAAGACGTTACAATACTCACCATGAATCGTGCGAACGAAATAATATCAAACCTTTATGTGTGAACTACTCAATGTAGTCCACACCCCTTTTTTGTAATCATTAATATGCCCGTGGACTTCCTGTCACAAGAACCCAGGAACTATCTACTATCTCAAAAGGACTAATCATACGCTTCACGCATGATTATGGGGCATCGTGTCGTGGGAGTTAAGTTGATGGACACAAACACACCTAACTCGTTGTCTGGGAGACGAACAAAGAAAATCCCCAGGTTTGTGAGATTTGAGCAAGGGTCTGTCATTTCTCGCAAACAAGTAGGAGAATAAAACGACCCCTAATCTTCTGCCCAATACACGTAGAGGATTAGACTTTTATGTCAGTGTATTCTTTTGTCCAACACTACCAAATATTATTGTAATGTGCCAGGATGACTGCTGTAGACCTTGTTTCACCTCCACCCAGAGGTCGAATTTCGGAAATAGCCGAGTCCCCAGCAGTTTTCTTCGTTCAAATGTTCCCAATTATCACCCTCCCCCTTCCTCGAAATTATCCGTGAATGGGGATATATGCGTTACGCACTTGGCGTTTCGTTTGTCAAATGGGACAATCTTCATACGCGGATCCTTTCAACTTCCTACTCCTTTCCCACTTTGTTATAACTAATCTTGTACGCAATGTTTTGTTTTTCGAAAGTAGAAAAAATGCTACCGTATAGACGTGAGCATAGGTCATGGAAGACCAACTTCTTTCGAATGGGAATTTTGTTATACGTACAATCCCTCAACCACGTATTCTTGGAAATGTATTTGGTAAAAAAAAAAAAAACCAAAAGGGGTTACACAGAACCTGTCCTTGAATACGTACCTTTGTAACATGTATTAGGAATTAGCCACATTTAGTTAGCTCTCTCTCCGTCTCTCTCTCTACACGCCAAACAAATCCAACTTTTTCTCAACATGCACACTTGTTTCTCTCCAAACTTTTTTCATCATTGGTCTACTAGGCAGGTAAACTTCAAGAATTTTGTTCTAATAATAATTTTTGCCGGATTTTAAAAAAAAAAAACCAGCAGCTCTGCACCCTATCTACATCTGCGCCTCTTCATGCTGCCCTCGCTACCGTCACGGAGGTCCCTTGCCTTCAATCCCTGCGTACCAAAAGCACCCGACCGCATCTAACATAACCTAGTGTGAGTCGTGCGTGTAGTTGCGAATCGTATCACCACAAAGAACCGACACTCAAAACAAACCCGAGCACGCCAGCTCTAGGTTGGTTCCTGTTCCTGTTGCCCTTGTGCAAATGCTCTGCTGCCATTATGCAAATATTCCTGCTGCATAATACAAATGTTCCTGTTGCCCTTGTGCAAATGCTCTGCTGCCATTATGCAAATATTCCTGCTGCATAATACAAATGTTCCTGTTGCCCTTGTGCAAATGCTCTGCTGCCATTATGCAAATATTCCTGCTGCATAATACAAATGTTCCTGTTGCCCTTGTGCAAATGCTCTGCTGCCATTATGCAAATATTCCTGCTGCATAATACAAATGTTCCTGTTGCCCTTGTGCAAATGTTTCTGCTGCCATTATGCAAATGTTCCTGCTGCATAATGCAAATGCCCTACTGCCATTGTGCGGATGCTCCTGTGCCCTTGCGCAAATAACAATACCAACGATTGTTCACAAAACAATCCCACTACATACAAAAACCAGTGTACCAACCACCAATTGCGATTCCACTCTCCAGTACTTCAATGGTTTCGTACTGGCTCACCCACAGGATCCGGAAGCAGTTACCCTTTCGACCTCTGTGACAGGTAGAACTCTCCACACCACCTAGAAGCCTCACCATGTGTTCTCTTCCTCGTATTTTCTTAAAGGCCCTAGTGTCCCTTGAGTGTAATCTCAAATGGGCCAGGTTACTGTGACAAAGTAACCTTGTAACTTCAGTGAAACGTTCAACCACCCCAGACATCCTACGCAAACCACGTTCGCAAACATTAGCTCACAGACCAATGATACAATTTTAGAGTTTTTTTTTCTATCACTGCATAACCCTTGTACCTTTCTTCAACAGATCCTTGTTCTTTGCAACTGTATTTATGTATGCCACTGCCTTTATATACTTTTATTGACAATTCCTTGTTACACCATGTATCTTCTCTTTTGTGTTCTGTTCATAACTATTCTCCAGCTAGGAATCTCTCTCTCTCTCTCTCTCCTCGTTTCTCTTAAATATTTTTGGCACAAGTGCTGAAAAGGTAAGAGGATTTATTAGTCCTACAGCTCCATTACCACGTCGCTTTTATTGCGGCGAGGGGGGAAGTGTTACGTTACAAATACACCGCCAATATAGATGCGCGCGCACCATCCCCTCCCGCGCGCACTCTACCCCTTCCCGCGAGCGACAAACCGGAGCCGCCGCTAGACCGAACTCTCGCGGCGGCCTCAGTCTCCAGCAAGCCGGCTTACAGGGCCCACGTACCGCCCGAACATGGGCGACACCAGTTCAGTTTCGCCGTGTGCGCTTCCGGTCTCCGATGGACGCTGCGTAGCTTGATAGAATCAAGCGCGGGAAGCCGCTGTTGGCCCAAAACCAAACGTGAGTCAATTACCATGTTATCCCTTGTGTGCAATTAAATGTATTAACCCTAGCCACGCGTGATAGAGAAGAGAGACGGACATTCAAACTAACTTTCAGCTAGGATCGTTCCTTATGTATTATTGTGTCTCCTAGAATTGAATAAACTGTTTATGTGATAACCTACCGTGTTTTGCTTGACGAGGGAGGCCCTGGGACAATGGAGAAACGTGAAGTTCCGAACCACAAGCACTAGCCCTGAGGTTACGAGGAAATCCTGCTTGTGCCAAATCTTGAGCTAGTTATAATTTGGGGCAGATACAGCAGCTAATTTTATTAAATATGTGAGAGCTTTCTCCAACCCTGCCGTTAGCGTCAGCACGCACGCTGGACGCCAACACGTTTCAACATCATAATGAGTGACTGCTAGTTAAAACTAGATAAAACAAATTGCACATAATCTTATCATACGAGTATCTGAAAGCTTTAAGAGTCCCAACTGCTCCCTGCTGCACTGTCCGGAGCCAGCGGGACTATGGTGTCGATATGTGGGACTAGCATATGGGGTTTGTTTTTAGGCCGAAGGGAATGGGGAAGGCAAGGAGAAGGGAAATAGTAAGGTTGGCAATTACCTGGCTATTCAAGTCTGGTCACCAAACACCGCTAGTAAAACCGCTATTTCAAGCTAAAACATTTCTTTTCTGAATGGTGGTCTTTCTCCAAGACGATTGTGAGAGAAGTTAATGTCTACAGGGCACTTACAGTAACCATTATTACTCATCAAAACCAACAACTTGATAGATTAATGCTTTACATAAATAAAATAAAAATGGTTATGATGGGACACCCTGTACGGGAAATCAGAACGTGAAATGAAGATTTTGGATCGAATTCGTTACGGAAAAGGGTTTTTTCAATCATCGGAAAACTCGAGGTAACTTGAAAAGAAAGAGGTAGCGCAACCCGGCACAATACCCCAAAAATAAATCACGATAATACTTTTGACCGTGAAAATTACAAATCATATCCCATACGAGCAAAACTCTTTTTTCATTCAGTTGTTATGAAAACACATATTATTACGCTGTCGAGTAAAATGTCCGAAGGGAAGGCACAATGGCATAATGCGGGTCTCACATAAACGGTTTTTCTTTGCGGTATAATGTTGAAATTGCGGTGGTTCAACTTTGAGATTGGGTCTCGAAGTAACCTAACCTAACCCACGACAACGGCGACTGTAGGTCATAAAAACATCATTTAACAATGGCTTAAATTTATGTTAATGATATTTATAATATACGCGCGTGGTTGTACCAGAACCCCATAAATTTGATGAAAATGAATGGGGTGGAAAAGGTAAACGGAGGCTGGTTCCTATTGGGATATTTTCACTCTGGAGCAAATTTGTAAAGTTTTGTCTGAAATAACAACAACTCGTGAGCTCAGTTTGAACATTTGAGTGACTGCTCTTTCTGCCTTTCTTCCTGGATCGTCTGGTTCTGGTAGACCGGGGCAACTGTTTTCATTTATATTTACACCAATGTCCAGCGATTTAAATATTGCGTCTTGTGCGCGAAGCGACTTCCAGGTAAGTGCGTTTGTGTCTTAGTTCTAACATTATAGGATAATTCCTAACAAGTTATACTCGTACAGCGCCCTTGAGGTGATTTAGCACAATTATCATTATGATTATATGGCGCTTTGATAAAAGTAACTAGCGCATACTCAATTTGGGAGGCGGGTATGGGTACCGCCGCCCCGGGAACCATTTATTGGATAACCAACACCTCTGCTATAGGTCACCCCAAGTGGTTCGCTACGTTTGGTGATTTAGCAGGGGTGCCCGGGTTCATGGGGTGAGGTTTGTCTAGGTCTTGGAGGCGGATGACCAGGACGTGTACTTTACGGGCCGTGTGGAGCTCATGTAAAAAAAATACCCGTAAAAAATCACGTAATATTATAGTTCTAAAACTTCTTGAAAAATCACCAAATTAGACTTACTTACTTACTCGTCAAGAATAATCGTGAAAATTAAAGTTAACCATAAGAAATTTAAACAAAAGAACACATTTCAAAAGTATAATTTATCATTAAAATATTTTTCTTGGAAAAAATATATTAGGTAGGTAATATAAAAATAATTAAGAAATTTATGCTTTAATATCAGGTAAAAAATATTATATCATGGGTATGTATTTTATCGCTTTATTAAAATCAGTTCCAATTTTGAAAACGACACCTAAATTCAAAGTAAATCCGAGTTCTAGATTTCATTGAACTAGACAGGCATACAACCGAAATTAATATTTTTGATGACGATAAACGAAAATAAAATAATTTTTATTAGAACAACTCTCTTTTTATAACTTTTGAAGGTTATTCCCTTTAATGTAATACACCATTGAAGAAGATGCTACCACTAGTAATCAGATAATCTAAAAACGGAAAAGAATATAAAAACCTTTAAAAAAAACTATTTAAGCTTAAGACGTTGGAACAAAATTAAAAACTACTTTACTATATATGCTCTGTATTTAAGTTAAGAAAGCCAAATATTATATTTCTTTTAATTATTAAATAAATAAAAAAATAAAAAAAAAATATAGGAAAAGAACAATAAGTGTCCCGGTTGCGACCGTTATTTTTTATTTTTCTGGGTCTCGTTCTTTTTCATATTTTCATTTAGTTTATATATTATATCTTCTTCCGCAATGAAAATAAATATTTTAAATTATGGTTGTCAGGAGATGTATTTTTAGGTGCAAAGCGATTGCTTCAACCGAAACTTCCCACTTTGAATCAGCAATGTGTGGAGTAACGAAGCCTTTCACAAGCCAGCAGACGCGAACTAAGCAAAATGGCCGCACGTCAACAAAAAACCCGGTGAACAATAAAAATAATTAGTCAGTATAGAAATTTTCATTGACAGAATTTATTTGTCTTTTTTTCAAAGGCTTTGATATAATATAGGTTCACACCGAGACGTCGCGCGTCGCCGCTCCTCAGAAACAAACATCAAACATTCTCTGCCGTAAGTAAAGCTCTACGTACAAGCAAAACTTGTATGCTTAGCATGCATACAAATAAGTCATATCCCACGTTCCCATAATGGAGCAAATATGAAATTGTTTCCAGCGAATTCTTCACGGCGCGGGCGGAGTAACATTCCCGGGCTTGAGACGTTTGAGCACACAACGTGGAGAGATGTGATGTGATGTGATGAGAGGATGATATTACTACAAACGCTGGAAAATAAACAGTCTACATGCACTGTTCAAATTGTTTGTACACGTGAGGTTGGCAACCTAGTTTTACCTAAAAAGTTTTTTAAGTGATATGACACACGAGAAATTGTATATTTTTTTTAAAGGAAAGACAAAAATTCCCGGATCGCGAATAACCCAACAATCTTTGAAAATCTTCTACTACCACCACAGTAAGCCGAAAATGTTGCTTGAGTCGTGATGGAGGACTTAGCCAGCCGAGGAATCGAACACGCGACGCAAGGGTGGGACCCAGACGCGATGCCCACTCAACCGCTGACCGGTAATAATTAGCTGGTTTCTGATGAAAGAGTTGCTATGGCTGCTTCATTAAATTATTAATAAAATCTATTATCAAATACTGCCACGATAATAATTATCATCTTCTGTAAAAATTATTATCCTAACCTAAAAACCTCTTGTTACTTCTTTTAGTGATAAGCCGAGTTCTTAATTGCTGTCTCCTGGCCAGATATACTTTTAATTGATCGCATTGTATTGTTTTTATCGATTGCCAACATTAGGGGTTCGTTTCCGGTCAAAGGTAGAACTTGAATTACGGCCGCCCGGAAGATCGACGGTGATTCGACTTGTTATAGTTTCCGGATTGTTAAAATGGTGTTATCCCTAGTTTGTATTATGGGAGTTGAGTCTGCGGTGTGAGATCTTTTAAACACGGGCCCTTGTAGTTATTCGGGCATGATTGATAACAAGATCGCTATCTCGACATGGCGTGTCCATGAGCTTTTTTCGGATATCCCATTGATAATAAATCATCACGCTGGGTTGACGATTTCCGGTCTAAAAGCTTTCACGGTAAAAGTCCACGTCCTTTCCTAGGATGAACATTCTCCTTGGAAAACAGACTTGATCGGAAATTATAAATACATAAAGACAACTTCTAAAATTACGAAACAAACCTAATTTGTTTGGGCGTGAGGGGGATGATCCCATATCGAAACGAAAATAGAATCTGATTACTAAGAATTCGTATCTAATTCAAAGTTGTATAATAATATGTACATAAATTAATTATAAAGTAATGCTTTCGGCATCACTGTGATACAAATGTACCTACTGTTTGAATTTCTTGAAAAGTTAGGCAATTTCAAAGATATGTCATCTCATTTTCAATGCTGTTCTCGATTTTCTCTTTTGCAAATATTATGTTAATATTAGCAATGTACTTTCGATACTGAATTTTCCACACTATTTTTACAACAATACCGCATTTAGAGGGAATCGTTTCGATAAATTGCTTTTTAGGGATTTCTTTTTCCCTCTCGTAAAATTCATACAAAAATATTTGAATAGCAATAAAATAGATATAAAATATTTCCCAAGGCGCATCCTATCAAACACAAGGTAACAAGGGGCATCGGTGAGATTCTATTGAAATCGTGTTGTACGCCGTATTGTACTGTGTTGTAGAATTATTGGAACATAGGTGTTCTTACCTTACAACGGAAAGAAAGAACAGAAATATTCACAGGTATTGAGAAATCACTGAACACAAACATGTGCGCCTACAGGCTATACTTTCAGAATTTTATTTACCCATATTTTAGACTCAAAGCCGCTATTCCGACTCGGAAATGCGTGTTTCTATTCGAAGAAGTAAAATGTCAGCAAAAACTTATAACACATATCGACATACAAACAATTACAGTAAAAAATTCATGGGGTGATGACCTAGCGGACACAAGTGTTAAATGCAATTTGAAAATTCAATTCAAAGGAATACCCCACAGGTTAATTATAAAATGTAAAGCGACAAAAAGAATGTGAATGTCCACCGATTATAAATTTTAGATGAAGTAAGCAAGGGCGTACATAACTATAGTACTCGTTCGTGGAAAATACAATATTATTAGCACCATCTCTTTTATAAATGCGATGAAAATAATAATTTAACTTTTTAATAAATTTTTCACCCCACCCCCTTTCGTTCTTGCCCCAGGAGTGAGCCACTCCATGTAAAAACTACGCCCTTGGAACCAAGGAATGTAAATTTCGCACGAAACATCTATTTACAAAGTAAGTAATCTTGATAAATGTTTTACAACAGTTTTGTTTTAGTTTTTACATAAAATTATACTTAACACATGTGTGTTCTAAGCGACCGGTAGTATGTCATAGAATAACATTCAGAGATGTTTCTGAGAGAGAAAATGTGCAGAATAAAACATTCAAAAGGAAGTCGGAAGAAGATAACAGTCTTCGGAAGAGTAAAAAATTGCTTTATGAAATCTTAGTAGAAGCATACTGGATATCTTTTTATTTTTTAATTATTTACCAAGATACATATATATTTTTTGGTACATGCCACCTCAATAAGCTGAGCCTGTTCCGAGGTGGCAGGAATTTAAAAGAAAAAATAAAATAAATTAATAAATAGAATTGAAAGAAATAAACTGAAAATGAATGAAAGAAAAAGAAAAGAAAAGTTATAAATTTGACTTTATTGTCTTCTAAAAAATTACTGGAAGCCATATTATTGTCCATAATCAGCCATACGGACTTGTGCTTCGATCGCCACCTTCTGGGCCGGGCAGGATCTATCCCCTGTGGCGTGGTTGGAAGGTTTTCTGAATTTCGTACAAGTGGCGCAGACGGCGGCCTGTATCTTCTTGGGGCAATCCTCAAATCGTGTCCGGTTTCGGCGCAGTGGCGGCAAGTTATAGAGTCCTGGTTGCACTAATGTGTCCATACCGATGACACTTAAAGCACCGAAAGGCACCCAGATAATCCCGAACACGGCAGGCATTCCATCTTAGGAAGCACAGACCGCTGTCAATTAAGATCTTTCTTACTTCAGAGGATGATCGTATTCATCATGCCCCCATCACGTTTGCCGAAAAGGGAAACTCTCCCCATGGTCCGAAGGTGGTCATTTTTTGGAAGCGTTGACTAATCTGTGATATTGTTCTCATAATATATTTCTGAGAAGAATGAGGCATCGGTGCTTGCTTCGCCCTCCGGTACGTCGTAAATTACAATCTTAAGCAAGCGACCTCGCGGGGAGACCATTTAATGCCCTTTTCAGACAGTTTTCCTTCCACTTTTTAATGTTCGTAATACCGCTGTAGGGGAGTATACAAATATGTTTGAAATGCATGTTTTTCAAGATATGAGTTTAAGTAGAAGAATTCGAAACGTCGAGTGATAACCGACAAATAAGTGAAGAGATTGGAATGATTGGAAAGTAAAAAATAATGACGTGCCTACTCTACATCTTTTATGTTTAAATTACCAATGAAAATAAACAGAAGTGATTGAAAGTTTTAGAAATTCTACCGTAAAATAAATTAAATGACTCATCGTCCTCCGTGGCTGAGAATAACTTGTCAGGCTAATTTGTGTCTCCTTGTGAGAAATATGATATTAACGGTATTAGAAACAGAAAACACCAGGCTTTATAATATTCAAATCTAAAATTTAACCACAAAATAAGTAAAATGTACACCTGTATAAAACCAAATTGGGTCACAATTTTAAAAAAAATTATGAAACGTGAAAATGTTTGATTAATTATTTTTACATGGAATGACAAAAAATGAGGTTATAATAACGTTTAAAATAAGTAAATTTGTCAATAAAATATGTATGTATTTTTTTCGTCATCAGTAATTTTAATTAGAAAAAAAGTAAGGTGAACCATTTTAATTTTTTTTTGTTAGCTTGCAAAAATTTTAATTTAAAAACGTATATTTATTATATTATTTAGATT
Source organism: Glyphotaelius pellucidus (assembly GCA_936435175.1). Classification (NCBI taxonomy): domain Eukaryota; kingdom Metazoa; phylum Arthropoda; class Insecta; order Trichoptera; family Limnephilidae; genus Glyphotaelius; species Glyphotaelius pellucidus. The sequence continues at coordinate 36,434,313 of OW386551.1, read as the reverse complement.
TATAAAATTTGAAAGCATATTTTCTCACCTTTCAAAAAAGTTTTTAGTTTTCGGATATGTTTAGAATTATTCCATTATTTATTTGGATTTTATTGCCCAGCGGAAATATTTGGACCCTCTGACAAAATGTGGTCGAGGCCTGAGGGGTTAAACGTTCTTTCACAATAAATTGAAGAAATTGAAAATTGGGTGATAATAACAAAGAGAACGAAAGCAATACAACGGAAGGAAAGAGAGAACATTCCCTACATTTCCTAACGTTTTACGAAGCCTGCTATTAAATTGTTACGGAATTAAAAACGTACCGTAAAATGGGGTGACTTTATCTATTTTGATAAATGAAACTAAATAACTTTATAATAAATAAAATCATTTGTGTCGGTAAATTTTAAGTCATATTTATTGATCATGTTTAAACTATTGAACAACATATATGTTTTTATATTTTCACTGCCAAGAGTATTTCCGTTATTTGTTTTTGGGGTGTTGTGTCGTGTCGCGCTACCTCCTTCTATAGCCAACGTTTCGGACAGCTTTACAGTTTCCATCATCAGGGCAGAAACGTTGGCTGTAGAAGGAGGTAGCGCAGCACGGCATAGCACATGTACATATAGAACATGTTTTAAAAAAATTTAATATAAATATGTTTGGGAGTAAAAAATGGTGATCAAGACTTCGAGACAGCATTTTTAAAAGCTTTCACAAAGCGCCGATACGCTAATCCCAAAAACAAAACATAAAATTATTCATAAATTCAAGTTCAAGTATTTGAGTAATCTTATTCATCGATAAACGCTGACATAATAAACAGTATAATACGAAACTGTCAATATCGTTGAGGAATTAATAAAATGCATTATTATTTTTCTTTGTCCCAAAACACGCAAAATAAGGGCTTCAAATTCAACCAACAATATGTTGGAATATACTCGTAACACGAAACCAATTAAATTTACACTTATTTTCGAAGCGTCATTTTATTCATTTTAAATAGAAGGTAGTAATTTCTGAGCGGTGGCGAAAATTACGCAGATATCCGCGATGACAGTCGAAGTCAATGAAGTCGCCCCGTGATCCGAAAGTCGCCCCACATTACAATACTTTCTTCATAAATATTATTTCAATGAATGGCTCGGGAATCACGCAGCTAATAGAGACTTCCACGGAATTCTGATCGATCAACAATTTGCCCACATTATTTTACTGAATATAAACGCTGTCGTCACGAAGGAGAAACGGAAAAACATGTTTTACTTTTCAATATTATTATTTCGCCAGTCGTGATGATATGTTATTTACTATGTAAGTATTCTGCGAAGGTAAACGAATGTAGGCCACACAAACGTTTATGCAAATTGTAGGTATGTAGAATCGAAGTAAATACACGTTTTAATCTAGAGATAATCGAGACAAGTTTACAAGTTTCTCACTTAGTGCGAAATGACTGCCATCAACACCACGTTGCAGTCATTGGAAAATATTGGTATTATCTAATCTAAAACTACCACTGCTTTCTTTTACCGGGTGAAAATATTTTCAAATTACTGAATTACTTCATTGTTAAGTGTTATAAATTATATTCGTAAGCCGCATGCCAAAAATGCATGTATTCCTAGTGTGGCTCATGTCACCACGAATGTAGGTAATATAACAATATATAAAAATCGCCTGGCAAACTGAGAAACGCTTTTCAAGCGCAAAAGTGGTTTTTATTTATTTTGTAAATAATTTTATAAGAAAGAAAAAGGTAAGTCAATGAAAGTTGCTTCCACTGACTATGGGAAACTCACAGATAATTTTAGCCTTAAAATTGTATTTTTAAAAGTTGTTTTTATACGTTCATACATTTTTAATGAGAAAACATATTTTTTAGTGGATTACGCTTATATTTTTTAATAAAGTAATTAAGAATTTTATTTTAATTCTATTCAATGGAAACGGTAGTTCAATTTATCCAGAGCCTATTTTTGTATCTATAAAGTAAACCGATTCGTGGTAAAAATGAATCTAAAATACTGATTTATCATTAAGTTTCGTCTTAAATCTAGTCGACTTCTTTCTCTCTGTTATTATTGTAAATACTTGCATTATATTATTACTGTTTTTTTCGTTATTTCTCTTATTCCAGAAGGCTTCTTCAACTGGGTGCAGCTGTTCCTGTGACAACCAAAGCAGTAACTATTCATATCTCTCACCACCTTCACCAGCACAACTGACCTTCCCGATGTATTCAAAACTTCACTGCTCTACTAGTACCTCAAAGCAAAAATAATCGGTTGTGAAAGAAACTGATCACGAATAACGTATCATTTCTACATGATATGTTTTTAACACGATACATATTTATTGCACCTACTTATTTGTATTTTAGTGTAGGTACTGGTACAACATGTATTAAGTTTCTGCATTATGTAAAATTTCGACTCGTATGTAAAAGCCCTATGGGCGTTCAATAAATAAATATATTCAGTGTTTTCAGGTTAATCACTCCACGGGGGAAAGTTTTGTATGAAATTGCATTTAATAAAAAAACTGTATTAAGGTTTGGCCAGTTCGTGGTAGGCGTTTGTTCAAAAAGTTATACAGATACGCAGGACGATAAAATAAAATTAACGAAATAATACTTACATTTATTTTTAATCCGTAAATCACATTGCGCAAATTATAACTAAAATTATTATGTAATCTTCTTTGGTGAAAATAATGAAAGTAATTCTTATACCTTTTTAGTCTTACTAAATATGAATATTTTATGGGTGACCTTCCAAAGATATAATTAAATTAATGAAGGTTTTTTTTAGTTTAACCCATCATTTACTTTTGAGACTCGCCAGGAAAAAACCACAAAATGCGCAATAGCACGAACATCCTTCAAACATATCCGACAATGTGCAATATGGCTCGTATGAACCTAACAAATGGCAACGTAAAGTGTTCATATTTTAAGCAAACGACTTTTAATAAAAACGCCGTGTTTATGATGAAGTCTACGCTATAAACGAAGAATAAACGTTAAAACACACACGGAGACAGACGAGCTTTTAAGGCATTTCTTCACAATTAATTCCCAACAGTCGGGTATATTTATATAAAGAAACACGAGTTTTCTTGAGTTTTATACAAAAAGCACAAATCTTGATTATGGCTCTGACATCGAGGGCTTGGAAACATTCTCGCTCAAGGAGGCATGAAAGAACTTTAATTAAAAAAGCTTCGGAGCTTCCAGCCGAGAAACTAGCAAATAACACCCGCTCTCGTGGTGGAAATAATAAACATTTTTAGCTTGATTACTGGCCTTCGTTGGTATCAACGCAATGTCATTGCAATTTGTTTGCTTTTATTACATTACGTGTTTAAATCACGTGGGTGAGATAAAATGATTTTTAGGTATTGTTTTCTTGCAGTTATGTGGTGAAAATGTAACGGATTGAATTATCCCACAATAATAATTATTGGGTACGTTGGTACGAGCTGCCGTGCTGCTAAATAAGAAAAATTTAGAGTTACACTTAAATTAAAATTTAGAGTGTCTTCACACATAATTTCGGGAGTCGTTGAGAGATTTTGTGAAATGGTAAAAAACTTAGATACAACAAACATTAAATATAAGGTACCCAAAATAATTAAACCGTCCAATTAAAATTGTGAAAATCATACAATGTTACTTATTTAAAAGCTTTTTATAAGATTAAAAATAAATTTTTTGCAATGCGTTCCTGTAAAAAAAGTCTTATTTTTTTAAATAGTAGTTGGTATGACGATGAATACATTTCCGTAATTTCCTACTAAAATACTGACGACAACTGAAATAATTTTAACCAAGACGTAAGAATGGAAGAAGAGAAAGAATGTAATGTTATGTGGCTAGGGGTTAGGTACGTGGTTCCGCATCGCTTTGCATCCAGCGCAGCGTTTCCTGTGATAAAGTTTTGCGTCCAGTTTGCCAGGACATAAATCTACAAATGACCGAAAATCTCATTTGCCTATGGAAACAAGATCAAAGGCCGCTTGCAAATGTGATCCCGTAATAAAAACCTGGCGGTCAAATGTCTCTCCGTCCAAACCCAAATTCAAGCAATTTGGAGCAAGTTCCGGGATGTCGGTCTGACCGTTGCGCGTTGGTTCTTTGATCAAACGATAGATTGCATCAGTGGAGGGAAAAGTTTATCTAAAAAACCAGGGAAATTCATGGGTAAAATAACGTTTTGTTTTTTTACAAGCGTGAAAGACATAGAATATTACAGACTGGTATTTGAGATATAGAACAAGTTTTCGTTTCAAACACACAACATTATGTGGTGTTCAAATAAGATTTGACGCTTTAAAAGCCTTTAAGGTGCTTTTTGCTTGGTACATATCAATTTAAATAATATTGTTAATTTTATTTTTCGATCGTTTTATCATTTTTTTAGATCTAAAATATTAGAAATATAACAAATTGCGTGAAATATGTATAAAAATGCACTAATGCAATAAAAACTTCGCATATCTTATAAGAGTCGCGAAAACTAAAAATGCAACAAAAATTCACTGCATTAATAATGTCAATACCAATTAGTGTACAAATTCTCTTATCCACAGCTTCACAATAAGCCTAGGTAACCTGAACGGAGGAGAAGCATATATTTTATTATCATCGATGGAATTACTTTTGGAACTTTTTGTATTTTGTATTTCTTCAAAACAGTTTCTTGTCTTATACGTTTTTAGATTTTCACGGCCAAAAGTATTTTCGTTATTTGTTTTTGGGGTGTTATGCCGTGTTGCACTAAAGAAGGAGGTAGCGCAATATAAATAACGAAAGTTACTTGTCTTGTTTACCCTTTGTTTTATCTATAGGATTTAGCCTGCGAGAGAAAGAGATAGCAATAAAATATTTATTTCACGGGTACTCGGTGCCAATAAAATGCAAATATTTTTTATTTCTGTAAAATCAATATTCAATCTTCAAACCACTCCAAAATGATCAGGCAAAGAAAACACAAAAGAAGCGACATCCAGCGACTCCGAAGAAGAAGACACAAATACACACTAATAAGATGACCAAATGTATAGGAAAAGGTGCACCGGAATTCGACGACAAAAATATGGAAAACGTCATCCTTCACATTGATAAAAAAAGTGCTTCGTAGTCTCTCCATTCTTGTCTACTTGAGTTATCTGAAGGTTTCACTTCTACCGCATGTGAATTGCACACTCTGATTTTTTTCTGGTATTAACGAAATCTGATGCAAATTAGGAAATTCTAAAAACATTAAAACGTTCTGTAGGTAACCATATTTAGTAAACAAAACTATACAGTCAGATGGGCATTGCCTTTGACCTCCGTTTGGTACAGCATTCCTCAATTTGGACAGATCATTCTGGCTAAGACTGTTAACGTTGTTCTCATAAATACCGTATATTTATTATGCATGTAAAAATACAGTCTGCATTTTATTTTTCACCGGGAGAACAGGAGCAAGGGGAATAAAGGATGTGGCTTGACAGAAGATTGATGTAAATGCGACATGAAACGATTTTGACGAGAGATTGTTTAGACTTTTACTGTCGGGAGAATCTGCGGTACAAAGTAAATATGAATAATTCTTTCTAGGACTTTGTAAAAAGTATAACAATAATTCACAAATGAAACGGCGTCAGATAAAAAGTTTAATGAAATTCACGGAAAAAACTGAATATCTTTTTACAAAAGTTCTTGATGCTTGCGACTACTGCATGCAGTCGAATTTAAAAAATATGTTTATTTATTACCACAAACAAAGTAACTTTACTAACCGCCTTCCCCGAATTAAATAATCATTTTTGTTTCAGTTTAATGGAAGATTTTCAAACAAGCAATATTTTTATTAGGAAGTACCTATTGTACCCATGTAAGCTTCACAACTCACGATGCAAATTAAGTTTCAAGAATTTTTTTTTTTAGAGAATATTAATTTGTTTCATAATTATTAATTAAAACATTTATTTACGAATATCGCGGGCTGTGCAAAGTTTCAGTGGTTTTTGTGCGATTCGACAATCATCAGTAACTGAAGACCTTTCAATTTCTAAGTGGATTTAATCTGAATTCAATTAATTCTGAAAACTCAACACCGCAATGTTTCATCTCAAACAAAGTTAGTTACGAGAACAGTCACCTCAAAACACGCTTGTCCATAAATGAGATTTGTGAAGACAATGATTGAATTCATCGATTCGTTTTCTTACCCATACATCCGCAACGGTAATTCATCTACGAATTTGATATCCTACCCAAAATAAACGCCTACGCCATAGGCAGCAGGAACATAATATGCACATTACAGTATGATACATTGAACATGATATTAGGTACATGAACATGATAGACAACATTGATAGGTTGTGGTTTTCTGGTGGTTTCCTGTTGACATTCGATTAAAGCATTCCAATTTCAATTATAGCGATTAAGCATTATTACATGTACGTCATTTGAATACATCAATTTATTTTATTTGAAGTGGTCAATTCAAATTGGACTCCTATTATTGCGAAATTTAATTAGACTCTTTTACAACTGTACTATGAATTATGTAACTAAAGTTTAGTTACTAAAGTAACAAATTGTTCTATTCATTTTGGATATACGAAGGTTGCACATCAAATAACATTATTAATTATAACACATCTCAATGTGTACGTACGTATACATGTATACAATCGATGCATATGCACATACAAAAATAAATATACATCATAATGTGACTGATCATTACGATTTTACCTAATTTATATTTTCTCATCCACTCAAATAATTATTTGCATTTTTGAATGACTTTGTGCCAGCAGAACAATAGATACTTGACTTGGCATTTATTATGTTCATGAGCTCTGTAGCGCGGTGAAACCGATCACTTTACAATATCGGATCGATAGGCGTAACTTCCGATGATTTTATAACGATGTCCCAAGCACGGTTTCACCGTTGACAACCAAACCGATATTGACAGGGAATAAATAAGAAATCGATGTACGCTGAAGGATTTTCTATGAATTGACACTATTAAATGTCAAATGCCTTGCAATTACGTAAAAATATTATTAAATTGACAATGTTGAATTGAAATACCGTCCATCGTCACACGTCTCCCCGAAACGTTCGAAAAGTTGGCTAAAGAAAGAATTAGCGCAACACGGCATAATACTCCAAAAATAAATCATTTTAATACTTTTGGCCGTAAAAATCTATAATCGTGCATTGCATGTACTTTAAATTAATGAATTCTCGAGCACTTTATTTTGTTTTGTTTTTTAAATTATTTTTTCTTTGTTTCTAATGTTTTTTTACCCGCATTACCCAATCCTGTTTGCATTTGAAAATTACAAGCTTATCTTCTTGAAACGAGTATAATTAAATTAATTTGGAAATATTCTGTCATTTTATCTAATAAATATTTTACAATGCAATTTTTTAAAACCCGAAATCTGTATTTTTAGATATTGCTATTTGCTACGCTATGTTTGTTAAAATCATACTTTAAAGAATATACTCGTCTAACACTGAAGTGCTTTCCATACAAATTTGAATGGAAACAAATATGTTCGATTAGCCTAACACCCCAGCGTTTCGTCTCACTTACTCTCACCTGAAAACGTAGATCTCCATCCCATTTGAATTTAGAAAACACAATTTTGTATGGAAATACTCACTAATACTGGCTCAAATTGGCAAATACTGGCTCAAATTGGCAAATATTTGGATCATTCTTCTGTTATTCTTTATTCTATGTGGTTGAAATGAATATTGAATATGTCGAGTTTTATTAGACCATAAAAACAAATCGTTTTAAAAATAGTTTAATTAATACATCGATCTATTCGTGTCACGAACAGTGTACCTAAAAACGTTCGGCAGATTCAAACTTAATCCTTGAAAGGGATACCGCTGTCACGACTCGGCCTCGGTACCCCCAGTCCCCCAGGTCCCCCACTTTCAACTATAATACCCATTTAATTGATATTGTTTTACTGTACAAAATGCACATTTCATTTTTATCTGCATGTGTTTTTGCATGCTGCAATTCACAATAATACTACCTAAATGAAATTGTTTAATTTCCCATACGAGCATTATTTAAATAGCTTTTGTGGCAAATAAGAGTGCCATTTATAATGGGGTGGGGGTATTAAATAGCATGGTTGTTGGGTTTATTGAATTTAATTTGTCTACAAAAATATTAAAATTAAAATAAAATATGTTTGTCTACAAAAATATTAAAATTATAAAAATATATTTGTAAACCCTATATTGTTATCATAATAATCACAATCGAAAATACTAATTTCGGCTGTGTGTCCGTCTTGCGTAACTCTTGTTCAATGAACTCTGGAACTCGGACTTGCTTTGAATTTAAGTGTCATTTTCAGAATTGGAAGTGATTGTGTAAAGAATTTCAGTCAAGCGATAAATTACTTATCTATAGTACCTATATTAAAACATTTAATGAACAGAAAATTATTTTAATTGTCATAATTCGGCTCTATTTCGCGTCATATTTCGGCTCTGCGATAGTATATCATAATAATGTAAGAATCAAGAAAAGTAATATATGTAACATTATATATTATGCAGAAAGACTCAAATTATTAGAAAAGATCTGGTGATCTAGCACGGGTGGTCTAGTACGATATTGACCAAATCCGTTTTGAAAAATCAGTTATCAATATTTGCGTAAGAGATATTCCGACCGAAGATTAATAAATTTTAGCTCAGAAACCAAATATCAAATAAGTTTCGATTAACTGTCAATATATGCATTTATTTAGATAAAGTCGTTCGTTATGCAAAATTTGAACGGAGCTCAGCTGACGAAGCCTTTAGAATTGAAAGAAGTTGCATACGCGATCCGCGAATTATGTACGTTAAGTTGTATACACGTAACGTACATAATTCAATTAAGATGCGACCAATTTATTCCGTTCGCTCTTTGAGAAAATAAAGTGGTTGAAATATATTCGGTTGTCAACGGTAAAACCGTGCTTGGGACATCGTTATAAAATCATCGGAAGTTACGCCTATCGATCCGATATTGTAAAGTGATCGGTTTCACCGCGCTACAGAGCTCATGAACATAATAAATGCCAAGTCAAGTATTTACTCCTCTGCTGGCACAAAGTCATTCAAAAATGTAAATACATTTTTTAAGAGTGAATGATAAAATATAAATTAGGTAAAATCGTAATGATCAGTCACATTATGATGTATATTTATTTTAAAATGTTCATATGCATCGATTGTATATATGCACACGTACGTACACCTTGAGAAGTGTTAGAATTAATAATGCTATTTGATGTGCAACCAAAGAAAAAATAATTCTTAAACAAAACAAAATAAAGCGCTCGAGAATTTTTTAATTTAAAGTACACTATTATTATAGATTATAGATTTTCACGGCCAAAAGTATTAAAATGATTTATTTTTGAAGTATTATGCCGTGTTGCGCTACTTCTTTTTGTAGCCAACTTTTCGAACGTTTCGGGGAGACGTGTGACGATGTACACTGTAACCCTGACTGAAACGTTGGCTAAAGAAGGAGGTTATATAAATCACTATAATACATACAATATGTTAAAAAAAATCATCAAACACCCATTGTTTATCATCTTGTTTTAAAATCTAAGTAAATTATTAAATTTTGCCAGCTTGATAAATAATGAATTAAATAGTAAAAAGCAAGTATTAGTTTTGTTTATTAATCATAGAAAATTATTGCAAATACTGAAAATCATAGGAATAAGAGGAAGACTTCTAAAACTCTTTGAAGATTACTTGAACAACCGGTGCATGAAAATAAAGCTATTAAACACCTTAAGTAAAAAAAGAAGAATTTTAGCAGGCGTTCCTCAAGGTTCCATATTAGGCCCTATTTTATATCTTATTTATATCATTTATGTATCATTTATTAAGTACATTTTTAAACATATAAAACACTTTGTATATGCGGATGATACTGCATTGGTAATTTCACACAGTGATTTGCAATTATGTATTGAACTCTTACAAAAAGATTATATTGAACTTTTGAAATGGTCTCATGACTCTGGTTTACTCATAAATGCAAAAAAAACTAAATTGATACATATTAGATCACCCAATGCCAAGGCAAATATTATTACACCTGAAATAAAAACACACAGCTCAGATTGCTTACCCGTTGGTATCTCTGATTTGTGTACATGTGAAAATATTGAAGTTGTTAAAAAATATGTTTATTTAGGTGTAATTATTGACTGCTATTTCAAATGGGATTTACAAATAAATAAAGTCTGTGAACGACTCAGATCTGTTGTGGGCAGATTACATAAATTAAAATTTTATGTTCCAATATGCACACTTCGAATAATATATTTATCATTAGCTGAATCTATTATCAGGTATGGAATTACAGCTTGGGGACTTTCCTGCAAAACAAATGTAAATCGTGTTCAATCAGTTCAAAATTCATTAGTTAAATTATTAGCTCATAAAAGTTTATACGAAAAAAGGCATAATGTTCCGTACTTTTACCAAAATCTCAAAATTCTCCCAGTGAGAGCAATTCTGTGGTATAAAATTATATTTCAGCATATGAATAGCTCTATTTACATTAATAAACTGGACCACACTTACAATACTCGTTTTATGTTAAATGAAGGACTAATTGTACCTAAGCATTTAAACAAATACGGACAAAGAACGCTGGACTACGTGATACCTAATTGCTTAAATATGCTACCTGCCGAAATTAAAAAATGTACAAATGGTAAATCAAATATTATGTTGAAGAATTGGCTCGCCGAAAGAAATAATTTGTATTAGACTGACACAAAAATTGTAACTGCATAACAAAGTAAAATAAGTTTATATCTTCAAAGTAAAAGTACCCATCGACAAACTGCTTAAAAGTAGTTTATTGGGACTTTTCTTTTTTCTGTAAATTTTTTTTTTATTTCTTGTTGTAATAATGTATTACTTTGTATTTATAATAAATAAATAAATAAATAAAAAAAAATAAAAAATAAATTATTGTGGTTTAGTTATTTTCTAGCAAAGGAGGCGAAATTTCGTATATATTGTGCTTTAACTGTGCAATATACTGCTATACTAGTGGTATAGTGGTATAGTGGTATTATATGCATATTTTATACTCTTGCCGCCATAAAAAAATGTCAGATGTAAAATTGTTAAACCAAAAAAATTCATCACCGATTAGCAAAACTAATTAAAAATGTTGGAATACTCGTATAATCGACTGTTGTAAATAAATGAACGTGTACCGACCGACCAACAAAAGGTTTAATATTTTTCTTACAATCCATTGATTTTATTCTATGGGCCTAAATTTGGTTAAAGTAAGATGCAGGATGTCAAAATAAGGTGCCCAACTCAAGAAAAGCCAATGAAATTTCCCAGCAAATTGAACGAGTGCAGATTGTGTAAAACACGGGTCTACGATGCTATTATTTCTAAGTGCGTTTTTCCATCTAATAGTCGTTAAAGAAACAGAGCAGTCATGCTCGCAGATGGGAGAACGCTTTAAAGACCTTCTTTCTCTAAAGTTGCCTGCCGAGGAAAGAGGAAGGAGGAAAGAGGAAAGAGGTATGCACTCCACGAATAGAGGGCGCGATATCGCAACTCATCTGGCCGTTCCTGCCCTCTGTTGTAAAAACATACAGGGTTGTTTGAAACACTTGACAAATGGACTTTTATCTTAATTTTGATGAAACAACTATAAAAAGAACATTTTTATGTTTAAAAAGGATACAAAATAATAATAAAAGATACCTATTTGTATGTCCTGTAGTATCTGCACATCTAAAGTAACGGACCAAGGTATATCTCTTGTTCACAAAATATTTATCTCTTGTCCCAAAAAGAAGTCGATTAATTCGATAACCAACAAGAAATTTATTGATTGAAATTATAATATTAGGTAAACAAGAACGTAAACATTGGAGAGTTTCAATTCAACTGCTCGGAGTTACAAGACTATACAAACCATTTAAAGCTCCAAACTCAAGAAAAAGGTAAGGTTTTGACGTACTAAAAATGGTTTGAAAGAAAGATAAGTGAATACAAATTTAAGAGGGAGTTTTTATAAGAAGTAAATAAAAAAACGATTATTTAAGAGACTGTTGAGAAAATATTTAATAAAACATAACTTATTTAAAATAAAGAAAAAGTCTTTCAGATTATTATTTAAGAAACCTACAGCACGAACAGAACCAAATGTATTTTTTTATAATTTTCGGAGTATAGAAAATTTGCGATTTTTTTCTGTAGGGGGAATTTTATATAATTGCATTTTTAAATCGGCATATTTAATTATTTTTTAATGTAAATACGGCACAAAAGTCCCAACTGCTCCCAACCGCTTGCAGCCAGTGACACTATGGCATCCCCAATTGAGGTATGTTGTGAGGCTGAAGGAGTGGAGAGGTAAGTCTGATACATGTCGGTAGAAATTAAACAGGGGTCTCATGGAAATGGGGAGGGAATTCAGATGGAGAAGAGGAAAGTTGCAAAAGTCTAGCTATTCGGTTCTGGCAACTTAGCACGACGCAAGCCACGTTGATTCTGAATGGTGGATCGTCATCAACGATTGTGAAATTTGAAATATCAAAAGAACTACCTACACGTCAGCCTGTCGTCTACGATAATAAAAGTCTGGCAAACTGTTGTCGAAAACATATAAAACGCCGATAAATTGATGAATAAAAGCAAAGCTTTTTATTATACATCGCTAGAATAACCTTTTCACGTGGTAACTGCAAACGTATTGTACACGTGTGCGCTGAAAGCGATTCTCTAGCCCTCATCTCCGAGTCAAGGGGAAGAATTCAAAGGCCATTATCGTTTTTTTCTCTATTGAAAGTCATATTGTTGCGTCTCTTATCCGACTGTTGGCTCCGGTCCATTGTTCCTCCTCCCCGAATGCAGATGAGATAAAAACAATGAGAATGACGCGGAGAAGAAATCGTGCGGAAGGGATGGCCCCTCCGTTCTCTTTTAGACAACGGCATGCGACAGAGCGAAATAATTGCAGCAACTCGGTACCACCACGGCGAGTTTGTATTGAAAAATGACAAGGATATTGAAATTGAAATATTTGGCGACAAACAAAACGTGGTTAGCAGCAAAGTTGACTAATGCGTCGGATTGTAAATGAAACATGGAGTTTGAAGATATATTACGTTGAAGGGAATAACCTTCAAAAGTTATAAAAAGAGAGTTTTTCTTATAAAAGTTGTATAACATTTTATCCGTTCTAAAACCATAGACTGTACGGAGAAGTAATGGCTGATAAGAAAACAAATAGTGAGCCAATAGCGAACTTTATCCTCTTAATTACCTCGACGGAGAAGCGGGTATTAGTAATAAAGCATAAACAGTACCTGTAAAATATCTACCTTCTTACCTACCTATATTCCAGAGATGGAGAATTTCCCTTAAGCCACTGTAGTTCAGGTCCTAAAATGTTTACCATTTTATTTGATTTATTGTTTATTGAATTACATATTATGTATTTTATTTAGATGTAAACCTCTACACGTTAGACAGAGTATTGTACTCATGGCTGTGTTCAGCTGAAATAAACACGTTATTATTATTTATTCCATATCGAAAAAGTATACTTGAAATCATAATCGTTTTATTCTAAACATTGCAACATCTTCGGAATGTAAACGTCTTCCAAAGTATTCCAATAACTAACTCCCATATTCCCATCAGAAGCACCCATAGATGTAACATTAAGTTATATAACTGCGGGGCTTACGACAAATGACATAGGTAAAAAGAATTTGATTAGAAGTAAAAGGACAACTTATCTCATAAATCTCAACTGAATGGGACATTGTATGAAATATAAAAACACTCAGATAGTGAGATCCCTCCAACATCCCTTATTTTTACCGAAACCGATGCGCGATGGGGAGAAAACAGCGAAAGGGTGAATTCAAATTGCTTTTGTTTTCCCATTCAATTAAATTGCCCAGTGTAAAAAACAAACATTAAATTGTCGTTAAATATAATTAATTCTGAAAGCAAAAGATTTATGTATCGAAGACCTTTTACTTGCTCGAAAATTAGAAATATATTACATAATACTCCGGTTAGTTCGGGAGTGTATTTTTATGAGAAATTTTCGTCTTTTATTTGGCCAAGTCACTGCCCATTATCGATAAAAGATGGTAGATGAATTTCCCATCAGCGCCAGCGGGATGATTTTATGTATTCTTCTGTACGGAAAATCCGTTCAAATTGGTAAAAATCGATTTGGTAAGAAGTTTTATCGAAGTCCTGAAATAAAGTATGAAGTTACGAACTGTCCCATGTTCCAGCTAAAATACATAATCACAGAAAGTTAAACTTTTTATGAATATCACGAATAATTATTATTGGCATAATTGATCACCAAATGTGTCAAGAAGCAAATTTTACTTTCCGTTTGACATTTCCGCTTTCCGACTCTATTTTACAATAAAATAAAACTTTATTTTAACTCCATTCGTTGAAACAAGAAATGGATCCGTCATTAGGATGAAAAGTACCGGAAACATCGATTCATCGACACCCATACTACTACAAATCGTCCCGCCTTCGTGTCTACCTACACCCATCACGCACAACTTACCGTGTCTCCGCCGCTCTGATAGCCCATGCAGCATTCGTAGCTCGGCAATGGACGGCACGATTCTATACTACTGTTTCTATTACCTATGTTTTATACCCTAAGGCCAATATTACTTAACCCACATCAATTCAAAGAGGCTGTTGAGTGAATTGAATCAACGAAGGTCGCAATTCGTTTGTGTGGGTGTTGTCTTTGATGAACCATCGATTATGTCCCCAAGACAAGGAACTCTCCCTTCCCATAGTCTTACAAGGGAAGATTGCGAGGGAGGGTGTGACAACATCACGCCTCTACATCGCTACATCGCTAAGGGTGTTTAATCGAGAAAATACCAAAAAATATTAACTGAAAGAATGGAAAAAAAAGTCATGAATTATTTCATTTAAAGCTTTTGTTTCAGAAATAAATCCTTCTAAAGATGATTCAATTTGTATTAAGCTCGTAACAATTTAAGTTTTTTATAAGGGTGTTTTAGTTATAAATTATATCCAAGAGAACTTTCTTTACTACAAACATAATCTTTGGTTTCTAGTATAATAATTAGTAAAATATCAATTGAAACACAAAATATCAAAACAAATCGAATCAATGTGAAGATTGATCGAGATTTTACGAAGAGGTTTTTTGTTCGTATTTTAAAACCAAAAGATAATCAAAAAAACTAATTTCGGTTTTATGTGTGTGGTTGTTTGTCCCAGTGAAATTTGTTCCCTTGAGTTCTGATTTCAAGGTCTTTCTATTCAAGGTATATCCAAGGAATTTTGGTGCCAAGATCGAGTTGTTTGGCGGTCTGTCTCTCTGCCTACCCCTGCGAGGAAACGGCGTGATTAGTTAGAATTCTGATTTAATGAACACAAATTATCTTTGAATTTAACTGTCATTTTCTAAATTGGAATCAGTTGTGTGAAGAGTTCAGACAAGCGATAAAGTACATACCTACAACATAATATAATATTACAAAATTGGAATCAGTTGTGTAAGAGTTCAGACATGCGATAAAGTACCTATCTATGATATAATATAATATTACAAAATTGGAATCAGTTGTGTAAGAGTTCAGACATGCAATAAAGTACCTATCTATGATATAATATAATATTACGAAATTGGAATCAGTTGTGCAAGAGTTCAGGCATGCGATAAAGTACCTATCTATGATATAATATAATATTACAAAATTGGAATCAGTTGTGTAAGAGTTCAGACATGCGATAAAGTACCTATCTATGATATAATATAATATTACAAAATTGGAATCAGTTGTGTAAGAGTTCAGACATGCGATAAAGTACCTATCTATGATATAATATAATATTACAAAATTGGAATCAGTTTTGTAAGAGTTCAGACATGCGATGAAGTACCTATCTATGATATAATATAATATTACAAAATTGGAATCAGTTGTGTAAGAGTTTAGACATGCGATAAAGTATATATATCTATGATATAATATAATATTACAAAATTGGAATCAGTTGTGTAAGAGTTCAGACATGCGATAAAGTAGGTACTTATGATATTATATTTTATTACAAAATTGAAATTGATTTATCAAAAATCAAGAATGTAGACTACCCCGTGGTTTTTCATGGGTTTTTTTCTAGTACCTAATTATTACTGAACGGTCAGTACTGTTTTCCCCTCTAAGAATTCCCCCTAAGAGTGGAATATCAGGACGAACGGTGAGTACTGTTTTCCCTTCTAAGAATTCCCCCTAAGAATGGAATATCAGGACGAACGGTCAGTACTGTTTTCCCCTCTAAGAATTTCCCCTAAGAATGGAATATCAGGACGAACGGTCAGTACTGTTTTCCCCTCCAAGAATTCCCCCTAAGAATGGAATATCAGGACGAACGGCCAGTACTGTTTTCCCCTCTAAGAATTCCCCCTAAGAGTGGAATATCAGGACGAACGGTCAGTACTATTTTCCCCTCTAAGAATTCCCCCTAAGAGTGGAATTTCAGAGTACAAACGGTAAGTACTGTTTTCACCTCTAAGAATTCCCCTTAAGAGTGGGATTTCAGAGTACAATTTCAATGATAATCATGATTTTTAAAACAATTCAATAAACTTTAAAATAAGAGAATACATCATTCATCTCAAATGTTCAATATTGACGGCCACCGTGGTCGAAGAGCAAGGCTCTCTTGCAATCCGGAGTTCGCGGATTTAAATCCCGGCGTGCGAAAGTTATTTTTTTTGACTAAATTGTCTTATTACACAAAGTATTCTTTTGTAATAATATATCGTACGATATTCGAGGCAAGTTTCAGAGTGGAAGATACTCTCAATATCGCACTGGTGTAAGACCATCACTCAGAAATGAAACATTGCTTGAAATGACTTTAGCCGTGTATATTAAGTAAATATTTACTTTAGCCGTGAGCAGATCTGAATAACCAGGAATTTTCCCACCTTCACACTCCCCATCCTTTCCCTTTTTACCTCCAGTCCCACAATGTATCCCAATCGGGGAATCCATGTCTTACTGGCTTCCGATGGTTGAGCAGTTGAGACTCTTGACTCATTTACCGGGTAATAAATAATATCTACTTTATTATTCACCTAAAAATATATATATAATACATATGCTTTCCAAAAAAAAAAGTTATATATTTAATACATATGCTTTCCAAAAAAAAAAATTAAAAATGTAAACGTTCAGATTCGGGTTCACAAAGTCCTGTTATTCTTTTAGAACCCTGAAATCTTTCAGTGATAATGACATTTTTCACGCCTTCAAGCTGCTGAACTCCTTGTAAAGCAAGGACGTGCCGCTAGGGCGTGGGAGGGCATCGGAGGGTGCAGAAGGATATAGAAGGGTGTTAGAGGGTATGGAGGGTGTATAAAAAGCGTGGCACCTCTCCGAGTAGCTACAGAACAGATTTGAGGGCGACAAACTACTGCACGAAGAGCCTTTTCAGCCCTGCCAAGTATCACCAGATAAAATGAATGCTTCCGCTTCCGTAGGCGGTAGGTGCACAAGTCAGTTCACGAGGTGTTTAGATGCTGATGGCTGAACGAAGAAAATACCTTAAAATAACCTGGAATGAGAAAATGAAAAACATGCCACAAAAATGGTATCACGTGTACCGGATTACTCTTACCTATGATATGCTTTCAAATATTGTAATAAAAAATAGTCAAATTTGAATTCAACGGTGCTCCACCATAATCATTTAAAAACTTTAACGAAATTCAAGTTCCAATCGACAATCTATGATAATAATATACAATACCAAAAAAACAAAAATTCAACTTTAATACCCTAGTGCTAGTGTAAACGTGTTTTTCTGTCGGTTTCATTTTCTTCTCATTTTTCAGTAGGTTCATTTTCTATTCCCTAAATACCTTACAGTAAACAATTCAGTTTTGACTGAATTTAGTTTTGAACGCAGCTGTGGCCTGTTTAGGTAAACCAGTAAAATAATTAATAATACGTAAATAAGTACATAGGTACCCAAATAAATTCCTTCATTTGAAAATCAGTATTTTTTGTTTTCTCATTAAAAAACAATAATAACCAAGTTAACGTAAAACAAAAATCAGAAGAAAGAGAGAGAGGGAGAATCTGTAAAACATGGGGAAGAAGAAAAAAGCGACGGTGAATCAGAAGCTAACTAACATCATGCTGTTTCCCCGTAGGAGTGGGCAGAGAGGACGGACCGCCAAACAACTGATAGCCGGGCGTAGTCCAGCGGTAAGGCTCTTGACTCGCATTCCGAAGGTCTATTATTTATTTGATTAATTTGTGTTAATTTACAATTTTTCATTTAAAATAATATATAGTATATTTGCGGTACGTTCCAGAGTGGAAGATACTCTCAGTATCGCCCTGGTGTAAGACCACCAGTCAGAATTGAAACGTTGCTTGAAATGGCTTTAGCCGTGTTTGGTGATCAGATCTGAAAGGTACTTCCCACCTTCATCTTCCCCGTCTTCTTCCTCTCCCCAATACCTTCAGCCTCACAACATACCCCAATTGGGGATGCCATGGTCTCACTGGCTTCACTTGTGCGGGCTGGGAATCTTGTGCGGTATTCATATTTAAAAAAAAAATGAAATGCACTCCTTGCCTCATTCACATTCAGAAGCATTATTACTTTTGCATTGTTTTTTTTTCCGGGAATCTTTGTGACGCTTTCCCTAAGGACTTCATTCTTATTTACCTACCTTCGATTAGTCAATATATATTTTTATTAAAACACAAATATCTTTGTACACATCACTTTTATTTAATATACACCCAACATGTTTCGTGAGCGATGTCCACCTCATCAGGAGTTAAAGTGTACTGAAGTTATAATTTTATATAAATCATGGATTAAATACAGGGCTAGGGGTAAGAGGAAGGGGGAGGGGTAAGAGCGGGGGAAGTTTGCTGTAATTTGGGATTACAATATTATTATTATCATTAGAAGGGAAAGACCGGTCAAGTGGGAAAATATTTAAAAGTGGGTTCATAAAAATTATTTTCTTATTTCTAAGATTTCAAAACCATTTATTTGTGATGCCTTATAACCCGTGTGTAAAATTTTAAGACCTAAGTTTACATCAAATGTATGATCATTACTCAATAAATGATCTGCGAACTCAGATTCGCTATTACCTTTCAAAGCTCTATGGTGTTCTTTTACTCGTACCTCAATATTAGATTAAGAAGTTTTCTTCGAAAAATCAATATATATATATAAGCAAAAAAATATATTTACAATTTAATAAACCTTCATGGATGATTTTAGAGTGTTCTCAAAATAGTTATTACCAAAATGATTTTTAATTAGAAATAATTCAATTTATATAGAGTGAGTAAAGAAGACGGAAATAGAAATGAAAATGCTTCCGCATTTATAGAATAAATCTGACCACTGGAATAAGACATGCAAACGCTTCCTACGTTTGATTGATGTTCCTATCAATTTGGGAATCTGGCCGAATTTCCCCACCCAAACCCGAAAACCAATAATGTAATGCCCTCCCCCCATTCCTACCCAAATATCCCGTTGCCTTACTTATCTGGATTCAAAGATTCAATGTATCCCGTCTGATTTATATCCAATCTTTCAGAATAGTTACAGCTGTGGCTATTGATAACTCGTCAGGCGGAAAGAGACATCTTGGAAAAAATATTTAGACGTAAGATAATACTATACAAGAGGTAAGATTATTTTTACGAATAATTTAAGAATTAAAGCAGTCGCACATATGATTGTAGAAGGCGTGAGAAAATCATTCCTTTTATTAGCTCAACTAAATAAACGCAGTTAATTCTATGATAGCAAACATACAATTTCAACTATCGGTGCATGGGTGCGTGAATTGAGATTCTATTCCTGCGTAATGCGTAAAATTATTGAACTTACAATTTAAAAATTATAAGTATAAATCATAATATCAGACGAGTGGTGAGGTAGGCACCTCCCAAAATTTATTTTTTAATAATTCTTTATTTGAAATAAGTATTTCTTTTATTTAAAACTTTGACAGATGCTGAGCTGAATGAATGGATAGTTGTCGTAATTTTTCAAGATTGCTAACATTCAAATGGTAAATTTCTTCTGTTGAAAAGCAATGAATCCGAGGAAAAATATTTTTCTGTTAATATTTTCGGCTTCACAAATCCTATAATTATAATATACCGTGATTTTTCACAGGTCTGCGCTAGTACGTAATAATTTCATTTATTAGGTGGCAGGTAATTATTAGGTGGCAGGTATTTGTAATTGTCGATAAGCTATTTGATGACCAGAGCTCTGGATTCTAGCAAACCCCCAAAGTCTAATTAATTCAAAAACCCCCAAAATTTAATTCAAGTGTGGTCTTTTACATTTATTTTCATATTAAATTTACGATACATTATTTGCTCTCTGTTCCAGAGTCAAAGATATTCTCAGTATTAGTCGTAATGAGAGACCGCCAATCAAGAGAGGAAAATGTTGCCTAAATTTTTTTTATTTGGCCAATAATATACATCACATCGCAGTTCATAGTCCTACTGGCGTTGGACAGTGAAACTCTAATGTGGTATCACAAGAAATTTTGTATCTGGTATTCATTTTTGATGTGTGTTTTTATGTTATTTTAGATATTATAATTACAATTCGTTGTTCGTACATTGTACCAGATGATATTATTTTTAAGCTCAATCGAATCCAAAAGCTGACAACACAAACCTCCCCACGCAAACAGTAGTATTATTTTTTTATATGCCATATCATTGCATGATAATTATTAGTTGACTAAATATTAACGGCCCTACTATAAAAAAGCCGTGTAAATTTTATACAATTGATAAATAATCAACCCTGTATGTGAAAACCTTACTAATAAACTAACATTGTCTAAACTGATATTTAACAGATATTAAAGTTTTACACATTGTTATACAGTAAGGGGGTGGTAGTTTATTTGTTGTATAAACTTGAAATTTCTCAACGAATTTCGGTGTATTTCCAAGTTCTTTTAAATGTTCTATATATTTCTTCTTTTTGAAGATGTCGTAATTTTCAGAAACTAGATAAAAATGTCTTAGAACTAAAAAAGATATATTATAATAAAATATATTTTTTGTTTTATTGTTTGCACAAAATAAACTTGATTTCTTGGATTTATGATAACCTTCACATGCAAAAGGCATTTATGTTATAAAAAATACCACATTCATATTTTTGTTATTGTTTTTGGGGTGTTATGCCGTGTTTCGCTACCTCCTTCTTTAGCCAACGTTTCGGACAGCGTTACAGTGTCCATCATCAGGGCAGATGAGTAAATGATATTGGTGAGAGTGTTTACTTATGTGTGTCGAATCGATACCGTGCTGCCAGCTCCATTTCTCTACGAGCTGGTGTTAGAAAACATTCAGCATGGTTTTTTGCGTTTAGCTTTGGTGTAGCCGTCAATTACTGGATACCAAGAACTATTGAGCTTAGCTCCGTCGTCTCTGTTAATATTGATGGGGTTTTTATGGATTTCAATTGCCTCCGTAATTAGGCGTGCTCTATAAGTTTTGGGTCTTCCCAGGACTTTAGGAACAAATCCAAAGTAATGGCCGGTTTCGATTAAGTGCTCGGCGATTGCCGATTTGTCAGGGTGGCCAAGTTTACAAGCACGAAAGTGTTCCGAAATCCTTTTGGAGATCGTCCGCTCTGTCTGGCCTACATAGACCTTGTCACATCCGGAACAGCTGAGTTTATATACTCCATCTGTTTCCAGAGGAAACTTAGTCTTTGCCGACCTCAGTAGGTCTTGGATTTTTGTCGTGGTTCCGAAGACCGTCTTGATGTTCTCTTTTCTCAACAGCCTGGCAATTCTGTCTGTTACATTATGGACGTAAGGCAGGAAAGCGCAGCCTTTTGACTCTTGTTCACCCCTGTCTTCGTTTCGTGCTGATTTGGCTCTTATGATTTGCCTTGTCTGCCTTGCTGGGTAACCGTTACGCTCCAGTGCATCGGTGAGTTTGGTCAGTTCTAATCCGAGTTTTGGCTCCTCACATATTCTGGTCGCTCGGGTTACCAAAGTATGGATGAGACCTCTCTTCTGAGCGGGGTGATGATGCGAATCAGCGTTGAGATACCTATTTGTATGTGTTGGTTTCCTATAAACTGTGTGTCCTAGGCTACCATCCTCTTTTCGCATCACCTCCACATCCAGAAAAGGCAGGACTTTTTGGTAATTTTCCATCTCCATCGTGAATTTAATTTTGCTGTGTAGTGAGTTGAGATGGTCCAGGAATTCGTTCAGTTTCTCTGTTCCGTGAGGCCAGATGGCGAAGACATCATCGACATAGCGCCACCATACTTTAGGAACAGCCGAAGCTGTGTCGAGTGCCACTTCTTCAAACTTCTCCATAAAAAAGTTGGCTAGAACTGGCGACAATGGACTGCCCATCGCAACTCCCTCCACTTGCTCGAAAAGTTCACCCTGAAAAGCAAAATAACCTGTTTTGAGGCAGTGTTCAAAAAGTTTGCAAATGTCATCCTCATAAATCTCCCTGAGCAAAGTCATGGAGTCTTCTAGAGGAACATTTGTAAAAAGAGACACTACATCAAAACTGACAAGGATATCTCTTTCATCAGTCTTTACCTTCTTGAGCTTACTGATTAGATCTGTGGAATCCTTAATCCAAGATTCAGTTTTCCCAGTTTGCATCTGCAACAATCTCGATAGGTATTGGGAAAGTTTGTACGTCGGTGCACCAATAGCACTGACAATCGGTCGCATTGGGATATCCTTTTTGTGGATTTTCGGAAGACCGTATAGGGCAGGAGTTCTGGAGGCTTTTACGAAAAGCCCAGATCGATCCCCTTTCCTAATACTGGAAGCTTTAACTAGTTCCCTTGTCTTCAAGTCAATCTTGTTGGTGGGGTTGTTTTTTATTTTCTTATAGGTGCCGGCATCGCACAGGAGGTCTTCCATCTTTTTGATGTAGTCTACCGTATTAATCACGACAGTGGCATTGCCTTTGTCGGCTGGCAGAACCAAGATTTCCTCATTGGCGCGCAATTCTTTTAGGGCCGCAAACTCTCCTTTTGTGATGTTTGGGCGGGGTATTTCTGCCCTTTTCAAAATATGGCAAGTCTCTTGACGTATGTCCTCTGCTTGCGTCTCTGTCATTTTGTGGACTTTCATCATTGTATGTAATGCCGTCTCTACACCACATACGATAGATTCTATAGGTATCTTTTTAGGGGCAACTGCATAATTCATCCCCTTTGCAAGCACAGAAGTCGCGTTTGGGCTCAACTCAAGGTTCGAAATATTAATAACAACTTTATTCTGATCGAGTTGTTTTCGATCACCTTTTTTGTCTCGGTTGAGTCTCTCAAACTTTTGCTTTTGTCTAGCATCTGTTGACTGCTTGCATCTTAGTGCTTAGATGCAAGCAGTCAACAGATGCTAGACCAAAGCAAAAGTTTGAGAGACTCAACCGAGACAAAAAAGGTGATCGAAAACAACTCGATCAGAATAAAGTTGTTATTAATATTTCGAACCTTGAGTTGAGCCCAAACGCGACTTCTGTGCTTGCAAAGGGGATGAATTATGCAGTTGCCCCTAAAAAGATACCTATAGAATCTATCGTATGTGGTGTAGAGACGGCATTACATACAATGATGAAAGTCCACAAAATGACAGAGACGCAAGCAGAGGACATACGTCAAGAGACTTGCCATATTTTGAAAAGGGCAGAAATACCCCGCCCAAACATCACAAAAGGAGAGTTTGCGGCCCTAAAAGAATTGCGCGCCAATGAGGAAATCTTGGTTCTGCCAGCCGACAAAGGCAATGCCACTGTCGTGATTAATACGGTAGACTACATCAAAAAGATGGAAGACCTCCTGTGCGATGCCGGCACCTATAAGAAAATAAAAAACAACCCCACCAACAAGATTGACTTGAAGACAAGGGAACTAGTTAAAGCTTCCAGTATTAGGAAAGGGGATCGATCTGGGCTTTTCGTAAAAGCCTCCAGAACTCCTGCCCTATACGGTCTTCCGAAAATCCACAAAAAGGATATCCCAATGCGACCGATTGTCAGTGCTATTGGTGCACCGACGTACAAACTTTCCCAATACCTATCGAGATTGTTGCAGATGCAAACTGGGAAAACTGAATCTTGGATTAAGGATTCCACAGATCTAATCAGTAAGCTCAAGAAGGTAAAGACTGATGAAAGAGATATCCTTGTCAGTTTTGATGTAGTGTCTCTTTTTACAAATGTTCCTCTAGAAGACTCCATGACTTTGCTCAGGGAGATTTATGAGGATGACATTTGCAAACTTTTTGAACACTGCCTCAAAACAGGTTATTTTGCTTTTCAGGGTGAACTTTTCGAGCAAGTGGAGGGAGTTGCGATGGGCAGTCCATTGTCGCCAGTTCTAGCCAACTTTTTTATGGAGAAGTTTGAAGAAGTGGCACTCGACACAGCTTCGGCTGTTCCTAAAGTATGGTGGCGCTATGTCGATGATGTCTTCGCCATCTGGCCTCACGGAACAGAGAAACTGAACGAATTCCTGGACCATCTCAACTCACTACACAGCAAAATTAAATTCACGATGGAGATGGAAAATTACCAAAAAGTCCTGCCTTTTCTGGATGTGGAGGTGATGCGAAAAGAGGATGGTAGCCTAGGACACACAGTTTATAGGAAACCAACACATACAAATAGGTATCTCCACGCTGATTCGCATCATCACCCCGCTCAGAAGAGAGGTCTCATCCATACTTTGGTAACCCGAGCGACCAGAATATGTGAGGAGCCAAAACTCGGATTAGAACTGACCAAACTCA
This sequence comes from Glyphotaelius pellucidus, assembly GCA_936435175.1. Taxonomy (NCBI): domain Eukaryota; kingdom Metazoa; phylum Arthropoda; class Insecta; order Trichoptera; family Limnephilidae; genus Glyphotaelius; species Glyphotaelius pellucidus. The sequence continues at coordinate 36,409,384 of OW386551.1, read as the reverse complement.
CCGATGCACTGGAGCGTAACGGCTACCCAGCAAGGCAGACAAGGCAAATCATAAGAGCCAAATCAGCACGAAACGAAGACAGGGGTGAACAAGAGTCAAAAGGCTGCGCTTTCCTGCCTTACGTCCATAATGTAACAGACAGAATTGCCAGGCTGTTGAGAAAAGAGAACATCAAGACGGTCTTCGGAACCACGATAAAAATCCAAGACCTACTGAGGTCGGCAAAGACTAAGTTTCCTCTGGAAACAGATGGAGTATATAAACTCAGCTGTTCCGGATGTGACAAGGTCTATGTAGGCCAGACAGAGCGGACGATCTCCAAAAGGATTTCGGAACACTTTCGTGCTTGTAAACTTGGCCACCCTGACAAATCGGCAATCGCCGAGCACTTAATCGAAACCGGCCATTACTTTGGATTTGTTCCTAAAGTCCTGGGAAGACCCAAAACTTATAGAGCACGCCTAATTACGGAGGCAATTGAAATCCATAAAAACCCCATCAATATTAACAGAGACGACGGAGCTAAGCTCAATAGTTCTTGGTATCCAGTAATTGACGGCTACACCAAAGCTAAACGCAAAAAACCATGCTGAATGTTTTCTAACACCAGCTCGTAGAGAAATGGAGCTGGCAGCACGGTATCGATTCGACACACATAAGTAAACACTCTCACCAATATCATTTACTCATCTGCCCTGATGATGGACACTGTAACGCTGTCCGAAACGTTGGCTAAAGAAGGAGGTAGCGAAACACGGCATAACACCCCAAAAACAATAACAAAAATACTTTTTGGCCGTGAAAACCTAAAAACATACCACATTCATATTAATTTTAAAAATCATGGTTGAGAAGTCAATTTAAAAAATAATATGTCAGAAATAACCTAACTTTTTCAAAACGGAAACCTTGTGCGTCACTCTGTCAAAATTCGATGTTGCCAACTCTTTCGCAGCCAGTTAAAGACATGTTTTTATTAGTAAGAGTTCTAGACAGACATTGTACTGCCTTTATTCCATGTTTAACTAAAAACCGAAATTGAACCGTTTAACAGTTGGGGAGTGTTTTTTTAATTAGTTAGACTATTTGTCAATAACTGGCGGTTAGGAAGGATAACTGATATTAATTATTATTCTAAGGCTTTTCCACAAAATACATCTGCATAAAATTAAATGTTTAATCGAGTATTCAATAATTTACAGAGTTATTCATTTTTGTTATTGTTTTTGGGGTGTTATGCCGTGTTTCGCTATCTCCTTCTTTAGCCAACGTTTCGGACAGCGTTACAGTGTCCATCATCAGGGCAGCTCATCTGCCCTGATGATGGACACTGTAACGCTGTCCGAAACGTTGGCTAAAGAAGGAGATAGCGAAACACGGCATAACACCCCAAAAACAATAACAAAAATACTTTTTGGCCGTGAAAACCTTAAAACATACCAGAGTTATTCATTATTCCACTCTTAATCCAATCTTAGCAATTGTAATACAATGATATTCTCACTCTTGGCTAATCCGAGATATTAATCATTTCTGTATCTCTTGGAGGCAGGCTGGCAAATTAAATCAGGCAGCCTTATTCCTAGGACAGGACAGGACCCGATAAAGAGCTGTTTAATTTCCTGTTTGGGGAAGGGCAGAGTAAGTGAACTTCTAACGGTCAATGGTCCAGAAAGTCACTCAGTCACCCCTAATTCTGAGTTAACGCTGAGCCTTCACATCAATCATGCAGTAGGCTGCAACGGGAACAATATCTCAAGAAAGGACTGACGTGGCCAAGATGCATCTGTGTTGGAGGGATAAGTTGGTAGGCACCTACGTACAGATTAAGGATCATTGAATATTTTCCGATTATAAAGATGCTGGAAGGAGTTTTTCATATATTTTCAGGTTATTTGTAACCCGCTAATGTTTGTCTTTCCTTTTAAATAAACAAAAAAAAACATTTAATTTAATGAAAAACAAATACCTTTGTATAACACCACTATTTTAAAATAGTGGTGTTATACAAAGGTATTTGTTTTTCATTAAATTAATGATGACACCCCAAAGTAAATATGCCTATTTTGAAGAAATAAAAAAAAACATTTTTGGTTTAGGTAAATTTGAAAAATAGTTTTTAATATTTTTTAATAAAGCCAGAACAATAGTGAAATTAAGAAAGAAACATTTGGACGTTTTGATACATTTATGGTGGATGAACGAAAAATAGAGTACAAGGCCCTGGAAAGGATAAATGGCTAAACCGTCGTGCTGAGAATGGCTGAAGGAAGAGTGGCTGAAGTGCATCACAGTTGTATGGCGCTTCAGCCATTTTCCTTTTCGGGTATTATACATAGCAAGTAAACTGAAGAAGTAATTGTGGACGCAAAAAAACGACACGATACGAGCGAGTGATTCACTACTTGTACTTGAGGTCGGTCGGGTTAGGTTTGCGTGGTCAAATTTGTAGGAGCGTTCTTCCATCATACGCCATCATCACAAAAGGGAAACGATGAAAGTTAGGTGGATGGGCATTACAAGTTAATTTGGTCAATTAATTCTCAAATCAATCTGAAAAGCCATTTAAGACAGTTTTATTTATTGAACAAAAACTTAGTAATTATGTTTCTTTAACATTTCTAGTGAGTTTTTTTATTGAAAAGTTTCAAGGTTTTTAAACGTTTCGTTGATCGTTGCTGTAATTTAAGCAAAAGACCACAATTCAGAATTAAAACGTTGCTAGAAATGGCTTTAACCGTGTTTGGTGGCTAGATCTGAATAGCCAGGTACTTCTCAACCTCTTTCTTCGCCATCTCATTTCCTTCCCCACTTACCTTACGTCTCATAATACACCCCAACTGGGAATGCAGTAGTCTCACTGGCTCCAACCGAGAGCAATTGGGACTCTTGTGAGGAATTCCCATAAAAAATTTCCAAAATAATCACAACATCCATTCCGCATGGATAATTTGTATGCACTTATTTTGCCTAGAATGATGTTGCTGACATACTTGCACTGTATCGTGGCTTGGCCTATTTCAGCAAATCGCTCGTCATAATTTTCTAATGGAGTAATAGTATATAACAGGACTTCCCAACCAGGGGGGCACGCCCCCCTAGGGGGGCGTAGAGAAATGTCAGGGGGGGCGTAACAGGTACGTTTGCATTTCCGAAAAAAAAATCTAAATTAACTGTTCCGAATTGCCATTCAATCGCTGCTATACAAGTTTCGACAAGTCACAACACGACGTGATGCGCACCCCCGCCCCGCCCCACCTTTCCGCTTGAATCCATCTTCCACTTATAAAACAATTGCGTGCCGTACTCGCTCCTAACAATAGTTGGTTCACAAAAAAATCCAAGCTTCGTTTCAAGTCTGTTAAGTGAGATATTTAAGTGTGAAATTGTTCATCTCCTAAATAAAAGATAAGTTTTTTAGTACATTAAACTTTCCCCGCCATTTATTTTTTATTTTTCAACATACTTGCTTGTAAAATTTAGTTTTAAGTTTATACCTAAATTACGATGGTTTAGTTGTGAAGTAGGTACTAATGGGTTGATATGCAAACTCCTTTTATTCCACAACAAGTACGTTAATATAAAAAAAATGTGTTTCTTATTTTTGTTGATACTTAATTAAGGGGGGCATGAAAATATTTTTTTTTGGTTCGGGGAGGCTCGGCGAAATAAAGGTTGGGAAACCCTGGTATATAATATATCAACTAATAGTGTAAAATATGATATGCCAGTATAGCGCTAATGTGTCAAAAACCCGATGGATGAAGACGTGGATTGATATTTGTTAAAAAGCCAATAATTATGATAAAATTAGTTGTTACCCAAGAAAAATCAGGGGATGTAACTTGACTTGCGCAGTTTACAGTTTAAAAAATGGCTTGCAAACGAAAGCCATCAATTCTTAATCTCTTGTGTGGATCTGAAAAGTATTTTTTAATTTGAAAAACTCTCCAAGAAATCCTTCGGTCCCAATTTATTATAAAAAAGTCACGCTTGTACGAAAGTACCCACAAAGGAAAATTATGTTGTATGATTTGCAGCACAAACCTTGAGGCAGGAAACCGGATTCTATTAGCCTGGCTTCCATCAATAGTCGTGGCAGGAGCAGGCAGAAAGCCGTCACCAGGTGAATGAAGGGGGCGGTGGGACCCCCGTGTTGCCATAAGCTCCTCAGAACCCCTGAAACAGAAGAAAAGTCATCTTTAAGTTAATAAAGCAATTAAAAAGTAAAACAAAAAAGTAAGGGTCCTGTACCCGTAAGAACTTAAAAATATAAAAATTATTCAAAAAAAAGATATAAAAACACAATATAAACTATAATAACCTGCTTACTAAGTTTCAACATGGAGTATTCTCACTCCACAACAGCAATAATAATAATATGTACATTGTACACACCTACAACTCAATGGTTAAGTCGAATGACAAGTATGCAACTGGAAAGGATTCACAGCAATATTGTGGTAACTTGCAACACGGTCAAAAAATTATTTAATGTTGGCTATGACATACTTTTTTAAGGAACTTAAATTACATGAGAATATGTCTACATTATTAAAATTCTTATCAAATACACTGCATGTTCTGAATATAAAAGCATTTTGTCTGAGATTAGTAATTAAATCCTGCAAAGACTGAGTTTCTCTGGACCGCCACAAGCAGACGTCAGCGTAACATTGATAATTCCCCAATAACTATTTCAGGAAGTGATATCACTCCAAAGGCATGCATAAAACTACTGGGTGTCAATCTGGACGCTGATTTTTCCCTTAAAACTCAAGTGAACAGAACCGTAAGTACGGGGTTCTTTCAATTAAGGCAAATTAAAGCAGTACGGAGAAACTTGACAACAGAAGCGACTAAATTACTTGTCAATTCGTACGTTGTTTCACGTCTGGATTATTGCAACGGAATGTATGCTAGTCTCCCAAAATATCATATTAACAAATTACAATCCGTGTTCAACGCTGCGGCAAGACTTATCACCGGCGTATCTAAATACTCCCATATTTCTGAGCATCTCAAAAACCTTCACTGGCTCAAGTGTCCCGAAAGAATCCAGTTCAAGCTCTGCTGGATGATATTTAAGTCCCTTAACGGAATGGCTCCGGCTTACTTATCGGAAATGTGTATTCCAGAAAATTCCAATCCTCGACAATTAACCCTCAGGTCAGCAGCAACATCAGCTATCGGAAGGTTGAAGGAACCAAAACGCACACCAGATACTAAATTCGGTGAGCGTGCTTTCGGAGTGTCAGGACCTAAAGCCTGGAATGGACTGCCACACGAGTTAAGAATGATCACAGATTCAGCGGAATTTAGAGCTAAACTCAAAACTCATCTTTTCAGACAGTCTTATCCATAAGCTAAAAAAACCTTTCACCTTCGCCTTCACGGCCCACGACGTTGTAAATAACTAATTGTGTAAAATATAACCAAATTCTTATTTTAATCTTTTGTAAAGGTCATTTTATGAAAATTTCCAGTCCCAGAGAGCTCTAAATTCACTAGTCTTTCAAAATAAATACTTATTCAATTTTGGCATTAATCTTCTTATAAATGTAAAAGCAACAGCGATGGGGGTAGCAAAGGTAAATTCATGCAATGTCCAGTGTTTTCAATATAATGTCCTCCACGTGCAAAGTCGTATCATCCCCAAGCATAAACTTTCTAAAAAAGTGTGTTTATCGGAAGTGACCTGCCAGGTAAGTATGGCTCTGTATCTTTTTGTAAATAATAAAATTAGATAGATTCTAAGAATATAAAAAAAAAAAAAATAAATAAATATTAAAAAAAACTGTAAAGCGCCCTTGAGGTGATTTTTCACAAAAACGGCGCTCTACAAATTGTCCAATTATTTTTATTTTAATATATTGTTCTCTAGATTTTATGTCAGGGTTAAGTCTTCCTCACAGGAAAAACTTAATCCTTCAACACACTTTTCCACAAATGCTAATCTAGTCAATTCACCCGATGTAATTGCATTGTATAAGTATACTAAATACAAAACTATACAAGAACAACACGTCAACCTACCAGAGACCATATGGGAAAATACTTCACCGACTCCAGATATTTTCATATCAGAGGGTTCGGCTCGATAGAACTCCTAACTGAACCGATAAATCCTACTGATCCCTCAATATAAATATTTAAAAAATCTTTCGTAATCCTACATGTATTTAATATGACTGATTTTTGCATTTTTATATAAAGATTCTTCGACAAATCTAATAAGCCTAAATTTTTAATTAGAGAGCTAGGTATAATGCCAGTAGCCGAAATAACAAATGGTAATATTTTTATAGTCCGAGAATGCCAAATTCTTTTAATCTCATTTCCTAAATCTGTATATTTTCTAATTTTTTCAGAAACAGATTTTTGAATATTACAGGAATTTGGAATAGCGACATCAATGATATAAGTTATTTTTTTAATTTTGTCATGTAAAACTATATCGGGTCTATTATGACGAATCGTTCTGTCTGTTAGTATAGTTTTATCATAATATATTTTATAAAATTCATTTTCTAAAAACGAATTTGGTTTGTATTCATAATATGGTACTACATTACGGCAGTCAATCAATTTATGTTTAATTACCAAACTTTGATGAATTATTTTTAAAACCTGATTGTGTCTAAAAGTATATTCGGAAGGCGCTAATATAGAACATCCCGATATAATATGTTCTATAGTTTCCGGAAAAGCCAAACATTTTATTATTATTATTAGTAGAACATTTTTGAAGATGAAAAAGTGATTTTTCTCTGGTTCTAACACCTGGGACTCTAAAATTAATCTCAGCCAAAAGGGGCGAACAATCAATAAAACCATTGATAATTTTATGAAGATATATTATATCTGCAGAGTCTCTTCTAATTTTTAATGGTTTAAGTCCATAAAGGTCCAACGAGCTGTTTATGTCACGATAACCAATATTAAACTTGAAATTTAAATGATAAACAAATTTTCTTTGTATGGCTTCAATGCGTTTAATATAAATATTATATTGAGGATTCCATATCTGAGAAGCAAATTCAAGATGACTGCGAACATATGAAAAATACAATATTTTAAGAGTTTGAATGTTCTTGAATTCTTTTCCAATACGGAATAAGAATCCTAACATTCTAAGGGCTTTCTTCACAATCATGTTAATATGTGCCTCGAATGTGAGTTTACTATCAAGTAGAACACCTAGATCACGAATTTGAGTAACCCTTTTGAGTGATTGGTTCGCTATAAGGTAGTTATGGTCAAATTTAATTTTATTTCTAGTGAAGGTAATCACATAACATTTAGAAGTGTTCATGTTGAGATGATTAATTATACAGTAGTCAGTAAGTCTATGAAGATCTTCCTGTAATTTAATGCAGTCGATGATAGAGTTAATCGGAAGATATATTTTCATATCATCAGCGAAGAGTAGAACTTTTGCATAATTAAAGCATTTTATAATGTCGTTCATGAAAATTGTAAACAACGGTCCCAGGTGAGATCCTTGGGGTACACCGGAAGGTATATTTACGAACTCAGAGATGAAACCATTAATTGTTACTCCTTGAGTGCGCCCATCAAGATAAGAGACTAACCATCGATACAAATCCCCGTGAATTCCCAAAGCCAGTAATTTGGATAAAAGAAGATTGTGATCAATTTTATCAAACGCTTTCGAGAAGTCTGTATAGATTACGTCAACTTGGATTTGATCATCCATTGATTTCGTAATATTTTCAATGAATATGGCAAGATTAGAGACAACCGATCTTTTTTCATAAAGCCATGTTGGTTTACGAGTATTACAGACTGGACGCAGTTATAAAGTTGTTCGTGAACAATTTTTTCAAAAATTTTACTGAAAATTGGTAACTTAGATATAGGACGATAGTTCTGGACATCATTTTTAGCCCGAGACTTAAATACTGGTGTGATAAGCGCACACTTCCAACGATCCGGAAAGATACCTTCTTTCAATGAGGATTGAAAGAGCAATAATAAGGGCTTCGAGATTACCTTGCTACACATTTTGATAAAGAATGCTGGAATTTTATCACTACCCGCACCCAATGAGTTAGAAATAGTATCAATTATTTTTTCTATTTTTTCTTTTGAAACTGATACCGAAGAGATGTTAACTTGATTATTTATATGAAGGTTGGTAGAGTGTACATCGCAGGTAGTGTTATAATTAAAAGTGGAGACGAAGTGCTGTGAGAACAGGTTGCATATTGCAAAAGGATTCACAGCAGTAACGTCGCCCAGTTTCATTACATGAGGTAAACTAGAATTATTTCTTTTTCCTTTAACGTAAGACCAGAATTTTTTGGGGTCACGGGATATATTAAGTTCAGCATTTGTTATAAATTGTTTAAGACACTCCCTTGACATTTTCTTCTGCCTTGATCGAAGGATACAGAATTCATGGTAGTCTAAAGGATTGGACCACTTTTTCCATGTTTTAAACACTTTATATTTTTCTTTAGTCAGTTTTATCACAGCTGGACTGTACCAATAGGGATAAGAGTTGTTAATATGAACATCCTTTGATGGGACATTTAAGCGAATGATTTCATATAATATAACGTAAAAACGATCAATGGCATTATTAGTTGATAAATTTAAGAATTCAGCGTCCCAATCAATACTACTGAGGATGTTATTTATTGTTTCAAAATTAGCTTTCCTAAAGAGATTAATTGTCCGTTTATTGTTCACCATGGGGGTTTCCAGAGATATGTTTATGTCAAAGAGAATGGCTTTATGATGTTTACATTCCGGGGTGAGATACTGGTCAGTATTTGATACGTTAAGAGGGGTCGAACTAAAAACAAGGTCTAGGAATTTATGATTATTATTCGGAAAGGTGCAATACTGCGATAGATCTGTAAATGAAAGAGTGTCAGATAGTTTTGAGATAATTTCAGATTGATAACCATTCATAATTTGCATACTGTTTCCATTATTAAGAGACCAATTAATTAAAGGTAAGTTAAAATCACCCGAGATCACAAAATGATCGTCATGATGAAGTGCTCTAAGTTCACATAGTTTATTCATGAATTCATTAATGCTTTGAGAGTGATTGACTCCTGGTGGTATGTACACACAATATAAATGAATTTTTATGATATTCTTCATCGAAATAGTCACCCATATATCTTCTGCATTCGAGACCCATTCATTACGTTCGTGAGCTACGAGATGCTTGCGTGGGGTATCTCACTGACCCCTCATGGAGTCATGGTAACACAAGTTTTGTTTTGTATTTTGGCACGTAGAAGGTTGAAAAAGTAGGTGTAACTAAAAAATAAACCGTCTGTCTGTCCCAGCTAAAACTTTAGACGCTTTAATGTCATGAAAGTTGCATTGGTTTTTCTGTCCAAAGTTTTTAGATGAAAGTTTTTAGCTCGCAATGTCACTTCTATCGAGACTTGAAACTTTGATATATAGTTGTATAGAAGAGGTATAGGTTATGTCCAAATCCAGTTGGCTGTAACTCGAAAAAGTGGTGTATACAATGATATATATTCGGTTAGGTGAGGTTAGTTTAACTTTCAAAGTAAATAGTTGTTGTGTTCTGACCTGTTTAAATAACCTTTTAGGGTAGCGTACCACTAAGGTATTATTAATTTAACAATTAAATAAAGACAAACAAAAGGAAAAATAAATGAATTCATGTATTGTTCACAGGGCATGAAAACGAAAGGTACTCGTATAATAAAGGGATAAAGTAGACCGTATTAGTGAAACACGAGACGAGAAGCTAAGTGGTGTACTGTAGAAAGCACCGACGGCTTTTGTCAAAACAAATAAAATTACATTCCGCAAGCTATATTTCAGGCTCTCACATCACCACAATATGGTGGAGGTTGTTGATTCAATTCGTGATGGATGTCACTCAAAGAAAACCTAAAGAGCATAAGATTCACCCAAAAACACAAAACAAAACAAAACGAATGGAATTTTACTGCGAAAACCCATTATTACTCTGTATTTCATAAAGATATTCCATCCCAAAATTCTTAAAGAATACACTCAAGTTTTCGTTATTTATTTTTGGGGTGTTATGCCGTCTTGCACAACCTCCTTCTTTAGCCAACATTTCGGACAGCGTTACAGCGTCCATCATCAGGGCAGATGTATGATGCTTCTTCTTTCGTATGGTGGTGGAGTCAGAGGGGGACATCTAGGTCTGCGAGCCAGTCTAGGGCCTCAGGCGTTGCCCTGTGGACCTCATCAATCCCGCTGGGGAATGAATGGAGCGGGCATTCGTTGACCACATGTTCGGTGGTCTGCACCTCACCGCATGCACACATCTCCGTCTCATCTCCTCTCAGGAAGGAAAGGAGGTTGGAGTTTAATCGACCGGTATACATGGAAACCTTATAAGCCAACATTGGAATTTAGGTTAGGGTGGAAAAAAGAAATGGATTGAGCGATATTTTTTTCTTTCTTTATGCTATTTAACTTATAAATAAAAGTAATTTTCAGACCCCGTAAGTTTGCGCTGTTATCAAAATTTCATTTACTCACTATTATTTTTTAAATAATACCAAGTAAGGAAGATATTATAACCAAATCAATTGTATATGCAAATAATTGTAAGTCCCAAACCAAGCACAAGGCCCGGTCTTCTTTGTGAGGTACAGTCTCAAATTACGATCCTTGTTTTAGGTTCCTTTTCAATTATGTTCTTCTCAAAAAAAAAAAATAAGTGAACTATTAAATAAATAAAAATTCTTGCGCAATAATATTACATCAATGTAATTATTCATTCACAATCCACCATTAAAATAAATCGTACTAAAATGATCCTTTACAACGTAAGGGTTAATGAATCAAACGCCTAATTTATGCGGGCCGCGGCCGGTGCCTTGTTACTATCTCTGTAGATACAAACTATCAAATGCGAAAGTGTCCCTTGTGATTTTTGTTGACAAGGCCGTCTTAAAATCTTTAAGATTTATAAATTTAATTGGATTTTTGTTAGTGTACGGAAGGATATTATTAACAGCACATTTAACTATAATAGGCACCTGCTTGTCTTTGTTGACTTGGTTTGGGAGTCATGAGTTTTTTTGGTTCCATGACAACTCAGAATCAAGTCAACTCAACACCTCTTTGAAAATTCATTAAAAGATGTGAAAAAATAATTTTAAAATAGCCCATCCTAACCTATCGTAACCTATTTAACCATTTTTTAATTTTTTCATCATTTTTAATGACTTTTCAAGGGAGGTTCTGAGTTGATTTCATTCTGAGTTGACCACTCTGCTGTGCTGTTAGAAGTTGGCGAAGAATTGATTTTTGAAACAACGCTCATCTTTTATTTGATTTAGATACAGCACGAGATTTGTGTTAAAGTTAATAATTTTAAAGTCTGTTCGCCATTTTGAGGTGTTTCCTCTGCAAGGGAGGGCTCGTGTCGGCGTCACCATGACGTAAAAGATTGGCATGGTTTCTAATAAATCGAAAAAGCCTTCAGTTGTGAGTTGCAGACGTCCAGTTTATATAATGCAGTTATCTCAACGAGTTTCCGCGAAATATTTCGCTGATTCGGTTTAGGTTTTATGCTCCAGAAAACCACAGACATCAATATTCAACACTACTACATAAATCTAAACGAAACGTGAAATAGAACAAGAAAAGAAAAATAAAAAAGGTAACGGTAGCGACTGGGAATTGAACCCAGGATCTCTCGTCTTGCCGGGACAAACACCTTTACCAACTCGGCCATTATGACCTATTTATCATTTTTATTTTCTGTTTCTTATTCTGTTTCAAGTTTTGATGGATAAAACCTGTATCTATAAAAAGGTAATCTTTTAAAATTGAATATAAATAAATAATCAATGTTGTTGTACTCACCGTGCAAACATTTTATCACTATACGTTTTTAATATTGACGAAGTGAAATATTAACTCCAGCAAAGTAGTGACGAAGTAAGGGTGAGTTAAATGTCTTGTGGATTAGAGTAGAGCTTTAGGACTGTCGGTTTGGCTACCGACGAGGGGTTATAAATCGCCATAGTGGACTTGCTTATCCCCTCTCTTCTATCACATCAACTGTTACAAGGGCTAATAAATTATTAAGTGTCTATTATTAAAAAAAAACACTGAGAAAGTTACGTGAAAGATTACACGGTAGTCGGTGTTATTAAATACGGACACTTGGTCTGCTAACGCAACTAATACTAAAATTGGGATGTAATGAAAATAAGCTCTTTTATACAGGTACAATATTTCTTAGGAATTATAAAACTTAACGATCAAAATCACTGCACATGAAAAACTCCAAGAAGGCATAAATAAAAATTAAAAAAATAATTTGCCAAAGTAGGAATCGATCGACCAACCGATGACAAAAAATAGAACCAATAAAACAAAATTTGAACCTTCGTTGGTTACGTTAAAATACCAGAAACTTTTCCGTGCGTGTACCGTGCTTATCGTGTAATTGTACCGATGGAAATTGATTAAAATCAGTAATTCATGGAATGTAATGTCATATCTGCGATTATTTAATGCGATTGTATACTATTTTTTCACAATACGACTGAACACGGTACTATGATTACCTCTAATTCAGCCGAAGTAATGCTAAATGAAAGTACTAATATTCTAAATAATTTTGACGGAAATATGATGCAAGGATTTCTTTAATTAAAGTCTATTCCTTCCTAAGAATAGACTTAAATTGTCCTAGACTTGAATCCTTTAACAGCGGTGTCTTAAATTCGTTCAAAACTCACTAACCCCCTCATTAAAGCGTCGGAATTGTTTTATCTCGTAATCCGGATTAAATAACGTCTCGAGGCATAATACCTCAAAGGGGTTAGAATTTTTTTCCGAGAGAAGAGTGATATTTCCACGAGTCTTTGTGTAATTGAAGAAAGGGAACTGAAGCCGATACTGAGCGGCCAGCAGCTGGCGCCCTAAAACACTCGCTCATAAATATTATGAAGAAGTTTATGATGATAAATGACGGCGCGGTATAAAATGCAGTTTAGTGCAAAACGCAGAGGCGTAAAGGGGAGGGGGGGCTCTGTGAATGGACGTGTAAAGCCCCGGACTATAAACCAAGGCATAAACCAGAAGGCAGCAATTTTCTACCGTAGGTATACCGGTCTATTCCGTGGGTAAGCGAGCAAAACTGCGAACGGCGAAATACCAAAGGACTAGTGGTCGTCGAGCCGCAAATATGTAAATAGTATGCGAGCTTATGAATTTTCATTAAAATTTTATTAAAATGTTTTTGCAACCGTTTTGTGATAATTTTCAAGATTTGAAATGTAAATGATATTTGAGAAACTTATAGTACGAAAGGAAAAAAATATCCATCTTTCGGTGTTATTTCCACTTGAAATTTACAAAAAAAATTATCAACTAGAGTCGATAAAGGAGAACCCAAAATTGTATTTGTAAAAATATGGTGTCGCCAACTCGCACCATTCCAAAGATATTTACATGTCTAACAATTTATAGCCTTTTTCTGGAAATAATGGATATAATTCCCAATTTTCCTCGTTCTCATTTACTTCCACTCCCCACTAACTTAACTACGTAGATCACAGTTTGGATCGTACAGTCCCACTGACAGCGCGTAGGCAATTGGAACTCTGGACTGTGGTATTGATAAACTAACACAATCAGTGTCATTTTTTGTTGTTGTTAAATATGGAAACGAATCGTGGTGCTGGAGAAAAATGCTCAGGATTCTATGGTCACCCAGGCGCATAAATGTGTCCATTCTGTAAGAGCATTCTAGAAGGCATTCACAATAGGATTTCAACTATCTGCCTACAACATATTTTAAAACACTTAGAATTAGTTGAAACTCAGTCACTGGCCGCAGTGTGGCAGTAGAAGTAGAAGAAGGTGCAGGGAGAAAATGCGCTGGAATGACCAAGTAACACTGGCCCCGGTCGGTGTCCGCAGCTCTCTACACGGCCGCGGCGCAGAACCGCGAGGATTGCGCTTTGAAATTGAAGTAGGGGTCACGATTCTCAGCAACGAGGAACCGGCTTACTAAGAAATATGATAACGAGTGCGATTTTAAAATAAATGTGGTTTTGAGACATTGTCTAGCTTTATAAAGCTGCTTTAATATTTTAGCCAAGTATAATGATTACTACGAATTTACGGATTACGATTACGCAGGTGATCATTTTGAAAGTTATTGTACCCCTTGTTTCCCGGTGGTTCTCACTGTTCCCAGCGACATTTGTTCACCCGCTGCATAACTTAGCCACCGGATGGGCAAGGGAGCGGGGGTAGGCAATGGGGCAATGCTCGCAGGCTGTGTTGTGTATTTGTTGAGAAAGCGTAAAGTAAACACAATTTAAATGAACAAGCATCGGCTTTTGTTCGCTTATTGCGTTCACGAATGTTTCAATTACCCGAGCTTTGTTTGCTGAAGAAAGAGGCTGGGATAAAGAAAGAATTCAATTATCGCAGCTGAAAGTGCGAGAGAAAGATTGTTTATTGAAAAACGTACTTATAAGAAAACGGTCCTTCGAGGAAATCTTGTATTATTTCTTTTTTATTTCATTTCGCGCTTTGTGGGTTGGTACCATTTTCATAAAATTGAATGTGTTACCACCTGAATCTCGGGTAAGTTCCAACATATGAAATTATATACATGGTGTCCGGAAACTCGTACTACAGACTGGAAACTTGTGGATCTACATCACAAAGAACCCAAAAAAAGATTTTTTTTCGATTTTTTAAATAACTTTAAAAAAAATTTCGGCATCTGAAGGATAAAAAACTTTCATAGCCGGGTCTAAGTTTCTACAAATTATTTTATTTTATTTTAAATACATAAACGGCTATACTGCCTTTTATAAATAAACATATAATAGAGTACAAAAGTAAGAAAAATAATATCATTACATAATAGTAGTTTTTAAACTTAAAAATAACATACAATTATTTTGTGTATCACAACAAAAAATAACAAGAAATAAAAATGAGAAATATCATCATTTCATTTCAACATGTCCATATTGCGTATATAAAGTTACATTATGGAAAAAATAAGAAACTTAAAAACTGAAACCTAAAAATAACATACAATTATTTTGTGTAACACAACAAAAAATAACAAAAAAGAACAATGAGAAATATCATCATTTCATTTCAACATGTCCATTATGTATGTTATCTGATTGAACACGCTGGAATAACTGTTTTTTTTATTTTATTCCAAATATTGTTATCATTATCCATAAAAAAACAAATTCTATGTAAAGTTCTACGTAACAGAAACGAAAAAAATACACAAATTGACACGATTTGTTACCACGAAACTTTCATGTGAGATTACACTAATAAGATGAGAAATACTTGTAAAGCTTCTCAGACATGTGACTGAAGCTCCCAAAAGTTACTCCAGAACCGAGCAGCCGAGCCATCTTAACATCGTAAGGCACGGAATATCACACAACTTATTTACAGAGCGACAAGTTATATTAATAACTTCCATGACGAGTTCCAACTTTACCTGACGTTAATTAATATTGGCTAACCGCAAGCACCGAGCTGCGCGCTATCAATCAATCCGAAGTGAACTATTCTCGCGGGGTAGCTCCTCTACCCCTGGGGTGTTCACTGCAGGCTATATTACGCACCCCTACCGTGTCACGTGATCCATCCGTCATACTCGTGGAAGGGGCCTCTAAGATAAATATCACGCTATATTTTGTGCACAAAATGTGGCTGCATAGAGAATGAATGGACGACTTGAAAGTTGCGCAACAGATGTAAGCCAAAGGAATCAAATTTTATGCAATATACTGTGTTATGAGTCTACACTAATTTGTGTTTAACAATTAAATAAATATTAAAATAAACTACTGAAGAGTTTTATAGAGAAATTTTAACAGTTTTGCTACTTATTTAGTAGACTGTGGAGTGAATCAGTGCGATAAAATGTGTTCATCTAAGACGAAATTTTTCTGGGTTTCGATATATTGAAAATAAATTGGGGTTCGAGATATTAAGCCATTGTGAGGCTTAACCAACTTCCTACTCTTCGGCAAGTTTTACTCCATTATCACCGCATATTAAATGAATCCAAAAATGTGAAAAATTCCGTGCATGTACTTATTCAAGAACTCATGGAAGTATGGAGGAAATCTAGTATTCCGACCAGACAACAAAATCAATGCATTAAAAAATTGATTAAGTTTCATGATAACTGGCTGCTATTGATGAAAAATAATGGAAAAAATTCTGAAGCACAAAGAAAAAGAGAGTATTTGTTTACAAAAGAAGTAGAAAAACTTTTTGATATTGCCCATGCAAGCGCTTTGAATATGATAAAAATTGCGGAGGGCAGAGCGTTTCTCATCGATCAAAGAGTAGAACGTAAGAAGACGTACTCAATCGTCAAGAAACTAGGAAAGGTCAAAGAACGTTCTTTAAAACGGAAACAAAGATCTGAAGATCTGAGAAATGGCTCTATCTGGAGATAATCAAGTTCGTGATGATTACGAAGAGCTAATAAAGCTCACCATGATTGTTTTGAACAAACCACCCGGGAAGTTATTTTGGAGCGCTCCAGGTCCGATTCATTATGCTCGTTGGATGGCGAAATTGATGTATGCTTTGAGGATTTTTCTCTTTCGAAATAATTTACAAGCATTCAAACTAACCAAGAGAGAAAAAAAAACAAATTATTCGATTTGTTAATTTTTGGTGTGCTCGTCTACACCAAAGTTTGGATCGAAGAGCCTTTGGCAGCAGATGCACCAGTAAATGGCTTATTACTTTGGAAGAACTTAAAATTGTACGAAGCCATTGTTTCCAAAATCAGTATAGCAGCTAGAGGTGTCTTAGAGCGTCACTTGTGGTATTTGTCAGATGAGCTAGTTGCATTTGCCTTGTTTTCTGACAAGCTGTCTGATACTGAAACAGGCCATTGTTCAAAAAATAAATTCCGATGGCGGTAATCGTTCAATACGATGTGATTCTGCTAAGCTTACCTCAGAGGTTACATTAGAAGCTTTTGCAACACAAAAAAACGTAGAAAACGCTCTTAGTTCTTGATATCAAGCACTGTTTCTTGCAATTACCCCCTGATACTTGGAATGACAATGTTGATTACCTTCAAGGCAAAGCTGCGTCAAAAATTTACAGCTTATGACACAGTTAATGATACAACGAAGAGAGGTGTTTAACTATTTGAAGATTACAACACGATACTCACTAAGAATGAGGAAGAAATTTTTACTTCACATCGTTGAACAAAACAGAAAAATCGTTTCTGCTGAAACATCCAAAAAGGAGTTAACAAACATAGTTTTGTTAATTATTGCTTTGTTACCAAATCCCGTTCACATTTGAACACTTTGTGTACTTATTTGATTAAAATACTTGTAATATTAATAAACCTTAAATTACGTGTTTTACTTAAAATCCTCAACTTTTTGTCAGAAACTTCAAATTCGATGAGCACCCCCTTGTATATAAGATAGGGGGCTGAATTTTTTTACACATAATAGGAATGGTAGGTGTAACAAATCAAAGGGGTGGCGACACCTATATTTGAATTTTTTTTTTACTTTAGGGGCCTGGACCACCTTAGTCTACATATAGAATGAACATATACGTAGGAAGACTTAAAAGTAAAGTCAAAGGAATCCAACTTCGTAGCCAAAAAATGATTGCGGTATTGCGGTCTTTGAGACAAATCTCATGCAGTAATTGTGTAATGAGTGTATATACGAGGGTGGGTTTTTAAGTACGCGGAACGGAGGGTAATGAGTTGTAATAAAAATCCTAAATTATTTTTCCTTTTCAATCTATTCATCTGCTACCCTAATATCTCGGATCTTTCAATTAAATTATATATACCCTCAAAAAAAGATTTGTCTTTGTATAAAAAATACGATGAAATTGCATCCTCCACTTCTTCAGCACTTGAAAACTTTTACGCACGAAGTTCTTTTTTTCAAGTTTGGAAATAGGTAATAATCACTGGGAGCCAGGTTGGGACTGTTGAGTGGGAAATGTAGGCCCACCTTCTGCAGGGCAGCCATCGCAACACGGCTATTGTGAACAGGCTCGTTGTCGTGCAGAAGGAGGACACCTTTGATCAATTTTCCCATTCTTTTTCCCTTGGTCGTGAAGAATTTTGAAAATGGTTGTATCTGATACTCCAACCATTTTTGCGAGCTGTTTCTTCTTAAATCGGGCATCTTCTGGTATTAATTTTTCGACTTTTTGAATAATTTCCGGAGTGGTCACCTCGATCGGCCTTCCTGGCCGTGGGTCGTCTTCAAGTGACTCCCTGCCTTGTTTAAAAAGGGTATGCCACTTTTAAACTATAGTTTTATTTGAAAAAGAGACCCCGTAAATGGATGACATCTCTTTTAGTATGGTCTGAACTGATTTTCCTTGCTTGGTAAGGAACTTCATAACAGCGCGGAACTCGATTTTCTCCATAAATTTCTTCCCGTTTGAATTGTTTGGTCGACGATAGCTCAAAGACTAATGACATAATTACGATAAAACCCGGTTTAAACTAATAATGAGTTGTTCAATTAGTACCTAATTCAGCGACACCCCCACTAATCACTTACCTACCATTCCGCGAACTTAAAAACCTCCCCTCGTAGAACGAACTGTAGACTTAAAAGTAGTACAGCATATTCGTATGTAAGCCAAAGGAATCGAACTCCTTATTAAAAAAGATGCGGTATTTAAGACCAATCCCATGCAATATATGTCTCCGCGTCCTCGCATAATACGGAACGAACAGTGCAACAGATTTATGTCAAAGAATTCGATCTGCTTATATTGATTATAACGTTTGGTTGTGCAAAAAGTTTCTTACATTGTTTTTTTTTTGTGTTTGAAGTAAGAACAATAGATTGATGAAAGAATCGATTTTGATATTAATGGCGTGACAACTTTACTCAGGCGGTATTTTAGTGAAACCAAAGCTTGATTGGTCCTTTCTCTCCAGGGATAGCAAAAGTTGACTATTTTTATATTCGGTGTATGACGTGCCTTTGTAGGGTACAATTTCGTTTTGTTTTTGTCATTCTCATAACAGTGAATACTTTTTTATCATGCAGCAAAAATATGAGTTGTGTTTTTTCAGATATCGTTTATTTTCCCAGAAAACAAACGATATCTGATACACAAACTAAGAATTGGCCTAAGAAAAACAGATAAAATCAGGCTCATTAAAGTGGAACTCCAAGACTTGCATCAGGCTAGGGAAATATTCCTCAATAAATGTAGGCTGACGAATGGTACCATAAATAAAAAAGATCTAATGGAGCTGCAAATAAAACTGATGGAGTACCTAATATTACAATAAAGTATATGAACTCTAAAAATACTTACAAAAATACTAAAAAACTTAAATATCACCTAAAATTGTTTGGGTATTACCAAAACGTTCGTAGAATGAGAACAAAACTACAACATCTTAAAACAATCTCTTCCACGCGATATTTCGTTACTAACGGAAACTTGGCTAAATTATGATATCAGTTCATCGGAATTAGGCCTCAAATAATGCAACATTTATCGTCTTGACCGTAACCACACTACAAGCAATACATTAAACGGAGGCGGTGTAATGGAGTGCACCAATGTTCCAATATTCCACCAATGTCAGATCTACAAATGCAAAAGAGCGACAACGAGGATGTAGAGAAACTGAAATATAAATATCCTAAAGCCAAGTTTATAAGTGCTAGCGAATACAATCTATCGAAAATTGACTGGTCCTTCGATTTCAACAATGAAGTGGTTGTTAACGAAACAGAAGTACTATGTGCCAAATTAAAGGAAATGCTGGACATGTCTTTCTTCCTAGAACTAGCACAGTTAAATAAAGTGCATTACTCTAATAATCGAATGCTTGACCTTGTATTTTCTAGTGACCCATAGACAATAGTGGAACAATCTGACGAACCGTTATTACCTCTTGATCAACATCACCCGGCGTTAAACATTATTATTACAAATGAGTCTAGAAATTTGCAGAATTTAAAAACTTTTACACACAATTTTACTAAAGCTGACTACCCAAATGTTGTTTATTATCTTGACCATTTAGATTGGTCATTTTTAGAGGCTAGTAAAAATATAACTGATCAAGTACAACAATTTTATTCATTCTCAAACACTTCAAAAGAACTTTATGTTCCTAAAATTAATTTTAAGGGCTCTCTTTATCCCATATGGTTAACAAAAGAATTAAAGAATTGATCTACAATAAAAATACAAATGCACAAATTATAAAAGCAATCTAGAATCGTTAACGATTATACAAATTTTACTAACTTAAGAAGGCAATGCAAAGAATTATTCAGCAAAGTTACTATGTTAGTTTAATAGAAAAAGATTGTGAAACTTTTCTAATGCTCAACGAAAGAATAATTGTAGTTTACCAAATACTATGTATCTCCATAACAAATGTGCTGACAGTACAGAGGTATAATCAATCTTTTTGCAAATTCATTTAAAAGTGTTTATGACTTGGATATTCCTGATAGTGAGATCCCTAACGATATATCACTTGAAGAATCACTTAACTTAAGCCATTGTTTCATTGAAATAGCTGCAATAGAAAATGGTATAAAAGCAATAGATTCTAATTACTCTGCTGGACCAGATGGTTTTCCTCAAATATATTTAAAATCTTGTATTGATAGTTTGAATTATCCATTATTCATACTATTTAACAAATCTTTGTTGTCAGGGTGTTTTCCAGATCAGTGAAAAAAAAAGCTTTTTAACGCCTATTCACAAAAATGGTGATAAAAGCGATGTATCAAACTACATACAAATATGTATATTGTCCGCTATTCCCAAACTCTTTGAATCAGTAGTCGTAGATATCATTACAAAACAAATGAATAATATAATATATAATGTATCAATCAGCATAGCTTTATCACAGGTAAAAATACTTTAAGTAACTTAATCATTTATGAAAATCATTACTGATTCCCTTTGTCTTAAAGCATCAGGTGGATTCGATATACACTGATTTTTCCAAAGCTTTTGATAAAGTTAGGCGACATATTCTTGTACATAAACTAAGTCTGTTGGGCATTAAATTGATCCGGATTAACAGTTATCTTAGTAAAAGAAAGCTTTGTGTTAAAATACATTCTGCAGAATCTTACATCTTCGAAACCACACCTGGGGTTCCCCAAAGATCTCATCTCGGACCAATTATTTTTTTATTATTTATAAATGACATTGTTAGTGTATTTAAAGATGTACAAGTTCTGCTCTTCTGAAGTACAAAGGATTACCATATTTTACAATCTAATTTAGATAAATTGTATAATAGGTGTGTAATCAACCCGTTATTTCTTAATATTCAAAAGTGCCAAGTTATTAAATTTCATATAACCCAAAATCATGTAACTTATGAATACTCTTTAAATAATATACAATTGACACCAGTCGCTTAAATCAGGGACTTAGGTGTTATATTTGATGAAAAGTTAACAATGCACGTAAAAGAAATAACAAATAGATCTATAAAAATGCTTGGTTTCAAATGCAGAACAGCAAGTGATTTCAAGTCATTAGAATATTTAAAAACATTGTACACTTCTTTAGTAAGAAGCCAGGTAGAGCCATTCACCTACTTGATCCCCATTGTATAAAACACATTCCGACAATATAGAAAGGGTGCAGCACAAATTTCTAAGATTTATTAACTTTAAATTGAATATTCCAATTCAAAATATTAAGGACCAAAATTCAAAATACAAAAGACATAGCTTTTGATGAAACAACTCAACTTAATTACGCTGTCAGTTAGGCGGATCATCTCTGACCTTGTACTACTAAATAAAATTATTAATAATTGCATTGACAACCTTGAAATTCTCGCCAAAATAAAATTTTATTTACCGACCAGAAAAACGAGGCAAAGTGTTACCTTTTTCTGTGACAATTTTAAAACAAACTATGAAACTCATACACCTATAAATAGATTACATGATTTTGGCAATAAATTTGGGAATATTGTAAACATGTTTAAAGATTCCGTATTAGTTATAAAACGAAATTTTATAATCACTTTACTGAGATGTTTGATTTCACGACTCTAGTTTTTATTTTTTTATGTTTCTTAATACATATTTCGTTTTCCATAATACACACTATTAACTTTAATTTGCCTTAATTTAAACATAAATCATTATATACTGTGTACTATGTTCTTGCCTAACACAACTGTTTAATTTGTTACTTATCTTCGTAAAAGCCCACTAGGAATAGGGCGTAAATAAATAAAGCAAAAAAAAAAAAATTGTGTCATGAAATTTTCATTTTATTTCTGAAATGTGAAAATTTTAAAAATTTGCTAACGCTATTTTATGCAAATATCGTAGAGCTTTGAAACATTATTTAAATATTTATTTGTTAAAAAAATAATTAAAATAAATAAATTATATTCGCCTGCAAATTTATGTTAACTTAAGTTTAAGTCGCCATAATGTTTGATCCAATCTTTTTAATCGATGTTAAAATAAGAAAAAAAAAATACGTACAAAACTATGGCGAAATCGGCCAATAACATATATATTTAATCAAACGATTTCTTTAATGGCACATTTTACTGCTTACTCTTTCGCAGATCGCTGTAAAAAGATAAGATACATATCTTCATTCCAAAATAGATTTTCAAAATTCCGTCAAAATTTAATTGTTTATCATCAAAACATGTTGCCATATTGATGTCATTTCATGTTTTCACCAGCTAAACCGCAGAGTTTAGCGGAATGAATGTAAATTGCGCCACTTCATGAAAAGGGGGAAAGACACTTCATCTCTGTATTATTTCAGAGGGTTCCAAGTGGAAGGGTGGCGAGTAGCCTTCCCGCACTTGGCACAGTTTTACAAGGGGTATGTTGCGTATGTTCCCTCCAACCCTAATAGGGTAGTATATACTTGCAGGAAAAGCTCATATTACGGTTTTGGCTCTAAAATACGAGAGGATGTTAATTTTATATCTCCCTTTGATGGGATTAAGAAGGAAACCCGGTTTTTAACAGCCTCCTAAAAAGCACTCAAGAATATCCTCGCATCAAATACTTCAGCTATTATATTTATCTTCAACTACGTCGAATTTTATGTAATAAATAACAGTAAGAGCATACTACGTAAACTCTCTCTCTCTTTTATACAGAAATCAGTTTTAGATCTTGGTAAAATGTTACTAAGTTGTGTCAAAATACCATAAAACTTTAGTCCTTGTTCCAATATTTCTCCTGTATTATTTTTTAGTAGACCGGTTACTCCTTGCGTCGGATATCTTTATACCTATTGAAGAATATTCAAAATGTGGCTTCTTAGGCGTTCAGGGTAAGAGCAATTATTTAATGATTTTTTACTACAAACATTAAAAAAAATAATTCAACATTTTTTTAATGTTTGCAGTAAAAAGTGAAAAAAACCGATCCGGATATTATTTAAAAAGTGGAACAAAGGACTTGCGAACGTTGAGTCTTGTGATCGTGAAATTCGGACAGGTAGTTTTTCTAAAATTTATAGGTTGACATACACGAAATAAACACGTTGCTTTATATGAGAAAAGATTTTTGTGAATTTCCCACATATACCCAGTAAATCGTATTTAAACGTGCGGTACGTATTCGAAAAGGTGTTCAACCAACATGGTTTTGGGTTAGAAAGTTTCTAAAACATTTCCATTGACAGAAGCCACGACCTTTAGTCCCGGCGCTGTCTGGTAGCTCCCCCCCCCCCAAATAAATCGAGCGGCCCTGACCGCAGTCACAACATGTTGTTTGGGCGAGTGCCAAAAGTCAAGAAAATTTTCACTTTTCCATTCTTCGCAAGGCGCGTTGTTCAATTGAAAATTGGGGGTAAGACCCCAGAGTAACCTCCACGGAAATATTATGTATTATTTTTCTATGAAAGAACTCAATTCAAGAAATAATAAGAATATTTCAAGAGATATGATAGAGGATTCGATTTGTCTTTACGGAAGTTTTCAATGTTTCTTTTTCAAGTATTTTGGAACAGATTTGAAGGAAAACTTCTTTGGTAAAAATGTTAATGAAATGGGCTCCGTAGCGTAATGGTACGCGCACTCGAGTCGAGAAGCTAAGGCTGGGCATATGAAGTGCTTGTGAAGATCGAAATTGTTGCCGCAGGACGGACAACGCAGAAATCGCAGAAATTAGTGTATGCTGCGACGCAGGCGACACAGCTTAGTTCAGCTTGTACCTGCTTTCCAGTTAATTTCCAGTTCCAAATCCGTTTCTGACCTTGAAATTAATAATTTAGTTTTTATTAATAGTCAAAACGTAAATATCTGAACAAACTAGAATCTCATGGGAAATATTGCCCATCTGCGCACGTGTAGCGCAGAATCTGCGGCGAGTAGGCGCGTTTCTGCGCGGCACTGCCGGCGGCGTATATCCGTTCGTACACGTTCATACATTAAAAAAATCTGCCCTGATCTGCTCTGCTCTGCGCGGCCTGCGTTTCAGCATATGCCCAGCCTAAGATTTTATTATGACTACAGAAACAATAATAAATAATTAATAATTTTTGGATAATTTCTATAGCGCCATTTTTGTGAGAAAATCACCTCAAGGGCGCTTTACAAATTAATTTATACATTTAACCTATTTATATTACAAGTGTCTTATAACTAAGATTGATAACTAAGAACTTACAACTACTAAGACTTATTTAACTAGTGACTTAAAACTATACTTATTTTTATAAACAGTACAACACTGCTTTACTCGTGTTTTGACT
The DNA here is from genome assembly GCA_936435175.1 of Glyphotaelius pellucidus. Classification (NCBI taxonomy): domain Eukaryota; kingdom Metazoa; phylum Arthropoda; class Insecta; order Trichoptera; family Limnephilidae; genus Glyphotaelius; species Glyphotaelius pellucidus. The sequence goes on along the minus strand of OW386551.1, from coordinate 36,384,604 downwards.
TACAACAATTACCAGTATATCAAGTGGCCGCTACTATACTATGCTTACTTATTAGTCTGAATATTACTCACATTCTACAGACACCACAATACAAATTACTAGTAGATTCTCTCAGTATCGCCCTAGTGAAAAGCCACTATTAAGAATTAAAACGTTAAAATATCCCAATTAGGGGTTCCATAGTTTTACTGGTTCCAAAACAGTGTGTGTATGTTTATATGTATGTATGTATATATGTATGTATATATGTATGTATGTGTATGTGTTTATATATATGTATATTGTACATGTTTTTTTCTCTTTCTTTGCGATAGTAAAAAGTTAAAAAAACTAACTTTCTACCATAACACATAAATACTTGTCACACTTAATCATAAACACGTTAACACCTCAGCACAGGTTCTCCTAGTGAGGTGTTCACGAAACAAACAATATTACCCACACACAGTTTTACCTTGTCAAACCTACCTTACAGCCAACATATAAATATTAACGTTTTTTGTACTACTATATAAACCACTCTGATTATTTGTAACATGTGTATTCAAGAATATACATAAATAAATATATCTTGAGCGGTATTCACTTAAACAGCAGTAAAATTATTGTCGAATTGCTGGTGGCTTTTTTTAATATATTGGTCACTTTACGATAGAATCCTATATAATAAAAGACTTGCTGAAGTAATAAATAAAACAGAATGAAACAATTTCTTTCAAGAAATTGTTTCATTCTGTAAAATGTCAAGCCACAAAGTGTTTGCTTTCTTCGATAATTTAATAAATAAAATATTGTTGAAGAATCAACATCCTACCTGTGTTCTTCCTGCTCGCCCCCGTCCCCGCCCCCGGCAGCGAGGAAGGCGGCCCGTGGCTGCAGGTGGAGAGCGCGGCGCCCAGCTTGAAGCCGTCGTTAGGCAGGTTGCCCGCCCTGAAGGCGGCGGCGGCCAGGAAGGGCGGCAGCAGCAGGGCGGCGCCGCCCAGCAGCACCCAGCACCACAGCATCTCGGGCGGCGCGCCGGCACCCCCGGCCCACTCTAGGGCGGAGTAGCCTGACAAATAATTATCAATATTAATTAACGTGAGCCTGACTTCTTCTAACACACACTTTCGAGCTCAATATTACACTTCTTTCTTTGTAAATTCGCTCTACGCGTCAAAACCATCCCAGTGTAAATTTCTTTATCTAATCCGGGTCTAATCTAATCTCCATCACGACACAAGTAACATTTTCCACTTACTGTGGTGGTGGTAGGATATTTTAAAATTATTGTGAGGTTGTGATTGTCTTTCTTTAAAAAATATATTACTGAGGATAATATAACAACTTTAAAATCGTGCAATGTCAATTTTTTATATACATAGTGCGTGGAAATGTATCTTCTCCAAGCTTAAACTTTTTAATGAAGGTGTGTTTATCTGAAGTGATACCTAGTTTTACCACACAATTGGTGCAGGGATCACATTGATGCAGCTTTTAATCTAATATCATCCCTTCTCTGCCAGTTTCATGCCTCATCTCAATATACAGCTATATATCAGTGTTGGTATTAGCACTCCATTGTGGTTTGCTAGCCTCGTTTCTTCGTGCAACTTTTTTAGCGATTATAGCGGCTTTTCAGCCCCCCCCCCTCCCATTTATTATTATTGAAATCTTTATCTCTCTATTCTTACTGATTATTTATTGCGTTTTTTCTATTATACTGGTATCAAAAAAATCTGTGAATCAATTCGTAATCTTCTTAAATCCACTTAATTAAAAATAAAATCCCTTCGAGGTTTGATCGCAGCAAAGCGACTCATTTCAACTTTTAAAACACGAATTAATCCCCTCCAGACTTAGAGCCCATCTTAACTGTTGCAGAAGAAAATAACAAGGAAAATAAAAAGTTAATTTTCATCTCAGTAATGTTTCAAGTTGTAAAACTTTTAATTACCAGCCAGTTACGTTGATGCCTAATGGCCCCTTTTGTAAAGTAAGAAAGATGACGATCAGAGACTAAATCTTAACCGTTTAGAAAGGAAAATATTTGTCAAGTTTTACTTTCAGATTAAACTTATAGTTTGAACTCTGTGGAAATGAGAAAATTTTAAGGAACACACAATAAGTAAAAAATAAAATTAATGCCCATTCAGATAAACAGAAGTAGGGTGAGTTCCCGGTTATGAGAACCACCATGAAACATACACGGAATCTCTAACCCTGTTAACTTAAGCGAGAGTGCTATTTACTATAGTAATATGAACTGAATCTATACATTATGTAAACTCGATATTGGTTTATCAAAAGTGTAGACGATCATAATTATTTCACAACACGAAATACCATTTCATCGCTGTTGAAATCTGTCAAAAAATCATTTTATATTATTTTAAGCACCAAGTTACTACTAATCTAAAAATAATAATATTTGGATGATTTGTATAGCGCCGTTTTTGTAAAAAAATCACCTCAAAGGCGCTGTAAAAATTTATTAAACTAACCGTATTTTGCTTTCATATTTATTTATCATATGCTTGAAGGTTTTCGATTGATTTCATCAATATTTTTTTGTAACGGTGGAAAGAAGTATTTAGAAGATTAATAAAAAGGTGATCAAGGTAACAAGGTAACTAGGTAATAAGGCATCTCATGATAATTTTACTAAATTTTTATTTCACTAAAAGCGATATTTTAACAAATTCATTATTCTTTTAAGCAAAGATCTATATTAAGTACAAGTTGATTATGTCTATATTAAGTACATGAAGGATATTAAATTTAATGATTTTCCAAAACCAGAAGACGTTACTTAGTGTCTTGCATTGTTTGCTAACACATTTCATATTTTGTTGTTATTTGAGAGAAATGTTTAAATTTTTTTTCATTGTTTGGAATTTCTTGCTGACCATTGTGTGTGTGATTTGTGTTGATTCAATAAAAAGTGGTTTGCGAGTACCAACGTAATATAAATGATTATTAGGATACCTTTCTTGCAATAAACCCTACCGATATAATTTAGGTCCGTCATAAAATGGGGAATGGAAGATAACCCTCGGAATTGGAATTATGATCCTATGATAGAATAGTCTTAAATTTTTTAGAGCACATTTCTCTAGGCTTTTCTCACCCTTATTCCAGTATGAGGGCATTTTTCGTGCCATAAAATGTATTATTTTCTGAGTTCGTCATTCAGACATAATTGGTTTCCTCGGAGAAAACAAACAAAAACCTTTACTTAAATCTTCATGAAAACGGTAGATTCGCAATCGGTTTTTATTTCCACTGAATCCAAATGAGGCTTTTTCATCCTTATTTTATCGTTTTAAATGGAAAAACGGAATAGGATTAAGATTTGTATGCGGGAACTGGAACAAACTTATTCAGGCTCTTGATGGATGGTAATCAAAGTAACGTTAAAGACAAAATGCGGAAATTAAAATATGTTTATAACTAATTCTGCGAAATCGTTAAAATCGCTTTCGTAACTGTAAGAAGTGGGAAAATTATTATTAAATAAAATATTCTATGATCACAACTCGACTGAGGCCATTTTCTGTTAAAATAACACGCCGTTCCCCGCAGGAGTAGGCAGAGAGGATGGACCGCAAACAACTCGGTATTACATTCATACATCGTCTCATACATACTCTTCCGACATGGCCCGACTCAAGTATCTGATTCACTTGGTCGTGACATGTCTTTCTTGGGCGTCCTCGACTTCTTTTACCATTCACATTTGCGACGTATATTCTCCTTACACTCTTTTCCTCATTAATTCGTGCAGAAAGGGACCCTCAGATAGTTTGAGCATGTAGAACGAATGAACGAAAAAGTAGTGTAAGAAAAATATATGACGCAAATGTGAATGAAGAATTGTGATGTAGAAGTCGGGGACGCCCGGGCAAGACATGGCACGATCAAGTGAATCAGATACTTGAGATGGGCCGTGTCAAAAGTCAGAATAATAGAAGAGCATATATGAGGCGAAGTATGAATGTGAACGAGGCAAAGAGTGTGTGCCAAGATCGAGTTGTTTGGCGGTCCGTCCTCTCTGCCTACCCCTGCGGGAAACGGCGTGATGGTTAGTTAGTTAGTCTCATTTAGTTGCCGAATAGTTGAAATTCTTAAGTTTTTCATACCGTCAATGTCCGTATCAGTCTAACTTGCTTCACACTTCCCAAATATACAAATTCATCTAGTCGATTTAACGAAAATTATTTATTTATTGTTGTTGACAATACACATTGATCCTTGATAAATAAATAGTGTGATTAAACTGGTTCTATCTGACAGCACACGAGGTACACGAGGCATGCGAGGCTCACGAGACACACGAGCCACACAAGCCACACGAGGCACACGAGACACACGAGGCACAAGAGACACACGAAGCAGCCCAACATTTGATGCGCTCATGGAAAAGTAATAATAAATTAGTAATCTTACCTAGGAAGCGTCTAACACTCTGTATAAGGATGTAGGACTGTCCCAGCACGGCCAGGAGTCCATACCACAGAGACCAGAGAGAGTTGAGATGCGTTCCTCCGCAACACCCGTTACTCTTTCTCTTTCTGGTCCCCGGAGATCCTGTCTGCGTGGAAACAGCCACCAGAGGCTGCTTCTGTCCTATACCCTGGCTGACCGTCGTCGATTTCTTCGGATTGGAGATCATCTTCTCCTGCGAGTTGTTCATCAGATCGTTGTTATTATCGTACGTCATTAGACTACCTGTCAATGACATGTCGCCAGAATAAGATCGGTAAAGTTGATGAAGCAATGATCAAGTTTATTGTATGTGTTGTTGTTGGACTGGATGTTATTTTATTTGGTTGGATGTTATTCAGGTTCGCGTTGCGTTGTTTTGTTGTTAAAGTTGTTTTCACGAGTTGCCATAGTTGTTTTTGTGGTTTCGAGATGGTTATCGTCAACTGGTATTCCTGAAACAAAGGAAAAAAAAGGTTTATTTTTCACGGAAATTTCAATTCAAAATTTACTTATTTTTACGGGGAGGTCCAGCTTCCAGGTTATTTATCCATAAATTAGATAAAAATACATATGGTTGGTGTACTACATAAGATATTTACTACCCAATATTTTTATTGTCATTTTCATAATGTTTAGCGATATGTTATAAAAGAATCGTTAAGTTTCCGTAACTCCTTTGCACTTTGTAAATATTTTTCAATACATTTTACAGGGTACCATAAAATACAAAATGATCTGCAATATTGGGAAATCAATGTAGTTTTACCAGTTTGCAACTCTGCAGACTTCGTAGTAATACAAAACACTAAAAGGTAAGATATGCAGTCTCACAAGTTGTTATCAATTTGATTTCGATTGAAAAATCAAGGTGTGGAAAATTTCTGCAAAACGTAAGTCTCTGTCATACACATAATTGTGAGTGAATAATTCTTCTCCATGTAATTTATGGATGTTTTATCTTCGTACGCAGGTAACAATAATAGCTTTCCCGAGTTGTTATGCCCGTACAGCAGTAATTGTTAACCTGCAAAGCGGGTTTTTAACTGCTAATTACTATTATTATTACAATTTCAATGCCGACGAAGTAGGTCCAAGAAATACAGATTTAGGTTGTGAGGTATGAAAGAAAGGTTTTACCAACTTTACTAAGAAAATATTAATTTGTTATTCATCAAATGGTATCCATATTACATTCGTTCATCACGTAATGATAATGTTGGAGCTTCCTTTTTTACATGTAGAACAATTCCATAATTTCGTAATGTGTTAAATAATCTCTATTTAGGCAACTCGTCCTGAATATTTGGAAGTATTACAAATTAATTTTTTGTGTTTGTGCATAAACAATAAATCCCAGTAAAAATATTAAGACTTAAAAAATATTATTATATTTACCAACAAACGCTGTTACCGAATATATAAGTATTATTACACGTACAATTTATAAATCATCATTTAAAAATGAATACATCACTATCACATTAAAGCTGGCTGTTTGGTTGGTACGACTGGACTGTCGATTCTGACGTCACGGGTCTCGGAACCAGTCTACCGTCTACAGTATTCACATTCATTCCGGTTTGTATAGAGATTGAACCGATGAACCTGATTTTGTTTGTATTTAAAAAGATTTCTTTGTTTTTGTAACACAGTTTTGACGGAATTTAAACATTATTTAGGGCCTACTTTATATATTTTAGAGAATTAATGATAGTGATAGGAATTGATATATAATTGATCGATGGTGATAGGTTATATTTACTACATATTATTATTTACAAAAGACCTTTCGAGGTTAGTGTCAAAATCACATCATGTATTTATGATATTACCATTGTTGATTATAATATTTCTAAAAAATAATAGGTAGACATCACAAAGAAAAAATTCTAGAAACTGTGGTTCAATTTAAAAACAAAATACACAGATGATACAACAAAGAGTGTTCAAACTTTAAGAACAATATAGCTTAAATTGGTACCCAACAAACTTTTAAGGTCCCAACTACCGGCTCGAGAGCTCCCGTTTGGAGCTAGTGACACTTTGGCTTCCCTAATTTGAGTATGTTGTGAGGCTGAAGGTATCGGGGAGGGGAAGACGGTTGGGAAGAAGAAGGTGGGGATGTACCGGCTATTCAGATCTGGTCACCAAACACGGCAAAAGCCATTTCGAGCAACGTTGTAATTCTGAATGATGGTTTTACACCAGGGTAATACTGAGAATATCTTCCACTCTGGAGCGTGCGCAAATATACTGAACATTATTTTTAATAAAAAAATTGTGAAAAAACTCAAAATAATCAAATAAAATTATTTGTGCATGCCGGGATTTGAACACGGATTGCTAGTCGAGAGTGTTACCCCCCGACGGCCAGGGAGGCCGTCACCTAAATTAAACGATTGTACTTGCATCAATAACCGTAAAGAAACGCAGTTGACCTGAGTAATAAGGGAAGGTTTTTCTTATTGGTTAGTTTGATGGCGTCACACCATTTTTTTCGTTTTAATATACCATGTAAACACAACCGGTAACCATAACAATTTTTAAAAATGTGTACTAGTATTTAAGTTTCAAGGGCTGCAACCTGAAAGGTGAAGATTTTCTGACGATAGTCAACCTTCGATAACAAAGAGAATTCTAGAAGAAGAAGAATCGGGCAACCTTGCAACCGTCAACACTAAGCAAAATATCGTAGAACCACATGTTTAAAGGGGTCAATGGAGGGATGGCAGACAAAAAAATATGGACTGTCACATATTGTCTGTGGTAGAACTCACAGGCAAAAGCGAAAAATGCAAAATTACAACCGCAGCCAGTAAATTGATACACGCTATCGTACTCTCCCGACATGCATTTTAACTGGCCCATTAATGCAATAAAGTCCACGGTGCTGTTTAATATGAACACTGAACAATGATCACGCGTGCAGCTGAAATGTGGCTACAGTGGATAACACGCAGTGCGAATTAATTGAATGCACGCAATAGATTAATAATATAATACGTGTTGTATGATTGGTAAATTCTTCAATATTGTATACTTATGCAATTCACATGGTTGGGTGGTGTTTTATATCATACGTTGGTGTTGATAGAAAAGTCTTTGTTGTAATTGTTACTTTTGGCAAATGTGTGATATTATGTCAAAAATTACATTAAAGTAATTACTGCAAATAGTCAGTTAATAAGGTTTCAATTCAATAAGTTAATATTAACTGTTGGCAAGTTACAGTGGCTCATTAATGAGTAATTTTGTTAGTTGTCATTAGGTACATTACAGACTGGACAGTGCTATAATAAAAACAATTTGACTGTATTTCGCTGTTTTGTGAAAAATCACTTCAAGGTGGCTATACAATAAGGACTCTCTAGGCTCTTTCTAATTATGCACAAACGGTACGATACATTCAGAATACACGCAAACCTTTTTAATAAATATTTATTTTAGTTACATAGGTACAAAAACATTTCTTTTTGGTATATACCAACCTCCTTAGGCTAATCCTGTTCAGCAGTAACTGTGTGTAACTGGCAGGCAGGTCACTTCAGATACACACAGTTTTATTAGAAAGTTAAAGCTTGGAGAAGACACGATTTTGCACGCTTCATAAAAAACTATGGTATGATTTTACGGTTGATATTTTCACAATCTTTGCTACTTTTATTACATTTAGTAGAAGATAAGTGGTAAAGTGAGAGTTGTGAATCCGTTCCTCCCGCTGCGCCGCAACGTGATGGGTTCAGGGAGTCCGGCTGGACAGGTCAAAAGTTTCCCTCGGCCAGTTTCTCCCAATCCGGCCCGCCACGCAGAAGGTAAGCAAAAGCGTCCGCCCCAAGACCTAGACAAACCTCACCCCGAGAACCTGGGCACCCCTGCTATGTCACCAAACGTAGCGAACCTCTTGGGGTGATCTATGGCAGGAGTGTCGGTTATCCAATAAAAGATTTACGGGGCGGCGGTACGCATACCCGTCTAAAAAGCGTTAAAATTCTATTCAGGTTAAAATGCGTTTAAATATTTTGTTTTGATGAGTTTTATTCACAAAGGTCTTAATTTCAGTAAGGAAAAAACCAAGTTTTAACATTCAAAGATTAAAACATGTTTTTATTTGTGTGACTTAAAGACCTTACAAATAAACAAAAAAATTTACCAAAATTTTTTTTTTTTTACATGAATACCGCACAAGAGTCCCAACTGCTCCCGTCTGGAGCCAGTGAGACTATGGCATCCCCTAATTGGGGTATGTTGTGAGGCTGAAAGTAGTAGGGAGGGAAAGGAGATGTGGGAGAGGAAGGTGAGAAGTACCCGGCTATTCAGATCTGGTCACCAAACACGGCTAAAGCCATTTCAAGCAACGGTTCAATTCTGAACGGTGGTCTTACACCAGGGCGATACCGAGAGTATCTTCCACTCTGGAACGTGCCGCAAATATACTATATATTATTTTAAATGAATAAATTGTGAAATAACACAAATCAATCAAATAAAATTTATTTGCCACGCCGGGATTCGATCCCGCGACCTTCGGAATGTGAGCCAAGAGCCTTGCCGCTGGGCTACGCCGGCCGTCATAGCCCAGAATAATAACAACCTGTAAGTCACCTTTGTTAACCACTTTTCCTTGTTTTTTATTATTTTTTTTAATTTGTATTTTTTCCCATTATATTTATAAACATTTCAAAATTAATTTTTTCAGATATTTCATAACACAGTAAGATAAAAATATAAGAAACAAAAAATGTAAAAGTTAGGAATAAGTAAATCTATATAAGATAAATAGCGCCCTTGAGGTGATTTTTCACAAAAACGGCGCTCTACAAATTGTCCAATTATTATTATTATTATTATTATAAAAGTAGGTAATGGGAACCCACTAAGGCACTGCCTGTGCGTGGGTAATATAAACAAAAATGCTATATTAATTCAGTAAGTACAATGAAAAAAGATAAGTTTTAAAATGAAGATTTATAAATACAGGTATCTGTGAAAAATATTCTAGTAAAAAAGAGAAACTAAGATTCTATTGATTTTTTGTTATGTTTTTCAGATTTTGACTCCTCCCACCGTCCCCCTCCCCTCAAATCACTACTTCCACTACCCTCACCTAATAATATCTAATCATTTCTGTTGTATAATTTTGAAGTTAGGTTTAAGAATGCAGGTGAATGACACGGATGTGTCGAAGCGATAGCAAATAAATAAAATTAAGTATCAAATGTACATTGTGAATAAACTCTTCAAAACTAATTGTTACACTGTTAATGCCCAAAAAAACTTCTTGAAGAATGCTTAGCCCTACATTTAAGCGCTACCATCAAAACAGCACAATTTTATCAAAAATGACAAATTTCGCTTTTTCGAATTGATAAAAATAACACTTTTTAAAATTTAATTTAAATTTAATTTAATAATGTTATTATCAAGTTCTGCGAGTATTTTAGTATTTTAGTATTTCGGCTAACAAGGCTATTTTCATACTATGGTTAAACCACTTTGAGACGACTTATTTTTAAGATTTTAATTTTTAAAGGTGTCTAAATTGATTTATTACCGGTTAAATCAATTTGCTGAGAAACTAATTGAGACAGTAGACAGTAATATAAGGGGTACTTTGGAATCTGTTCTCCCCGCACTAAACGTTTAGGTTTTCTTAATTGGTTAATAATGAAGTTACTGCTATGACTCATTTAAGTGCGTTATAAAAACACAAAAACAATTAATAAAAAAACATTCAGCAAAGCATTACTTAAAAATGTAAAAAATTAAAATAAATATTTTAAAAGTATTGTTCTTCGAATCTCAATCAAATAATTTGATGAAATGAATAATGGAAAAGGTGAGGTATCTCGCAATGAAAATACTTTGCGATTTGTTTACGTTAATTTGTCATAAAAATGCATAACGCAATAAAAAAGCTTTTCAGTCGGTAATACTGACAATGCCTAGACAGACGTAATGCAGGAATACAAATTGCACCCCTCCACCCCACCCATAAAGGGGAGGGGGGAGGGATGATCGGGGATGAAACACAAATAGATTTGAAATCGCTCCTCGCGAACCTACCTAAGGCTGGGGTGCTTTTATTGGTATAGGGATGGTTTTGTGAGAAGACGTATGAATTTCTATAATGTTCATGTTCTATCAATAGAATTTGGAAGACGTTCGTTTTTGGCGATGAATGGAAGCATTTTGTATAAATATCGATATTTCATAAATATTTTATTAAAATATTTTTCCATGATTGCTGTGCGCCAAGCAATTTTCTCGTGCTTCGAAGAAGCAAAGTGTTGTCTTGCACTCTACAGATATCGCTTAACACTTTGGATATTCGAAGTGCATGTTGACTGGCGTATTACATGCATAATGCATAGGGAATACAAAAGAAAAACGTTGAATTATAAGATTTCTTTTTCGCAATGTTACAATTTTCATTTTCAATCAATATTCCCCTTAAAAATGATGAACACTCTTAAGAAAGGTGGAACCTTTTGTCCTTGATTAGAAAAGAATCCCGAAGTGATGCATTTTTAATTAACCGCCCATTACCTTTCCGCCGCTACTACCGCCATCCAAAATGTATAAATCATCCCCACCCTGTAGATCCTGCAACTTACCCCTAACGTGGGGTGGATTGTGAAGTGGCAAGAATTAATTATTCGGTGGAATAATACCTATTGTAAAATCGTTATTTTCATAGTCAAACACTCCGGGCTAAGTGAATAGGGTACAAGCGGCTTTGCTCTTGAGGGAGGGAGACATCTTCTGCTGAACATTGCATTTTGATAGGGAAGTTTTTATGACGTTTTAATTGCACGGTTATAATTCAACATTAAGTGACGTAGTGCGGTTATTTTGAAGCGAAAATAAATCCTGTGAGCAGCTCCTTTTCTAAGCTCATCATATATTACCGGGGCGAAAATTGCATTTTCACAAGGTAGTTTTAATAACATTTTAATTACGTAGAAATAATTTATTATTATGTAATGCTGGGCTTTTATTTTTAAGAATATAAATCTTATAGTCAATATCGGTTTTATATATATTACCGGGGCAAAAATTGCATTTTCACAAGGTAGTTTTAATAACATTTTAATTACGTCGAAATAATTTATTATTATGTAATGCTGGGCTTTTATTTTTAAGAATATAAATCTTATAGTCAATATCGGTTTTATATACATTACCGGGGCGAAAATTGCATTTTCACAAGGTAGTTTTAATAACATTTTAATTACGTCGAAATAATTTATTATTATGTAATGCTGGGCTTTTATTTTTAAGAATATAAATCTTATAGTCAATATCGGTTTTATATATATTACCGGGGCAAAAATTGCATTTTCACAAGGTAGTTTTAATAACATTTTAATTACGTCGAAATAATTTATTATTATGTAATGCTGGGCTTTTATTTTTAAGAATATAAATCTTATAGTCAATATCGGTTTTATATATATTACCGGGGCGAAAATTGCATTTTCACAAGGTAGTTTTAATAACATTTTAATTACGTCGAAATAATTTATTATTATGTAATGCTGGGCTTTTATTTTTAAGAATATAAATCTTATAGTCAATATCGGTTTTATATATATTACCGGGGCAAAAATTGCATTTTCACAAGGTAGTTTTAATAACATTTTAATTACGTCGAAATAATTTATTATTATGTAATGCTGGGCTTTTATTTTTAAGAATATAAATCTTATAGTCAATATCGGTTTTATATACATTACCGGGGCGAAAATTGCATTTTCACAAGGTAGTTTTAATAACATTTTAATTACGTCGAAATAATTTATTATTATGTAATGCTGGGCTTTTATTTTTAAGAATATAAATCTTATAGTCAATATCGGTTTTATATATATTACCGGGGCGAAAATTGCATTTTCACAAGGTAGTTTTAATAACATTTTAATTACATCGTGATAATTTATTATTTTGTAATGTTGGGCTTTTATAAATCTAAGAGTCAATATCGATTCTTAGCTCCAAGGAAGGCACTTTGCGGTAGTGAAAATTGCATTTGCATTATGATAGTTTCCAAGTCGCTTTAATAGCGTCATTAAATAGTTTCATATGACGTTACGCGGTTAAATTAAGCTGAAATTAACCAATATATTTGTTCTAGAGAAATTTCATTTTGGGAATTGATTATGAAATCATCAGAAATGTCGAAAAGATGCATACTATTTAATAATTGAATAACTTATTTACAAGTGATAGTTCAGATATTTTCCATAAAAATACAGAGTAAATGAACGAAACAGCATTTCAGTGATTGATGTCCCTGAAACTGTTAAAGTTCAAACTAAAGTTTTTCCGAAAGCATTTCAGATTAATGACTTCGAAAATTAAACCGTTAGTACTTAGTAATGACAGGAGAATTATAAATGAAATGTTTGAAAGCAAGTTTTTGCAAATGCTTTTACCACGCCGAGGGAACTTTACTTGACAGTCATTACAATTTGGGAGGCGAGTATGGGTACCGCCGCCCCGGGAAGCATTTATTGGAAAACGAACACTCCGGCCGTAGGACGCCTCAAGTGAGACGTTATGTTTGGTGACTTAGCGGGGGTGCCCGAGTTCATAGGGTGAGGCTTGTCTAGGTCTTGGCGGTGGATGCGTTTGCACAACTACTGCGTGGCGGGCTGGATCGGAAGAGACTTGTTGAGGGGGACCTCTTGACCTCTCCAGCCGGACTCTTTCGACCCGTGGATTCATACATCGTCACTCCTTTTCCACGTGCCTTTTTAGGGAAAGTTCTGGGAAGGAAAAAGGTGTGAGGGGTGGGTAAGAATCCCTCCCACTGTATTACAAGGTTATGGGTTGAGATAGACCGGCTGGAGAAGTAAAAAGGTCTTCCTCAACCAGTCTCTCTCAATCCGCCCACCACGTATGTCTCTCTCAATCCGCCCAAATGTATAAATAACCACTAAAATAGCGACTTGAAATAATGCGTACGCCCATTGACTAATACATTTTTATCTTAGGAATATGTATAATACGTGACTAAAGATATTGAAATACAAGACGTGACATTGAATAAAGTAATTTATATATGAAAATAGCAGTTTACCTAAAATCGGTGCGATCTGGAATATATCTAAATGCTAAAAAAAAAACAGTAATTATTGAATGCAGAAGCAACTAAATAAAACGTTTAATCATTAATTTACTTCATAAATCAAAAAAATGTGACGCGCGTAATATTATTAATATAAAGATGAATAAATCTGGGTAATCGCCTTAGTTCGAAGCCCTCAGACGCAGAGCAGATATTATGTCACCCGAATGCATTCGGTAATGTTCGTAAAGTTCAGTAAAGTCCAACAATTTCGGCACACATGAATCTCAAATTTTGGCCTACCAGTACCTACCAGCACAATTTGAAATAGACTTTATGTTGTATGAAAATATACTATAGATTTTCAGCATCCTTGTGCGTTCTAGCTTCCAATTGGAAGATTTTTTTTTACTGTGTTGATGTTCTTTCGCAAGGGCGGTTTTTTTACAATAGTGGTGCGCCGCTCAACTCTAGAAATATTATAATCCAAGTGAGTCTTGTTCGCCGTAGTTATTCTTTTGGGTTTCGTCACATATTCGCTTTCACTGTCACTGCTCATTATGAATACGATCGTACGTTGTTTTACCACAACTACTTCTCGGGAATCTCGTTTTTACTGTAGAGTAGACTTAATTTATTATTTCCTACTTTTACAAATCTATTTCGACTCATTCGTTAGATACTTTGCAGCCAAGATGTAATTTATTGATTCTGGTAAGAAACTCTGCGGTATTAATGTTTGTATCTGCCCTGGAAGGTTTTTCAGATCTCAAAACGTTAAATTAATTAGGTTAAATTAATTGTCAAAATTTTCAATCTTCCTTTATAAGGTGGAGAAAAAACAATCCCTGTCTGGCATAAACACTTATTTAATTTAACCGACATTAAAACTTATAAAACAAAAGTATTTTACAATAAAGGTAGGTTTTACATTTTATTAAATATCAAGCAAGACGTACCTAAAATTAAAAAAACCTACAATAAGTTTTAAGAGAAAAGACGAAAAAAAATGTCAAATATAGATTGATATCATAACTTTAAAAAAATATAAATCAGAAAATCCTTAAGAATTAATTATCCAAAGTCGTAATCTTTTTTTTCGTTTTTACAACGGTCATTAATTAGAAAGGGAGATCATACCCACTAGATTAGATTACTCTAAGCGGTAGAACCTAAGTACTGCTAAAGTAATTAACCTGTATGTTATATTTTCTGCTTAAAACAAAGCATTTTCAGAACTTCTTGCAAGACCTGTAAACAGACATGATATTTACGGACATCAAGTAAAACAAATTTATTGAGTATTATCTCTACGTTAAATTCTACATGTCCCATGAAAGCCTAGTTGTGAGAAAGTTATTGGTATTTAAAGAAATGGGCAGGAATACACCGAAACCATACCTTTGTAGTTAATATAATTGTGATAAACTATCATGATAACTGTGTATTTTAAACACGGAAGAAATAATTGTAGATTTTCAAATATAAAAACTCTGTTCCACCTCGTTGAGATAACATTAAGTTCACTTTACCCGTATTTTGTTCTATTCGATTAAATTTCTTGCATACGAGCGCATTATGGACATGACTGAGTGCTTTTCTCAGTTTTTCTGCTCGGCTGGGGGAGGTTTTCTCACAGCGGGGGATTTGTGACAACCCTTAACCACACTCACCTGTCGTTGCAGCCCCTGAACCTCTCCTCCCCCTTCCCTTCTCTTCCCCATTACCAAACCCAGCCTTGCGCCAGACTAACCGCTCGGATATGTCTATGGAAGAGTAATCGAATGCGACGAGATAATAACCGTTTTCAATGGGAGTGTGTCTGTGTCTAGCCATTTCTCTAATGACATCAAAATGGTATCGATGAAGACAACACGAAGGAAAAAAAACTAATGTGTTAATGTAATATGTATAACCATATCATGAAGCGTTTTGCAGTGGAAAAATTGCAACATTTTTCAGAGAATTAAAAAAAAAACATAACTGTTCTTTGTGAAAAGTGTTGAACTAACTTCATTGGGTTCGTCAAACTAAACGATGGGCATCATGGCCTGAAGCTTTCCATAGCCTTCGGGGAGAGTTCAATAGATATTAAGGTAGGTATTAATTGAATAACAATAATATCCTGGTTTTTACGAAAGTTAATTTTATTATTAATCGAGGAAGTATACAGAGTGGTGGTATCAAAAAAATTTAACCACAAATCTCCAACAAACTCTTACGCAATAATATTACTACACAATTGAACTACAGAAATGCTACGAAAATACAGACTAAATATTTAAAAATTGGTTAACATTATTTAGAATCGCAAAAATTGCATTTTATAAAGCAGTACCTTACGACTTATATACTACCAAAATAGTTAGGCCCATAAAACTTCACTATCAATATCACAATACGTAAGTATTGGAAAGAACAGTTCAAAAACTCATAAGGCGGTAATCAATACGTATGGCGGTTATTCCACGAAAGCGCATTGTATTTAACTAGGGACATACAACAAACAGTTAGTCCTGAAAGGCAAAATATATCCTCTTTCGGGCATTGATCGAAGAATCCACAACATTTAATTAAAATAAGGTGTACTTTCATTTGTTTTAAAACAACACGGAGTTAAATTAAAAATGTGTTACTGAAATAAAACTTTAAAATGAAAGTGTACCAACCTTTTATAAACCGCGGTACATTGGTTGGCACATCATCCCACCACAAGACAAATTGGATCCGAACCGCGAATGTTTTCTCATAAATAAAGAATTCTGGAGAAAAACGGAAGAACAAAAATGCATCTGAAACCGAAGCGAGTAGAAAAAGAGAAGAGGGGAATTGATGAGAACGATGGGAAACTCTATAGGAAAATGCAGCATTTTTTATTCGGTACATCGACATTGGAGAAACTTTACAAGACACTAGTAAGAAATTAACGCGAATAACGTTTAGGGGCATTATTGTTTGTTTTTAATAAAAAATAATTTCCCTCAGGGCCTACGTCATCTGTAGGGACGCTGTGTAAAAGATAAATTAAGGAAATAAAGACGATGAGGTTTTGGGAAGGAAAAAGGTATAAGAATTTAATCAGAAGGTTTTTAAATATTGAGATGACATGTGTGGTCGACTCTAGAACCGAAATCGCGATGGCGCTGCTAGTAAAACTCTCGAAGCCTGCAAAGAAAGTAATACAAAGCGTAGCTTTTTCTACGAATAAAGGGCACAATATTATATTTATTTAGTCATAAATAGGACGGTTTCGGAAACCGCTAGAAAATACGCGGACCATCTTTTCCTAAATTAATTTATTCCTATTTTATGGCAACTGAACCACACTCTTCCTTAAACGGCTTAAGTTATTTTCCTTTGGCGTAGACGGGCCAGGTAGGTGGCAGGTCCCCAGTATTCATGAAAGATGTGCAAACTATGAAGGCTCTCATGAAATATGTTGCAGGTAGACTGTGAAATTACTTTTCACGCTCCTTAGCACAGCTTAAATTACTTACACAGCTTAAATAAAAAGAGCGGTGAGTTTATCTTTCTTTTTTTTTCACAAACTTGTAAGGCGAAAGATATTATAATTTTATAGGAAGAGAGCTTTTAAATATTAACCCTCCTAAAAGGGGGCTCACCAAACTACAAGAAAAACTATAATAACATTTCAAAATAAATAGATGGTCACGTAACTTCATAAAACCAGCCAAAAATAATCTGAATAATCTAGGTATTTACAGATCTGGTGGGTAAACGAGAATTACAATATTTAAAGACAAAGATGATCTTAACTTGCACAAAGATCTTAATAAAAACATATTCTAAATTAGAATTTAAGCCCATCAGGCTATTATTCAAATAAGGTTTTAATCTTTATGTATTTATCTAATTGTTATAATTTGCTCCGCAAGTATTTATTATGAACATTGATGTACACAACGCAGGAAAAAAGAAGAGCACATACAACATTACAGTTTCCAATTCCAACCTGAAATCTACAAAAAATTATGTATGAAAATGAAGGTATGTTTTTAGGTTTTCATGGCCAAAAGTATTTTTGTTATTTATTTTTGGGGTGTTATGCCGTGTTTCGCTACCTCCTTCTTTAGCCAACGTTTCGGACACTGTAACGCTGTCCGAAACGTTGGCTAAAGAAGGAGGTAGCGAAACACGGCATAACACCCCAAAAATAAATAACAAAAATATGATAATGAAGTTTTTTTAATCATGAACTGCTGTTTACCCAATGATAGTAGTTGATCAAAAAATATAAAACTTAACATTTTAAAATAACAACATAACGCAATAAATTGGTTGAGCAAACTAATCTTATAGAAACTAATCTTACGAGCTCAATTCAAACCGGGCAAAATCTTCAGCCAAAATTAAGAAGTCATAAAAAATACATTTCACTTCTAACTGTTACCGTCGTTGTCACTAGTATAGAGTCCATCAGTCCCTACTGAACTTAGTATTGAACTAGCAAAAAAATCTCGGTGAACCAAATAATTCAGGTTTAATCCCACACTTGATTAGATCGGACATGTTCAACGGCGTAGCTTAAGAATTGGCAAAGCATTTTCCCTAAGGGAGGGAGGCTATTTCACTGTCTGGACGATAAAACCTCCCCCAACGCCCAACTACCCTCTCTACATATAGACCGAGCAGCCCTACATCCTACAGGTCGGGTTCGATTATAATAAGGTAGTCTGCGACAGGATAAATGTCAGATGTTTGCCAACTAAAGAAAATATTCGCACAATTTGACAATAAATACTTTCCTTTATTTTAATTGGTAGTGGCATGTGTCAAGACCGAGGGGTGTATTGATTCTATCTCTGCGGGAAACGGTGTGACGGTTATTTAGTTAACAGGAAAGGTGCGAATGGAGATATGTGTGACGCGAAAGTGAATGGTAAAAGATGTCAGAGACGTCATATGAAGACATGACACAATCAAGTAAATCGGGTCACGTCAAAAATCCCCTAAACAAAATACTGTAATATATTATATTAAGATGATGTGTGAATTAATAATTATGAATAAATGAAGCGTGTGTGGGAATTTGCGGGTAACTTTAACTGCGGGTGGTTTTTTGTTACAAAATTGATGTTGATTTTCCCGATAAATACGTAAAATCAAAAGTCAATAGGTAATCCCCATAAAAATAAAATAGGATACTTTATCAATGACACTATCTACGATACTAATAAATTTGTTAAAACTTTGAAATTTATTTAAAAAGATAGTAGCCTAAAACATGGAAAAAATTAGTTGAAGATAATATTATTAATTCTGAATTTTAAATTTGAGATAGATGGTGAAGAATCGGGGACGCCCGAGGAAGACATGGCACGACCAAGTGAATCAGATTCTTGAGTAGGGCCATGTCAAGAGTCAGAATAATAGAAGAGCACGCATGAGACGATGTATGAATGTGAATGAGGCAAGGAGTGTGTGAATGTTATTGAGGCAAGACCGAGTTGTATGGCGGTTCGTCCTCTCTGCCTACCCTTGCGGGGAAACGGCGTGATTGTTAGTCAGTTAGTCAGAGATTGAAAAAATTAAGTAAAATAGTAGGGCCAGTAGCCGAGTTGGCCCTAGTAAGGCGCTGTGTCCCGGAAAGACTGGGTTAAGTCCTGGTGGCAAACGTTATCTTTTATTTTCCTGTATCTTGTTCTGTTTCAAGTTTTGTTTAAATTTATTAGTAATATCTTCTTCTTCAGGACATGTATTATAGATTCGCTCCATTTTTTGAAGTCTCGAAATCTTTCGAGATTTACAGCTTAAAATATGTATTTCGTTATCAAAGCGATTCTGAAAGTTACAAATAAATTTATTGTACACCTAAAAACAGGGATTAAACCAGTTATTAATACAAAAATTTCTATTTTTCCACAAGAAAAAATCAAAATGACAAAAGACTAGATAAAACACACTAAAAAAAAAGCACCAATTTAATTTTATTTTTAGATACGCTTCTCGAGAGTTTGTCTGGGGCCAAGTTTTCTCCAGAGCTTAATATCGAAGGGGTTGCACCATCAGATACCTTCAAATAATGCAACAAAAGAAGAAAGCAAAGGGTAGAATCAGTATTTATAGCAACATTGATAAGGATTAAGGCTCTCTGGAAAAAGTAAGAGGCTTAGCCTTCAGCCAGTTGTTGGTGAAAGGACGGGGATAATAGGCCGGGTTAATCTAAGGGAGGATTGGATAAGACCTAAGGCTGTTGAAGAGATCTTATAATTGTCGCCAAAGGGTCGGTTGGGTTAAGGCATGATCTGGGACGGTGTGGTTACACGGAACTAGGGGAAGATTTCATTTCAAACGGCAAGGGACCTTTGACATTTAATTTCTGTGCGTAAATACTAAGGTGTCCGACCTTTTGTTCTAAGAATATGAGATTTTGCAATTAGGGTAGTTTCCGATTTTATTTAAGACGGAGAAGCTCCAATTCGATATGGAATTACTCTTAAGGTAGTTGTGAAGATTTTTGAAAATACAAGTGCGTCCTTAAAGGGTAATTTCCGCACATTATCTTGAATTGGAGATCAAAAAAATTATTATTATTTTTTTATTTTTATATTAACTCCACACAGGAGACCCTGAGGAAAATAATTTCCCTCAGGGTCTATGTCATCTGGGATGCTGTGTGAAGGGTCTTTTTGAGGAGAGGAAGGAATGAACATTGGTCTAGAAGAGATCCATGTTGTATGAGGGAGGAAACACAGAAGCCGGAAAATCGTTCCATAGCCGAGCTGTTGAACTCAAGAACGAGTCAAAAAAAAGACCCGTTCTTATATTGACGACTAACAAAAAAAAACAAAAAAGAAGTACTATGGTAGTAGTATGGAAGAAGTGTGTTAGCAAAATATTATGTTACATTATTATAATATGAATATAATTAAAATATTGTAATTCTGGGATGTAATTGATATTATAACTGCTTAAATTAAGTATTTGCATACAAATTATTAATTTTTACTGCTTTTGGCAAATATTGTAAATTAATCACATAAAGTAATTTCTCAAAAACAGATTTGAACATCGCCTTCCACTTTTCCCTCTTTATGATTTCCTCCTTTCAAAATAAATTCTCCTTGATCAAATCTAGATCCATGGCTCCCTAAAACCTTGTACATGAAACTAAAAAAATAAACATAAAATTTTATTTTTGTTATTTGTCAAAATATTAATATTTGTCGACAGATTTAAGTAGAATTACGGATTTATTAGACTAAAACATGTGCATTAAATGAATACAGGAAATAAGGTAACAATCAATATGAAATTGAGAAGTAGGTACTATTGTACACCGGGTTG
Source organism: Glyphotaelius pellucidus (assembly GCA_936435175.1). NCBI lineage: Eukaryota > Metazoa > Arthropoda > Insecta > Trichoptera > Limnephilidae > Glyphotaelius > Glyphotaelius pellucidus. The sequence continues at coordinate 36,363,759 of OW386551.1, read as the reverse complement.
CACTATTCGGAAAACATATGAGAGGGGCTACACGCCGGGTACACGCCGGCTACACGCCGGGTACACGCCTAATAACCTAATAGTTTTTATTCATTTGAATACTTGTTCCAATTATCGTTTAAGATAACTAAATAAAATAGTGTAATTCAATGTAATTTTTAGAACAGATGACCGAGAGCGGAGAAATAATAATTATCACAAAGGTGTGTTTTGTAAACCGCACAAATATAAGACATTTACCAGAACTTATTTATTTATTTCGGCACTAATGAAAAAAAAAACTTTTTTCCAGTTTCCCATCAAAGTATGAGTGTGGAACGCGGAACACGTATTGAATAGATAAACACGATGAAATAACAGTTATTTTTCGAATACTTCTCGGAAGGCATGCGTTAAACTAAGTCTTTTTTCAATTCCGCAGATCAGAAACATTCCCCTGAAGTTAGGCTCATGCGGACGGTTTAAGCAAGGATTAACAACCAATGAGGTCTAAAAAGGGAAAAGAAATAAGATGATCTTATTATTGGTCGGTTCGGGATTATTCCAGCATCCTCATTCCTCATTCCTCATCGGGCAGCGAACAGAAGCGTAATTAGAATATAACGTTTGATGAAACGTGATCCATTTAAAGCAATTTCTAAGGTAAAATAAATGTATTTTATTCCATCATTAATTCTTCAATATCCAAGGTTTCTTTCAGAGCACATATGTGAGGGGTGCTGTGACGTAGGAACGGAGGAGTGACCTAGTAGGTGTGTTGTAGAAGGAAACATTAAAGCCGGCAAGTCTTTCCGTAATGACAATCCGTCCTCCCGCGGTAAATAAATGTAAAACATGTTCAATTGTTAGGGACACGTTTGTTATATCTCCCGAGGGCACCCCGGTACCGAATGCAACCATAACACTAATACTTTGGAGCACCTTCCATTGAAATACCGCTAGAATAATATTTATTTAATAATTTATTAATGTGGCTTCAATAGATACTATTGATATAATAATGTTTCACAAAATATTTTAGATTCATACGATTTTTTTGTTTAAGGGGGGGGTGAGGTTTTAAAGGCTAAAAAAAAGCATGTTTTCATGATTTTTTTTTGGAGATATGAATAATGTTGGTTTATTTATTTTATAAACACGTTATAGTATGACATCTGAAGTATCTTTAAAAAAAAAATTATTAAAAATATCAATAAATAAGTCCGTGAGAGCATCTCCGTGAGAGAATCTCCTAAGGCACCCCGAAAATGCGGTGAACATCATATCTCGTTAACAAATGATTTCAAAGAAAAAAATCAAAATGTTTTGAAAGGGTGGTATGTTTTTCTAGGTAGTGACGAAGCGTTTTTTTTTTTTTTTTTGCAGCATGTTGAAGTCAAAAATGTGATTTTTGCTAAAATTTTCGGCGAATGTGTTATTATAAAATGGAAAAAAAATTGTAAAAAAAAAACTCTTCGTCACTACCTGTTGATTTATGTGTAAAAATAGTGTACAAAATTTCAAAAGGATCAGTTAAGTAAATTTTGAGTTATGATGTTCACGAACTTTTTGAAAAGAATTGCGAGAAAATCGATTTAAAGTTTTTTTATACTCGAAATATACTTGAATTGTTGAGCAAGAGGACCGGCCGCTTGAAACGCTGTATCTTCTTTAGTTTTGCTCCGATTTACTTGAAATTTTGACACAATACTTTTGACGTGTTGTATATTTAGAAAAAAAATAATGTTTAAAATGGATTTTAAAACCTTACCCCCCCCCCTTAAAGCAATTGCTTGTAACAATATACACAGCACATACAGAGCTGGTAATATTGTATTTTGTATAAACAATGCGCAAAATTACCAACCTCTTCGTTTGTACGCCGAATGATCGGATAATACATATCGCTGAATGATAAAACGGATTGCCCGTTTTTTCCTGAGTAAATTTTTAGGCAGGTAACGTGTAGGTAGTACACATAGAATGAACAATTTTAAAAAGCGAGATTGTTCAAAAAAATTGAAATACCCATTTCGTAACGAACCGTTTTATCTGAAAATATGGAAGCCATAATACATTTCCTAAGCAACACGTTGTTTGTCGCAACTCATAAGTCCCTTTTTGCACAAAGGGTTGGCAAATGCAAAAGGTACTCTTCAGACATACACATAAACCAGGATTTGCGGATTTCCTGGACCCCGGAAATATGTCACTAAATATGGAAATGGAAGGACCTTTATCCGATTCCTCACATCCCTCCGCTATACAAGTAATGATTTATGTAACCTCTGTGCAACGGAAGTTGGAAGGGTGTTATTCATGCATTTTATTTGTGTAAATCTTATTTCGTTTTGTGTCTTCTATTACACTCTCGCGACAAGATGAGCTCCTGGCCAGATGATTAATGGTGACAACATTATGAAAAAGAACACCTGCATTATACACTAAATCAAAATATACCTAGAAAGTATTGCTGCCTAGCGGTAAATGACGCTGAAGATTGGTCAGACGCTTGACGGATTGCTTACGATGAAGGATTTGAAAACACCGACCACTAAATACATAAATAAGAGGGAAAATCACTGATACAAAATTAAAATAAAATACTAAAGAAACATAAATGTAGCAATTGTGTATTACCACCAAATGGGAACTTTTCAACTGAAGTTGAAATAAATATTCTAAATACACATTTTTTGTACAACTCCCGCATATTACGAATTTAGGAGGCGGGTATAGGTACCGCCGCCCCGGGGCCACCATTTATTGAATAAGCAACATCTCTTTCATGGGTCACCTCTAGTGGTTTGCTACACGTTTGGTGACTTACCAGGGATGCCCGGGTTCCTGGGGTGATGTTTGTCCGGATCTCACCAGCTGCGTGGCAGGCCAAATCGGGATAGACTGGTCGAGGGAGACATTTGCCCTCTCCAGCAGGACTCTCTCGGAACATCACCTTGCATCGCAATGGGAGGGGTGGATCATATGGGTCCGAGGGGTGGGTCCGTCACTCCTGGACACATTGAACCCCTGATTCCTTCCCACCCCTCCTACCTTTTTTCCTTCCCAGATCTTCCAACCTTCATCTCCCTTAAAAGACCCTCCACACAGATTATTCCCCGAAGATGACATAAGCACTGGAGGAATTTATTTTCTTCAGGGCCTCCTGTGTGGAACTAATGTAAAAAATATATATTGATGCATAGCTTATTTTTATATTACAACTTTTAAAGTAGATGTTATTAAATGATGTTAGTTATCTACAGCTTCTATGTTGTTGCGATGAAAAGCTTCATTCAATTTCAAAGAAAATTATGTTCACGAGTTGGGTATGAACCGAATCACCAACAACCCAACTCAAATCAATTGCACAGTGCAAGAGTGCAGAATGCAGAGTGCAGAGGTATTACAGAGTAAAAAGGGTATTCATAAGAAGCAATTAAAATAAATTAGTAATTTCGTCTTACAACAATTTCAATCCGCAATTTAAGGAAAATTCTCTAATTTGGATAAACAAGTGTATGTAAAGGATGTATAGAGTCGTTACTCCCAACATAGAAATGTATTGTAAGTTTGTGCAGCGTCCTTGAGGTGATTTTTCACAAAAACGGCGCTATATAAATCATCCAAATATTATTATTATTATACCCACATACATACCCACAGGAGACCAGAAGTGGGGAGAGACGCAGCACGTTTATTTACTATGTTCATTATTATTTAGTTTTCAATAAGAGAGTACCAAACAATTCTATTTCGGAACCCCACTCTCTATATTTTACAGAGTTAAAAATAACTCCCACAAGGGTAAACTTCCAGTAAAATATTCTAAATTTTAATTAGACAATAATTATAAAGAAGCAAGCTTAGCTACGGAATTAAGCACCAAAAGATAGAGAACCGGCTTTTAGCAATTGCAAACTTAGACAGTGATTTTATTGTACAAAAAAACACGTAAGCGTATCGTCTAATATTTACTGGAATGCTCGGGCGATTGAAGAATTGAAACAGATCATTGCATAAAATACAAAACTTTTCATATTGAGTAAATTCAATGGTTCGATGTCACAAAGTTTCTGACTAACTCCCAGGAAAGAAAACTTTCAACATTTAGTACAAGTCTTCCTGCAAATGTTGTTTATAAGTAGTGAGTAAGACACTAGGGAGGATGTAAGATGATGACAGCAGTGGGCTCTCACGCCGTGCGGAGGCTTTCACGCTACTAGGGAAGGCTCTTACGGAGCTTAAAGGCATAGTTTCAGCTGAGATGCCTCGAGTGTGTCGTCAACTTGTTCTCAGACTCTACACCCACACCCTACTCTACACACTACACTCTTCAGTTTAAACTGACTACATATGGAACTTCACACTACTTACGTATCAAGATGCTTTCTGATAAGGAAAAAAGTTTAATCTATTGCGTTATTATATTATACTTAAAATATGCATGCTTTCCACTCCGCCGTTGGAAAATTTAATTACATTAAAATGGAATACACACATACACAGGTAGCGCATTATCGGAATCTAAGAACTGGTTACAGATAGCGACCTTAGTAAATACCCGTTCTAAGACTTTATGAGATCTTAAAAAAGTGGAATGTTATTTCGTAACTTTATGAACATTAATTAATTTCCATTAAATCGGCAAGAAATATCGTGTAATCGTTCGATCACGATCACTTAGGACGGGTTGTTTCAAAAAATTTGATGGATTCATCAAATATTTGACGTTAATTTTCACGTTCTGTGTAAGTTTTGTTCATGTTCTGTGACTATTTCAGTTTTGTGAAGCAGCTGTCCTATAACGATATAATAACAGAACTTGAATAGAACCTACACAGAACGTGAAAATCAACTTAAAATATTTGATGAATCCATCAAATTTTTTGAAACAACCCATCCTTAAAATTAGACTTAAAATTACCATGAATTATTGTATAAATTATATAAATACTGATTTTCAGTTGTTTATTCGTAAAACGTTAAAAGCGTTTAAAGGTGAAAAGTTAACACGTTAAACATAAATCAAAATGCCAATTTTTTTTTGCAAATGACGAACGATAAACGAAGATGAAGTGGACTTCATTATTTCTAACAAGCTTTTATTAAAACAATAAATACAATACAACATTATTTCAAGATTTTCTAGAGGCTGTGAAACTGCCATAAAAATAAATATATTATATACAGTTCGAAGACGGAGGTTATTTTTTTATACCCCGAAATAACTGCAATGAACTTTTTAGGTAAGATTTCGAGTTTCAAGGCTCTGCATAGCATACAACGTGACGTCTTACATCATTTAAGACATTACAGATATTTCAGAGCTTCTCAACAATAGAAATAATGTTTCGAGCCTGAACAGCTGCATTGACGTTAACTATCTTAGTGAAATTTTAGAAAGACAGTTATTTAAAGATAAATTTAATTAAAAGTAGGCACAAAAACATTTCTAGCTTTTAAAACACTGGCAGAAAAAACAACTTTATCTTCGCGATCAGTTGTAAACTTAAAAAAAATAATCTGAACAAACCTCCACAAATATGAGGTAGTTCACCGCATCACCGCAGCAGCCGATGCATTTTTATTTTACGGCCCAATAAATGCCGATCGGTTCCACACAAGTAGAGCGCCGGCTTCCGCAAATGGAAATGTATGTCGATAGCGGTGGCCGCACAGCCCTGCCAAATGTGATTATGCACGAGTTAACGGCAACGCCGCGCATCGGTAGTGATGGAAACATCATCTCATTTGTAGCGATTGAATATTGAATGCATCGATAGCTAAGGAGGATGAACGTCGATTTGATGGTTGGAGATGAAATTAAAACTATCACGAGTGATAAGGACACGACATACTAACTCGTGCTATATCATGTAAAAAGAGAAAATATTAATAAGATAGCTGGAAGTTTATCTTGGTTAAAAATACATTTATTAAAATATTCGTGTAATTGTGCCTACTTTAAACAACTCTTGACATAAACGGGAAATCAAAATAAGATGCTTATAAATTCGAGGATATCACATTGCAACGGTTGGTTATTCCATTCCACGAGACAAAAGAAAACATTGCACAATATTATTACAGTCAGAATTAATTACAGTCAACAGAACGAAGATTGTGATGAATAAAGAGTTTTATCTAGTTAAACCATCCACCCACAGTTAAACTCTCTAACAGTATTAAGAGGAACGGCTGTGCGGCATTTTTGACTTTTTTTTTTTATCTTTTTTGGATTTCTGCCTAAAATACCCAATCAAACTAAATACACTTCTTCAAAATTCGCAAATTCACTTTGTGGCGTCATTATTAATTTAATGAAAACAAATAACTTTGTGTACACCACTATTTAATTAACAATATCAACATGTTTCGAAAACTATGTTTCCTTCGTTATAGAAGATTATTAACTTATTATCCTGACGAAGAAAACATAGTTTTAGAAACATGTTGATATTGTTAATTAAATAGTGGCGTACACAAAGTTATTTGTTTTCATTAAAATAAATACATTTCAATCATTAGTTACGACAAGCATATTTTACGGGTGTTAGCTATTGAAATTATGAAATATAGTTAGGCCATTGTAGAATTCGGCTTTTCATGATTTTAGAGGTACACTTTGAAAATCTTTTTAAGTTAATGATAATTATTTAAAAAGTCTAAAATGTGATGATCAGTAAAACGCCCACAATCTTCTATAATATTTCGTTTCATAAACGTTTTTTTTTCATGTTAATGATTAAACTGGTCTGGTAGTTGACATTACGCAGAATTAATATAATCAAAGTTATTTAATAACGAGATGAAACAGTAAAGTTTCCTTCCGACAGACAGATCGAGTATCTGAACCCGCAGAAATTGGGCTTCATATAAACTACAAAGTAAGCAAATTGAAAGCAATTTCTTTTGGGGAAGCGTGACATATTTTTATAAAACTTTTTCATAAAACCCAAGAATTATTACCGACAAGAAAATATTATAAGGGATAAAAGTTTATGATTTAGTCGACCTATTCTGGAAAATTAATAGAATAAAGAGAATTCACCCGAAATCATCGTGCTTTGTACTGGAATATTTTAACCAACCTAACTTGTATGAATTATGAGTGATTATTATGTATATAAATTATTATGATTAATATGAATTAATATGATTATTATGTGCTAAGCCACGGTTTAGGGCGAGAGTTTAAAAAGTTGCATTTTCCTACGGAAAAAGACACTATTTTGCTTATTGCTTAATATTTTCGTTCATATATCTCTAGAAGCTCTGATGTTAAGGTAGGTAGCAATTAATAGAATTCTCTTATACCGCTTATATTGTTCATCGCTTAGTTCAGAATTTGAATTCCTCTACCTACTTGCGCTTCGTAATGTGGCAATTTGCCCATCAAAGCTAATTACAAACTAAACCGGAATTCTCGATGTGTGTAGCGAGCAGCAACAAACTTCCACTTTTTGACCGAATTATGTAATTAAGACGCCTCCACTTGGACATAGTTCGCGAAGCCACTTGGGTGGACTCGGATCATTAGGGTTAATCAAAGGAAGGGATGGACCTTGCAGGGGAAGGGTGCTTCCTTCGCTTTAACACTGTACACTAGACACGAGACACCCTGAGACGTAATTGAATAAACCAGATTAATGCCTCGCTTGCCGCAGGGATGAGATTGGATAAACAAAATGTTTGCTCTTATAAACATGAATAGAGTGGCAAAATAAATCACAGAATTTCATTGTAACACGTAAGACTCGCGTGTAGGTTGTCAATGAAGATGTCTCCTCGTAGCAGTGGGATGTTTTCAAGATTATTTTTAAATATCAGGATTGTATAATACTTTAATAAGAACAAAAACTTGTAAAATAAATCAGCGCGATTCTCAAACTTATCACTTCAGAAAGCCATATCCAAAAATAAATAAATGATTAAAATCTAAAACCTTATTTCGGAGCTATCCATGAGTAGGCATGTAAGTACCTACCTAAGTTAATGACATTATTATATCTTCTGGGGGCCTAGCCTCTATCTTTCGGTTTCACAAACCAGCACGTTTGTGATTTAACCTTCACTAGCGGGTGCTGTCAACTAGGCGGACACGGTCTATAATTAGTGAAATATCTCTGTAAACACACTAAAAATATAATTCACATTTTAGGTATTCCTCTGTAATACATTTATGTATTGGATTAAACAATTACAATATGTAAATATTTCCAGAGTGTACGGCACCGGAGCGCGAGGAAATTTTTAGCCCGATGGGAGAAGGGTGAATACGCGTTTGTGACGTAGCTAAACCTACCGCACGGACGTTGTGAAACATAAAGACTAGGCCCCTTGTTCGCAATTTTGGGATGATTTAGATCCTCTAAGTTTAAAAAAAATATATTAATGGCGATATAAATCGCCATTATGTAAAAAAGCCGAACCATTACGTAAACCGCGACATATTCATTTTCTCTAATTTATAAAGTAAACTTTCGTTTAATTTATTAAGTTTCGTTAAATCTAAATTAAACTGCGTATTTTCAAGTAAATTTCTTTTTCAGGTGCCCTCTCTCATCGGAGGTTGGCTATCGGCCCGGAGAAACTCTACGGAACTGCACTCGTACCAGTTACGTAGATGCTGAAGCCGCGAAGAAATCAAAAAGTTTTTTTTGCGTGAATTTTGAACGTGTTTTTCAAAACCATCGAAATTTTTCAAAATCATCCAATTTCAAATCAATCACACATCACCCCGAATTTAATCCGGATTCGTATTCCGTCGTGCTATTTCGTTGTCTAATCGAAGCTAGGTAATCTCGTTCGATTATTTTCATCTCCCGCTATCGACATCGCATCACGGAAGCTGTCTGCCTGGCATCTGGCGTTGGACATTTCAAATTAAACTTTCGCCTCCGAAATGATCCTTCGCTCGGCATTCTCTCCCGAAGCTCAACACTTCAATTCGGAATTCTTTTTAAAGCTGGCTGTAAATTAGTGCGAGTTTTCAAATTCGTTCCGGAGAAAACAATTGAAGGATTCTCATTTCTACCAGAAATTTCGTTTATTGGAGAAAAAAGTGTTTTGTTCTCTCAAAGGCTATTTGCTGGGAGGGCGATTTTCTCCCTGAATAAATCTACCTTATTTGCTCGGTAAATCCCGAACAAATTTATTAGGAATAAATGAACAAAATCATTATTTAAAACATATTTAGGAAATATTGCTATCTAATGCCGTTATCAGTAAAGATTCAAATAATAGAGTACGATACAATTCGATTGCACCCTCCAGCCAGAAGCACTCCTGTTCCGGTGGAACAGCTACAACAGGGGGCACTGATTTGTTAGGACTTAAACACGTGCTGAGGATGAGAAGGAGGTTGGAGTTTAACCGACCGCAATATAACAAAGATCAGTCTAGTTATTGGACTGTTAATTCGTGGTGGAATTCCATTGTATTAGAATTGAAATTAAAACACTTTCGCGCTTTGTTCCACTTATTTATTTTCACCAGAACCGGTTTCATCCTACTACGGACATTTTCAGACTGGTAGTTGAAATTTTTATGCTATGTTCTTAGTTATATTATATTAAAGTAAAAAATCTTTAGCGGTTTTTGGTTAAAATGACTGCTCTTATAAATATGTCGTGTTTTGTTATTGCCGCATGCTTCTTCGGAGAGTCGAAATAATTGTTAGTAAAAATATTTTTACAGCGGATTTTCGCTCAAGATGCCTTCAGATATAAGTATATCGACTTTGGTTGTACGGCAGTATATCCTCTTTGCATACTTACTCGAAGAAAAAATCTTCTAACTGTCGGAAGGATCACTTTGTCGGCCGGACCAAATGTCGGTCGGACCAACTGTCGGAAGGATCTACTGTCGGAGGATCAACTGTCGGCGGACCAACTGTCGCAGGATCAATTGTCGCCGGACCAATTGTCATGGAACCCTGAGGCGGATCTATGATAAAACCACACGAAAACCAAACACTATTCACAATTGAATTGTGAAGTGCACACGAAGTCAACACAAAAAAGTTTTGTCTTCATAAACATTATTAAATAATCAGCAGTAACTCAGATGAATGATCACGCTTAAAATCAAATATTCATAGCTCGTACCGCAAAACATGTTCTTCCTACGGGAATTCAAAGCAAGTAGCTAATTTGGTTGGCCAATTGACCTATACATTGTGGTTTCCTGGTGGGAAGTAGAAATGCTGTTTTATAGGATAATTAGCAAAGACCTCAAAGTGTCAAAGCCAATTTACCGCAAAGGTCAGCCTCGTTATGGATTCACAAGGAAATGTTATTGAGATGATGAATGTTGTCACGTGCAAAACTGGACCGATCAAGTAAACAACAACTGATGAAAAAAATTATTTCTTTAAGAGTATCGTAAGAGTGGGAAGCTGCTTTAATTAAAACTTAGTTTATATGGGTCACATAATTATATGAATCACATAAAATATTACAAGGTACATTTAAACTCTACGGTGGAAGACACTCGCGCTATCGCCTCGGTGAGATTCTACAATTCACAATCAAACTGTTGATTTTAAATGTTTTTAGCGACGATATGTGAATAGCAAGGTTCTTCCCAAAGATATTTTTCCTAATCTCCTTCTCTTCCCTGCTTCTTTAAGCACTACGAAATTTGTAAAAATAAAAATGAATTGTTTATTTATCCTTTCGGGTCTGTTGGGACACTCGTATCAAACAGAATTTCTAAAAGAAAAGCAGCAATACAAAATACGACAATGCATCATAATTTTGCGAGAATAATTCAATGTTTTCAAAGTTTGTGCCTTTCAATTTAACAGATATAGTACAGGAAGGGTAGGTATGTAATCGATTTCATTTAGTAAAATATCTAAAACCATAATATTATAACAATTTGAACAATCAAAATTTTAATGAAAAATAAATTAGAAAAGTACGTTTTTGGTGTTTTGAGTAATTCATATCAGTGGACACAAACAGGGAGGTTATTATATATACTTATATATCCTTTAACATCAAAATCCAAAACACTGCTCTGTGATTTATCACCAACTACACACGTCATTCGATTACGAAGCGTTTACTTAGCTGAAAGCTGAAATACGTCAAGGAAATCAACAAATAAAGGGAATTCGATAACACACCATCATAAATCATAGTTATTTCGGTTATTACAAACGGTAAACCTAATTTTATCCCACGTCAAACATCGTAAACGTAGAATGTGAGTGTATAACCCGTACGTAGAACGTAGTACGTACGCATTGTGTATGGTGATTTAAAACAAGTTTATGAATGGAGGCTATTTATTTACGTCGGAAATACATATTACCCGACCAAGGAAAGCTTTACATGCTTTCAAAGGTTCACATGGATTTACTATAAATTAATTAATAAATTACTGATTTGTGTAAATTACATTGAATGGAAATAATAAACACTTCCAGAACAATCATTCAAAAAACCTTAGTTTAATTTCTCACAATTAATCTAAGGTTTTTTAAAAACCCTAGTTTAATTTCTCACAATTAAAAAACCTTAGATTAATTGTGAGAAATTAAACTAAGGTTTTTTGAATGATTGTTCTTATAACTGATAAATTTATTACCTTTACAAAAAGGCTACACTGAATTTAAAAAAATTTTCACCAAATTTGGGCTCTCAACTTTTATTTTGAGGAAAAACGATATTACTCGTATAAAGACTGACCGAAACGAGCTTAATGTAAAGTTAATGTAAGATGGAAACGATGTTAAGAGAAAACCGGACGGCATTTTGTCAAACGAATTCCCTAATTTTCTCTCTGGATTTAGACAACACCCTAAATGTTTTTTTTAACATAGTGTAGATATCGACTAAAAGCGTGTCGGTACGTTTTGCTTTTTATGATATGTTACTTCTTACAGCAGTTAGGACCTTCCGAAAATCGTTAACATTGCATGGATTGAACGCCATCAATAGCCGTTCAGTATACAAACTAGACAATGTTTTTTTTTTTAACAATATGAACAGGGTATTTTCTCCTTATACAGTTAGTAAAAAAAAACTTAAAAAACAATCCAATTTTGGAGGAGAAAAGTAGGGAATACAAAACCTCGATTTTGATGATTTTATTTAGGTGTCACCAGCCAATTGTCCCTTTCGCTCAGTATTCTGGGGAGTAAGAGCGACTGACAGCAACAGTTTGGTAAAATACCTTTCGTTCAAATTTCTCGGCTACCGGGTTTCCTCTTAAGGGCTGAAATTATACACTTCAATAATTGCAAATTCATTTTGTGCCATTTGAATACAATGAAAACACAAATACATTTATTTTCTCAAATTACATACTTGATGTAGAAATTACAGACATGAAGTGCCGGGAAATTGGTGCCAGAGGATCTGATTTTTTACTTTTTATAAAAATAACGCACAAGAGTCTCAACTGCTCCCGTCTGGAGCTAGTGCGACTACGGCATCCCCAATTTGGGTATTTTGTTAGGCTAAAGGTAGTGGGGAGGGGAAGGCGATAGGGAAGAGGAAGGTGGGGAAGTACCTAGCTATTCAGATCTGGTCATCAAACACGGCTAAAGCCATTTCAAGCAACGTTTCAATTCTGAATGGTGGTCTTACACTAGAGCGATACTGAGAGTATCTTCCACTCTGGAGCGTGCCGCAAATATACTATATATATTTTTTAAATTAGTTAATGGTGAAATACCACCAATTGATCAAATAATATTTATTTTATTTTATCACGCCGGGTTCGAACCCTCTGCCTTCGGATTGTGGGTCGAGAGTCTTACCCCACGACCGCGGAGGCCGTCAATAATCTGCTGCTTCATACCGAGTTCGCCTAGAGTTTAAATTTAACTTTTTAAAGAATAATTCACATTTTAGGTAAATAACGGTGATAGCTGTTTCACCCTTTACAGTTAAGTATTGAGAGTAAAGAACTGTGGGCGGTGAATATTTCTTGAAACACTCACACTGTTGGCACACCAAGTTTCTGAAATGAATTATTAGTCCATTTTCCCAAAACTTATCATTATTTGAAGGTTTTCGCCGGCTTTATTATGTAAGGAATAAAATCAACATTCATTATTCAACTCCCAATAAAGCCCCCCGAATAACACGGATTGGTTATTTATTATTCAGAGTGTTCACATTGTCCACACTGTCCACACTGTCCACACTGTCCACACTGTCCACACTGTTGGGTGTCCATGTTGGGCCAATACCCCGCAGTCGCTGGTCACCCCTCTGCTGAGCTTTGACGGAACAAATCGAGAAGTTATTGATCGCGTAAACACAGGGTGTCCATCAACTAATTGGATCGGATGGTACATCGGACCAACGCCGAACAGGAAGAGATCGATTGGACGAGGAGGTAGGTACAGGAACACGAAGGTAAACAGGAAAAACTACAGGGGACACGGCAGAAGGCCTATGGCACCATACAATGAATCAGCAATAGAAAGAAACGCAGTTGCACCTCCAAATTGTTAGGTATAATAACAATAAAATGAATGTCATTTTTCGCCTCATAAATATTAGTGTTTCAGAAGCCTCAACGCAGTACAGTTAATGGATTATTTATTCGATTAGAAAACGACGTAAGTTATTTAAAAAACATGAATTGGTTTCAATAATCCCTACAGATTTACTTGAAAAATAAACTATGACGCGTATTCTTAAAAGACCTACCGACTCCTAAGCCCCACAGAAGGCTATAAAATCGTATCTGCTGGAGAATAAAATTAGAATGTTAATTATTTTTAATTTAATTACTTAGTACCTAATAAAAAATACTCACTTTAGGCACATGGATATACTTACAGCCATTGACGTGGTATATCTTGGTCGAAGCTTACAGGACATTTCGATCGCTTTTATCTCTTAGTGAATGCACTTTTTGCATAATATTCTCATAACCTTTAAGCAACGACGGACGAAATAATCATAAATAGCCGTTTCCTCGCAGGGATAGGCAGGAAGTACTCAATCTCCTTGCGTCATTCACATTCATACATTCACTTCTGTTATTCTGACTCATGACATGACCCGACCCAAGTAGTATATTTGATTAACTCGATCGTGCCATTCTTTCTCATTCGTTATATATTCTTCTGAAACGACGAAAAAAAGGCAATTTATGAAATAAAACATCTATTTCTATGAACCACTAATTATTTATTTTATTTATTTATTTTTATTTTATATTTATTAACGCTCTAGTGGGCTTTTACAAGAATAGAAGGAAAAATATAATTAACAATATTAATTACATGTGTTACATAATCAATAAAATAGAATAAATATGAATGCAATCGACTCGTTAGGTAAAGAATACAAAATAAAAAAATATTTATGTCATATTTTACGCCTTCTTAGGTAAAATGAACAGCGAAAAAACGGGAAATGACAAATACATCGATAAAGTGTCAATTTATCTACGCAAAGTAATAAGTTTTCTTTCACGTGCATAAAATAATGTCAAACGACAAAGCGATTAGGTATGATATACTTGGTCGTTGGGTATATGGTATTCTAACAAAAATATAAAAAATCGATATTCTTGAATAAGACATAAAAAATATGTTTTTTCATTAACGTTTTCTGAAGACATTTTCCTTACTAAAAATCGACCTTGAGATAATTTTTCAGAAAAAGCAAAACATGAAAATTTACTCACAATTTTACGCAGGTACTAGCAGAACTAATACATTTATTCAGTTTATATCTTGTTCCTACATCCATCACAAACAGGTGCGTACGTCTTACGTAGCGTCACGCCTCTAGTGGAAAAACACAAAAAATGAACTTAAATAAAATAATATATAAAATTATATAAAATATTTCTCAGTAGGTAATATCTATTCTTTTATAACCGAAATAAGGTACTTACTTCGCATGAAGTTCGACTAGATATATTATGATAAACATCCCACGGGAAAATCCAGTCGAAAGAAAACATTTTCTGTACATTTAATTTATCATGCGGAAGATGTTATAAAAAAAAAAAATTATGTGTCTCAGGAAGGGGAAATTCCACGTTGATAAAACCGAGTAACTTTTCTACCAAGTAGGTCTCGTACTTGATACATAATATAACTGTTGGAAAACTTAATTATTGTAACTATTAACTCACCGTGAATAATTATTTCAGCATAATAAATTACTTGGCACGCGAGCCCTCAAGTTATGTTGAACTAATAGTATTTAGTGCTGTTTTTCATTGCTTATTTTTAGTACAAGCGCGCTGCAGGTAGTAAAATTGTAAAGTTTAGGTGAAATCGTTTTTTATGGGGTGGTCAGTGGGAAATTAGGGGAAAAACTGCACGTAAAACTCAAGGATTGATGGTCAAACGATGAAACTATCTCGTAAATTGTATTTTGTCGTAAAAATCATAAGTTTAGTGTTATAAACTTTCAGATTTCCGAATGATCGAAACTAATTATTGGTTAATATTATGAATACCAAAAATATGCTATCAATAAACTGAAGTTTTTCCTATCGCTTGAGTACAATTAAAATAAAATTGTTCAATACTTTTTAAAAAGATTAACGTAAACCACTAAATATTGTATTTTTTCTTCTTCAAACTTTGCAAATATACTTTGTGGCGTCATTTTTCATTCAATGAAAACAAAGAACCTTGTTAAAACACCGTTATATAATCGATATTATCATCAATATTATCTTTTATATTATCAACATAATCAACAACATTATAAACAATATTAAAACAAAGTTATCTTCGTCAGGATAAGATTAATGTATTAAGAAACTATGTTTTTGAAACATGTTGATAATATTGATTATGATGTGGTGTTTTAACGAAGTTATTTGTTTTCATCTAATTGTACTTTTTCATTAGAAACGTATGAACGCGTATAAGAAACAACTTAAAAAAATGAAAAAGTTAAAGTTTTATGGCGAAGATTATCTGTGATAGTTTCCATTGATTAATTTTTTTTTCTTTCTTATAAAAAAAAATAAAATCTTAAATTTCACAAAATAAATAAAACCACTTTTGAGTAATGGCCGTCCGCCAAATGGCGAAGGTCATAAGGCACGCTAAGAATATACGCATTTTTGGCTTGTGCATTTCTCTTAAATCAGATTCTAAATGTTATTGTGTATCATAAGTGCTGCAAGTTCAATAAAATAGGTAGATAACTATCGACAAGAAAACATGGTTAATCTTTGTGGAAACGAAATTGGATAAAACGGAAGGTGTTTTAAGTATGCAATTCCGTCCCGGGACCAAAGTTTCTATCTGTTTCCTTCCAAAGCAGTAATTATCAGGCACACTTGCGTTTCTTCGGCACACCTGCACCGTGCTTCCTCAGTCTTAGACAATCGGGCTCTTCTCCCAGCCTAGTTTATGGCCGGAAGGGTGGTGGTAGGGCCGTAGGGCGGCTGGGCGGCTAGGCGGCTAGGGCGGGCGGCAGGCGGAGAGAGCGGACTGGCACTGGGCGGGGGTGAAAGTTGAAGGAACTTTGTGTTTATGTGCCAGGCTTAATGGAAGACCGATGTTCATTTTCATATTGCGGTAAAATGCGTAGATTGTGGAGGCATTGTGTACTCGCTATTCGGTTGTAAAATTGAAGAGTTACCTGCACGAAGATATTATGCATAATATACTTGAAAACGTCGGCTGTTGTAACGTGTTAAATATAGTAATATGATGGGTCTTAAAGATACTATATAAGGGCGATTCCGCTATAGATGATTCTCGACATTAATTTTTAGATCACAGTATTTCTTACTTTTTTGATATCAGTGCAAATAAGTAGGTTAATATTTAATAATAAAAAAATTAAAATTGGATTTTACTTCATATTGATATTTTTGGGCGCTTGGAAACATTATCATTAGAAGAATTGGTATAAACTGCAAAATCACACCGTACAACATTGGCGCAAAACAGCTGTTAGCGATAGCTTGAGGTTAAATTTTATCGCTATACTCGTAGAGACAATATTAATTTATTCTTATGCGCCGAAAGATGTAAGTTCTTGTTGTTATTTTTAAAGCATCATTGACTACAAGAAGTCACTGCCAGCTTGTTGCACCCGCGATTCAAAAGATATGAAAGTTTGTGTTTTTCGCAGAAATAAAGTGCTATCGTTTTGAAACTTTGTCAAAGTAAGAAGAAATCCAAGGCAACTTTAATAAATCGTTTTTAAGGGTATAATGATTTCTGAATTGAAATAAACGTTGACTCGCGACCATGATGGTAGAATCGCGGGTGCAACTCTTTGACAACTCCTCTTATTGTGTGATTTATCACATATTTTATTTTATTTGAAAAACCAATAGTTACGATAATTTATAATTTTTGATAAAATATGTGTTAAGTTATTTAACCAAAAATAGGTTTTCACTGATGTATATTAACTATTTAGTGAATAAAGAAGAGTTATATAAAATAGTTACATTAGCTTATGTGGATGGGATGGTGATACAATTGTACCATTTATAGGTTTCCACATGGGTATTATATGTAAACGAAGTGATTAGAGATGAAAATGAAAAATTACATTACAAGAAACAGATACGATTTTAGATTTTCACGCCAGAAAGTATTTTCGTAATGTGTTTTTAGAGTGTTATGCCGTGTTGCGCTACCTACTTCTTTAGCCAACGTTTCGGACAGCGTTACAGTGTCCATCACATCTGCCCTGATGATGGACTCTGTAACGCTGTCCGAAACGTTGACTAAAGAAGGAGGTAGCGCAACACGGCACAATACCCCAAAAACAAATAACGAAAATACTCTTGGCCGTAAAAATCTAAAAACATACTTTAAAAAAAATATAAATATATATATATATATTTTTTTTTTACTCTTAATTATTTTGTTTGACACATAAAAAAAATATTATTTTCCTTTGTTAATTGTGGTTTACATGCGTTTATCCGCCTTTTTAACCTATTGCTCTAAAAAAGGGTGTAAGACGTTTATTTAATGCATTTAAATAGAAAAACTTTATTTAATGTATAAAAACGTGTAATTAATACCATTATCCACTGGAGCGAATTCGGTCGAAAAATCGACCGTTTGTACCTACCCCTTGATTGATGTCGGTCGATTTTTCGACCGATTTTTCTATCACTCGTAAAACATTTATTGTAATTATTTAAAACATTTCCATGGCCAGCCGTTTGATTTCTCGAATAGTTAATATAATATTCTTTTAGTCTATGACCTTATCGGTTACCTTATGGTTGTCTTTGAAGTAATAACAGCAAGTTTTCGCGGCTTTTTAAGAGCGTCCTGTCAAAAATCAACATAAAACTTTTGAACATTCTGACGTATTTTGCTCTCGACTTAAAATGCCGTTAGGAATTGATTTTTTGAGTTTTTAACGCAAAAATATATATCAGTGTAATCGTGAATGAATTATCTATCTTTGAAATGTGTTTTCAATTCGTTTGTTCATGATATATTGTTTCTGTGGTAGTTTTTAGTAACAAGCGTCAACTGAAAACGTCCATCAGTTTTTGATTTACAATAATATCCATAATTACTGCACTTTCGCTTTTGAAATGCAGTTATTTAATCAGAGTGATTCATAACTAAGAGATAAATATAAGTTTTATTTGAATTGGTTCGTTATTAATCCAGATATCAGCTATCCAATTATGAATGTCCTATGTCAAAAATTCGACATTTTTTATGATGTAAATTCGTCTAAAGCTCCCGCCACACAATGATTTTAACAGTTATTTCGTTAAACACTTAATTAATTTATTTACTTTAACCAAATGTGTGCACAAACAGTAATTGTTCAGGGAAAAGGAGCACTCCACGATCCAGGATTAATTTTTTTTAAATTTTATAATATTAATGTGCAGTATTTAAAAAAGTTTTAACATTAAAGTACATGAAGTGTTTTCAATTTGAAATATGTAGAGTGGAAGTGAAATATGAAATGAGAGGTAGAGGTGGGGTACCAGCTGCAGAAGCAGTAATTTCTGGTGCCGGACTATGTGGACGTGGGCGTCAACGCAGAGCTGCTTTTGCAGCTCGGCCCGGAGTGTAAGTATTTTTTAATGTTTTTTTATGAAAGTACTTTGCTACGGCTGTGGAGATATTGAACTCATTATATATTTTTTATTTATTTTAACAGTGACCCTGGTGAGGGAGGATCGCGCCAAGGCCTTTAAAGCCGTTAGGTCTCTGCCTGCTTCCTTCCATTTTGCCCCCCACCGCACCTCCAAGAAAAAATAAACAAAAGTAAGTTATCGTATCTAGATGCATGATACAATATTATGTTTCACGCGTGAATGAGAAAGATTCATATAATTTATGTAAATGTTTTCAGAAATCCATCTCCGAAGAGAATAGCTTGTCACTTTTCACAAGGGACACCTTCAACATTACCACCACCTGTTTCACCACCGTTGCTGTCCACTCCCGTACAGACCCAAGCAACGGCTCCCTATGCACCGATTCCGCCTGCTGCACCTTTCCAGGCAGCATCTCGGGAACCGTTACCTGGGACATCGTGGGGTGGGGAACTCCAGTGTGGAGAACTCTTCTCTCCGGAGGCCGGCTACAACAGCGTGCTGTGGGTGGACGTGCCTTTCTACCAAGAATTGTCTGCGTTTGGGAACAGTGAGTTTATTTTTTGAAATGTTATACCAGGGGCTCTTCTAGCATAGTGAAATCCATAACTTTACAATATCGGATAGATAGGCGTAACTTCCAATGGTTGAATATTAATATACCTAGCACAGTTTCACTGTTGGTATATTGGCAGGGAATAAGCGTAGAACTTAAACTTTCCACGTAAAAAACATACATTAGGTACTGTAATCTGAAACGATACAATGTACCTACATTCTATGCAAGCAAATATGTAGTTGCTAACGTAGAAAGTCTGAAATTTGACCTTGTTTTTGGCCAATTTTTGTGCGATAGTAAGATCAGGTGGATATTGTAGAATGAGACACGCCGAACTCTTTCGCTAAATAAGTTAAGTACCCTTTACACACAGAGTTCGGAGCGGGACGTGCCCCGCGCCACTTCAGGCCGCCGCACAAAAAAGTAAAGACCGAAAGTAAGATAACGGTTTACAGCGCAGTTCACTGTGAGACTTTTATGCATGGCGGCCTGAAGTGGCGCGGGGCACGCCCCGCTCCGAACTCTGTGTGTAAAGGGTACTATTCATTGGATTCACCGTCTTCTAAACGGTTTAATACAGCACTTTTTTCTTCAATTGAAAAAACACTTTCACTTCACGGAAATCATTGTGTCGAGCTTTCTAGTCACAAGCGAGGCGCGGGGCGGTGAGGTATTGGTGCGTGGGTTTTGTAAACAAAACACTGCATGTCATTCTAACCTGACGAATTGTCATTAAAATGGGTTGCTTAAAACGGAGTCATACTAAACGTATACGTTTTCCTACTAAAAGCTATGAAACCTAACTTGAGTTTACATTATCGTCGCTTAAAACGGTAGGCAGTTATATGCAAAGTCATTATATCCGAATTCTACTGTAAATTTGTGTTTTCTATTATTTCAGAGTCAGACATGGGCAGAACCAGCAACGTGGACGAGGCAGCTCTCTATCAAGAAGAGTCAGTACCGGGAAACGTGAGTTATTAAACTATCTAACTTACCTTCACGCCATTTCTCAGAGAGGACGAACCGCCAGACAACTTGGTCTTGGCACACACACTCTTTTCGTTCATAACCATTTCTTTTATTTTTTCCACGATTTCATCATCTTCAATCTTAAAATTTTAAAATTCCCGTTACTTTTTGAACAAACCTCGTATTTGATTAACTTGATCGTACCAAGAGTTAATTATTTTGAAACGTTTTACCAGAGGCAGTAGGTAATCGTAATACAGACACTTTAAAATTAATTTGGGTTTTCTGTTGTTTCAGAAATGGACAGAACGAGCGACGTGGACGACGAGGCAAGCGACGTCGACCACCAAGAGGGCGTTGAGGATGCCTTGTGCATGCCACCGATACCTTATAATAATATTAACAACGTTTCACCTATTCCACTAACGGCCATAGACTTTAGTAGACAAGACCAGTTAGATTGTGAGGCAATGTGTTCGATTCTGCCGCCTGATGGTTACTCTTTCGATTGGTCCAGCGAGGTCTCACGTTTTACTGGTATAAGGGAGACTTTCACAGGTACACAGATGCCAGGACCAACCTTCAATACCGACGAAATGGGCAAACCTGTGGATGCCTTTTTAAAAATCTTCAACGCAGATTTCGTTGAACTAATCGCGAGAGAGACCAACGGGTATGCAGATCAATGCATTGCAAAAAACAATTTCAGCGCCATGCGCGTACCAATAAACGGGCTCCCACGAATAAAGAGGAAGTGTACGTATTCTTGGCAATTTTAATGCATCAAGGTATTTGTCCCCTTCCCGTTGAAAAAGGCTACTTCTTTTCAAAAACAATCACCGCCATGCCTTATTTCAGCCAAGCCATGGATTATAATCGTTTTCTTCTAATGACATAACGGAAGACATGACAGAAGACATGACGGAAGACATGACGAAAGACATGACACGGGCCAACTTTTCGGGCGGTCACGATATCTGCCCAGTTGGGGCCACTGCAAAGATAGTATACGACCTGGCCAGCCCTCTGTTTAACAAGGGGTATACGCTAATAATGGACAATTTTTATAATAGTCCATTATTAGCGCGATGCCTCAAAAGAAATGGGATGGACTGCATGGGCACATTGCGGTTAAACCGAGAATTTGTGCCCTCTGCATTGAAGCCCAATGTCCGAAAATCACTGAGGGAAGGTGAGATGGGGTACTCGAACTGCGGGGACATCAATATTTTGGTTTGGGTGGACAAAAACGTGATAAGTATGTTGTCTACCTACCATTCGGCAGAAATCGGGTCAGCTCAAAAATTTGGTACCACTAAATACAAACACGAGCGTGTACTTGACTATAACAGATTAATGGGGGGAGTTGACCGAAAAGATCAGCTTTTGGCAGGCTTCCCCATTGAACGACAGCGAAACCTGGTCTGGTACAAGAAACTTTTCAGGAGACTACTAAATGTTTCGGTGCAGAATGCGTATATAATGTACAGCTCAAAGCTCCACAAGGAAAATAAACGCATTTTGCACCGAAACTTCAGGAGTGAGGTTGCGGAGGATCTCCTCCAGCTGTTCTGTCGTAGTCGAATTGATACGACTGTAAGGACCATTAGCCTAATAGCTGAAGGAAAGGCTCTGCGACCTATCCTGAAAGGCAACCACTTCGTGGTCCGTAGTGGGAAAAAAGTGAAATGTGCGTGGTGCAATTTAAATAACATTTTTAAAAGGACCCTCACAAAGTGTGATGTGTGTGATGTGGCTTTATGCTATGATTGCATGAAGCCATATCACACTACAGTATTGAATTGCTGAGGGTTTTTTTTAATTTCAATTTTTTTCTTTTCTTGTTTTTTAGTTGTGAAATTCTAATTAATAAATTTAATTAACTTTGTTTGAACATTAAGACCCTTCTTTCCGCATACTCACACCTCATGTTAAGTTGTCCTCAAAGGTTCGACTTTCGCTTCTATCTGATAAGGTTCGGTGGACATTTAATACGTATATTTCAATTCTGATCATTGAAATGTGCGTGTTAAAAAATGCACAGGTATTCTCATTTTTCCCTGTTTATTGTACCCATTAAATAATAACTTGTTTTATTTTTATGTCTTAATTATATTTTGCGAAATTGAGTGATCTGGAAGTATGTTGCCTGTTGTATGCTGATGATGCGGTGCTGATTTCTAACAGTATGGAAGATCTACAGTCGTTCGTGTCTAGGATGAACGAAGTATGTATGAAGAATGAGTTAATGATGAATGTAAGTAAGTCTAAAGTGATGGTATTTGAAAGAGAGAGTACGAAAACAATGTGCCACATAGTTGTGAATGACGAATACTTGGAGCAGGTGGATGAGTTTGTATATTTGGGAAGTATGTTTACGAGAGATGGAAAGACTGATAGAGATATCGAAAGACGGGTAAATACCGGTAACTCCATTAATGGAGGACTGAACGCCGTAGGCGCCAACAAAAATCTGTCAAAATAAGCGAAGCTAGCCGTCCATAATGGAGTGCTGGTACCTACCCTGATGTATGGCAGTGAGGCATGGAACTGGCAGAGAAAGGATGAAAGTAGACTGAATGCTGTAGAAATGAGATCCCTGAGACACAGTCACACATAAATGTGGAGATCCGCAAAGAATGCAAGGCTGATGTAAGCGTTATGTGTAAGATTAAGAAAGGGACGCTCAGATGGTTTGGGCATGTAGAGCGAATGAATGAGGAAAGGAGTATAAGGAGAATATGTGACGCAAATGTGAATGGTAGACGAAGTCGGGGACGCCCGAGGAAGACATGGCACGACCAAGTGAATCAGATACTTGAATCGGGCGATGTCAAGAGTCAGAATAATAGAAGAGCATGTATGAGACGATGTATGAATGTGAACGAAGCAAGGAGTGTGCGCCAAGATCGAGTTGTTTGGCGGTCTGTCCTCTCTGCCTACCCCTGCGGGGAAACGGCGTGATGGTTAGTTAGTTAGTTAATTATATTTTGTCAATTATTCTGTAAAGAGGCTTTTTCAGATCTAGTCACTAAACATAACTAAGTCATTTCAAGCAATGTTCAATTCTGAATGGTGGTCTCACCAGGGCGATACTGAGAGTATCACTCTAGAGCGAGGCACAATGATATTATGTATTGATTTACTTTAATTATGAGAAAAACCAATATAAATTGAATACATTTTTATTATGACGAAGGGTGTAAACAATGTTTCAATCAATATACTGTTTTTCCAATGTAACTATGCAACTCTAATATTAATTTAATTTGTAAAAGCCTATTAGGGCTTAAATAAATAAATAAATCATTAATTTGTTACATCAATTATTTTCCTCCCCATTTTTTTCGATATCCAGCTTTTAGAAATAAAATAATAATTATGGTTTTATTTTGCCAAAAGACACTCCTACAAAAGGTTTGATATATACGGTTTTATCATCATCATCATTTTACGTGGTCATGAGAGACCCTGTGTGCATTGACCATTATGTCGCTTGTCAGTGACATTTTTGTCGAAAATTGACAAATGGCGACACGATTTCATCAACTTTCAAACTATCACGCTGAAATATTGGCAATGTGTATATCTATGATATATGTTTTATTTTAAACCTTGTTTCTTGTTTTATCACGTAATATAAAAACAAGGATAAACATTTCTAGTTCTAAATCACAATCGTTCAAAAAGAAGCACCATGATTTTAATATTGTGAAAAAGGTAATCTGTATAATTCATCAAATGATTCAAATAAACCAAACACGGCAATTATTCTCATGGTCAATTGTAGGCAATTGATGTATCTTCCTAATGTAATGCCAGTTTTTTGTGTTAAATTTATTAAATAGTATAATTTAGTGAATTCAATTTTGACATCGTCACGCACTAAAATTCTAAAATAATTTTCGAAGTAAACTTTTAATCAGACATTAGCATGTAAAAAAATCGTTTTCTGAGTTTATTTTTGCATCTGTGGTTATCGAACAGGCCATAGAGAACATAGAAACGTAGAAAATATTCAAAATAGATATTTAAAACTGCCACTGGCGGCGATTTCAAATCACTACAACACAAATTTTGCGCATTTATAAAGTTAAAGATTTTTTAATTATTTATCTATCAATTCTAAAAATATAAGAAAATTAGTAAAATATAGGTAAATTCATTGGCTATGTAGAACTGTAATCAGTTTTTATGTCTCCATATGAAAATTCGGAGGTATGATTTTTTTAATGTGGGCGGAAAATTTTCAAAATCGTCACAAAAAAACAGCGAGCAATCGGAGGGAAAAATGTTTTATCGCGCGATCGCTCCAGTGGTTATATTGAATAAATATATATTTTTTCAATTGGTCATTAGATTAGAAATAATCTACAAAACCATGATATGAAGCGCACGACAAATAGCACAAGTTAACACCCTAATTTTGCAGCGCGTCAAAAAAACATGACGCTCATCATGCGCCTGTCTACCAAAGTTCAAAGTTGCCAGCAAAAAATTACTCGTTTTTATTATTAATGATAAAATAAATAACTCAATAATGCGAAAAAGAAAATGTACGGCCTATATTTAATGTGTAACAAAATACCGATCAACGGTTGTAAAGTGTTTATTTTTGTTAAATAACTAAGGCTGTTATTGTTTGATACCTACTCTAAACTATCAAAGTTGCTTCATTCCTTTCGTCATATTTCTTAATAAGACCCTCCCACAAAAGGGGTGCAAATTAACATTCGTAGGAACAGTTTTAAGCTACAAATTAGGTGTGGACCCTCGCAAATAATAAAGAAAGTGTAGGTATTGAACATTTTTTAAATAGATCCTAAAACGAAATTTTGGACACATGAAAATGGTGTCTGGCGTACGAGGTAAAAAAACCACGATCTAAACCAAATTTTTGATGAGTCGTTTTCAAAATATTTGTAAAACTAAGATGAATCATGATCTAGAATAAGTAACAAAAGCGGAAGTTAATCGACCGCGAAAAGGGCATCTCTACATTAAGCCCGCAGGAAAAATAAGTGTTGAGAAGCTTTAACGTCCAGGCGTCTTTTTTAGTGAATGTCGAATACATTCATTATTATAAGTGTAGTGATTAAGTTAATAAACTTGTAAAAATCTTTCTGGATCATATTTCATATACATATGCATACTTAAAACCCCCGAGGAATATGAATCAAAATACGTTCCAGAAACGGGTTACATATTGGGTTTGGGAAACTGCCAACCGTGACGCGTGACGCTCCCCTGCGAGAAATTCGGCAAATATTTCATACATTTCTGCAATAACCGTTAACACGTAAGGAAAATTCCTTCGAGTGTAATGCATACGAGCCTTCACCCCCCCCCCCCTCCCTCCTCTCCTCACCCCCCCAGCCTGCCTGCAAATCCGATACTGAAAGAATTTTAAATATTGTTATACCTAGGTATTTCATCTGTGTGTGAGTAATGGATGTATGAAAAATGTTATCATTGTGAAGATTTATTTTATTTTTCCGACAAATTATACAAATATTTGGCCTTTTCGTAAGTCACATCTAGGAATAAGATAAATAAAGAAAATATTTTTTTAACAGTTTTCTTTTTAGCGACGTGTTTGAATTTTTTTATCAATTTCGTAAGAAATACATTAAAAAAAATCTGTTAATCTTTAGTAACTTAGGATATTGAACGGGGAGATATGAAGCTATGATATTGGCCGAAACTACGAATAACTGGAATATTTAGGTAAACTTTAGACTATAACATAACATGACTTTATTTCATCACGAGTTATGTAGCTTGGAAATATAATTTTATCTTTAAAAACTAAAAAAACTGTTTGTTCAGTATTTTTAATCCATTTTCGAGCAAAGCCAGGCGGTTTAGCTACTAAAGTACTAAATTTAATGTTTATATTAATGATTCTTATTGAATTCTCCGTTTCAACATTTTGTGAAGAGGTTGATACGGCTAACTTTACAGTAGACGGCAAATGTGCATTTTGTGGTTAAACAAAACAAATGCATTAAAAATTTAGTTCCTTCTTTGGCCACCTGCAAAGTTAGCCGCGTCATGCTGCACGCAAAATTTTCCCTTTACACACAATCATCAAACAGTACCTACTGGAGGTAATCAAGTTACCCACTTATAAAAACCGCCCGCATCGCCGCCATTTTTCAAAGTTGAGCATTTTTAAGCAATTCTAATGAAACTGATAAATGACTTGGAAGTTCGTAATAATCAGATTGATGCTAGGACGCTCAGTCGCTCGTGGCTCACGGCTCGTGGCTCAGGGGCCGCCATTAAATTAGCGCAACCTGCCCCCGAATTATTTTAATATTCGAGATTAATTACACTGCCATCTTGCGGTGAACGAATAATTTCAGTGCAGTGTTTACAATCCGGTCTTCGTGGAAACCAAGGGGCGGTAATTATTATGAATTTGACACTGGCGGGACATGGATTGACTCCTGTGCGCCAGACTTGACTCTTCTCAACCTTTCCTTTATTATATGGGATTTAGTAGGTTAAAAAATGTTGAAAGCATACTCAAAAATTTATATTCGATTGGCAACAAAATATGACGCCACGCCCTCAAGCGTTCCAAAGGTTAATAATATGACAAGAAATGGCCAATGGGAGTGGGGTAAAAAAATGTGAATTTTTAGAAGCCAGAAGTTATTTTACATATCATCTTAGAAAAACAATGCCTGAGAAATGTGAATTACAGATTATTGATGATTAATTTATCGTTTTGGTTTTGTCAACGTTTTAGGAAAGAAAAATAAATTCAAATTGACAATTTTATTGTGTTCTTATAAGTCAAAATGTTTTCTAATTTGATAGGGAGGAAAAAACAAAATAAAATTTATTGATTCTGTCCGGAAAGGCAGAAGAAATTCAGAATATTTAATTATTTTAGGAAATCCCCAAAATGAGTTACAATGCGACCTTATAGAAATTAAGCTAAAATTATTTAAATGTATTTACTGAAATAAGAAGAAAAAAACACATTAAAGCTATTAACCGAAGGAGCACTGTTGATCACTCAACACGCATGAAGCACTGAATTTATACACAGCATCCTGGAATATGACTCCCTTCTTTGGGCCTCTCCTGATCAAAACCGTATACTAGAAATAAAAAGAGTATAAAAGAGGTTTATGCATTACTAGTTTGTGAGGGAATATACATACTATCCATTTTAGTATCTATCTTTGTTCTTCATAGGAATGCTTGATTTCAACAGCTCAGAAGTCCGCCGAAAAATATTTTTAGAATAATTTTAAGTTAATCTGGAACTATAACTATAATATAATAATACAATTGAAAGAGGTTAATTTATATGTGCCTAACAAGTGTACTCGTGGGAAACCCATGCACTTTTTATGGTCCGAAAGCGAGGACTGAGAACACGCCAATCAACAGAGCGATTCAACTGCTTAACGATACTGAGTTCACCATCGACATTTTCGTCATTTACAGGCAGTTTAGCAGTTATCATTGCATATCATAAATTAGTAAAACTGCCCCGTGATCTTTTTATGATTATACGTGCCTCAAATATGTAATCTTTGAGGAAATATATATGTATATAAATATATATATCATATAATCTATTAAACTTCACATCTACAACTCCCTTTATACACGACGTTTAATTTTTGACCAAGTCTGTAATTCAAAAATTTGAATAATGCCTGTGTATAAAATTTAATCTAATTAGCTAGGACTCACACCTCTCCAGATAATTCGATTTTTTGGTTTATGTAAAGTTGATTAATTAATAGAAGAAATTATCCATACATGTCAGGAGATGCAAACTCCCCCCTACTTAGGAAGCATTATAAAAAGCCTATGTTTAGGTTTTTTCACTCTCTTCTCGTCTCATCATCCTACCTTCTTAAATAAGTAAAACGTAAACTCCTTGGTTTGGGTTGGGTAGTTTGGAGCTCCTGAAAATTCGCAATGTAATTGGGAATAGAGCAAATAAAAGTCACGAGTCCTTTAAAGTTTCCTGAAGATGCGTTATTATTTACAAAGTTCCTTCCTCCAAAACAAAACAGCCTGCACTCGCCAAAGCTCATTGATTTAAAAAAAAATCAAATTCCGCCAAGATCAATACGAAAATCACATTTATTTAATTTGCCAACATGCAGAAACAACAATAGAAAATAAATCCCAATTCTCCGCATACGTGCGCAATAAAACACAAAATTTCACAAAATAGACATTTTTAGCAATAACTTTAAGAACTATTGAATGGAAAAAAGCGTACCAACATAAATTAATACATAATACGAGAGAATGGAATGTATCGGGAGCATTTCCTACATTATCATATTTTCCTGTTCCCCCCCCCCCCTTACCTGAAATTAATTTTAAGAAACAATAAGACTTTATCTCCAAGCAACGTTAGCTTAAGATACTTTTTAGCTTGACTTCAATTGACATACGTGACTGCGTATATACATTTATCTGTGTATTCTAATTAAAAGTTGATTGTTTCTTACAAATAAATGAAAAGATTGTGAATAACCGTTTTATTGAAAACATGAAGAGATGTATAAAATTGTAGCCTCTATGAGCAGTCTGAATTCGGCCGAGTAGATAAAACTTTCAGCAAGCTTTCAGGCTATAAATGAAATTCGGATAAAACGTTCATTTCGGGGAAATTTCTCCATTCAGTTACGCCACTGAGTTCATTTCGGCATTACTCAAGTCTCTCGCTGCACTATCATTGACGGCCACGGGAGGCATTTAGGGGTTATCGGGACCAGTTAAGGGACGGGGAATAAGAAACTCCGTGGGGTGACGGGGCAGGTGGGGGGAAGTGGGGGAAGGGTGGGGAGCACGTGACTCACCGTCTAGCCGCCAGTCTAGCGGGCAGATTTTTTATTCGGACTTTGTCGGTTTATTTTGAATCCGGAAGAAGTTACAATGAGGTTCAAATGTTTCTTCTGCACGTGTTTTTCATTTAGCTACGTATGAAGATAGAAAAAGTGTGCGCAGATAAGAATACTAGAGGCCATTAATAATATTGACACACTTTTAGCGGGAGGGGTAGTTCTACCTTATACGCCGGTCCTACTTGAATGCCTGGAAAGGCATTGTTTAATATTTTTATATAATTATTGAACACCAATCTCTTTGTTACGGTACCAACTATATGTATAATTCAAATAAATATTTTTATTTTTTTTAAGTTTATTTAGGAAACATACAGTTACATTAATTCATTTTACATTTAATGGTGAATATAATATAAACCATTAAATGTAAAATGTTCCATTTATAATTTAAAAAAGAAACGGTTACAGATTAGGATATATGTGTACGTGATACAAGATGGGGAAATCTTCTTGTTTTTTGGACTCGCTGTACATGTCCAAATAATCTGAGCGTCATTCCTTAACCTTTCTAAAGGTTCTAAACGCTGGAATACTGACGTAAAATGCAACTACTTGTATTATCAATTATGTTCAATTTAAATACTTTATAAAAAGAAATCTGTAACGACTTAATATCAAAATTATCACAACGATCACCACGTTTCCACGTGGAACACCTACACGAATATATTTTAACAACTTTATTTCGAACGTCGTTCATAAAAAAGAATATTTTATTATATTTTCGAGCAGTCAGCTACTTACATAATTTATTTAGGCTTCTCTCGACAGGTACAGGGCGACCACATTTTGAAAAAAAGGGGAGACTTTGATGGAACACCACACGAATATCCTTATTTTGAGGCAAACGAATGTCTTCCCCAATCTCCCCTTTCTCCCAATAGGGGAGGGTGGAGTGAAATGTAACGTGGATATATTTTTGTTTTATTTTATGACCCACACCTCTACTACTATTTCTCGTTTTGGAATTGGTCTGTTACGTTTTATGGGGCCGTAAATTAGGCGTTCCATGCAATCGACGCATGCTCGATATAATGTATTGTGAAAAATAAATTAAAGCCGTAAAACATTATTCCGCCTAACTTTTTGACTTTTCAACTGAGGTTATTTAATCGGTAACAATAAATAACTATTTTATTATCGGGGATATAATTTAAACTGAAAGACTGAAAAAAAAACGTAGCCAACAAAACAAGCAATTTTGATCTCTGTTTAAATAAAATAAGAGTTAATTTAAATGATTACGCTATGGTTATGTTATCTAATTAATAATAAAATACTTAAAACCTACATCTAAATTGTACATTACTTTATTTCGGAGGCGGGAATTGGTACTGCCACCCCGGGAACCTTTATTGGATAACCAACACCTCTGCCATAGGTCACCCCAAGTGGTTCGCTACGTTTGGTGATTTAGCACGGGTGCCCGGGTTCATGGGGTGAGGTTTGTCTAGGTCTTGGAGGTGGATGACCAGGACACACTGAACCCCAGATTCCTACTCACCCCTAAACCCTTTTCCTTCCCAGAACACTTCCCTCCTTCCTTTCCTTGAAAAAACCCTCCACACAGCATCCCCAAAGATGATATAAGCTCTGAGAGAAATAATTTTCCTCAGGGTCTTCTGTGTGGGGCTTACGTAAAAAAAAAATTCGAAGAAAAATATGCTGTCAAGATCAACGACATAAAAATACAAGACGCGTTAAATTCATACGCGTTAAAATATAGCACCCATCATGAAAAGGAAAAGTTCGTTTCACACACAGCTCCGGGACATCATAATATATTCATCTTATTGTGCTACTATCGTTATCTTATTTTAACGTAACCTTAAAAATATACTAGTCACCATAAAAAAGCTGAAGATCGGTAGATTTTGAGAACGAGGATGAAATAACTTCACTAAATAATGACAATAAATCTCTCATCTTCAGTTCGTGTTTTCTGCAAAACCAGTTTTTCCACTAAACGAGAGAAAATATACCTAATTAATTATTTATCTTTCGTAAATATCACTGTTTTATGCTCAACCTTTACTCTTTACCTCTGAATATATTATTCAAAATACCTCGGTTATTCAATTCTATCAATTCAAACATCGACGCGCGCCTATTCCTATAGGGGTTGGTTTCGAGTTATAAAAACAGCGAAAAGATATGGAAAAATCTAAATATTTTATCGCTCCAAAGTATTGCAATTTTTCGGCTTAAACGGCAAAACGCAAAAATACAACCCCAATAAACTTCCTACTCACCCGGTACTGCCTTAATCCCATGGGAGTTTCCAGCCGTTTCCCGAAATTCGGATGCGATTTGCAAAACGTTATTCTACCCCCACCCGGTATTCGCAGTATATTTGCAACGCAGGCAGGGGAGAATCAACCCCGAAACGTACAACCTCGCCGAAAAATTTCACTCAAAAATCACAGTTGAAACATTTCCCTACCTACTTTTATCTGTCTGAGTTGAAAAAATGTTCTTTTTAGTTTGGATTACTTTTCATCCTAATGGTTTGAACTTTCATTCATAAAATACTTTCCGATATTTGTGACATTTACTATTTATTCTCTGTTTTCTCGCAGGCGGCCAGCGTGGTCGAGCGGTAAGGCTCTTGACTCGTAATCCGAAGGTCGCGGGATCGAATCCCGGCGTGGCAAATTAATTTTATTTGATTAATTTGTGTTATTTCACAATTAATTCATTTAAAATAATACGTAGTATATTTGCGGCACGTTCCACTTCGGAAGATACTCTCAGTATCGCCCTGGTGTAAGACCACCATTCAAAATTGAAACGTTGCTTGAAATGGCTTTAGCCGTGTTTAGTGACCAGATCTGAATAGCCAGATACTTCCCCATCTTCCTGTTCCCCATCTCCTTCCCCTCCCCACTATCTTCAACCTCACAAAATACCTCAATTGGGGATGCCATAGTCTCACTGGCTCCAGACGGGAGCAGTTGGGACTCTTGTACGGTACTCAAATATATAAATAAAAGATTTAAAGATGAGAGCTTTCTTTGATTTTGAAAATCAATAACCATTTCAAGCACCGTTTACATTGCACGGTCTAACACCAGGGCGATACTGAAAGCGTCTACAACTTGAAGTGCTGCAAATATACTAATATATTTTTTAAAATTAATAAATTTTGAAATAACACAAATTACTAAAAAATGATTGTTCCAATATTAAAAAAAAATACGTTTTTTGTGTAAGAAAAAGTAATAATGATACCCCTAAATATTCAGATACCCCCAATTTGGGACGAGCACCCCAAGTTGGGAAACACTACGCTACAAACAATTTACAATAATTTATTTTATTGTAAATTTTTATTTATTTATTTATTTATTTAAACGCCCATAGGGCTTTTACATAAAGTGCAGTACATGTTTTTGGTAAAGTATAGGAAATAACAAAATATAATATAAACATAATATAACTGTAAGAAAAAAAAAAGATAACATAAGATATAAGAAACAAAACATAGATAACACTAGATATGACACAAAGCAGGTAAAATAGAATATATGGTCACGTAAATTAATGTGAGATAGTTATTTTAATTATAAAGAGAAATAAGACAATTGTCATTATTTATGTTTATAATTAGCAATCTTTGTTATACATATTTGGTACGTGTTTATCGAAACATAGCTACAATAATATATCGATTAAGGTGCTATATAGTGCATGATATTTATAGCTTTATTTTAAATGTTCTGATATACTGAGTTTAAATTTAGAAATCGATTGATGTCGATAAACGTCAATTGAAGTATATTTATTTCCGAGTATATGAAGTCTTTGTATTGGAGAGTTTTCAAAATAATTATTAGTAGAATTGGTAACAAAGTAAAGTGCATTAGAACGGGTATCACGCGTGGGTACTCTCAAATTAATTTTACAAATTAAATCGAGGGCGTCGTCCAGTCTGCCATTCGCAATATTAAAAAGGCAAACTAAATCGCTCACTACACGCCTTGACGTTAAATCGCTTATATTGAGTAATTCCATTAGATATATATAATTTAGTTCTTCGATAGGTATTCCGAGTTTATAATTAATAAATCTTAAAAACTTATGCTGTACTCTTTCAATTTTTTGTTGGTGTGTCTTATATAATGGAGCCCAAATGGTTGAATTATATTCTAAATTAGATCTCACCAGCCCAGTGTACAGCAATTTAAACGAATTAATTGATTTGAATTCTTTGACCGTCCTCAGAATGAAACCCAGACATTTCATTGCCTTATTAGTTATGACATTAATATGAGGAACAAAAGTTAATTTACTATCAAAAATAATACCGAGATCCTTGATTTGTTCTACCCTTTTTAGGAAAATGTTATCAATGCTGTATTGAAATTTAATGGGACTTTTGATTCGAGTAAAAGTAATTGTTTGGCATTTTTAAATATTGAGGAAAAGTTCATTAAGGGCGCACCACTCTTGTAACCTCACTAGATTTGATTGTAATATGCAACAGTCGTTAAGATTCGTAATTGTTAAATAAAGGCAAACCAAAAATTAAATTAAAAATCCACAGATCTTGTACGAAGCGCCATCGGCTTTTGCTATTTTATTTTTAAGCAGTCTGGGGTAGAACTTTTAGAACACCCCCGTAATATTGGAGGGTCGAGATGAGAATACAGGGGGAAATTGTTGGATGAGAAAGCAGTTGGTAAAGCAAAAAACAGATTTCTACATCGATAAGCGCCATTCGTGGGACGACTTCAGGCGCAACATTTTCTAAACGTTATTCATTCAAAGGTCCCAGTAAGTGAAAAAGGACATTTTTCAATCGGGAATGGCCATTTAAATGACCGCGGAGGGAAGGTGAGAGTTGATTTATTCGCAAATCTAAAATTCTGATTTCAAAATGGATTCGCGGAGAGCTACTATAGGAATTTAATTTCACGGGCCTAAATTTTTCATTAGCGGGCCATCTGGTAAACCTATTTTCAATATGCACAATGTCTTCAATATCTTTTTTTATTTTTTTATTTGTTTATCTCAAAAATGGTACATATAAAGTAGTACTGGTCTTCCATTAAAAGCATTTGCTTGTGGATGGAAGAAGAGTTTACATTCTATATATATTTATACATTTAAACAGTCACGTGCGTTACATAAGTAATTAGTGCAGTTAATACAAACACATCGCAAACACATCTATTTAACGAATGTCAGTTTAATTTTAATAAATAACTTAAAAGCCAAAGAATGAAATTAATTTATTTAAATTGCATATGATAATAAATTACGAGAGCTGAAGGACCTGACCTGAGCTGGATTTCTGAGATTATTCGCTAGTCACGGAAATGTTTTTATAACCATTGAATATTTTTCACAATTTCATGGTATGGACTTCTAGTCTAGTGACTATCCGCTAGTTATAAAACTGTTTTTATAACCATTGAATAATTTCAACAATATCAATGGATTAGACATCTGTGACTGTAAGTTTGTACAGCGCCCTTGAGCTGATTTTTCACAACAACGGCGCTATTTAAATCATCCCAATATCAGTATTTTAATACGTGAAGCAAAAACTTTTTACCCATTTTTACGAAAATTGCGCAGACGGAGGAGTATGAAATTTCGCACACTTATAGTTTACATAGAGAAGGAGTGCAGAATGCTAATTTTTTTTTAATTATGCATATAAAATACACTAAATCAATAAAAAAAAACATAACAATTATGGTCGAATTTCGACCATTGGGTGACCACTAGTAATTACTGTTATCCGCTAGTCATAAAACTGTTTTTATAACCATTGAATAATTTTCACAATATCAATATACGAAATTGTCTAAAGTCCAGCTTATATTTTATGAATATCTACAACTTTGCGAAAAGCTTGGGTGAAATTACGCTGATTTGTAGCGCCACTGAGAACAAATAAAAGAAAAACCGTGAAAATAATTGACGGGTGAATTGAATGACGAACTGGGAAGGAGACTCAAATCTGACAGATGGACGCAGAGGGAACTTTTCAGATATTGGATATTGACGTTATAAAACTTACTTGCAAATCTTTTGATTTTGCAATCTTGTACGCTATACGTGAAGACGTTATAATACTCACCATGAATCGTGCGAACGAAATAATATCAAACCTTTATGTGTGAACTACTCAATGTAGTCCACACCCCTTTTTTGTAATCATTAATATGCCCGTGGACTTCCTGTCACAAGAACCCAGGAACTATCTACTATCTCAAAAGGACTAATCATACGCTTCACTCATGATTATGGGGCATCGTGTCGTGGGAGTTAAGTTGATGGACACAAAAACACCTAACTCGTTGTCTGGGAGACGAACAAAGAAAATCCCCAGGTTTGTGAGATTTGAGCAAGGGTCTGTCATTTCTCGCAAACAAGTAGGAGAATAAAACGACCCCTAATCTTCTGCCCAATACACGTAGAGGTTTAGACTTTTATGTCAGTGTATTCTTTTGTCCAACACTACCAAATATTATTGTAATGTGCCAGGATGACTGCTGTAGACCTTGTTTCACCTCCACCCAGAGGTCGAATTTCGGAAATAGCCGAGTCCCCAGCAGTTTTCTTCGTTCAAATGTTCCCAACTATCACCCCTCCCCCTTCCTCGAAATTATCCGTGAATGGGGATATATGCGTTACGCACTTGGCGTTTCGTTTGTCAAATGGGACAATCTTCATACGCGGATCCTTTCAACTTCCTACTCCTTTCCCAGTTGTCATTATTGTAATGTGCCAGGATGACTGCTGTAGACCTTGTTTCACCTCCACCCAGAGGTCGAATTTCGGAAATAGCCGAGTCCCCAGCAGTTTTCTTCGTTCAAATGTTCCCAATTATCACCCTCCCCCTTCCTCGAAATTATCCGTGAATGGGGATATATGCGTTACGCACTTGGCGTTTCGTTTGTCAAATGGGACAATCTTCATACGCGGATCCTTTCAACTTCCTACTCCTTTCCCACTTTGTTATAACTAATCTTGTACGCAATGTTTTGTTTTTCGAAAGTAGAAAAAATGCTACCGTATAGACGTGAGCATAGGTCATGGAAGACCAACTTCTTTCGAATGGGGAATTTTGTTATACGTACAATCCCTCAACCACGTATTCTTGGAAATGTATTTGGTAAAGAAAAAAAAACCAAAAGGGGTTACACAGAACCTGTCCTTGAATACGTACCTTTGTAACATGTATTAGGAATTAGCCACATTTAGTTAGCTCTCTCTCCGTCTCTCTCTCTACACGCCAAACGAATCCAACTTTTTCTCAACATGCACACTTGTTTCTCTCCAAACTTTTTTCATCATTGGTCTACTAGGCAGGTAAACTTCAAGAATTTTGTTCTAATAATAATTTTTGCCGGATTTAAAAAAAAAAAAACCAGCAGCTCTGCACCCTATCTACATCTGCGCCTCTTCATGCTGCCCTCGCTACCGTCACGGAGGTCCCTTGCCTTCAATCCCTGCGTACCAAAAGCACCCGACCGCATCTAACATAACCTAGTGTGAGTCGTGCGTGTAGTTGCGAATTGTATCACCACAAAGAACCGACACTCAAAACAAACCCGAGCACGCCAGCTCTAGGTTGGTTCATGTTCCTGTTGCCCTTGTGCAAATGCTCTGCTGCCATTATGCAAATATTCCTGCTGCATAATACAAATGTTCCTGCTGCATAATGCAAATGCTCTGCTGCCATTATGCAAATATTCCTGCTGCATAATACAAATGTTCCTGTTGCCCTTGTGCAAATGTTCCTGCTGCCATTATGCAAATGTTCCTGCTGCATAATGCAAATGCTCTGCTGCCATTATGCAAATATTCCTGCTGCATAATACAAATGTTCCTGTTGCCCTTGTGCAAATGTTCCTGCTGCCATTATGCAAATGTTCCTGCTGCATAATGCAAATGCTCTGCTGCCATTATGCAAATATTCCTGCTGCATAATACAAATGTTCCTGTTGCCCTTGTGCAAATGTTTCTGCTGCCATTATGCAAATATTCCTGCTGCATAATACAAATGTTCCTGCTGCATAATGCAAATGCTCTGCTGCCATTATGCAAATATTCCTGCTGCATAATACAAATGTTCCTGTTGCCCTTGTGCAAATGTTCCTGCTGCCATTATGCAAATGTTCCTGCTGCATAATGCAAATGCTCTGCTGCCATTATGCAAATATTCCTGCTGCATAATACAAATGTTCCTGTTGCCCTTGTGCAAATGTTTCTGCTGCCATTATGCAAATGTTCCTGCTGCATAATGCAAATGCCCTACTGCCATTGTGCTGATGCTCCTGTGCCCTTGCGCAAATAACAATACCAACGATTGTTCACAAACAATCCCACTACATACAAAAACCAGTGTACCAACCACCAATTACGATTCCACTCTCCAATACTTCAATGGTTTCGTACTGGCTCACCCACAGGATCCGGAAGCAGTTACCCTTACGACCTCTGTGACAGGTAGAACTCTCCACACCACCTAGAAGCCTCATCATGTGTTCTCTTCCTCGTAATTTCTTAAAGGCCCTAGTGTCCCTTGAGTGTAATCTCAAATGGGCCAGGTTACTGTGACAAAGTAACCTTGTAACTTCAGTGAAACGTTCAACCACCCCAGACATCCTACGCAAACCACGTTCGCAAACATTAGCTCACAGACCAATGATACAATTTTAGAGTTTTTTTTTCTATCACTGCATAACCCTTGTACCTTTCTTCAACAGATCCTTGTTCTTTGCAACTGTATTTATGTATGCCACTGCCTTTATATACATTTATTGACAATTCCTTGTTACACCATGTATCATCTCTTTTGTGTTCTGTTCATAACTATTCTCCAGCTAGGAATCTCTCTCTCTCTCTCTCTCTCCTCGTTTCTCTTAAATGTTTTTGGCACAAGTGCTGAAAAGGTAAGAGGATTTATTAGTCCTACAGCTCCATTGCCACGTCGCTTTTATTGCGGCGAGGGGGGAAGTGTTACGTTACAAATAAACCGCCAATATAGAGGCGCGCGCATTACCCCCTCCCGCGAGCAACAAACCGAGCGGCCGCCAGAGCCCGGCAAGCGGCCAGTCTTCAGCAAGCGAGCTTCCCGGGCCCACGTTCCGCGCGAACATGGGCGACACAAGTTCAGTTTCGCCGGTTGTGCACTTCCGGTCCACGCATGGACGCTGCGTAGACTGAGAGAACAAGCGCGTAAAGCCGCTGTTGGCCCATAAACCAAACGTGAGTCAATTACCATGTTACCCTTTGTGTGCAATTAAATGTTTTAGCCCTAACCACGCGTGATAGAGAGCAGAGACGGACGTTCAAACTAACTTTCAGCTAGGATCGTTCCTTTTATGTATTATTGTGTCTCCTAGAATTGAATAAACTGTTTATGTGATAACCTACCGTGTTTTGCTTGTCGAGAGAGGCCCTGGGAGAATGGAGAAGCGTGAAGTTCCGAACCACAAGCACTAGCCTTGAGGTTACGAGAAATCCTGCTTGCACCGAATCCTGAGCTAGTTTTTATTTGGGGCAGATACAGCAGCTAATTTGTATTAAATATGTGGGAGCTTTCTCCAACCCTGCCGATAGCATCAGCACGCCCGTTGACGCTAACACTGGCGCTAAACGTGGGGCCATTTAAATTTTTTTCTGTTCCACCACGGCCTCGTTCCCAAGCAACAATTGTAAACTCTGAAATGTTATTATGATGTATTGTTTATTCCCAATTGTCTAGCACTTCCAACAGGAATCTCGGCGCGAACGTAATTTCGAATCACAATTTAAATTATTACGGGCGCGATTTTATCATTTGTGACTCGTCACTCGACAAAATATTACCGGTATTCCAACGCAAGGTGCCCAACCTAGGAAGTTGTCGCTGCGAATAATACAGTGATTACAAAGTGTCGGCCGATTAAAATTGCTATTTTCAATACAAGTGAATAGTGGAAATAAACACAAATTAAAGAAGAATTTATTCAACAATTAAAATCATGTACTTGATAAACAAATCATCCGCTTGGTCTCGAAAGTGCTAAATATTTTTAATAATATACTATATTGCAGCACGCTGGTACGTCTCTTAAACGGACACTTGCTGACACCTAGGGAACAAGTGGATTTAAATTCTTTCTGTCATTTGACAATTAAGTATTTTTGACTCTGTCGTCTGATGAAACCGGATCATGCCGAATCACATTCGAATAATGCAAAAAATACTGAATTCGCGTGTAAATACCAAAAAATTGGTGCTGTTTAAAATCAGGCTATAGGAAGCCGCGTAATGAAACCATGCCCCCAAGATATTGTTGAATTCTCAAACAAATTACTTCCACGAAAACTTGTGAAAATTTTTTTTCGATTTTTCCTTTTTTCGATTTTTTTTAATTTTCGAAATATTTTTTTTTTCCAAAACGCTTGGAGTTTTTCTTAAAAACGCAGTGCCAGAGGAAAATCGCTGCCCAAATTTTCTCCAGTTTCGGACTCTGAAAATTTTTTTCGATTTTTCCTTTTTTCGATTTTTTTAATTTTCGAAATATTTTTTTTCCAAAACGCTTGGAGTTTTTCTTAAAAACGCAGTGCCAGAGGAAAATCGCTGCCCAAATTTTCTCCAGTTTCGGACTCTGAAAATTTTTTTCGATTTTTCCTTTTTTCGATTTTTTTAATTTTCGAAATATTTTTTTTCCAAAACGCTTGGAATTTTTCTTAAAAACGCAGTGCCAGAGGAAAATCGCTGCCCAAATTTTCTCCAGTTTCGGACTCTGAAAATTTTTTCGATTTTTCCTTTTTTCGATTTTTTAATTTTCGAAATTTTTTTTTCCAAAACGCTTGGAGTTTTTCTTAAAAACGCAGTGCCAGAGGAAAATCGCTGCCCAAATTTTCTCCAGTTTCGGACTCTGAAAATTTTTTCGATTTTTCCTTTTTTCGATTTTTTAATTTTCGAAAATTTTTTTTTCCAAAACGCTTGGAGTTTTTCTTAAAAACGCAGTGCCAGAGGAAAATCGCTGCCCAAATTTTCTCCAGTTTCGGACTCTGAAAATTTTTTTCGATTTTTCCTTTTTTCGATTTTTTTTAATTTTCGAAATATTTTTTTTCCAAAACGCTTGGAGTTTTTCTTAAAAACGCAGTGCCAGAGGAAAATCGCTGCCCAAATTTTCTCCAGTTTCGGACTCTGAAAATTTTTTCCGATTTTTTCCTTTTTTCGATTTTTTTTAAATTTTCGAAATTTTTTTTTTTTTTTCCAAAACGCTTGGATTTTTCCTAAAAAGCACGTGGCCAGAGGCAAACCTCTGCCCAAATTTTCAAATAACCCAAACACTTACAAATACGCGTTTTTTCGCAGAAGCATTTTGTAAAAAAAAAAAATATATATACGTCCCCAGTGGTCAATCCCTGGCAAAAATTTCTTTCCAATTACGGATAAAGAGTCGAGTTCTCGTTTTTCTCCCAACGTAAGGTCACCCTGACACGACCCTATACACTATGGAAGTCCCTCAAGTCACGCTGGGTATAATCCCCCACATTTCTACGTCAAAAAAGGAAGAACTACTACAGGCCCTGAGAAGTAGAAAGATTTCTCCCAGGAATAAATCCAAAAAATGCCTTATTCAATATGCTTCTTTCTACAACAAAAAGTACATCAGGAAGCACGTCACGTTCAAGGAAGAAGACATCGTCTTGAGGAGAAACAACACTCTGTCACAAGGTGCGCTGTACTTCTCTGCCAAATCGGCACCCCGTTTTGTAAAGACGAAAGTCCTAAAGAAAATCTCAGACCTGGTTTACCGATTGTCCGACATCTCTGGTAAACACATAGGTAACTACCATATAAAGGACATTGTAAAAAGTGGTAACATGGAAACAAACTCCATTGCCACGCCCGTATAACCCCAACGGTTATTCCTTGACTCCTAGCAACCATTCGTCTACACCGTGACATGGATCACTATGGAAGTCAACCCTTTTGTTTCGTCACTAATGAGCGGCCTCTCGTAAACGATTGTCACTCATTAGGACACTCAAACGAAACCTTTCTAGCTCTGGCACAGTGGTGTCAACTGTAGCCAAAGTCATGGAAGAAATATAATTCTCCCTTGTGGTTTCGTTTCATTTTATTTTATTTTTGTTTGTATAAATATCTCGTCATCATCAGTCATTCGCCTCTAATTGCTGCCCCAGGTGTCAAACCTTGGAAACATCGTTTTTTCTAAGCATGCACACCTCTACCTGAAATTGATCACTTCGGAGAAAGGAATTCCCTGTGGCTTACTGCAAGTAGTCAGAGACTACGTGCCCAAGGTTTTGTGCATCGTCACAACTCGCAGCATCATATTTTCACATCATCATGTCATACCTCGTCACCCCTTTCTAAATGTTAGAAAAATCTTTTTGTACATTAAATATCGGGTCCTCGCCAAAGTGCATCTAACCCTTATGTCATATGTAGTTAAATTAGGTAAGCAAACCTGTGTAAACCCACGGCGGTATCAGATGTTTGCTACCCGTTCTAAGTTTTTTTTTCTGTTTTTTAAGAAAATAGAATGGCGCTCAATAAATAACCCTAATTGCTCTAGCTCTCCCCAGAACTGAATGTGGAGTCTGGAAAGTATCGTTATAAAAGGGACAACTTTCAACGTGCCTCTTCATTAACGATAAATTTTTTTTTACAACATTTCAGCAACATTGAGTCACCCTGGGTCTCAACTGCTCAAACTGAAATTTTGGGGTTGCCTTGTTGTGACTTATCACGTGCAAAGTACGAGGTCACAACAAGAAGCCAGGTCTCCAAGTGAACCACCCTGTGAACAACCCATCCCATTATTATAATTTTCATAACACCAAGGTGTGTCCATCGCAGTCTGTTTAAGTAAGTAAAACCTAGAAGGTCTTAAACACTCAAATCGGACCAATGTAAATAATTTTCCTTGTCAAACA
Source organism: Glyphotaelius pellucidus (assembly GCA_936435175.1). Classification (NCBI taxonomy): domain Eukaryota; kingdom Metazoa; phylum Arthropoda; class Insecta; order Trichoptera; family Limnephilidae; genus Glyphotaelius; species Glyphotaelius pellucidus. Next base: position 36,321,375 of record OW386551.1, on the reverse strand, counting down.
ACGATAAGCGCATGTCTTGTATTGTTGCTACCATCGTACGTGTAAGTACAACAAAAGTTGTACCATCACGATACGATACTCTGTGCGTAACCAAAAGGGTTGTACCACAAAGGATCTCTTTTGCGGTAAGCTTAGATGAAATTCACATTCCATCAGCACGCCAGAAATTTTTTTGTCCCTTAATTGTTGAAGTATAAAATCTTGGCCAGATCTTCAAATATGTTTTTGCCTTTGTGCAAGTCTTTAACGTACGCTAATATGGATTTATTATGCTACGGTATTGTTGTACTAAGTACATCAGTATGTCTCGCCGTCTGTATTGAATAGGTACCTTTATATGAACGTTAACCTTTGTTGCCATCATAGGTGGGAACCTTATAAAATCTGCCGTCATAGATGGGAATCTCAGAATATCTACTAAATGCGATACGGGGAGCCCGTTATAATTACTCTGTGGGTTTTTGCCAGAAATGTCATAAATACCTAGTCTTTTGCACCTCCCTTCAATACTGGGCAACCCAGTTGTAATTCGTTCATTGTTATCCGTGAAGACGTTATAAAACTTACTTGCAAATCTTTTGATTTTGCAATCTTGTACGCTATACGTGAAGACGTTATAATACTCACCATGAATCGTGCGAACGAAATAATATCAAACCTTTATGTGTGAACTACTCAATGTAGTCCACACCCCTTTTTTGTAATCATTAATATGCCCGTGGACTTCCTGTCACAAGAACCCAGGAACTATCTACTATCTCAAAAGGACTAATCATACGCTTCACTCATGATTATGGGGCATCGTGTCGTGGGAGTTAAGTTGATGGACACAAAAACACCTAACTCGTTGTCTGGGAGACGAACAAAGAAAATCCCCAGGTTTGTGAGATTTGAGCAAGGGTCTGTCATTTCTCGCAAACAAGTAGGAGAATAAAACGACCCCTAATCTTCTGCCCAATACACGTAGAGGTTTAGACTTTTATGTCAGTGTATTCTTTTGTCCAACACTACCAAATATTATTGTAATGTGCCAGGATGACTGCTGTAGACCTTGTTTCACCTCCACCCAGAGGTCGAATTTCGGAAATAGCCGAGTCCCCAGCAGTTTTCTTCGTTCAAATGTTCCCAACTATCACCCCTCCCCCTTCCTCGAAATTATCCGTGAATGGGGATATATGCGTTACGCACTTGGCGTTTCGTTTGTCAAATGGGACAATCTTCATACGCGGATCCTTTCAACTTCCTACTCCTTTCCCAGTTGTCATTATTGTAATGTGCCAGGATGACTGCTGTAGACCTTGTTTCACCTCCACCCAGAGGTCGAATTTCGGAAATAGCCGAGTCCCCAGCAGTTTTCTTCGTTCAAATGTTCCCAATTATCACCCTCCCCCTTCCTCGAAATTATCCGTGAATGGGGATATATGCGTTACGCACTTGGCGTTTCGTTTGTCAAATGGGACAATCTTCATACGCGGATCCTTTCAACTTCCTACTCCTTTCCCACTTTGTTATAACTAATCTTGTACGCAATGTTTTGTTTTTCGAAAGTAGAAAAAATGCTACCGTATAGACGTGAGCATAGGTCATGGAAGACCAACTTCTTTCGAATGGGGAATTTTGTTATACGTACAATCCCTCAACCACGTATTCTTGGAAATGTATTTGGTAAAGAAAAAAAAACCAAAAGGGGTTACACAGAACCTGTCCTTGAATACGTACCTTTGTAACATGTATTAGGAATTAGCCACATTTAGTTAGCTCTCTCTCCGTCTCTCTCTCTACACGCCAAACGAATCCAACTTTTTCTCAACATGCACACTTGTTTCTCTCCAAACTTTTTTCATCATTGGTCTACTAGGCAGGTAAACTTCAAGAATTTTGTTCTAATAATAATTTTTGCCGGATTTAAAAAAAAAAAAACCAGCAGCTCTGCACCCTATCTACATCTGCGCCTCTTCATGCTGCCCTCGCTACCGTCACGGAGGTCCCTTGCCTTCAATCCCTGCGTACCAAAAGCACCCGACCGCATCTAACATAACCTAGTGTGAGTCGTGCGTGTAGTTGCGAATTGTATCACCACAAAGAACCGACACTCAAAACAAACCCGAGCACGCCAGCTCTAGGTTGGTTCATGTTCCTGTTGCCCTTGTGCAAATGCTCTGCTGCCATTATGCAAATATTCCTGCTGCATAATACAAATGTTCCTGCTGCATAATGCAAATGCTCTGCTGCCATTATGCAAATATTCCTGCTGCATAATACAAATGTTCCTGTTGCCCTTGTGCAAATGTTCCTGCTGCCATTATGCAAATGTTCCTGCTGCATAATGCAAATGCTCTGCTGCCATTATGCAAATATTCCTGCTGCATAATACAAATGTTCCTGTTGCCCTTGTGCAAATGTTCCTGCTGCCATTATGCAAATGTTCCTGCTGCATAATGCAAATGCTCTGCTGCCATTATGCAAATATTCCTGCTGCATAATACAAATGTTCCTGTTGCCCTTGTGCAAATGTTTCTGCTGCCATTATGCAAATATTCCTGCTGCATAATACAAATGTTCCTGCTGCATAATGCAAATGCTCTGCTGCCATTATGCAAATATTCCTGCTGCATAATACAAATGTTCCTGTTGCCCTTGTGCAAATGTTCCTGCTGCCATTATGCAAATGTTCCTGCTGCATAATGCAAATGCTCTGCTGCCATTATGCAAATATTCCTGCTGCATAATACAAATGTTCCTGTTGCCCTTGTGCAAATGTTTCTGCTGCCATTATGCAAATGTTCCTGCTGCATAATGCAAATGCCCTACTGCCATTGTGCTGATGCTCCTGTGCCCTTGCGCAAATAACAATACCAACGATTGTTCACAAACAATCCCACTACATACAAAAACCAGTGTACCAACCACCAATTACGATTCCACTCTCCAATACTTCAATGGTTTCGTACTGGCTCACCCACAGGATCCGGAAGCAGTTACCCTTACGACCTCTGTGACAGGTAGAACTCTCCACACCACCTAGAAGCCTCATCATGTGTTCTCTTCCTCGTAATTTCTTAAAGGCCCTAGTGTCCCTTGAGTGTAATCTCAAATGGGCCAGGTTACTGTGACAAAGTAACCTTGTAACTTCAGTGAAACGTTCAACCACCCCAGACATCCTACGCAAACCACGTTCGCAAACATTAGCTCACAGACCAATGATACAATTTTAGAGTTTTTTTTTCTATCACTGCATAACCCTTGTACCTTTCTTCAACAGATCCTTGTTCTTTGCAACTGTATTTATGTATGCCACTGCCTTTATATACATTTATTGACAATTCCTTGTTACACCATGTATCATCTCTTTTGTGTTCTGTTCATAACTATTCTCCAGCTAGGAATCTCTCTCTCTCTCTCTCTCTCCTCGTTTCTCTTAAATGTTTTTGGCACAAGTGCTGAAAAGGTAAGAGGATTTATTAGTCCTACAGCTCCATTGCCACGTCGCTTTTATTGCGGCGAGGGGGGAAGTGTTACGTTACAAATAAACCGCCAATATAGAGGCGCGCGCATTACCCCCTCCCGCGAGCAACAAACCGAGCGGCCGCCAGAGCCCGGCAAGCGGCCAGTCTTCAGCAAGCGAGCTTCCCGGGCCCACGTTCCGCGCGAACATGGGCGACACAAGTTCAGTTTCGCCGGTTGTGCACTTCCGGTCCACGCATGGACGCTGCGTAGACTGAGAGAACAAGCGCGTAAAGCCGCTGTTGGCCCATAAACCAAACGTGAGTCAATTACCATGTTACCCTTTGTGTGCAATTAAATGTTTTAGCCCTAACCACGCGTGATAGAGAGCAGAGACGGACGTTCAAACTAACTTTCAGCTAGGATCGTTCCTTTTATGTATTATTGTGTCTCCTAGAATTGAATAAACTGTTTATGTGATAACCTACCGTGTTTTGCTTGTCGAGAGAGGCCCTGGGAGAATGGAGAAGCGTGAAGTTCCGAACCACAAGCACTAGCCTTGAGGTTACGAGAAATCCTGCTTGCACCGAATCCTGAGCTAGTTTTTATTTGGGGCAGATACAGCAGCTAATTTGTATTAAATATGTGGGAGCTTTCTCCAACCCTGCCGATAGCATCAGCACGCCCGTTGACGCTAACAGCATATATAAACATAGTTTTATTGCTTTTAGATATTATCACTGTTGACCTAGTTTTTGTTTGATATTTAATACGAATGTTTTAATTTTTTTTTTATTATCATTTTATAATAGGCATAGGTATATATTTGTATTGGTTTATGTATTTGTGTAATGTGTGCACAATATGCGCAAGTACATTTACATCGATATTTATATCATTTTGGGAGGCGGGTATGGAAACCGCTGCCCCGGGAACCATTTATTGGAAAACCAACAGAATTTAGGTCCAAACTAAAAACCTACCTTTTTGGGCTCGTTACTTGTTTACCTATATTTCGTTACTTACCCGTTATAAAAAACAACATTAATAATTATATATGATATTTTAAGTAATTAATCACCTCTCCTTTCTAATATTTTGTCTATGTTCTAATTTGTCTATACTTGTTTGTCTTTTGTTATTTTTTATTAACTTATTACCCTGACGAAGAAAACATAGTTTTCGAAACATGTTGATACTGTTAATTAAATAGTGGTGTACACAAAGTTATTTGTTTTCATTAAATTATAATTTTTTGTTTACCTAATTATTTATTGAGTAAGGTATTTCGTATAAAGTAAAAGCTTAAAAACTTGAAGATGAAACTACGAGTAGTAAAATGTGAGTTACACTTTGCGATATGTTTTTCATATTATTTATTTTTTCAGAGGGGTATTAAGTAGGTGAGTCTTATATCTCATAACGAGAAGGCAACAAAAAAACATTTTACGCGTCTTTAAAGTTTTGTGTGATCTTTCATATTCGTTTGAAAGAGCATATAAATACAACTTTCTAGAGAAAATAATAATACGAGATACGCGGAAAGTCTTCAAAGATATAAAGCTGATTTTTTTTAATCAGAAAAATTTTAAAAATATGATTTTTTTTTTTGTTATTGTTTTTGGGGTGTTATGCCGTGTTTCGCTACCTCCTTCTTTAGCCAACGTTTCGGACAGCGTTACAGTGTCCATCATCAGTCCATAAAAAATTTGATTTTTTTTATCCTTTTTCATAGTACAAAACCACTATCCAATCAGGCACCTAAAAAAAAAAACAAAACATAACAATTATTTTTAACATTGTGAAAATATTTTTTTAAACATTAATAATTCAAAAAGGGATCCTAGACACATTAATTTAGAATACCTGTTATGTGAAATATTCTTGAAAAATGAACTCAAATTTCCTTTGAGTTTTTCAAAATTATAACTGATGTTAATTCAGACAAGCGATAAAGTATTTTCAATAAAACATAAAAATAAACCTACCCATACCTAATCACTGAATTTCTTTTATATTGCAGATAAGTTTTCAAAGGTCATCCGAAAGATAAATTTCTGCCTTTTCTAAAATTTTTCAACGGCTAAAATAAAATAAGAAGACGGTCCATATTTTAATGCTGAAGCAAATATTTTCAACATCGTTGTTTTATTATTGTTGTTTCTAAGGAGAAAGTTCTTGAAAGACGAATTCGAGGAAGCTTTATGACCAGCTAAGAAAGGGGCACAAGAGGATTAAATACATGTGACAGATCATAGATCTGCACCGTGATCAGCTAAGATAGTGACAGAAGTGGATTAAATACATGTGGCAGATCATAGATCTGCTCAACGACCAATGTCCATGAAGATAGAGGATCAAGTGAATTAAATACATGTGTCAAGAGTCGGTGTAACAGTAGAGAATTTCCTTTTTGCCCTGAGGTTAGTTCAAAGTAATATAATAATAATGCTAACATTTTCATACAAATAATTGTAACGTTTTTAGTTCAACGAACTCATTGCTAAGTATTCTGGGATTGGTAATTTTGTGAAACAGCGGTATAACAATCGGAATATTATGAGAAATATAAAAAAAAAACTGCTGACCTATTATTATTGTACACAATCGATCAATCAAAACAAAGAAAACATTGCAAATATTTCCTCAGCTATGAGAAAGCAAAGCCGGTAATAAATAATTCATTTCTTTGGAGAAACTATTAAATATTATATCCTGACCTTAAATAATAAAAAGGTGATACGTCTTTCAGGTCTTTATCGGATCCATATAAACTATAATGTTAATAACACTTACGGCAACATGCAATCAAATATTTCAGGTGATACGATCGGGAACAATATTCAATTACGTATTTTCTGGCATTATTTATCTTCAGGTGTCACGCATGTTAATATACGCTTTAACATTGCTGGGGGATTGTATAGTTAAGCTTTAATAATACTGTGAGCATTATAAAAGAAATAATTTGTTTGAAATGTCGAATAATTCGTTGTTCCACTGTAAGGACAAGTAATGAGTAATATTTATTAGTTTGGGGTCCAATACAGACGTCCAAATACCGTATGATCATGATGCTTAAAGTGGAAAAGGGTGAAACGCCGATGTGAAACAATAAATTAAAAAATAAAATTGAGAAAAGCGTGCTTATCATAAGATAGTTTGGACGCGTCCAGCGGATTGACATAGAAATAAGTGTTTTATTTTATAACTATTTTGGCTTCTAGCTAAGTCTTGACTTGACTCGTTACTTCTATTTTCTTATGTTTATCTGTGATTTTGTCTGCTTTCACATACCATCCTTTACTCATATAATTTACACTTTGAATTTCGTGGTATTTTACGGTAAATTGGATGCAAGTCCATTAATAAATAAATAAACTCCCGACTATAAATTGGGCTATGAGACTAAGCAACTAATAAAATTCAATAATTAATATAAATTAATAAAATAGACTACTCAATAAATCACCACCATTTCGAAGAATTGTTATGAAACATTAAATATGAACTCGGCCTGCGGGTTACTACTACTCCTTTATTAGGATTTATTAATCCCATCAACTTGGCCCATTTACAGAATATCTTTATTAATTTCTATTTAATTATTCACAGCTTATTGGGAACTGTCGGCATTAACGTTAACTGTACTCGATTTCTATGCAATACCTATTATTTATTCACTCTAAGAAATACCCTTCATCGTAAACAAGACGTTCATAATTGAGTTAGGTATTGGAATACAGATGGTATGATTAATTTGTTAAAAACGTCAGTTCTGAGTTGTAAGAAAAGTTTTATGCAAAAATCCAAGAACAGAGATGGAAAATAAACAAATAAATTTTCAATTTTTTACGAGAAAAACTCTCTTTTTATAACTTTTGAAGGTTATTCCCATCAACGTAATATATCATTGAAGAAGAAGATAACACTTTTAAATCTAAATGAAAATATGAAAGAAAACAAGACACAGAAAAACAGAAAAAGACAATGGTCGCAAATAAATTTTGTTTATCCTAATTATAATTATGTACCGTCAGCTGGGATTAAGCGGTACCACTTTTCGAGGTTTTTTTAATGCCACAAACTTAACTACATAACAACATTTTATGAAAAAAATAATGTAGATAGTTTGACCCTTTTTCTAGGTTTAGAATACAATATCCTAGGTTATATAATATCCCATCTCTAGGTTTAGAATACAATATATTTTTATTTTTTCGAAGAAAACTTCTTCTAAAAGGTTGTTACTTTGTGATGTCATTATTTATTTATTAAAAGAAAATAACTTAGTTTACATCACTTTATTTAATTAATAAAGTAAAGTAAAGTAAAGTTTAATAAAGTGATGTAAACTAAGTTATTTTCTTTTAATAAAAAAATATATTTTTACCATTCCACAAGTTTTTAAGCCGAATTTTCACAAAATTAAAAAGCCTTACATTTTGCCACAAATTTTATTGAAATATTTCGCGCGAGGACGCAATATAACTGCATAGGCAAAGCTAATACTTCCGAGACGTATGGCAAGAATTAGGGATATATAACTTCGGTTGACGGAGCTATAGCGTTCGCAAAACCCATTCATCCTACCTGGTTCTCCTTCCTCCTGAATTCCCATAAAGTAATTGCTAAAAGTGAAAATTTAATTGAAAATAATCTTTGCATTATTCGTAAAGAACTATTTTTGCGAAAAAGCACCTCAAGGGCGTGAGTCGGGTGCATTAGTTTGACAAGTAGGTATCAAAACAACGTACGTAATAAGTCAAGAATCTACTTATTATGTTTACTTAGGAGTCCGAAAAATTCTGTTAAGATATATATATATAAAATGCAGTAAAGTTATAGTAAATTTCAGTTGATCTATACAATATTTTGTGAATTGAGCATTCTGCGAGTAAAAATAAAAGTATAAGATAATTTAAGTGATATATTTATTGTACCTGACATACTACACGTCAGGTGTCCATTTCCAACCACGGGTAGGCACACAAGATGGAACACCACACAACTCTGTCCTGATATACCATTTTCGCTAACGACTAATCACGAACCAAGTTTCCAAGAATTTAAAATGTCTACGTTTAAATTTAAACAAAATGTTAATTCTAAATGCTGTTACATTCCTAGTTCCCGCCAAAACCGCGTTAAAGCAGTTTAGTTGATATCACTTTGTATTTCCAGGAAAACTAAAACAAATATAATAGAAAAGATTCCCAGCTCCGCAACACACAGATCTCGTTAAAATATTCAATTCCTCCGGAGTCTGTGCAAACATGCAGCCAACTAGCAAAAAAAACTACTCCACCAACTCGTACTTTCAGCGGAGACAGTACTGAAATTTTAAAACTGTTCTCAGACTACTGAAAGGCGATGTTCTCGCGAGATGTCTCGCTATACCACATTACATATTGTATGTAAGGATTCAAAAACGTGCGTCTGGATAGACAACATAAAGAAAATTAAACATTTGAAATTTTAGGACCAATTGATAAACAACTTCTTCCACAAGAACATAATTACCGTCTAAAAAAATCGTAGTTTGAAGTAGATTTAAAAAACCTCTAATATGGACAGTTCTAGAATTGTATAATCTACACAGTTTTTTTTCTGTAGTATTGGTATCAATCTAACGTTATTCTCACAATGAACAATGAATCATTGAAATGTCGTTTAACTGGATATAAACAAGTAAAGACAATTTTTAGGGAAATCTCGGGCAGAGCCTGGTGGCACAACTACATACATTTAATAATAAGGTTTATTCAGGTTGTTATTATTAATGAACTGCCGTATTCTAAGATTGACAATGCAGATAAATGCTTTGTGTCTTTCTGCAAAATCTTGCAAAAACTTCTATTTAAAAAAAACTCGCTTTCCTTTTTGAGAAAATTTTTTTCTTTCGATCTAGAGTCACATATTATCTATATAAATCATGACGATATACTTGGTCGAAGATATAAATACATATTCTTCTTACAATTTTTAAGAAAGAATAACAAGTTTTCGCTTTATTCGATCAAAAGACATTTACAACAAAACGAACAATGACTTGTTGCAAAAGCAAAAAGTTTCCTGTAAACTGATTCAAAATACTAACTCGGATGAGTACTCGAGAAGTCTCCAGTCCCCAAGTTGCGCTCTGCGAAGCTTCAAGGTGTTGTCCTGCAAGTGAAGTGGCGGAGCTTTAAGGCTCTAAAGGTGTTTACTCCGTGTCTCAAAGCTACGGAAGTTCAAAAGCTTAACGCAGGTACAATGCCTATAGTCTGGGCTGTGTACATTTCACCTTGTATACATTTTCTTCTGATGCTCTCTCTCTGAGAGATATGCCTTTGTGCATGTGGTCGCTGCGTTAAACCAACCGACAAACATGATAATTATGTCGAGTAATCTACATACATTATTAATCTAGGCCGATTACTGTTACATGAACATTTAAAGGTAGGTACGTTTAGTATTTTTATTTTTTTAGTTAAATGTAGGGTCGAGTTGTTTAGTTCGCACGCCTTATGGTGTGCTTACACTTGTCTAACGCGTCGTGTCGTGACGCGTCAGACAAGTGTAAGACTCTTTCATTTTTTTAAATGCTAAGTGAAAAGGTCTGTACTATAAATCTCAATATATAACGAAAATTTATAGAAGTTTCATGATTGTTCAGTTTTTTATTTATTTGTTTCTTACAGGTATCCCGCTTTCTTCGCAAATAAAACTAATTACTTAACTAATTGAAGATCATCATTTTATACAGAATACCGACAACCCAATAATCACCGCATAACTTGTAGCTTCCTTGTTACGTTACATTGATAATTGATTTTACCTACGAACTAACTAGATCCCAAACAATAATTTAACAGGTATAATTATTCAGGGAGAATATTTGGTTAATTATAACACTTTCACACGTAGGCGATAAGGACGCAAGGAATAGGGTTGTACGACAATAATTAACAATATTAGGCACACCCTTACTCTGTTTCCTTGTTGTTAGGATAGAGCATAAGAGTCTTGAGTCCAAAATAGAAGTTCCCAACTGCCCTCTTTAGAAGTAAATATTTTACTTAAACGCCCTCTCCCCCCCTTTCCCGAAGACTATTGTGTAACCTATAAACTTCATCAAATGAAAAAGCGCGGAATTGTTTATTGAAATTATTAATTTAATTGAAAACCAAATTAATAAAAATCTCAAATACAAAATTCATAAATGGATAGTCAACATAGGCATTATCTACTGCGGACTCAGAACTTTTCCCTTTTTGAACTTTATTTTATTAAAATACAATTTAATTTCTGCGACCTCGGAACGGGCTCAATTGCCCACTATTCAACCCTATTGTTCACTAGTGGGCGATTTTGCCAAGCTTGAGAAACACTGAAATAGACGAACGTAGGTTGAACACTATCTCTTTTTTCAGCCTGATTCCCGTATAGAGACCTTTAATTTCTGCGACCTCGGAACGGGCTCAATTGCCCACTATTCGACCCTATTTTTCATTAGTGGGCGATATTGCCAAGCTTGAGAATCACTGAAATAGACGAACGTAGGTTGAACACTATCTCTTTTTTCAGCCTGATTCCCGTATAGAGACCGACGACAAAATTTACGCGATCGCTATTTTCATATCTACGATTTCAGTTGGCATCACAGCAAACAACATTCTTCATGTGTTGTTTGCACTGATGCCAAATGAAATCGTAAATATGAAAATAGAGATGAAAAAATTGATCGCGTAAGCCGAAATTTTTTTGTCTTAGGTCTTTATACGGGAATCGGGCTGAAAAAGAGATGGTGTAAAACCTACATAACTCTAGAGTGTTAACCGTAAGAGAAAGTGTATGAGCTAGTTAGAAAGACATAACACACACGGGACCGGGACCTTAATGGTTAAGGATCGGGGAAGAGAAATTATCGCCCTAACGGTGCTGAGTCCTGGAAAGCTAATGGTTCACGTGAATAATTGGTGGAGGTTGGGAAAAATGGGATCAGCGACTGCAAAAAGCACCACGTCCAAAAACAGTAAAAAATAACTCTCGTAACTTGAGTAAAAAATACGCCACGCGGCGGGTATTGTACCGCGGGCATTAATTAATTTGCTGAAAAAAAGCTTTTTTCTACGCCATAAGTATAGTGAAAAATGTAACAGGGTAGCGCGGATTTTCCAGCGGGAAAAAAGTTCACGTGTTTATCTCCGGTGCTTTGAGTTACTGGCTGCAAAAAGCGCGCGAAACTAAAATATAAATTAACGCGTTTTCATACTTTTCGTATCATAAAGTTTTTACGATGCTGACAGTGGGAGAGTTGTTTGTGACAAGCAGAGGGAGGCTATCAAAGGTATTAAATTGATCAAAGGATGGCGCTGCGTCAGAATACATAAGCCAATTAAGTGCACTTCCATTATTTAAAAAAAATGTTGGCGCATTGGACTTACTAATAATAATAATTGGATTATTTGTAGTGCGCCGTTTTTGTGAAAAATCACCTGAACAGTGCTGCATACTTAATTGATTTGCAACACGGCCTTTTTGTTGTTCTTGTGGGCCGTGCTACGAGCTGCAATATACAGAAACCACAGAACAAATGCACGCTTGGGACTGACGAGAAACATCTCTTTAAGAAATATTGTACCCGCGTTGGCAGAAGAGTAAATTTATCTTCAATAAACGTAGATTAGTAAAAAGCTGATTATATTCTGATTATATTCATGAAGAGCCTTATCAAAGCAAAAAAGAACACAAACTAGAGGAAAATATTATTTATTATAATTCCGCGTTGCACACCTCCTTCTTTAACCAACTTTTCGGACAGCGTAACACTATTCGAAACGTTGGCTAAAAAATAAATCAAGGTTATACTTTTGGCCGTGAAAATCGCAAATCATATCTACAGGAAAATATTTACGTAAAGAGAAGAAAATGCGATGATGATGCGAATTCAGAATTTTGTAGAATATTTTGTACTAATTATTATTATCATAAAAAATCACCCAGTAGAGAGGTAGGCAATAGGCATGCAATGCTACGATATTCGACGGAGATACGGTGCAGCATACTCACGACGTTACAAGGGTTTCTTGGTGAACCCAAAATAATTAAATTATTTAATGATTATTTATTATCACGAGAAGCGATAATTGTCTTATTCCCGTAAAATGATGGAAGATATCCCGCCCAAGATAGTGGCCTAATGGGCTCGGTGGGTCAACCAGCGGCTGTGCCAGGAGAGATAACCAATTACTTCTGGGCGGCTGGGCGGGTGGATAGGGCGGGGGGGCGGGGGTAGGGCGGGGGGCCAGAGGTAGGGCGGCCGCGGCTGCCTGCTCGACGCATTTTGTAACAGGACCAGTGAGGAATTTATGGAGCGAATTGTACGAAGCTCCTGGGATAGCCGCTCTCATAAAACTTGTTTTTTACTTTTCAGATAAAATAAAATCTGCACGAGCGGGTATTACACCCCGATACCGAGATCAAAATTGCAGGTATTTGCGGATTTATTTATAAACTTATCTGTGCAGTCAGAAGCGTAGATACTAATAATTTGGGGGATACAAAACAGGATTTTTTTTCTTTAGTTACTTTTCTGTCGCCAACACCGAGAAGATTGTGAATCTGGACATTGGACGATCCTTTAAAAAAATTCTTTGGTCTTTAATTAAAATTTTGTTTGTATATCATTGAATCAATTAACACTAATACATCTTAACGAAACATGAAACAGAAAAAAAACGAGTGTGCAATTCACACGCGGTAGAAGTAAAACCTTCAGAAAACTAAAGTGGACAAGAGTGGGGAGGCTACGAAGCACCGCATTAAGAGGAGACCGATTATACTATCTCATTCTCTCGCAGGCTAAATCTTATAGATGTACGTGTTTGTCTAATTTTAGCGTTGCTATTTTTCGTTTCATTGAGTTTCAAATAACAACTGTTCCAAAGAAGTTTTAACTTCAATAAAAAGGTAAACGTAAAAGGAAAAGTTCGCAACTGAGAATCAAAGGATTCGTTGTCTTATCGGGACAAACGTCTTAACCAACTCGGCCATTGGTTAAGGCGATGTGTCCCGGTAAGACAAGAGGTTCCCAGTTGGGACCTTTACCTTTTTTTATTTTTCTGTGTTTTTTTCTGTTGCAGGTTTTGTTTAGATTTATTAGTATTATCTTCTTAAAAATAAAACCGAATTTTATTTATATGAATAACAGGACGCAGATAATAAACGTTGGCTTCCCTTAGATTTGTGACTTTAGACTGATGAATCCACACATTCTTTTTATTCATACTTGGCGACTTGAACTTAATTATTGAACACAAGGCACATAAAGGTGTTAAAAGGCTAAAAGATTCCTTTTGATCACTTAAACGTACTATCATGTCCAAAACACCTTCAGGTATCTACGATTAATGATAGTTTGCGGTGCTAATTAATAGGACGAGATATTGCCTACTGTCGAAAACATGTTGTACAAGGGTTTGCCCGCCTTCTAATAGTATTACATCGGAAGCCAAATCACGTATTTGACCGCGAGACAAAATGAATTAATCATAAGGTGGTATATCCTACACGTAGTGTTCCCAGTCTACTAGAAAATTGCACGCGAAATTGGAAAAGTAAACTAGTTTTCTTGTGCTGGAAAAGTTAAAGTTTGAAGGAGTCTGGGTCTCTTCCTAGTGCATAGTGTGTGCAGGAGCCAACATAGTGTTGGAGGTTTTACTTCTTTCCGAGAAGCGGTGTGGTCCCAGCACAAAGCTAGGTGAATTCTACATAATAATGCATTTGTAATTTCCGTGGATAATTGAAACAAAGAAATATATGGCATGGAAGCGTACCGAGCAACGAACAAACTAAACAGACTACTAAAGCGGCGAAGCCATTGAATGTTATGCGTTTGGTGTATTAGTAGAAGCAAAGGCGGTCCGTCTTTTATTGTATTGGCAAACTATATTGACGATAACGTGAGCGCAGTTTCATGCTTACAATAGTTTATAGCCCTTCTACCTTGTTCCTACTAACTAAATGTAATTTCTCCGACTAACAGTGTGGTTAGTTATCTGCTATAGATTATACATAGTTATAGGTTACTAACATAATAATAAGATAACGTACACAAATATCTTTTTTTTTTCGGGATTGGAAGACACAAATATTATTTGTGTTGATGTTTATTAATAATTATATTTATAATGGTTTTATTAAAGTTTGTTATGTATTTTTTAACTTTTAGTTGTTACGCTCACGGAAAAGGATGTACATAATGTCTGTGTACGATAATAAAACCAATTCGTTATTGAATTTTAAATGTGTTTTACCAATAATTTAAAATTTCAAAACAATATCATTGGGTTCCATTGTCCAAATTTGGAAATCAAATAAAATAAAATAAACTTGGCTCCTCGTTTTGTTTTTGACAGATTCGTTGATATTTCAAAGCTCCGTAGAACATCATGGAAATGATGTGGTTATAACATCATTGTCGTGGCTGCATCCGAGGGGCTTAGTTCCCCTCCAAATGACCGATGGATGCAGACGATGAGGCGACCTCCCTGATGGATCATTCCAAAATATTTTTTTATTTAATTTTTTTTCTGTTTAATTTAATTTTAATTTTATGCTCAGTTTTATTGCTTTAATTTTTATTTATTTATTCATGTGATGAATCTTGTCTTCATTTTATGTTTTAATTAGGTAGGTACCTAATATGTCATATTTTATTTCTTTTTTCTTCTTTTAGATCTTTTAAAATTAAAAGATCTAAAAGAGAGTAAATACTCTCTTATATTATTATATGTATTATAGTTGTTTATGAAATATGGCAGACTGGGATTGCACAACCCTCCCAGTCCTGCTGGATCTTTTTAAATCTATCTAGATCTATATTAAATAAATAAAAAAATATAATACCGTTTACTCCCCTTTCAACGCAACCATGTTCCGCTCGCAACGTAATTTTTATCACGAGCTGTACAGCTTTCAAATATCCATTTAATTAACAAAATATAAAGGAATATATTGAAGGCGAGAGTTGTAACTACTAGTCAAAGTAAAATTATTTCGTTTACGATATTTCCCTTTGCTAAGTCGTCCTGCTATTCGTATGTCAGCGCTATGCAGTAATCCTGCCTCAAGCGGTCACGTCACTTCCTGGCAACATGATTAATATCGAAAATTCACACGACGAGGAGGGGAAAACGGAATATGTCCATAATTACTGACAAGTGACGTAACAGAGTCGCAGCTATAAAGCACGGTAACTGTGACAGAGAGACGGCTACAAATCACAGTCACTGTGACTGCGACACGGTGACTGCTGATTTCTGTGATCATGAGCTACGCGAGAGAGTGGTGTAGCTTAAAATGACTAATTTATTTAAAATAATAACATTTGTGGGTTCTATCTTATTTCGAACTTCTTCAACCATCTATAACTTATGACTCACATCGCAAAAAGCGGGGCATTTGTAGAGAAAAGTAAATTGCAACTGCAATTTGAAACACTTAAAAAAAGTTACAATATAAAATAATAATTACGTTAAACACTAATTTTAGATTAGTACTATAATTTACAAATAATTATTTTTTTTATATTACCTCCGCACTAGGGGCCCCGAGGAAAAAATGCCTCAGGAAGGGAAGAATGGAGAGAAAGATCTAGGTAGGAAAAGTTATGAGTGGTAGGTAGGAATCTAGGAGTCAATTTGTCCAGAAGTGACTAACGCACGAATTCATCCCTCCCGTTGGGTGGCAAGGGTCGAGAGAGTCTGGTTGGAGAGGTCTTGGTTAGGTGTCCCTTAACCAGTCTCTCCCGATCCGGCCCACCACGCAGAAGGCGGGTAAACACGTTCGCCGCCAAGACCTACACAAACCTCAAATCATGAACCCGGGTACCCCGAACTAATCGTTGCGAACCACTTGGCGGGGGTGTTGGTACCCATACCTAACTCCCAAATTAAGATACATAGTGTTTAACCTAAATACTAAGTATACGTGTGTATTTTTTTTTCAAGTCATGTTAAGCATTTAAAGAAGTTTCATGGTGTAAGTGTTGGAGTTTGAGGAGAATCAACCTTTTTCAAACATCTTGTAAAAAGTGTTATTAAAAAAAAACACTAATGTAATATACCGTGCTTTTCTACAGGTGAGAGGAGACCCTGTTTGTGATGCGAATCCGGAATGTGCTTATGACTAACAAATGAGCCAACCGGAAAAATGTGTGAAGTCAAAATTCTTCTAGAGTAATAATTATAAGAAATTTAATATATACAAATGTGACTACACCCCTGTGCTTTCTGTCCCAACTCATAGCTGTAGCACAATGGAGTCATTAGTAGGCAAACACGGATACATTTGCATGTCACACGACACACGTTTTGTTTTTGTCTCAGCTCGCAGACGGCAATGCGGGGATTAGGAAGAGGACAGAGCACTATTGTTGCTATATAATTGAAACGTGATGTGCATCTTTTAAAATGGTAAAATATGAACATTGTTTCAGTTGCAGTACAATTTATAGGGTTCAAAGGAAAATTCACTACGGTGAAACGACCTTTTATTTTATCAAAGGGGTGAAATTTAAAAAAAAAATGATGCAATATACATCAATCTTAATCAAATATCTATTGTGTTTTCAATTTAATAACACACCATCATATTGTCGTTATGTACATTTGTAGAAAAAAATATGACAGATATTTTACATAATATATATAGGCTGAGCACTTACTAAGTATTCCCTCTACGATCGGTATTCTCGGCAAGAACCTGCAAAAAAATTGAAATTAAATTAGTTGTTTTCAGAATGTTTGTTAATTAATTATTACGAAAATTTAAATAATTTAAGTTCTTTGTTTATTTATTTACCTCACAAAAATCCCGAAAAATTTACAATTAAAAAATTACATTTCTGGAAAAGCTAAGCTAAGTTTTAAAACTTATTTCATCCTTATCACCCCCTTTCATGTTTGGGATTTGTAAGAAGCAACAGCTTACCTCAAGCGTGTCACCCGCTCAAGGCAATTCTACGTAGGTTTACGTTCAAAGATCGTAGCACATTCTGGATTGTCAATGACCGTCCTCGGGTATCTTATTTTAGAATGAGACCTATTCACTGCTACAAAAACCTTTTCTTGAACCTTTCTTCACCAAAAAAGCATCACGGAAAGCACGTTCAATCGTCGCCTTTATTTTTATTTGTATCACGTTTATTATAAATTATTCGAGTAAATTAATATTCGAACATTTTAAAAGCATCTTATTTGTGATAAATCTTCTTCAAAACGAAATGAGCTACCTATATCCAAATATTAAGTAAGAACATAAAAACCAACTGAATATTTCTTGGAAATCCTACCTATATCCGATTAACAATTATTAACTATTTTTGTGTTTAATTCGTAGAACTTCATTTAATTTTTATAAATTTTATTTAAATAAAATTTAATAATGATGTTATTGTTCTACAGTATTGCATATTATATGTACATTATAGTCTCTGACATTTGAAAATGGCCTCGTAAGCCAAAACAGCTGACATAAAAATAAATTTAAAAATAACTGTAGAAATTAATAACATTATTAAAATAAATAACAAAATATCTGGACATAAGTTTTTAGATTTAGATTTTTAGACGGAGGTAGCGCAACACGGCATACCACCCCAAAAAAAATAACGAAAAAAAATATCTTTACCCTAAATGCAAAGAGGAACATTCATTCGAATTCTAAATCGCTTAACCACATAATAATAACAATAACAATACCTATATCGAAGAAATTTACCTAGTTTTTTGTAAGGCTTATTTCTTACAAGTAGCGATAAATTACTGTTTTCCTAAGTAGTCAGCAGTTAAAATAATTTTACACGCAATTTGTAAATTCAGTTGATAAAGTTTTTTAAATCTATCGGAACTCTTTAAACATTTTTTTAGAGTAAGCAGTGAAATCAATTCAAAATAATCCAATAACATCAATAAATTATAGGAATACATAAAGAAAGAGTGTAATTTTAGATTATAATTCTTCTTAGAAAAAGTTAGATATTGTATTATTAAATAAAGTATTTCTTTGTCACCAAGCCAGACTTAAAGGCTAAGCTTTCTTAGTTGATTGTAGCAGCAATGATGGATAAGTCTTTTACGTAAAAACAAGCCAGGTGTAAATAGAAAAGTTCTTTGAGTTCCCCGTTGTTGGTCGAGAGATTTCAGTTGGGCGAAGTCGATAATTGTTTTGTATAGAACCGCACCCCTGAGGATTTGGAGTTCAGTGAAACCAGAAAACTTTCACAATTATATTCGGCAACAGTATCCAGTACCTTTTAAAAAAACAACAAAAACAATGATTCTGATTAGATTTTGAAGATGGGTTTGAATAATACCACAATACCCTCGGGCCTCTGGCATATTCTGCAGGTCAGAGTCTCGTCGTCCCACTTCCATCGTCACGTCGTTCCCCTTTGCAATAAAATCCAAATCAATGCAATATTTCTCAACGTATCCGAAAACTAAAAATTATTTTTGAAAGGTGATAAAATAGGCTTTGAAATTGTATTTTTAGAAATCTGTATGTACGTATGTATTGCTATACAAAGCATAGGAGACGTAAATTTACGGATAGAGTCGGTCGGAGTTTTTAGGATAAGTCGCGTGAGATATATTAAAATGAAGTTGCAGTTAAGTACTGAAATCATCCTGTCGTTTCGGGTACAGAGGCCTGCAAATTATTGTTGTCCACCATGTTGGATTTTAATTTGCTACTGGTGTAGTTTTGGCACGTCGAAGATGTTGAGCCGTTCGCTGCTTTTGTCTTGTTGGAGGGCTGATTTCGACTGATTGTTGAAAGGAACGTAAACCTCTGCGTTCGATGCATGCGCACGTTTTTATTGGGAGCCGTCTTCACCCTACAACCATCGGGAGCCCTCGTTATGGTTGCTGCGACCTATTGGATCATCCTACTTTTCCTGGCACCTAGTTGGATGGATGCGGTTGGCGACAGAGTGGGATGAATGGGATCTAAGAGGGAAATGCCGTTGGAGACGCCTTGTCGGGGCCGCAGGAAGAAGTCGACCCGAATCACGATTACCCTGGCAATGCTAAATCGTGAAATCTCTCTATCTCTATCTCTCTCTTCTCGTGAGGTATTATCCATAATTATGATCTCTGACTGATGGTATTAATAATAAGCATTGTCATTAGTTACATATTTAAAAAGTTGCCAATCTTTTTCTTGGTAGAATTTGGAAAGGCCAAGAAGATGGAGGGGATGGAGTGAGGGGAAGGGGAGGCGGAAGGGGAACGGGATGAATGACAGGAAAGGACACGCAGGGAGAAACAATTTCTTTATTCAGTGGCATCGCGGGAACACATACCGGGAACTTGTTAGAAAATATTTAGGACGGGTTGTTTCAAAAAATTTGATGAGTTCATCAAATATTTGAAGTTAATTTTCACGTTCTGTGTAAGTTCTATTCGAGTTCTGTTACTTTATCTTCATAGGCCAGCTGCTTCATAAAACTGAAATCGTCACAGAACTTGAATAGAACTTACACAGAACGTGAAAATTAACTTCAAATATTTGACGAATTCGTCAAATTTTTTGAAACAACCCATCCTTATTTTTTAGAAATATGAAAATTTAGAATGCAAACAATTTCAATTTTAAAAATCGATTACCTTACGTTTTTTCCGACTAAAATTATTGATAACAAAAAAATACAAACACACACCTTTGTTTTATTAGACAAATGTTTTATAAACGTTATTGTAACCTCCCTTTTTTGTCGTTTCATGAAGAAACAAATAATAAAAAAAATCACAAATTTTCATTGTTTTTTTTTCAAATTGTTGCCGGAAACTTCGTTTTTCCAGAGGTTTACATACTTTTAAATTACTTTTACATTCTTTACATGGTTAACTACAAGGTTAACTTTTAGATTTTAATATAAAGCGTGATGTTAGCCTGAATTTTTCGCTTTTAGGAACTATAGACACACTAGGTGAAGGACGAAGTCGGGGACGTCTCAGGAAGGCATGGAATATTCTAAGCAGTTGAATTCATGAGCCGCCATGTCTGAATAATTAAAGAGTGTGCATAAGAAGATGTTCGAATGTGAATTAAGCGATGAGTGTGTACCTAGTGTAGGACGGAGGAGGATGGTGTTCTATCTTGTGTATAAATGGAATTATGGTTAGTTAATGATAATAATATTTTGCTAGCAATGTTCTTGAAGAAGTCGCCGAAAGGATTGTTTACAATTAATTCTTATGTAAACCGAGCACGGTTAAGAAAAAGGCTTTTTTATCGACAAACAGCGCCTAAAACATATTTATAGTAATTGCATTCATTCTTAGACGCATCTTTGCTGATAATATATATCACAAACCATCCCGTATTACGCTCTAAAAATAATTTAGAAATAAATACTGTAGATATTGATATTAATCCTATAGCAAAGTATTTCAATGTTTCCGTAATTAAAATCTCCGGGTTGCGTGAGACGCTTAAAAATATTTATCTGAAAGGTTTCAAGCGGCCGAAACTTTATAATGAAAAGTTTTCAACGGGACGGAAGTTTCATTGGCCGTGCGTTGCGAGTTGCTACACGATACTTCTCAACTATTTACTTTACCAAAGCTTTGCAGTTCAACGATGTAATAAAAAAGGAAATGCCTTTTCATGTTTTTTATGGCAAAGAAGTTACCATAATCACATATTAATTAATGAATTTGAAAGTAATTACAATCCTTGTTAGATTATTACATTACTTATGTATGCAAATAAACGCGTAAAATAATCTAACCTAACCCAACCTAACATTACCTGACCTAATGCTATGCAAAGTAAAACATGTATTTTCATATATGGCTGAGAAAGGTTCAAGATTTTTTCGCAAGCAAATTTAGAAAAAGTAAAAGACGGATTAGGAACGAAATTAAAACGATTTCATTTAAATATCTATTTGGTGCATGGCATTCATTAATTCAAAGATGAGTTGGAATTAGGGATGTTACGAACATTCGCATTCGCATTCGCATATGCGAATAATTCGCATCATTTTAAAGATTCGCATCGACATTCGCATTCGCAACAATCGAAGCGAATGTTTAGCGAATGCGAATGTGTGCAGATCATGTCGTGACCCGCCCACTGTCCACGTGTCCAAGCAAGAAACACGTGATGCCGGCTAGCGCGCTCATGCGCGTTTCACGTGTTTCATTCGACCAATACGCCAAACGCGCGCTCAACATTTGTACACGGTTGACATTAGTCACATGAGAACGGGTCGTTTCTACGACTCGTTCTTGAGTTCAACAGCTCGGCTGTGGAACGATTTGCCGGCCTCTGTGTTTCCTCCCTCCTACAATATGGGTCTCTTCAAGACCCATGTTCACTCCTTCCTCTCCTCAAAAACACCCTCCACACAGCATCCTCAAAGATGACATAGGCCCTGAGGGAAATTATTTTTTCCTCAGGGCCTCCTGTGTGGAGTTAATGTAAAAAAAAAAAAAAAAAATAGAATTTCTATTGGCGATTATACACTAGTGCACTTAAGTATGGACACTTTTAATTTAATAACTTTTAAATTACTAATTCTTATATTTGATGTTCATTCGCTGTTTTTGTAATCACGTTGGGGTTTAAGTATAATTTTGTTAGCTAATTTATTCAACAACATATATATATATATACTGTTATATTTTGAATAGATTTAAATGTTTTTTTTAGAAAAATAACAAAAGTGCTGAATAAAACGACGACATGGCAAAACACAAATTATTTATTAATTACTAAGATTTTGCATAATATTTCAAATTAGCATTTAACGTTAGTATTTCGTTGGAAATTCTTCAAGTTTAATAACTTCCTAAAGTCTTCTAGGCATGGAGTCCACAAAACGTCACTAATTTTCAGGTTTGATGATATGGTACCATGTTTGAAAACAGTATTTCAATTATTTCCTTTTATTGCTGGATTTGCAACTTGAAACCAGTATTTTCATTCTAGACCAGAGATTTTCAATAGGATTCAAGTCCAGATCGGCCTTCAGCTTCAGGTGCTAAAAGGTCGAGGACTTCAACAAGCAACATTAATGAGCCTTCGACAAGTTCTGCTAAAACTCTTATAAGCAATCTGGCAGGAATTCTAGATTCCTCAAGTGATAGCGAAAACTCCGACGGTGCAGAATCTGGATACACTATAAGCTGTGAAATCAAAGCTCAATTGAAGGCATATCTTAAAGAAAAACGAGCCTCTCTTGATGAAAACCCTTTGGACTGGTGGAAGACTAAATTGAAGTACGACAAATTGACAGATCTGGCTCGTAAATATCTGAGCGCTCCACCGGCCAGCGTTCCGAGTGAACAATTGTTCAGTGCAGCCGGCCTTATATACGAGCACCTTAGAAATCGCCTCATGGGAGAAAAGGCTGCAAAATTGCTTTTTCTGAAATATAATATGCCTCTTTTGAACTTCGATTATTAAATTGCTTAATTACGATTATAACTTACTGTATAAGAATTGGTTTATTGTTTCTATTTTTTTATTAAAACGATGATTAATGTTGACTAAAGTTTTTTTTTCATGTGATTCCTTAATATTCGCATTCGCATTCGCATTCGCACATTCGCACTCTGAACATTCGCATTCGCATTCGCGAATGTGAAAAATATCACATTTGTAACATCCCTAGTTGGAATCAGGATTGCTTTGTAATATGAGCCTGATGTATGGCGAATGATCCGTTGTGCGTTAGCGATGTGTAGGTTCAGCTGGAGTGGGCTCTTGAACCGGGTTCTTCGCGGGAAGCGGATCCTACTTCTACTCTTTTTTTTCAAATCCAGAGAAAAATTTACCATTTACTCCCAGAGAACCCGGTCCAGGACTCGAACCCAAACCCGGAACTCGGAGCTGAACTCGGAAGCGGAACCCGAATGCTTCTACCGGCTTCCCCGTGTTCGAGATCCGAGCCACTCGCGAGTCGGTAGCAGATCCCGGGTTCGAGTTATTTTGCGGGATACCGGCTCCTGCCGAATCCGTGCGTCTGTGCGTCTCGCAACAGCACCCAGTACTCAGTCCGCACCCAAGAACTCGGACCCGGGACCTGTTCCTAGAACTCGAGTACTTTTAAAAGAAATCACGTCTCGGAGGCCTCCGGCAAAATGCAGATCTTATCCATCTATGCGTACCTTTTCAAGTAAATGGCGTTACAAAGCAATATGAAAACAAAGCCCGATTAGTGATCAAGTAGTCCAAAACGTTGTGGGCCCACGGTCATTGCGGGTTCAATCCTCTGCTAGCTATGTAAGTCAACCCCTATAGATCTAGCAACATTATCCGCTTGTGATTATGGTGGTAGGAGGAATATGTTGTCAGGTTATTCGCAACCCGGAAAGGATAAAAAATATATTCAAATATAATAAATTTAATTTACTAATACAATAATTTAATCAAATCTAGGCGCACGAGATTTCTAAATCTATGTATACTTCTGCTTAACAAACTTCTACAACGCATTCGTAAATTAAAGGCAAACGTTTTGAAGAGGCTCTTGACTTGACTGCAGTACGTCTGAGATAAATGGAGTGCTCTACATGGAATAATCATTACTAGAGGTGAGCTTTGTTTGGCCTGAGTGGTTGTTGCCAACAAGAGATATGGGGACTGTAAAATGCACAACGTAGACGCTTGCGGAAACGCCATTTCCATTTTTTTTGTAGAAATTGTATACAACAAGTTAAACGCACTACTTACTCTCCAATTTACAGCACTGCTGCAGGAATGCATGCAGAACCTCCATCCGAATTATTATCATTCAGATGACTCAACAAAGGGAATAATAATAATTCGGCTGGTGGTTTTGCCTGCACACGATCCGACGTGCAGAGACCGTGCAAGTGAGCAGGCCGTTTAACAGTATTATAAAATACATATACTACTTTCTACTTGTTCCGTTTCGTGTTTCGTTTGGATTGATAAGTAATGTATTCTTCTTTAAACGTTAAAAGGTGTTGTTACACATGGCATAAATACTGTACTATTTCTATTTCGAATTAATAATAATAATTGGACAATTTGTAGAGCGCCGTTTTGGTGAAAAATCACCTCAAGGGCGCTTTACAATTTTTTTTTTTTTTGAATTATTACTAATAAAAAAGTCTCGGATAAATATATCCAATTTTATATATATGGAACTTTTGACCTTTTTATAAAAGTCTACATAAATGAATATTCATTTTTTTTTTATAAGAAATATTTACAATTATTTGTGTTATTTTTTATTTTAATCAATGTTATGTTATGTTGAGCATTTAGTTTCATGTTATCAGAAAAAGCGAAGTCATTTCAGACATATTGTTTTTTTATTGACTTTTACCAAGTGAATTGTTGTTTTTCATGTTGTTGTTTGTTGTTGTTTCAAATTGTTTTTTTATTGACTTTTACCAAGTGAATTTAATTACACTTTCTTGAAAGTATTGTTTTTTACTAACATACATAATGCCCTAGATAAAAAAAAACTTTAAATAAATTCAAGAAATCATTGTTTTTATTGCGCAACAATGAATCCAAAATGTCAGTTTTTTTTGTTATTCTTTGAGATTTTTATCAAAAAAAAAAATAATTCTGAGAACGAGGTGAAAAGTGAAATGACTGTTTTCTTGCATATTCCATAAATAAAAAGGAATGTGTTTTCTAAATTCCGTAATCTCTGCGATGTTTCGACCTTCGGAGTTTTTTTTTCAACTTTTTTCACGTTTGAAATTAAACTAGCCTTTATAAAATAAACTAAAGAGAAAAACTAGAAATAAACTAAGTTAAAACTTACTGTGTTGTTTTAACACACAATAAAAATACAAATGGTCATAATCATACCGTATTATGGTATAATAACGGAATGCATGGTCTACGATCATGCATTCCGAATGATTGCTTTTTTATCCATTTTATTGTGATAATGGAATGTCATGCATTCATTTAGTAACAACTGCTACAGCACTGTCCGCATTCTAAAAATGATGTACGTCGTTGGTCGTTGACAATAAATTCTGTTTCAAAGCACGAACCTAAAATCAAAGCAAAGTATTACAGTACTTTCATTTAACGACTTTCCAAAAAAAACATACTTTCGATGATACTCTTGACCCGAATTCGGTGAATTATTAAAAAAGGTATGGATTTTCTGAGGACGTCGTCGCGAGTCTTGAATATTGAAACAATCTCCTTCGGGAGATGTTTGGACAAGTGTTAAGGAGACTGCAAAGAGGAAAAAAGCGTTTTCGTCAGAGATTGAGTCAACAACTCTCAGCGAGGACTAATGAATATGAAGATGGAAAAGAATGAAACTCACCTTCAAAATACGGATAAAATATTTTATTTTTATTCTTCTATAAAAAGCAAGTAATTCTTTATTTTTAATAAGATCAAAAAATGTAAACCCGTATTTAGTAAATGCTCTACTTTTCTCTGCGTATTTCTTTACCGTAGGGTGTTTACGTATTTACCGTGGCACACTCGAGATATCAAATTATAGAGCGAAATGAATCAAACTTAGTAAGGTATTGGACAGCAATATATTATGCGGAGAGAGCCGCATGCTCTTTTGTTGAAGTTCAGAGCATTGTGCACGAAGTAATAATATTATCTTTATCATGAAGATTAATCTCGCCAACTAGAAGGTGTTAGAATTAGTTGCTAGTTATGAGTTTCAAATTATGACAAAGTGTTAGTCCAAATGTTTGCCAAGATAGAGAAGCAACCCAAACTTATGCAGCTTTGGTCAGATAATAATATGCACTATCAGTTTCTTCCTTATGAGTCATGAGAGATCACCATTCAGTGAAAAATAGCTTAAAAAGGATTTATCCGTGTATCGTGACCTGGAGCTTAATTTAAAGAATTGTTTCGTTAAATTAACTTTAAAACATATCTCCATGGCAAATCTACATCTACAGAACAATTGAATATTTGGGGACGAAGTCGCTAACCGCTAAAACCGCTAACCGCCGCACTTTTATGCAAAGATTATGGAAATTACACTCCATTTCAAAAATTAGTACAAGAAACAAGTATTTAGGTGCAAAAAGTAGATTTTTAGGTTAATTTTGACAAACTATGTAATTCACGCGTATTTGATTGAAAAGAAATTTCGCAAATGTCAAATCAATGGTATACAACTGTTTGGTTTTATGATAGGTTAGTACCAAACCAAGTAGGAACGATTTGATTAGTATTATAGAAGGCCAGTAGGTACTTATTTTCAAGCATTTCAAATGCATTATTTGTTCTATTCAAACAAAACAAATGAATAGAGTTTTTTCATTTGTTTTTGTAAAAGTAAAATTTTCAGCGTCTTCTATTGTTTTACCTCGCAATGAGAACAACCATATTTTTGTGTGATATAATTTGCCCGTTTTATTTGAAATACTCATAGTTGTCGGTGGTGATTTGTTTATTGAAAATAGTATAATAAATCGATAGATAATCGAAAAATACTTTTAATTGCCCTAGTCCTAAAACTTTTACAACAACTTTAAACATACATCAAGTGGATAAATTATCATGTATATTTCGTGTTTTAAACTATTTAAAATCGGCGAAGCTTACCTGACAGCGGCAAAAAAAGCATATAACACCCATAGAAAATGACACAAATCTGACAGCAGATGTCCCGGGACAACTATTGTCTTATCACAATAAATACGGAATCGCCCTGCTGGTCTGAATAACTAGAATATTTCCAAACTCACTAAAGTAACCAACTTGGAGACGTCGTGGCACCGCTGGCTTCAAACTGTTGAGACTCTTAGCAATTGCAGAAATATGTTATAAATTTGTCGCTCTTGAGGAAATTTTTCACGAAAAACGGCGCTGTACAAATCACACAAAAGATGTATTATTATGCAGTATTTTTTGTATCAAAAAATAAATATTAAAAATACTTTGAACACCGCGCGACAAAGACAATAAGCGCTTTCAATATTCCCACTTTTACAAAACAGCCACGGTACAAAAAGATAGTAAACAAACTTTCCTTATCACAATAATGCTGTAGCTCTTTCATACACAATTAATTATGGTGAGAAAAAATATGAAACACACAATGTACACAAGTCTGTTTCCTCCGATGGAAATAAGTAGTACTTTGGAGGAAACTGACATAAAACATACATTGTGTATTTCATCTTTTGCCTCACCATTATTTAATACGTAAGAAAGAGATGCAACATTATTATGATAAGGAACGTTCAGGTATGTTTATTGCCTTTCATGCATCGTCGCCGTTCCATAAACGTGGGAATACTATAAGCGCAAAATTACTACAGGAGTGATAGTTGGACCTACGTAGCATAGATGGCTCTAGTGCTAGTAGCTCATGAAGGTTATAAAGTTCTCCAAGAGATGTCACTAGTAAATAGTTTAGAACAACCAAGAGATGAAATGAATAAACGTTGGCTAAAGAAGGAGGTAGCGAAACACGGCATAACACCCCAAAAATAAATAACAAAAATACCAAGAGAGATTTTGAGAGCATAACAGAATTGTTGGCCTCCAGGCCGTCACATACTCGTTACAGGTAATAAGAGTTTCAATTCTAAATAATGTCAAAGTGTTTTGTTTCAAAGAAAGCGTCAAATTTTATTCAAGAACCATTCATAATAAATATAATAATAATAAGCCCGGCTTTATCGAACTTCATCATACCTATTCCTTTAATTTCATCCGTAAACACGTTGCCTGTCCTTAAGCTCGATGCCGTTTTGAGGCCTCCGTGAACAATTAAAACATTTCGTGGAGTGCTCTCCAAACTCATCGGAGGCCCTCTGGAATAATTAAAAGGAATTTCACCGGCGAGTGCCGCCTCTTGACTCTTGACTGTTCGGATCGCCGTCCACCGAGTGTACGAACCGTGTAGTATGTAGACCCGCATGTGACTTTTAATGAGTTAGTGTCGAGGAACTATTCTAAATTGTTATACATACTACGAGTGTGTAAGCTCGGTGTTAAATATTTGATGAGACACAATAGTGTATAGGTACTATGTAGATATATAAAAGTAAGTACCTATTTCTACATGAAATTTGAATATTTATAAGATTGTTCAGTTAGTAACTATATCATTTATATTTTACAAAATTACGAAAATTAACGATTTGAAGAGAGCGGGAATGTGTCATGTAATCGAAGCCCGGTCGGTGGAAAAATACCACGAGCTGTCCGCAGCCGTGAAGCTGTTAATGAAATACATCATTACTTAGGATAAGGGCTAACTAAAATATTATCAAATAAAGGTTGCATTTTGTATTAAAACATAGAAAATAGAGTATTAAAATATAGGAAGAACAGTTCAGTTGTAATTACTCTAAAATAATCCGAGGAGATATGTAGCTATTCCGATCTGGTATTTCACCAGAGCGATATTGAGAGTATCCACCACTTTGAAACATACAGAATAATCTATACATACATACAGGTTAGTTAATTTTTTTTATATTACTTTTATTCTATTTATTGCAAAGCGCCCCTGTTTAATGTTTATATATATCTTTTACTAAAACAACTTTTTGTGAAAATGTTCAATTACATAATTTTTTATTGGTGCACATAAATCCTGTCGTGTAACTTGTCGAAATGAATCTGTCTTTATGTTGTGCTTTATTTTCCACTAGGTTGCTGGGTAGTTGGGTACGTGATCATTAATGGGACGACTGTAAAAAAACGTGACCGGATATATTATTGACACGTGTGTAGATAAAGGTCGTAAAAGAGAGAATATTAAATGCACATTTTCTACGAAGCGGGAAATTTAAGGATACACACTTGGTACACCATTGTGTAAAGCTTTTCAAATTCTTTCTAGATTGTGCATAATTTTTTTTGCACACATTTTTAATTGAACAGTTAAGTATATACTTTAATTTGAACTATTTCAAAGTCCTATTCTATTTATTTTTATACCCCTTCTTGTTCTTCTGGTGCTCTTTCCAATCGGAGGTTGGCTTGGGGAAATCTTCACCCTGCAACTCGTAAGAATGCACTCGTACCAGTCAAAGCATTTATATTTCGAAATTCACATTACTGCACAAGAGCCCCAACTGTCTGGGGGCAGTGACATTATGGCATCCCCAATTGGGTTATGTTATAAGGCTGAAAGGTTTGGGAAGGGGAAGGAGACGGGGAAAATAGAATAGGCTATTCAGATCAGGTCAACAAACAAGGATGCAGCTATTTCAAGCCACGTTTAGTTTCTGATCGGTGATCCACCAGCCACCAGGACCACACTGAGAGTATCTTCTGCTCTCAAATAAATTACAGACGGTTTAAATAGAACTTTTGGATGATGAAAAAATTCAATGTTATCTTTTATTAAACAGGAATAATGCAATTTTGCTGTATTTTGAAAGGGGAAAAGTCCGAAGATTTTGCGCATCGGGTTTTTTCGTCGATTTTCTCACGACCTTTTCTAAAGTGGCTGGCGCTCAGCGAGGGTTGTATTTATAAACTTAATTCCCCCCCCCCCTTTCCAGCCTGAAATATTGAACCCGAAGGCTGCGGGTACCCGGCCTTGTTAGGGGTAGACGAAAACAACTGTCGGATGTTGACAGCGGTTCCGACGGAATATTTTATCCAAAAAGATACATTTTAAATTTCCAAATCGCTCCAAACAAGGTTACATTTTAGGTAGCTATCATCGCCCATGAACAGCAACCAAATGATGCTATTCCTAAAAAATTATCGCAAACAAATACTGCTTATTAACTCAATATTAATTTTATGGTGTTTAAATGATAGGGCAAAATGAAAACTCATAATAAAACAAAAATTAAACTCAAAATAAAACATTAAAACAAAAAATTCTGCTGCCATGTTTATTATTTCCGTGAATTTTGTTAAAAGAATGATTTTTATTTTTCACGAGAATCCTGGTCTATAAACAAAGTCTTAGCATAAAAGAAGCCTTAATCAGGTGCAAATTTGATCTTCCCGAATTTTTTCTGTAATGTTAATATTATATAATGGAAAATCATCATCATTTGGGATTAAAATTGTTAAGCTAAGCTCCCGCCTGGAGACAGTTAGGCTGAAGGTGATGGGGAAGAGGAAGTGTGAATTTCCTGGCAATTCAGATCTGGTCACCAAACTCGGCTAAAACCATCAAGAAACGTTTGCTTTCTTTCTTATCAAATTATTTTTCGTAGTTTTGTTTTCTTTATCGTGCTGTGGTTTTAAACATTCATTTTCAAAATTGCGAACATGAAACCCAACAATTTATTACACAAAAACTAAAAGCATATCTACCCTCTGAAACGTCAAATAAATTCCCGGTACCCCCAGGGACGTAAAGCCTTTGAAGTAGTATAATTTTGATCAGGTTTTATTAGCTGATGTTTTTCACACTCACGGTTACGTGAATGAAAATAGGGAGGCGTTTGAGCCTTTTCATCCCCTAAGATTTTTCCACGTCGACGAACTAGGGCCCTTATCGGAGACTGTTGCGCGAAGGGAGGACAAACTGTCATATAAAGAAGATCACAGGAGATGAGGACCGGTTCTATTCTCGTGTTATTTGGTCCATTTTAATATTCTAAATGCGTTGCTAAAGTGCTGAATGTTTGAAGACGTATTAATTTTATGCTGTTAATATATTCTGTTCATTTTTTCAAGTTATTAAAAGAACAATCCTATCATAAAGAAAATTCAGTTAGAAAAATTCTGAATTCAAATATAAACCAAAAAAAATTAGGTATCTACTCATTTTCCCCACGCTTTCCCCTCAACGACATACCTAAGTTGTTTCCCCTTTTCTATGAAATATATGTGTGCCGGAAAATTGATCAAAGTGAGCATTCGTGTAACCATTTCTTAGGGAAAATCAAATCACAAATACTAAGTTCGACTGTCAGTGCGTGTAATGTTATTTATTCATTCGTTAACATATTTTCTTGAACATAATCTTCAAATTTACTTAACTTATCAAAATTCCTCAAAAATATATATGTTACGAAGTGGATATAGGCATAGAGAACGTAAAATAAAGGAATGTTTAGGTAGTTTCCATGTAGAACGGTGAGCCGTCAGTAGAAAACATAACGAATAAAACGACAGAAGAAGTCGTGGATGCAAAAGGGGGAGAATTTAGGAGGCGGATTTGGGTACCGCCGCACTAGAACCACTTATTCGACAACCAACACCTATATCGTATGTCGTCGCTACGTTAGCAGGACTGCCCGGGTTCATGAGGTGAGGCTTGTCTGGGTCTTGATGGCAGATGCATCTGCCCACCGGTGCGTGGCAGGCCGGATCGGTAGAACCTGGTTGAGGGAGACCTATCAACCTCTCCAGCAGGACTCTCTCGGAAAATCGTCTTCCACCGCAGCGGGAGGGATGAGTGTCACTCTTGGAGACAATGATTTCCCGTTTCTTACTCACCCCCCATACCGTTTTCCTTCCCAGAACTTTATCTCCTTCCTTTCCTCAAAATACTCTCCATACAACATCCCCAAAGATGACATAGGCCCTGAGGGAAATTATTTTCCTAAGGGTTCTTCTGTGTGGAGTTAATGTAAAAAGGGGTGTAAATCAATTACCTGAGTTATATCATGTCAAGTCTCGACAAGAGAATAGCAATTTTTGGGAAAAAACTTGAAATAATGAAAACACTATTAATTGGATTTTTTTAAATTCCGAAAGTGGTGATGTTTTTCCAGCTGTGTTCACACGTCGTATAAAACCCTACTTTGTAACACGAGATGCGACTGTGTAATGCGATACGAATGGAATAGAGTTAACAATGGATGGGCATCAAACACAATAACTTGCAAACAGATATGGTGTTCGGTACCGCAATACCACACTACCACACTACCCGGTACCTGTACACTGTACAGTAAACTGTCTGTGCAGTTCTGCTGCTACAAGATATGAAAGACGTCTGTATAGTTAGTGTCGATAGAGCTCGGAAAGCAAGCTGAATGAAATAAGAAGGTTTCTCGTGTTGTGTGACGGGAGATTAGTATTTTGCAGGCAAGATGAACACGAATGGGAGTATTAAATGGTTCTGTAAAGATTGATGATGCACCGTGCGTTGCAGTAGAAATTAAATGTTGCACAATCATTATATTACGTGAAAAATCGCGGATTGTCTGAATTCTCAACAAATCAGTTATACTTATGAAAATGGCAATTAAAATAATTTTCTTTTAAAAATATCACATTTTAGGCAATTTTGAAAACGATGGCACTTAATTTCAAAGCAAATCCGAATTCTAGAGTCAATGAACCAGAGTTACAGAGACAACCGAAATTAATATTTTTAATTTCTGACAGATCATTAAATTTGTAACAAGTAAGAAGAATTATTTTTAAAATGAGTTCTTCCGATGTTTTTATTCGTCGTATTGTTTAGTTGATAAATTTACAATGAAAGCTTTATTGTTGTTGTTTTTAACAATCATAGATAATAGAAGCGAGCGAGGTGGGCCGTAAACCATTTTTAGCACTAAAGTTCACCCATACTATTGCAAAGAACATCTATGCTCAGCGGCGCCTCTTCATTGTGTCTACCTACACACCAAAAGCACAACTTTCAATGGCTCCGTCGTTTAGAGAGTCGATGCAGTTAGGTTGTAGCTTGACGACAGTCGGCATTCTTTTTTTTTTTTTTTTTTTTTTTATTAGCGAAATTTTTTTGATACATCGGAAAAGGTACATACATAATAACAAAAAAATATAAAAAAGTAACAAAAAAAGATCCCACAAAGGCGAAGCCTGTGAGTGGGTATTATATTATGTTTATATTAGACAGTGGCAGTTAAAATATAATTTTAAAATATTTGTACATAGTAAATATAAAGATCAAGAACATTTAATTTACAGAATTTAAGTTGATTTAACAGAGTTACAGGATTCTACATTTTACAGGAGTTACTGAGAATTTTCTTAAAGTTAAAAGTATATATATAAACGTATTTGTATACACCCATATAAGT
The DNA here is from genome assembly GCA_936435175.1 of Glyphotaelius pellucidus. Taxonomy (NCBI): domain Eukaryota; kingdom Metazoa; phylum Arthropoda; class Insecta; order Trichoptera; family Limnephilidae; genus Glyphotaelius; species Glyphotaelius pellucidus. The sequence goes on along the minus strand of OW386551.1, from coordinate 36,287,965 downwards.
ACATAAACTTGTTCATATATACATGTTTATATATATTACCTCGTTTTAAATATAGATACAGGAAGACATGGAATATTTTGGGAAATTAGAAACAGATAGTACAAATTATAGAAAAAATTTACTCACTTCCAAATTATTTTTTACCCAGCTTTTAACATTTTTTTTATATACGTTCAGATTTTGAATCGTGTTGATGGAATTGGGTAGGGAATTGAACAACTTTGGGGCAATACAGTTAATGTGCCTTTGGGCCAACCTGGTTTTGCAGTGAGGCACTGTGTACATGCACGTGGTATGTCTCTGGCTAGAGCGGTTAGTGTTTTTGGTGAAATTGTTAGGACGAGTAAATATAAATTTAAGACATTGGATACAGTAAATCCGTCTTAGTTCCATAATTTCAGTTTCCTGAAATAACTGATTTGTGGGATACGTTTTGGCCTTCTGGTACATTACTTTAATGATGGACTTTTGCGCAATTTCTAAAGGTCTTATATGGTTATTGTATGTTCCTCCCCATACGATTATTCCATAGGAAATGGATGAGAGCACCAATGCGTCATAAACAAGTTTCATGGTCCTTATATTGACAATATTGCTCATGCGTTTGAATATGTAATTTAGGTATCTCAGTTTATTAACAGTTTTTTCTATGTGGTAAGTCCATTTGAGTTGGCATATTCATCCATAGCATTCGTGTGTTTCTATTACCTATGATCACTTTGAAACAATAATATTACCACTTCTAAAATAGGTACCCAGTAGAATTATCGATCAATGAAATTGATGTTTAGAAAAAACCGTTAAAATTTTTTTTCTTTTAAATTTCAGAAGAGATGAACTTTTGCTTTACGGGGATAAGCGTTTAGTCTACTTTTTTTATTTCAAGTTCTCAAATTGTTTGCACTGCGAGATTGTTTTATAATCTGTGTGCTCTTCTACTAAGTCTTTAAGACCGTGAACGTTCTGTAGTAGAAAACTGTGGAATGCGAATTCACCTCTTTTTTGCGTCTGCCAGACAACGGAACAACGGACAACGAACAACGATCAACGGACAACGGAAAAGAAAATACGTTAAAAGATTATCTGTACAATAAATTAACATAGATGTTTTTAATTGTTCTCTAGATTTTATGTCCGAGTCAAATCTTCCCCACAGGAAAAACTTAACCCTTCCACACACTTTTCCACAAATGATCATCTAGTCCATCCACGCTATGCAATTGCACTGCATAAGTATAATAAATATAAAACAATTCAAGAACAACATGTCAACCTACCAGAGACCAAATGGGAAAATAATTCACCGACTCCAGATATTTTCATATCAGAGGATTCGGCTCGATAGAACTCCTAACTGGACCGATAATTCCTACTGATCCCTCAGTATAAATATTTAAAAAAATCTTTCGTAATCCTACATCTATTTAATATGACTGACTTTTGCATTTTTATGTATAAATTCTTTGACAAATCTAATAAGCCTAAATTTTGAATGAGAGAGCTAGGTATAATGCCAGTAGCCGAAATAACAAATAATAGTTTTATAGTTCGAGAATGCCAAATTCTTTTAATCTCATTTCCTAAATCTGTATATTTTTTAATTTTTTCAGAAACAAATTTTTGAATATTACAGGAATTTGGAATAGCGACATCAATGATGTAAGTTATTTTTTTTAAATTTATATTTGTTATTATTTTTTAATCTACATTATAATCCGAAGCATAACAAGACATAATAACCCAAAAGTAAATAATAATAATATTTGGATGATTTGCGCCGTTTTAGTAAAAAATATCCTCAAGGGCGCTGGAGAAATTTATAATATATTTCTACAATTCTCTATCTTATTACTAACTACAGACTAGACAAACTGTTATAACAACTTATTACTAACAGATTGCATCTATAAATTCGTCGACCACTAATACAAAACTAGTACACAATACACAATAATAACGAAACTTCTTGGCACGAGCTTTTCACCCTTTTCAAAATATTTTTACTGAACTCACTTTGCTGACTGAAAACAGTTATGTTTACCAAGAAATACAATATTTTATTAGGCAAGAGCTAATCTTCTCACAAGTTTTTTAGTGGGACATGCAAATAGATTTTCTGTCTTACGTGTAAGATTTTTGATTTGATATCTGGGATTTTAGACATTATGGTGACAGCTGCAACTGAGCGACCGAGGCAACCCAAAGGCTCATAGTAAATAATAAATAGTATTGGATATTTGAATTGCAATTCTGTTCCTCGTTAGCATCGCCAGAGGCCTCAACGTACATATATTTATAACGAACGAACGTCATTATTATTCACCCGATATCGCTGCTAGACAAATCGGCGTCGAGGAAATTACTTCTAACAATACACACATTTCTAACAATAATAACAACAACATAACATTGGAATAGTTATTTTACTTTGTTATTTTACTTGTTGTACTTAACGATACTAAATTTATAATTATTATTTTACAGTGCATTGAAAAATTTGCCTGTCCAACTAGAAAATTCAGGTTTTAGGACAGTCAAATTGATGATCTTAGTTCATATAACGTAATATTATATACGAAAAAAGAAACATTTATATTACACACATAATATAAAAGTATATGAGATAAGCTCTGTACCATAACAAACTCACTGCAATTTGTATAAGTTTATACAGGTGTTAAGGGATGTACCCGACTCTTAACTAGTGATGCCTGTTATTATTTGGAGTTAAAAAAAGAAAATGAAATTTTCGTCTCCGGTGATTTTTAAGATGTCTTTTTTTTCATTTTCTTTTTTCTTCAAAATCAAACTTTTTTTTCTTCAAAATTCTTACACATGTCGTCACTGGTCACCCAGCCGAGTAATCAACCAACTCCCCACCGCGTCGCTAACTGTCCAATACATACAATTTTTTAATATTTAAATAGAAAAAAACCTCAAAAATGTCACCGGGGACCAAAATCAAGTATGCCCCTTAACACCCTGTATAATGAATTGAAGATATATTTCATATAATATATAACATGTTCACTCCTTCCTCTCCTCAAAAACACCCTCCACACAGCATCTTCAAAGATGACGTAGGCCCATTTGCATGCCCCTCATGTTGCATTTATGTTGTTATTGTTGATCTATACTTAAGTTGTATCTTTTCCTTACATTAAATACAGCTCTTCTTTATTTTTGCACTGCAGCATATAAATAGGTACATCTTCTTCTTCTTCTTTTTATTCCCCTTTTCCTATTCGGGTCGGGGGCCCATTGCATCGACAAGGCTCCTCCATACGTCCCTGTCTGGTGCTGATTGTTCGGCCTCCGTCCATGGCAGTCCCATCCTCTCATCACACAATTTCTGGAGTTGCCTCGCCCAACTGTGTCTGGGACGGCCCAATGGACGTCTGCCCTTTGGAATCGCACTCAGTATTTTCCTCGGAATTCGGTCATCATCATAAGTAGGTACATAATAATAATAATATTTGGATGTTTCGTATGGCACCGTTTTTTTATAAAAAATCACCTCTAGAGCGTATATTTATATTCTTGATTGTTTTATCTTAGTAATAACTAAAACAAACTAGGCAAACTAACAACTTACGGCTAACAGATTGCATCCACCGACTGGTCCATCACTAATACAAAACGACATATACAATGCATTTGACACATATTATATACGTGCAGATAATATATAGGACCATACTTACCTGGCATGTCACTAGAGATAAATAATGTTTATCGTTTATTAGAGAAAAGATCACGTAAAATTTATATTTTTGTTTCCCCTTAAAATCTAATATATAAAATTCTCGTGTCACGGTGTTTGTTATCATACTCCTCCGAAACGGCTGGACCGCTTTTAATGAAACTTTGTGTGCTTATCGGGTAGGTCTGAGAATCGGCCAACATCTATTTTTCATACCCCTAAAAGTTAAGGGTGGTCCACCCCGAATTTTTATTTTTTGGAAATTTTTTATTTTTTTATTTTTTATGGTGAGGCATTAAAAATATGTACAGCCCTAAATGTTCACACTTCTACCATCAACCCCTATTTTTTTCAATAATTTTCAACCCCGGAACAAAAAAAAAATTTTCTAGAAATAATGTACATGGAAAAACAACGTTTGCCGGGTCAGCTAGTATCATATAATAATTGTTCAACTCATATTTTTTAAATTCCTCACGTCCCACAATTAGTTTTTTTTTAACTCACCGGGATTGCTGTGTAGCAAGGAAAAAGGAAAGAAAACCCTGAAGAAGAATTTCATTTCGTTTTTAGAAAGAATTATCCCCTGAAGTTTCGCGGTAATAGCATATAAACACTGTGTATTATAACAAAAAATATGTGGAGAATGAAAAGGGTGAAGTATTATTGCCTGCTCTGTAGATCATATTTGTAATTTTCAAAAATGTTCGCAGACTCTGCGCTAGAGAATATATGGGCCAGGAGAAGCGGAGGACGTTCGTTCCATGTAGCCATCGTGGAACACGATATGAAGAAGGAAGAGAAAAGAAGGAATGAAGCGGGGCGAAATGGGGTCCCAACAAAACCACCCACTTGAAATAATCTGAATGTTTACAATTGATGAGTTCCGAAGAAACGGCAGTCTAAAATTGAATTTTTTTTTCAATCGGAATTTGAGATTTTTTATTCGTAGATTATGAGTGTAAACTCTAAGGAAGTGTTGTTTCATAGAATTGGAACATTTCTACAAGTTTCGAAGTTAAATTTCAGGTTCTGTGAAAGTTATATTCAAGTTCTGATATTATTTCACTTCTGAGAATAAACTGGCCCAAAATGATATAATAACAGAACTTGAATAGAACTTTCACTTAACTTGAAAATTGACTACGACATCTGATGAATTGTTCCAATCGTGTGAAGAAACCTATCCTTGGGGGTTTATATACAGGATTAGGGCCAGTTATTTCACAGAATTTAAACATTTCATCAAATTTAAAGGTAATTGGGAAGGTTCTATCAAACTTTTGTTATTATTCCATTATTTCACAGTACTTGAATTGATCAATAAATGATATTTTTCCAATATTGGCAGCCATCTGCGTAATTGTGCAATATTATGAACCCACTTAGGGTTTAGACAAGGTAGATAGGAGAGGGAGACTTTTATGAGATAGTATAATTTGTTAACGCATTCGCTCAAAATATTATAATATCTTTTATTTTATAATATTTTTAAACAAAATAATTTATTAAACAGCACCACAAGACAGTACGCATGTTATATTACTGAAATACACTAGAAAAAGGATATTTTCGCGACCGGTAAAAATATAAAACTCTCGATAAGTATTGTTACAAAGATCTTATATCTTTGTAACAATACTTACCTTTTGTAAAACACATTCCCGACGTAAGCGAACACGACGCACAGTCATTAGAGTATTTTCCAATTGAGAAATACGATAGCGCAGGGATCGGAGAATTTTAATTAACGGTGAAGAGGAAACAAGAGGCAACCTAACTGGGGATGCTAAAAACTTTTTATTTCCTCTGTTGCGTTTTCATCTCGGCGGGAAAAGTAAAATAAAAGGCAAACGCGCTGGGAATAACAAGGCAGTGGGCAGTGGGCAGTGGGCAGTGGGCAGTGGGCAGTGGGCAGTGGGCAGTGGGCAGTGGGCAGTGTGTCTGGCTGATTGTGTAAATGGGTAAAGTTTCATTTGGTAAAATGGTGGACGGATGTGGAGTGGTGGGGTATGTCGATATCAAAATATGTGGAGATGAATGGACTGGATCTTTTAGGTGTCAAACACGAATATTGTGATTTGTTTACTATTACGCAGTCATCGCTCGCTGATCGACATGTGGCAAATGTCAACCGTGTACATATGTTGGCGTGTCCCCGACTATGCACCGGTACTGAGGGGATCAATAACGCCAGTTCCTCGGAGCATCTTCCATTGAAATACCGATAAAAAAGGTATATTTATGTATTTGGTCAAACTGCATAATGGCGAGTATCATTCCCAGCTAGCTAAATTAACTAGCCACTTTATCCTCTCAACTTAGGCAATTCTAATGGCTGGCCTCACGGCCGCCAGCCTACAGCTTTCGACTCTAAATGTCAATTTTGTGAGTGAATTTAAGCTAGATGTCGTTTTCATTTGCTTGTTCATTTTGGAGTGGTTCGAAGATTTGGAGAATTAACAAGATTTTACAAAAACAAAAATATTTATTCCCTTTTGGATTTCGTAGGATTTGACCCCTGGTCGGCTGAATGACCGAAAAGATTCGTCAGGCGCTTTATATCACTACTCTGTTGGGGACCTGCATGGGACCGTGGATTTAAGTATTATATTAAAACCGAGTACCCATGAATAAAACAAATATTTTATTGCTATCTCATTCTCTCGCAGGCTAAATTGCTCGCAGGCTATAGATGTATGTATTTGTCTCTTTTTAGTGTCGCTCGCTTCCGTTTCATCGAGTTTCAAATCACAACGTTGCCAACTTTCGCTTCAAAACTCCTCTCATTCGCTTCAAAACTCCACGACATTAATGTCGTGGAGTTTTGAAGTAATAGTAATACTTAAACTTTTCTTTCATCATTAATCACCTCACGGGTAATTTATAAATCAAGAAAATAACAGATAGTTACAGATATCGCTAGCTGTTAAATGGTTAAAGATAGATCGAATGGATTAAACTTTTAATAGACGTGAAAAATTATTAGTCAAAAACGTAAACCAAAGAAATATGTATTTCAAATATTTATTTATTTACTTCTTCAAACACATCAAACTTATTTTGCGCAGTTCTAACAACTCTCAGTTTTAACCACTTTTTATCGTTTATTTATTTATTTATTTAGGGAAGTTAACAGCAAATCATAAATTACAAAATAATACAATAAGAAAATAGTTCATTTTGCCAATTATAAACTTCCACTTGTGTTAGTAAATGATGTGTGACATTATAAGGTGTTTTCTGAATAAGTTTTTTTTTTGTTACAATATGTGAGAGGGGGGTGAGGAGAAATAAAGGATGAGGATTAAGAGGCTAAGGATGGGAATAGAGAGGGGGAGGGGTAGAATTGAACTTCCTAGTTTGAGTCATGTAGCTTAGCGATTTTTCGTTTTACGTCACGTAACGTCGAGTTAAAAATGTCAATGTGGTTGTAATTTAAGTTAAATAAATGAGTGGATCTGTAGATAAATGAATTCTGTTTGGAGTTGGTCTTGCAAAGAGGGAGATTAAAAGTAAGCGACTGTCTACTGTTGCGGTTTGGGACATGGAATGATAGGCGTTGAAGCAGATCTGGACTATCGATTAAGCTTTGTGTAATTTTAAATAACATTACCGAATCTGCTATATTTCTTCGACAAGTTAAAGTCTGTATTTTGAAGAACTTTGCAGAGTCTTCGTTACTTACATGAGATCGAAAAGAGCGGAAATTAAGGTACCTTAAAAATCTGTTTTGAACGCTTTCAATTCTATTTTTGTGTATTGCATAGCCTGGGTTCCACACTTGAGATGCGTATTCAAGGATACTACGAACATACGAGAAATATAGTGTTTTGAAGGTAATAAGGTCTTTAAATTGTTTACAGGCTCGGATTATGAGACCAAGCATATAAGATGCGTTAGTGACTATGTGGTCGACATGTTTATTGAAATTTAGGTTACTATCAAGTATAACCCCAAGATCTTTACTTTCGGATTTGATAGATAACGGTACGTGATTAATTGAGTATTCATGGACAAACACTTTTTTTTGTTATTGTTTTTGGGGTGTTATGCCGTGTTTCGCTACCTCCTTCTTTAGCCAACGTTTCGGACAGCGTTACAGTGTCCATCATCAGGGCAGATGAGTGATTATTATGATGGACACTGTAACGCTGTCCGAAACGTTGGCTAAAGAAGGAGGTAGCGAAACACGGCATAACACCCCAAAAACAATAACAAAAATACTTTTTGGCCATGAAAACCTTAAAACATACCATGGACAAACACATTTTTATTTCTAGTAAAGCGCACAACGAAGCACTTAGATATATTTATTTCCAGACAATGGGCATTACAATACATGCTCAGACGTTGCAAATCATCTTGCAGCTTCTGACAGTCCTCGATTGAGTTTATGGGTGAAAAGATTTTCATGTCGTCTGCATACAGGATGGTTTGCGAGTTTAAGAAACAGTTACCAACATCATTGATATAGATGTTAAATAATAATGGTCCCAACAGGCTGCCTTGAGGAACTCCCGATGTAACAGCAACAGAATCGGATTTAAATCCAGCAACTACTACTATTTGACAACGGTTGGAGATATAAGAGGAGAGCCAACGATAGAGATTGCCGTGAATACCAATCTCTAAAAGCTTTTTTAACAAGAGTGATCGACCTTGTCAAACAAAACTTACTTTATTTATTTTATTATATATAGCTATAACGTTGTGGTTATCCATTATAATTAAAAGAAATAATATTACGTAAAAGGAGTATTGTTATAAGAATATGGTGGTCTAAAATAAAGTTTTATTGTTTATTATTTATTTTAAATAAATTATTTATTAAATTTTTATTACATATTTAATACAGAAAATGTTACGGGATTCAAATTATAACAACAAATTAAAAAAGCAGGGAAATTAGTGGAATAAAAAATATTGAAAAAAGATTTTGTTAACATGACTGAAAATTTACGTGAAACCAAAGAAAATTTTAAGGCAAAATTAAATGATGCTTTACGGAAATTCTATAAAAAATACATTAATCATAAAAGTAATCACAAGTTTAATTAGCTGGAAACACACGGATTAATTAAAATGTCATCAATCAGCGGCGGATTACGCAATTTATCAAGGTAGATTAAGCACAACACATACGCGTGCACATACTAAACATGGAAATTACCGGAGCTACGGAAATGCTTTGTTTTCCGTGAATCATTTTAACATTTAAACTAATTGAGATGGATTAATGAAATGTCTTACGTTTTCGTTTAGTACTTTTATTTTACATATTAACCTTTCCATTACCAACATCTACTTCTACGGTTTCCTTCCGATTCCTCGATGACGCGCTACGTTACCGTCTTATTTAATCAATTTTATGGAAAAGAAGGTACCTAATAATATAACACTTAAATATATATTAATTCTAACGATCGTTAAAACCCGAAATTAATAAGCATCAATCACTAATCTGTGAAATTTTCAACCTTATTTGAACATTTTTGAATTATTTTCTTATTCCCAGCTGAGAGTCCCAACTGCTTCCAACTGTCTGAACTCATTGGCGTATTTTAGGAAGGAGATGGGGAGAGAAAGTTGGGAAAATACCTGGCTATTCAGATTTGGTCACCAAACAAGGCTAAAACCATTTCAAGCTAGTTTCAGTTCTGAATAGTAGTCTTACACCAGGGCGATACTGAGAGTACTTTCTACTCTGGAACGTGCGGAAAATAAACCACATATTATTTTAATACATAAATTGCGAAATAACACATATTCATAAAATAAAATTGACCTGCGCATGCCGGGAATGACCTTTTGGATTGCTAGTCAAGAGCCTTACCTCTCGATAACATAGGATGTTAAGGGACGCACGTGACTTAAGTACTTTAACTAGTTATTCTGGACATTATTGGGTGAAAAATGTGAATGAAATTTTGCTCTCCGGTGACATATTTTATTGTTTTTTTTTCCACAAAAAACACAAAATATCAGTAAGTATTGGACAGTTAGGGGTTGGGTGAGGGGTTGGGTGGTTGGGTGAGTGACTAGTGACGTCATGTGGAAGAAAAAAAATTGTTTTATTTATAAAAAAAAAATTGAAAAAAAGAAAAGATATCCCACAAAAAGATAATTCTCAAGTAGCGAATAATGCGCTATTGGGGAAAATATCAAATTGATGCCAGTATTGTGTGCAGACTTACGGTGATAAACAACAAATAAGTTAGGTAAAGTATATTGTGTACAAGCATTCTGCAAAAGCTTCAAATCAGCAGTTTGATACTGATGGTTTAATAATTGTGTCAATCATTTAACATTATAAATTTTAAACTGCTAACTTGATAATCGCTATATAATAGCGTCATTAAATACAAAATTCATAAGGCGCTTTCCCACCCCAATAATTCCATAATTCTTGGGTAGATTAGGAGGTGGAGGCATGGAGTAGCTAGTGGGTATATCTGAACGCAAAATGAGACTATAATGGAGAACAGATCCTGTGGCTGTACTGCTCTGCGACTAGGCAGTACCCCGGAGACTCAATACTAATAATTGTAGGGGTGGTAATGAAGGGGTGCAAACTGAGAGGAAGTGTGCGTGATGACAAACAAAACGATTTTATATAAATACTCATAGATAACTGTAAAGTATAGGGAAGATATGATAAGGAATATGTGATAAGGATATATGATAAGGATATATGATAAGGATATATGATAAGGATATATGCTTCTCGAAACGCATTACGAAGGTTTGTAATGAGTCTAGTTTTTGGACTGTTAATTCGTGGTGGAATTCCATTGTATTAGAATTGAATCCAATGTTCCACTTATTTGTTTTCACCAGGACCGGTTTCATCCTACTACGGACATTTTTAGACTGGTAGTTGAAATTCTTATGCTACGGCATTTATACAAACTTAGGTAGGGGTACACAATATTTTCTCTGTATAATGAATGTTTCTATTTTGTTAATTTAAGATATTATAAGTTATTTTGTTAATTTAAGGTACATAAAGGAAATTATAAAGTTTTTTATTAAAATTATGACTGATGTTACATAGAAAAAAGATATTTTTAATTCACACGAATATATATGAATTTATATAATTGAAAAGGTTTGTGATTACTGATATCTTATTTTGGTAATGTTGGATTTTCAACATGAAAAATCCTTCATGTTTGCAACAAAGGTAAAAAATTAGATAGATTACAGTCACTAGAAATTAATCGCCTAACGAAGAAAATTGATCGTAAATATGTCATGAATAAACAGTTGGCATATAATGCTCAATCACCATTAATATATCCATTATAATTCACTTAGAAAAATTTTACTTCATAGAGCAGTGGTGTAATTTAAGACGTAATTTAAAAATGTAGTAACCCGAATATACGGAGAACCCTAATAATAATAATTACCGTAGTGCTATCAATATTTGTCAATTAAGCCCTAAGCAACAAGGAGGGAATATCCCAAAATATTAAAATTGGGAATATCTTTAATACATTAGACACTTACCGTATTTTTTTTTAACTATGCTTGATATTTTTATAAGCAGTATGTTGTATCTTTATTATTTTTAAATACGTATTAGTGAACTAATTTCTCTTCTAACTGGATAGTTTAAATGGTTAATAAATAATAAGTGACATATTTTTATTCTGGATATTTAGTTTATAATTTCCAATAATAAATCATTCTGTGTGTTCTGCAGATCCTGGGTCAATATAACGAAATGATTCTTTCACAATCTAAAATATAAGGGAAGCATCTGTTATGCACCCCCGGGCAGCTGAATCATTTAGGGGGTAAGGGAAGAAAATGTTCCGAGATAAATGAAAATATGTAGTAATGCATTTGGGGTGCACAGCATGCTCGTTTTCTTTGTGTCCTTGGATAAGGGAAACGTCACTTAAGAAGAGTTGCTTAACCGAGGTAATTCGGTAGTCCGTGAACACCTCTTTATATACAGTTGAACATAATATATATTGTGGCAAAAACAGAATATTAAGATATGTAATGTAATGGGACTTGACAACCAAGTGTTTTAAGTTATTTTTTTGTCTGAGGTGTGGTTTCGCAATGTGTTCTAGGTGTCCTAATGTGTGACATCCACATTTTGGTAATGTTTTGAGGACTGTGGAAAGTTATCGTTTCCTACCGATCTCCTGCTGTCTCCCTCCAGTTCCTTATGCCCGAGTGCCCGAGGGTAAGGAAATTAGGAGAGGAAAAATAAAACGAAAGAAGTTTTAACATGAAGTATCATCGTTTCAGATCGGTCACCGAACACGGCTAATGCTATTTAAAACCACATTTCATTTCTAAATACGTGAAAATGCTCTCCTTGTTTTGCCGGTTGTTCAACGGAAGATGCTCCAAGGAACTATGGTCACCGGTGAAAAGTCGAGAAACATGACAAACATTTGTGCACGGTTGACATATATAAAACGACAACCGATCGTTTCTACGACTCTTTCTTGAGTTCAACAGCTCCGCTGTGAAACGATTTGCTGTCCTCTGTGTTTCTTTCCTCCTCTACATGGATCTCTTCAAGACCTCAGTTCACTCCTTCCTCTCATTAACAGATTAACAGTGCCTCCCGTAAGGAGTTAATGTTAACAAATCTTGGTGGTCTTGGAAGGAAACTGAGAGTAGGAAGTAAGTTTATGTCGGGCTTTGAACTCGTTTAAATGGGTACCGCCTTATTGCCAAATGTGATGTGATTTTCAAAAAAAATATTTATTGAATTGGCTGTACAATAATTTACTTTGATTACAAAAAGTATCCCAACATAATTTTATACGGAGAATTACGTGCGTGGAATAGAGAGAGCCAAATTAAAAAAAAAAAAAAAAAAAAAAAAAAAAAAAAAAAAAAAAAAAAAATTGAATTGGCTGTACAATAATTTACTTTGATTACAAAAAGTATCCCAACATAATTTTATACGGAGAATTACGTGCGTGGAATAGAGAGAGCCAAATTATATGGCATTATTCTCTTTGTCTAAAGCATATTGTTATTCCGTGATGCTGAAGAAAAAACGCTATCAACAGAGAAACGAAAACGCTAGTGGCATCGAGCATTGGAACAAATGTTTACAGATTTAACTATCGAAAGGCAAACAGAATTATTCTAATCTTGTTGTGATTTTAAAAATATGAAAGGAGGAAAGAAAAGGAAATAGAAAAAACTTCAGAAGAAAAGACATTGAGTTATTTGATTACGTAAAACTTTTTTTCCAAGTTATTACCACAATAATTTGGGTTACCTCTATACCTTATATTATATTATAAGATGTAAAAATATGAAAAATTAATTTTATAAAATATATTAAACGACATTTATTTCCAATAATTTTTTGGTTTTAATTATCCAACCTATATATTTTTTACAATTTAAGTAAAGCAATACATAATTTATGTTTCGCCTTTATTAAAAATCGTTTCCTTCCGAGTGATGCTAAAATAACACGACATCGTAATAAAATCTTATTAAAATGTATTTATTTTAAATCCATTAATAAAATAATCAAATGTTTGTATGCAGGCACTGTAAGGCAGGTCCTCTAATATATTTATTTTAAATCAATTAATAAAATAATCAAATGTTTGTATGCAGGCACTGTAAGGCAGGTCCTCTAATATATTTAAATACTTTTTTTTTTCTCTTCTAAATAACCAATGTTCAATAACTATTAAAATTTGAAAAAAAAAAATACATATAAAACTTTCTATTACAACACATACTTGTCATACATAAACATAAATAAACACGTAAATACCTCAGCACAGGTTCTCCTAGTGAGGTGTTCACGAAACATACAACAATACCTATCTACAGTTTCACCTTCACAAACCTACCTTACACCCAACATAATAAAATTACAATATATATTATGTAAAAATGTTTTTCAAAATTGATCTATAGGTAAATACTGTAATGCATAGAAATAAATAAATAAAGGCACTGTAAACCATATTTATTTTAAAAAAAAATCTTGTTACTTCATGGGAGCAATAATTAATGTGAATAAAACTAGATTTGTGACGATGTGAAATGACGTGATGGTTTATTTAAAATATCATAACTTCATGTCAAGACTTTTCTTTATAGAAAAAATATTAGAATATCATAATTGCATGTTATCTTTTAGGATTTTAAAGATATTGAAAAAATAACATTTTTTTGATTTTTTGCCTAGAAAACAAAATATGTTATCAAAACTACATAACATCCGATACTACATTCAGAATACAAAGAATCTTTCAACCCGAATGAAATCGTTCAGCTTTGCTTTCCAATCTCGATTTTTAATTCATCTTAAAACAACACTTCCAAGACACGATGATTAAGTTTTCCTTATTTCCCTTATTTTGTATAGTGTATTGGCGAAGAGAAATGAAAATGGTTGAGATTTCTTCATTTTATTCCGTTCAGTTCAACAAAAGAAGTGGAACATTCCCCCGGGCTTCACTTCCACAGATTTGGCGGAGAAATCCACAAGAATTTTTATATTGGACTTTGCGGAGGGACAGGCCAGAAAGTTCACAAACGGAATACTAATTGCAAAATACTACACGAATAGCCTCATAAGGAAGTTAGCCCGAATTTTTCTATTTGGCCTAGGATGAGGAAGGAAGGAGTGAGATTTCATTTGATGAGTTGGTTGCCGTTATTTTCGGCTACGAATTTTACAAGAAATTGTATCGCAATTCTTTATAGATGTATTTATTTTATAAATGTAATTCTTTATGTTGTACTTAGTGAATAAGTACTATAAATTACATTTAAATAAAATTAATTATAACTAGCTGCAAATTTTTTGACAACATACATACTTTTTTTGTATTTTTTTTTTTTTTTTTTTATTTCCAACAAAAACATACTTAACAAATACAGATAGAATTGGCAATTTAAATAGGTAATCCCGCGAAGCTGCCACATGGCTGCTTGTCTGCAGGTTCTACCTCAATATACATCCATTACCATTTGAAATAAATAAAAAACATATTTATAAAATTTAAAATTGTAAATAAGAAAGTTCTTCTTTACAATACAAAATTCTTCGAATTGAGAGTTAAATTAGTCCATCTATTGGATCACTAACTCCCCTGCCATATGGAACCCCGAGTAGTTCTGTACGTTTGGTGACTTAGCAGGGGTTCCCGGGTTTATGGGATGAGGTTTGTCTAGGTCTTGGCGGCGGATGCTTTTGCCCACCTGCTGCGTGGTAAGCCGGATCGGAGAGTCTCGTTGAAGGAAACTTTTTGATCTCTCCAGCCAGACTCTCTCGACCTATCGCCTTGCGTCCAAACCGGTCTGTAAAAAGCCGTCGCCCCGGTTGTATTACCTATCCGGTTTTCGAATCGGATGTGTGCGGTGTTTATCCGATCCGATTGTCTGATCAGACAATCGGAAAGCAAAATCTGGTGTATGCGCCTGGCCTTTGAATTTGTTCTAGAATACCGGATTTCGGAATTTGAAAGTTACGGCCGACGCAGACGGTCCGATTTCACGCCAAAATTATAATTCTTATCTTCGTACCTAGGTAGGTAATAATGGATTTACAAAAGATTCTTTAAAAAGAAAAATTCAAATGCATCCACAAATTTCTAGTTCGAAAAATTTACATAGGTAATTTACCCACCTACTCTCAAGAAAATAAAGTTGTTTAATAAATAACTGTTAAAGAAACCGAAAATTCCAATAAAATATGCTTATGACACCTTTATATCATTGTTTAATTATTGAAGTAAAGAGACATTTCCTTTGAACCGCGCCGAGAGCCCGGAACGTGATTGAAAAGTTTTGGCGGCTTTCCGAAGTAAATAAGTTTGATTGATGGATTAAACGTGACTCTTTTGAAAGAAGGCTTTATGTTTTCACTAATTCTCAAAGAAAGCTTTCATCCGCAGCTCCGAATTAAGTAAGACGTAATCATTTAACATGAAAGTAAACTATTTTTATAAAAATGTTTACGTTTTTGAGATAGGAAAAAGATAATACTGGCACATTGATAGCTTCAGAAAGATAATTCGAAAAGCTCGAGGATGACATGACTCCTTCAAGTGAATTAAATATAAAAAAAAACACATGTTCAGTTCACACGCGGTAGAAGTGAAACCTTTAGATAATTAAACTCCGAGAGAATGAGACGAAAGCAGAGTATCAGGAGTAGGATAATTGTTATAATATTATAATAGTTTCAAATCACAACGGTGTTCAAGAAGTATCTACTTAAAAATTACTAATAAAAGAGGAGTAGGTATAAAAGGATGTACGTAACAAGGAGTGTGTGCAAAGCCAGAGTTGTGTGGCATTACATCCTCTCTGCCTACCCCTGATAGTTAGCATTAAGTTACTCAAAGAAATAGATTTACCAAAAACGCTTCATTTCCAGGTTCCTAGGTACTCGTGCATATAGATGTATTTTGGTAAAGTTAATACGTTTTTTTAAGTGAAAACTTCTTTAGCACCGTTGTGATTTGAAACTCTATGAAACGGAAACGAGCGACGCTAAAAAGAAACAAACACATACATCTATAGCCTGCGAGAGAATGAGATAGAATAAAACCTTACCTACGCACAGTGCCTAGGAAGCGTCACGTTCTGTAAAGATGTCCTTTTTACAGATAAAACAACGCTTTAATAAATCCGCCAGAAGAATAATCAAAATTTTGAATACGACACACAATAAACAAAGCTTCTTTATTTTAATATTAAAAAAATTCTAACTCCTACCATTTTTAAGGCAGTGATATATTTTATTTTAATCTGCAAACATTCTAATTAAACGCGATTATTTCAGCCAATATGTGGGTTGGGTGGATTGTGCATAACTTGGTTCAATGAAGCGGTGAAGGATGGTTGGTGGGGTATTTTTTTAACACAGCATCCGCAAAGTTGACGGAGGGACTATATTTTCCTGTGTGGAGTTTAATGTAAAAAAAAATGTCGAGTAAGTTTTGGAAGCACCTGGCCCTGAGAGATGACTGGCTGAACAATTATTGTCACAATTATATTTTTGCTGTTTATATCTGGTCACTGAACAAAGTCAGAGCCATTTCAAGCATCATTTCGATTCGTGACGGTCATCCACAATCAAAATTAAACGCCGATATTTCTACAAATTTGAGTGCTGTTAAAACAATAATATATTGAGTTCGTAATATATTTCCTTTGCATTAAATAAAGGCCTCCACTTTTGATCGCTGAAATCCTAAACATATAATACGATTGCATCCAGACATACATTGCCACAATCCTTGTAGATATAAAATGGAAAGTCTATACGCAGCTTAGATGATAAAACTTTATACGGGCACTCGGGGGTTTTTCCGCTTACGTTTATATTGTAAAAATGGGGCGGTGCTCGCGGCTGTATGGGAGGAACTCACGGGGTTGATAAAATCACGGATATCGCAAAATTTCTCACTTAAACAAGAATTATTACTGTGTGAACGATGACATCTTCCATTTACTGTGTAATTTCTTTCAATCACAGAGATATTTTAATTACGATGTTCAAATACTTAAATTTTACATTTTCTTACGGATGGTCCGATGATCTGTAGGGAACTCGCTTGCACAAAGCGAGGTAAACTGTGCACCACAAAGTTAAAGTTTAGACTTACGGTTCCAATACTATATAATTCGTTTGTGTGGAAGCACTCTAGTATGAAATGAAACGCTTACATTTTACATACCTATATACCTATGGTATAAAAATACGTATAATAACAGGTTATATTTAAAAAAAAAAATTTAATTTAACACGAATTACTGAACGCGATAAAAAGAAGCGCAAACACACAAATGTTCATTATTTCATTTACACGCTAATCACACTTCACAGCAATGCACACCGTTTAATCGATTATTTTATTATTTAGTACCTAGTATTAAATACTCATGTTTAATATTGATGGACACTTGTAAAATAGATTCGTTATAGTTAATCATGCGTACAATCGATCGATTGGTATCATACTGTATCATTTGGTCACCCTGCATCTTTATTTTATAATGTATTGGCTTCCTTCAGCTTCGTAGGTATCCGTTAGAAGTAAGATACATTAATGGCGTTAAAAATTGAATTGTAAACCATACTTGCCATGAAAAGAAACAATAAATAAATCAAAACATATAATGTCTTAGCGATATCCAACATTTGTAGTACGTGGAGTTCCCGCAATATGGCCCCGAGCCCCGAGCCCCGAGCGGATATCAGCGCGGGATGAATAAACAAAGCAACACAATGCGAATGAAAGAACCCATTTGTGGGACCGCGGTGGGATGTGTTGTTTGCGTACCATTTCCTAGGGGAAGTGGCGGAATTATGCTATTATTATTGATTTATAATTGGATATTATTATGTATATTACTAACAAAGACCCATGAAAATCATCAGTTATTATAATTGTAGGATTTGTGAAGCTGAAGGTTTTTATCAAATATTTAGTTCAGGATCAAAAATAACTATTTAAAAAAAATTGTTGACTAATTAGAGGAATGTAAGAAATTTATCTTTCGAATATTCATCGTAAAAAATAATGATGTTTGTCAAAAATTTCAACAAAAGAAATATATATTTCAAATACAGAATGAATATAAAAAAGCTATTTTTGTGCCTACTTTAAATACTAGCTTTTCCCCGCGGCTTCGCTCGCATGGTATTACGGGAAATTACTGTAGCGGTTGAACTTATCAATTATCCCCCCTCCTCCCCACCCCACCCCCTCCCGCATTCCATACATTCATTCCCTTACATTCAGTTTTCAAACATCTAGCCTACCACCTAAATTTCATAAAGAAAAAAAGAATTATCCAATTTTGTTAATTCGTTCGGAATTTATGCGCTTACAAACATTTCGGATGTTTATTTTTAATTAAATATTTGGAAGTTTGTTAATATAATACAAAATTACACTATTTATTATTGAGTCTTTATAATCGTTACGAATTATATTTTTAATGTAGGAACTCTTATCTGACATTTATTCCAGCTTGTCCAATAAAAACAAAACATATTCTAATATTTGAATTTTCTGGGGCAGTAGCTGACCAGGGGGCTGAGTACCTACCAGCTTAGAGCCCACAAATATATCAACATCGTTTCCATGGGAATGATTTTTTTCTGACATTTGCAATTAACTCGCTTTTGTTAGCGACAGAAAACGTATAACAAATATAATACATTAATATTTATAATTTCATAACGCCAGAGCTTACCATCATATACAACATGTAGTCTGCGCATATAATTTAGCTTTCTATTGGTGAATGAATTTTTAAAGTCTTTTTATTGGTTAATGCCTGAAAAGGTCATAAACAAACTCGAGCAGTTTCGCATTTATAATATTAGTATGGATAATTTAAATTTCATTGAACGTGAGTAAATTAATGCATTTCACGGAAATGCGCAGGCATTTTTCACATCACTTATACTGCACCGGATGAACCGAAAACGGAAATTAGTATGTTTGATCGATTCATGGTAAAATAAAGGATTTTCCATCTCCCTGGGCTTCTTTCAGAAATGCAAATATTAGGATTTATTTTTATATCTAGTAAATATACAAGTTAATACATAATATAATAATCAATTCAAGGGTAGCCGAAATAAAAGTTAAAATTAAAAGGAGATTTGACTGTGAACGAAGCAATTCAACACATGATGGCTGAATGGGGCGGAAGGAAACAAGGGCATCGTTAGAAAAAGGAGATTTGACTGTGAACGAAGCAATTCAACACATGATGGCTGAATGGGGCGGAAGGAAACAAGGGCATCGTTAGAAAAAGGAGATTTGACTGTGAACGAAGCAATTCAACACATGATGGCTGAATGGGGCGGAAGGAAACAAGGGCATCGTTAGAAAAAACTTTAAAAGTTTGCCCAGATGTGTACAATGCACTTTTGAAAAATCAGGTTAAAATAGATTAAATAAATGTTTTTTCTTTTTCTCACAAACAAAAAGCAATCAAAACATTCGTATTTCCGGAAATAATTTCATAAAAATCCCGCAGAGTAAAAATAACAAACAACAACGCTCGAATGTGCTCGGCCATCTTAAATGATACGAGGAAATTAATTTGAACCAGAGATGAGAAGATTTGTTGGGGCGTATGTTTGCCTGTGTTAGAACTGAGAGTCTCGGATCAGGATCAGGGGTAGTTAGTTAGGTGTAAACTTTTCCCAAGAATAGCAAGTACAATAAAGCCTTTTAGCATATCGTGTTATTTGTGGGCGTTTCATTTTAATAATATAGGGTGAATGGTGAGAATGTTTGGGTGAAATAACTTGGACCTGAAATAGCTTTCGTGATAAATCTTTGGATGATTTGCGTGCGCCGTTTTTATTTGGTAACCTCAAGCGTAACCCTATCAAAATTTGAATAAAAAATGCCCATCTGGAAAATTTCACTAATAAAACGATCAACTGAATTTGCTCAAAAGCGTAATCAGAAAATGATATAAATAAAATATTTAAAAAATGTGTACTGCGTTGTTAAAATTTGTCTTCTACATTCAAACGAAAACCGGTATTTAAATATTTAAAGGTTACGTAAAAGGGTCCAGATTTGAAAATAATCATAATTTTGAAATATTGCGTTGCTTAAATTAGGAATTATTTATTATTTATTTTAATTTCATCAAAATGGATATTATAATTTAAATTTAAAAAAATCATATTTAGCACCCCTGCTGTGTGGGAGTAATCCATTAAGGTTCCAGGGTGCAATGAATGGATGAATGGAGAGGACCAGCACTACATACTACATCCCCTTCCCTCCCCCGGGGGAGGTACTCACTCCTCTGTGGTCAGCAGCCTTTCTTTTTGTTCCCAGCTTCTTCAACACGAAGGCGTACCTTTATTTGTTCAGCGTAAATGGTTGCATAAATCACACGTCTCGAGTTCCAGAGCCAAGGAGTATGGGAGATGGGAATCACCATTGTAAGGATAGCATCTGGTTGGAACAAGCAATTCTGATATTCAAAGGATTTTTTCTACGCGTATTGTGGCGTTCGGAAAATATAAATTATTACCAGCATTTACCGTTCACGAGAAAGATTTATGGATAATGTGGATAGTGGGATATCACACGAAATGATTTTTGGAAGATAAATAGGACACTTCATTCAAGGAAATGATTGCTTTCGTTAACATTTAAAAACACAATTGAATTTCATATTTAATTAATTTAGCAAAAATTATACTCTTTTAATCGGCCGAATTTTATAAGCGTTAAAAAAATATACATTTTTTAATTTTTTTGTTGCAATGCAATCTGTCTAGTTCACAGGACTTGAAGTGAACAAAAGTTAAATTGTTTTTGGTTGAACGATGATTCAAATTTTGATGGGAATCAGCTTTATTGAAGGATTAGTAATATACCTAAGTAAATAAAAATTTTCGGAAAATAAAACCTACTTTTTCTTTGTAAACTTTTTCCGTGGATAAAAATCTCGCCTTTTCCTGATATTTTTCCCGGAGTTGAACCAATTGTAGCATTGGAAGAGTGAATTTAATTTTGTTATCGTAAGGGTGACAATCCTACATTATGAAGAATAAGTTTAAAAAAAAGTGTCAACACCCCCAATCAAAATGTTTACGTCATCTTGTGTAAACAACACATCAATAAAATTTATCTTGTCTCATAAAAATCCTGTAACAGGTGAAGTAATATCAAAGAAAGAACATTTTGAATCCAAACCTCATAGTTTTCCCTGAAAAACAACACCCTTATCGAGGGATACCAAAGGTCGGCCCCGGTTCGGGGAAGTTCAGGGGTGAATTTCGATCTGCAATATTTCCAATCCTCGCAGATCTACGTAAAAGCCTCAAAGGATGTAAGGGTGTATTTTTAGGGTGGTTTGATGGATATTTCATACAGGTGAAACACCGAATCTTGAAGCACGAGTTTGTAATCGAAATCGGCAGAGGTTTGGAAATGCGTCAATAGCAAACATTTGTCAAAAAATGGGTTCTGAGCATTGTTGGTTTTGAGAAGGCATTTACTGTGCTATTTTTATTTATTTATTAAAAGAA
The DNA here is from genome assembly GCA_936435175.1 of Glyphotaelius pellucidus. Taxonomy (NCBI): domain Eukaryota; kingdom Metazoa; phylum Arthropoda; class Insecta; order Trichoptera; family Limnephilidae; genus Glyphotaelius; species Glyphotaelius pellucidus. Next base: position 36,266,216 of record OW386551.1, on the reverse strand, counting down.
GTTTATACAATGAACAAAAAATTGTGTTAATTCATCCGCCATGCTAGGGATGTCCCTGTGTTATGGCGGATGAAGTTTACAGATTGTGTAGGTACAGTGTACAGCTATTAACTTATGCAATTCATTTAAGTAGTTTAAGTAACATATTTAGTAACAAATTAAGTTAGCAATTTAATTAACACATTAAATTAATTTATGTTACAAGTTGTATCAATTATATTACAATTCAATTAAAATAGGAAATGGAAATAAGATTTACTTTCAAAGGGGATTATATTGATTCAATTTAACATAAGTGCAATACAAACATCGCGAGTTTTCTTATTCTTCTTATTCGCGGCTTTTTTAAAATATTGGATTTGTAAAGCGCGCGGTTTAATCTTATCCGCTGGAAACCATTTTATTGAATGAATTCAAATAATATTATCTTTGTGGAGCTTCCACTAAAAAATCAAGTCTCGCTGTCCTTCAGGGACAAGCTTTCTTAGCCGTAACTTATCACTAGTCGGATGAGTGTTTTATGAAAATTGGATATAGTCATTCTCGAGAGGGTGTCGATTTGATGAAAAAATTATAAAAGATATAACAAAATTGGTATAGAATGCTCTGCTTGGCATATATGCAGCAATGATGGAAATCAAAGATTGAAGATAGCCGATCACAAAATCGCTACAATAAGCTAGCTGGAAAATTATCTGTTGAGAGGCCTGGGGGCATAGGGACCTAACTAACTATCACGCAGTTTCCGCAGGGGTAGGCAGAGAGGATGGACCGCCACAAAACATTGTCTCGGCGCACACTTCTTGCTTCAAACATATTAATACATCGTCTCGTACATTTTTTTGTTATTTTTGTGACTCTTGACACGACTTACCTCAAGTATTTGATCCAATTGACCATGTCAGCTTCGGGCATCCTGAACTCATTCTACCATTCATTTGTGCAACCGAAAGGTGATAGCAGTAAGCCGGCAGTAGATTCGTTTCTTAGAGTTAACAGCGCCAATTATCATTACAATTTTTCATATAAATTTCCCACTTCTCTAATATAGTGACTACGACAGGTATAATATATCCTAGCCACTAAAGCTTCTGAAAAATGTTGGTTAGAATCATTAATTCGAACTTCAAGGTTTGAACGTGCTTAAAAGTACTTAGGAGCCGCGAAAATGTATCACCCTCCAATAGGGAATAAAAATATCGGTACGTGAATTATAATTTACACCCATGAGCACGTAATACCGTAACACGTTATTAAGTATGAGCTTTTACAGTAACCGAGCGTGCCTGAAGCTCTTTCAATCAGAACTGTGTTTACCTTTTTTAACTTTTATGAATATGACATGGTTGGAACTGAGAAGGAACGAATTTATTAGAATACGTGAGCATGAATACTTTAAACTTATAAAGGGTCATTTCCGTGAAAGCTCACGGAAAGCTCAAAGTTAAATTGATAAATTTAAAAAGGTAATGTTTGTTACATATTTGCAGTATCTACCTAATTCTAAATCGGAGAAGCTGGAAACCCGGAATCCTCACAAGTTGTTCTGCATAGATAATTTTTAGCATAATTTTAGTTAATCTTGTATTTATTAATATTGGAATGGTTTGTATGAGCGGTGTTTGTGAAAAATCACCTCAAGGGAAATTTACGTACCTACTCAGTCGTAAGTTAGAAATAAATTACAATTAAGTCTTACGTAAAATTTGGTTAGTAAATTTTCGAATAGAACATGTTTGAAGATTATGAGTACCTATCTGAATTAGTCGTAAGTTACAAGAGATGGTACTAGTTCTAGAGAGCCGTACGATTTCGACAACATTTATGTAAGTGAGTGCTAGTGACGTCAGATCAGCTGACCTTTCTCCCTGCGCTTTCGCCCCTCGCAATACACATTATTACAGCAGCGCTGCCTACCTACCCCCGATGCAGCCAACGCAATCACGCTGCCCCGTGCCCCCGTCACTCTCCCAGCCACCCCCAGCAGCACCCGCCCCCCGGCACTGGTGGCTCGTACTGAGGGTAGGAGGTATCGATCTGCACTCGCTGATTCTCCGAACGTATTGGAGCGTAAAATTGTCCAAGTTTTGTGGGAATCGTCAAACACTGTCACCGTTCATTTCCTCTGAAGCGTGGGGAATTTTTACATAATTTTACATAGTGTAGGATTTCTTAACTTTTTATATCACCATTAAAAATGTATGTTAAGTATAAATGTCCGTGATGTGATGGAAGAAAGCGAAAGAAGTTGTGTGTGTTTAGCTATTCGATCTTGTCTATGTCCGTTTATCAAAATCGAATGCTATTAATCGAGAAAAGGGTCAGATGGATCGCAAGTAAAAAGTTGAAAACTAGGAAAGCAGTCGTTGGAACTTATGACTGTAATGTAAAATTGGTTGAGGAAGGACGTAAATTGGGTGAACGTGATCTAAATGAGATTCTTGAGGCGTTGTGACAATCAAATGACTGAATTACGAATAAAGAGATTTGAAAGTAAACAAGACACCTTAGCAATAAAGTTATGATGACGTTTTGATGAGAAAGTGAAGGGAATATTAGGGAAGGGAAGACCCCGTAAAAATCAGCTTAAGGAAACAAAATACCTATTAAGGTTTGACGTTGTAAAGATTTCGAATAAAATAATGTATGAAAGTGGTAGAATGCAAGAAGTTTGCGTACTTACGTACTACACATACCTATTTCACATCTTGTAAACCAATAAAATAGCTGTATTTCTCTGTTTATGTTTATGTGTTTGTATGACTTGTTGTATGACTTTTATCTAATGTAGTTTTATTTGTATTATTTCCTTAGTTTCAAAGTATCTATCAAATTAAAATTACACTACAAATCATGTAAAAGCCCCCTGGGCGTCAAATAAATAAATAAAATTAAAAATAAAATTTCGGGTATGTGTGATATGTGGTATGTGCTGTGTTATGTATAATCTTTTCTATCAACCCCTGCGATGAATTGACCCGATTTTTAGTCAACAATCAAATACCCACTGGATACTGCGTGATGCTGTTTTGCACGGGCGAATCTGAAGATGTTTGTTTTTCATGAAATCTAATAGGTATCGTGTTAACTTATGACATGAAAATATGTCAAAAGTTTTTGAAAATATAGTAATATTGTACCTAGCATTCACACTCTCTTCATCCGAGAAATGCATTCAAATCTATTCAACGGACGGTACGTTCAGAATGTAAATCAATTTAGCTGGTCGAATAGTTGAAAGGCTTTCACCGAAGATTAGACTCGAAACGAAGGCAATCGGAATGCAATTGAGGCCAGAGAAGGATTCGAACTGCATCGAAGGTTTAGAATGTTTCAGAATCGACAGGAATATTATTCCCGGCCGTTCCAGGTTTAATCACGACCCCAGATATAAAAAAGGGTAGAGGAAAAGCTCTAAACCACCTGATGCTATGCGAACGACGTATTGTATGAAAAATAGGTCGAGATTTTTTGGATGAATATGCAATCATTTTCTACTTCCGGCTCACAAACTAGCGGAGCTTTGGAACCTACTTTCTCACACAATGGATCGGAACTGAAATTGTTATATGAGAGGGAGAGTTGATTTGAATGCTAAAAAATACTGGTTGTGACTGAATTTTTTAATTTTTTTTTTTTTTATTTTTTTTTTTATTTATTTTATTTTAAATGTACATTTACAGTTCAAAACCAATTACAAACATACATTTTATTATAAAGTAATACAATATAAAGTAATAAGTACAAACATACATTTTATTATAAAGTAATAATGGCGTTTTGAAATTTTTTAATATTTAGTTGAAAAATATCGATTTCAGGGGACAGGGAATTAAGTAATAGAATCATTTTTCCGAGCGGCATTACTAATGGTAAGTTAGTTCTGCATCTCGGAACAACAAAAGTTCTGTGTCTGCGCGCTCTTGTGAAGTTGTCGGGGACATAAAACTCAAATTTTTTAATTATATCGGGAATACAAATATTACCGTTTAAAAGTTTATATGCTGTTATCAGCAAAGCAGTTTTCCTTCTATCGGCGAGGCTATTAATTCCCAGCATGCCGGACAAAAAGGCTGATGGATATAGCCAGGGATAATATCCGAAGTCTCTAAGATATAAATATCTCAGAAACTTCTTTTGTACTCTCTCTATCATTTGAGAGTAAGTGAAATCCATTGGTCCCCATACTACTGAACCACTTTCCAAAATGCTACGTACTAAACTATAGTAGAGCACGCGAATCGCGGCCGAGCTGCAAAAATGTCTGGAGTTGCTTAGCACAAATCCTAGCATTCTTAAAGCTTTGCTGCAAATCGTTTCAATGTGAACGTGAAATGTTAGGTGCGTATCAAATGTGATTCCCAAATCTCTCGAAACAATAATGTGCTGAAGAGATGAATAAGACATTTTGTAGTTAAAATAAATCGTTTTGTTTGCCTTGGTGTAGCACATAATGGAGCATTTCTTAATATTAAATCCTAGTTTATTGGTGTGACTCCATTCGACGATGGAATTTATATCACTCTGTAGCTGCAAGCAATTTTCCAAAGATTTTATTAAAAGGAATAGTTTAATGTCATCCGCGAATAAGAGGAACTTAGAGAATTTTATGCAATGGTAAATATCGTTGATAAATAGCGAGAAAAGTAAGGGCCCAAGATTTGACCCCTGTGGAACTCCAGAGTTTGTGATGAAGTTGGAAGAGTGGAAAATACCATAAGTTACGTATTGCTGTCTATTTGAGAAGTAACTTAAAAATAGACGTAAAAGTTTCGCTGAAAATCCAAATTGGTCGAGTTTATTTAGGAGAATAAGCGGATCTACCGAGTCAAAGGCTTTTGCGAAGTCATTGTATGATACATCTACTTGATTGTTACTATCAAGAGCTTGAGATACGTACTCCGTGAAAACCATTAGATTAGACACAGTAGATCTGCCAGATCTAAAACCGTGTTGCTGGTCAATTATAAAGGGTTCAACTTGGGTATAAATGCATTTATGAATTATTAGTTCAAACAACTTGGCTGGAGAGGATAGGATCGCCACTGGTCTGTAATTAGAGACTGAATATTAAAGCCTAGAAAGGCACAAACAACAGCATTAGCAGCTTTAAGAACAAATATTTTAAGCAGGCACCTCGATCAGCTTTATACTTTTATAGAAATGCTGCACGATGGTTTAAACTACTTATTCAAAACTATAAAATACATATAATTCCAAAGAACTTTCTTCAAAACGAGGATCGCTGCTGTAAAAGCAATTGATTTCTCGGAATATGTCTTTTTAAAGTTTTCTATGAAGATCGCAAAAGCCAATAAGATCACTTGTGAGTGCCGAGAGAATCAATGGCGCGCAGCGAATGGAAGAAGTAGTCGGGGACTTCTCAGAAAACACGGAACGATCCATTGAATCGAATTGTTGAGGCGGTTGACAACAAGAATCAAAATGATAAAAGAGTTTGAATCTTTGAATGGATGATGAAAGGAATGTGTGCGAAGACAGTTGTGGGTGTGTGTGATATTTCATTTTCTCTGCCTACCCATGCTAAAAATGTTGAATATCATAATATTATAACAATGTATATGAATATCATAATAATATCATAATATTCAACATTTTTAGCATGGGTAGGCAGAGAAAATGAAATATCACACACACCCACAACTGTCTTCGCACACATTCCTTTCATCATCCATTCAAAGATTCGAACTCTTTTATCATTTTGATTCTTGTTGTCAACCGCCTCAACAATTCGATTCGATGGATCGTTCCGTGTTTTCTGAGAAGTCCCCGACTACTTCTTCCATTCGCTGCGCGCCATTGATTCTCTCGGCACTCACAAGTGATCTTATTGGCTTTTGCGATCTTCATAGAAAACTTTAAAAAGACATATTCCGAGAAATCAATTGCTTTTACAGCAGCGATCCTCGTTTTGAAGAAAGTTCTTTGGAATAAGGTCGGAAATTAGGTAGTTGGACATAAGGTTCAGCTTCAGAAACTGTATGAGGAGAGGATGACGGACGGAGGACGCATAATCAGCGCAAGTCAGGGATGAACGGAGGCGCCTTTTCGATGCAGTGGGTCCCCGACGCTAATAGGATAAGGGGAAGAGGAAGATGATGAGAAAAGGTTCAATTTAAATACGAGACACGTTTAGGCATTACAGAATTAGTTAAAATGTTATCAATAAATCAAAACACACGCAAATACAAAACTAGTGCCTTAAAACTTTACTTAGGTGGTACGCTCAAGCAAAAAAATAACGACAACACGAGTGTAAAGAGCATCTGAGATGATTGGATCTGTAAATGGCGCTATAGGAAGTTCATGCATAATACAAGTTACAACTTATAGCTAAGGCAAATCTCAGGTGACCCGATCGGCATTACATCTGATAGTGGCACCTTTCGGTTTTTCGTAATGGCATATTTGGCGCAGTTACATATAAGACATAGACTGTCTGAGCTATGTATCTGTACAAGAACGCCAGTACGAACAGCCATGTTAGGTGCCACAATGAAGGGATTGCCAAGATTGTTTGTAGAAAGAAATAAAGTTAGTAAGTTATAAAGTTAATACTGTCTAAAACTTGCTCGTGTGAATGAGGTATTGCTTACGGTTTTGTGCTTGCCAATGCACTTTAAAGTAATGATGGTGATGTTAAACAATGTGGATACAGAAACTCTCTGCATCTCCCTCAATGACCTTCCAATAGCCGCAGAGAGGGACCCCGCTAGACCATCAAGGCGCTACTGGATTTAGTTACAACTGCATATTACAGGTAGGCAATAGTCGTGATTGATTAAGCATCCATAACCTCCACTGTTCTAGAAGCAATCCCATTCCATGCATCGAGTAAATATTGTCGAATATCGAATTTAGACGAGTCAAATTAGAATGTTTAAAAATTCTCTGAGTGATTCTCACACGAAGGAATAACGTTGTGGTGACATTTTTCTAAGGTTTATATAAAACTTGATAGCGCCAATATCAATGCAACTCTGCGAATTTATTGTAGCATTGCGGCGAATCGATCATACACCATCTGAACTTAGAAAAAAGTCATAATCTAAATAGAATTTAATATAAGTGCGCACCTTCGATCCTTGGTCGATGGTGATGATCTAATAGCGATACATTGAAAATTCACCATCCTGGCGCCAAGGATTTTCTCAATAACTTTGTAAATCGTATAAATATTTATAAGTATCAAAGTTCTTATTCCTAACAAGAATGAAATTGATAGATCGAATGCAGAATCGCAAGGGTCGCTCACCCTGTCATTCCCAGAGGCAAGAATGCCGGAAGTCGCAAAAAACTGTCAACATGGCAGAAAAGTTCTTCCAAGTTGTTACGTAACAAAGTACCTACCCTGCCATGTTAGTAGACTACTTTAAAATAATAAACAGAAAGTAGGTACTTCTCTTCTAAATTACTGCAAACTCCTTTATTTGCTACGTCACTTGCAAATTACATTGTAAGATACATAACATATATTGTATGGCTGATAATGTTGTTGTTGATACAATTAAAGTATTTTTATATTTCAATAAAACGATTGAGCGTTGAATGAAAAACAATTTTTTCAAATACCGCGTGTGTAAAATACACCTTTTTAAATGCTATTACAAATACTACAAATTATAATTTTGTATTTCTAAGGTCCCACGACAACTCAACAAAGTGGCATTTCAACACTCCTTTTTAAAAGTCGTTAAAAGTTATGAAAAAACTCTTGAAAAATAGCCCATAACCTAACCTAACATAACCTATTCAACCAATAAAAAATAATAATTACTTTTGCCGACTTTTCAAAGAAGATGATGAAGTTGCACGTTGTTGAGTTGTCCGGTCACCGTTGTCTGAACGGGTAGTTAGGAAAATGGTTTCCAGAAAATAAAATTCTTAAGCCGTAGTCTTTAAGTGCTGTGTGAAATACGATACCCACATGCTGGAATTTAAGGTAAAACGTTCGATTATGCCTACGCCGGTTTTAAAACCGCACATATTGGAGGCATTTTTCAAAGAATTTAAAAAATTATATATTATTGTAGAAATCACTCACTTTGTGGTTTGACATATTTAATAAAATAAAATACTTTTTGGTTTAAAACCACGAGATTTATTAATTTATGAACCGACCGGTTTCGCTTTAATCAAGCATCTTCAGGGTACAAATTAATACAGTATTAATTTGTACCCTGAAGAAGCTTGATTAAAGCGAAACCGGTCGGTTCATAAATTAATAAATCTCGTGGTTTTAAACAAAAAAGTTTTTTTTTTTTTTTTTAATTACAATTTAAGACTGTTTTCACTGGAAACCTTAGACGTTTTCCTAAATACCTAATTTTGGAAAATACCCGATGTCATTTGCAATATTATTGCTTGCAGAAGCAATTAATTTTTTAGTAAGCTTTGAGCTACGATTGTATTGAAACGAAAAAATCATTATTGGTGTTATAAAAATGTGTTTTAATATGACGTTATACACAATGTTTAAAAAAAGTATGACCTTATTTAATCTTCACAATCTTATTACGAATTATCTGTAATAATTCATTATCTAATATTAGATTTTCCCTGAGAACACTTTCAGCAATTAAACAAAGGTCGGATATTTTCCTGCCAATTAATGAACTTTGTTTTTAGATTCATTTAGTTAAAATTCAGAGGAAGTATAACTAATTAGTTAAATTGGTTTCGCGAGTCAAATTACGTTACCAAACCCTTCCCTGGAAACTTCTTGCCGAACGAAATTTAATAACAGTCAAGCTAAGGGTCTCTGTATAATAACATATAGATAGATAAATGCTGGAGATGGCTGCTAGCTGCTACAGACAGATGGGTTCAACCTGAGGTGTTTATTTTGCGTAATTAGTAGGTGTTAAGTGTTAATTTGAAACAGGCATATGAGATGGGATATTGGATTCTAAAGAAAGGTTGCTAAAGATTTAGTTAATGAAATACAATATACTATAATTAACAGATAATACAAATTACACTACTTTTAGAATGCGCAAATATATGTTAATATTCAACCTCGAGTGCACTTTACGTAAAGATTAAACATTGGCATATAACAAAAAACACCAATGGAAGCGTTAGTTTATTTTTATTTGCCAGTAGATAGCTAATACATTTTGAAGTATTATAAAAACTTGTACATACTCGTGTAATAATAATATGAAATGCGCACAAAAAAAATAATTAAGTCGAAAATATTAAAAAAATATATTTGTCAGGTTTCAAACGATTTTTGCCCTTTTGATAACCATAATTTTTTATAACCGTTATTTTTTATTTATTTATAGAAGAGAAAATTTGTTTAGAATTCAAAAACGACATAATTATTGTTATGTGTATTGCTTTAATTTGAGTACAGAAATTAAATCGAAAATAAGTGTTATACTGGAGATCGTATAATCTAGTGTTTTTTACTTTATTGTCAGCGCCCTATGAGCAATTTAATATCGAAACCAAGTCTACGAACTTCCAGTTAGATACAAGGTACATTGAAGTATAAAACTTATTAACAAATAATCCCACGCAATATGTCTCCGAAGACAAACTTGCAGGTAAACCGCCAGCTTAATTAAACGTCCTTAGTGAGTGTGGGTTGTGGATGACAAATAAATTAAATCAAATTAAACTGTAAAGTGAACGGAAGATCGCTTCCCCGCTCACTCCTCACTCCTCAGTGCTCAGTGCTCAGCATCATCCCCTAGAAATAAAACACCCCCCGTTGGGACTAGGGACACGACTAGGCTAGATTGACAATTTAAAGTCACTTAGTTTGCTAATTTCCGAGAGTAGTGGCCAATAATTCTTCGAGTGTAAAATTGCACCATTCAAGTCGAGATCCCCCATATAAAAAGAGACGGCATACGAACTCCAAGTAAACTAAAATTTGGGCGTATGATTTGCTCTAACTTATTAAGTTTCATTAATACTTTGTTAATTTCACAGCATGTTAAAAGAGTTTTACGAAAATAAAAATTATGTAACTTTACATGAAATTATAATTTTATTAAACGAGGCTTTTTGAAACAAACAAAAGTGTTATTAACTATTCATAAATGTCGCGGCTGTGACAAACTCTGATTTTTGGGAGAAACGGAGAAGAATTAATAATTAAAAACACTCTGAAGATCTAATTTGAGATCGTCCAAGAATAAATAATAAATTATGAGGTAAACACGAATTTGTAAAGGGCAAGATCAGAAAAAAGGTTTGGAAATCTTCAACTTATTTAAGTTTCATTATAACATAATAAGTTATAATTATAAATTTGTTCATATGAAGCAGATACTTTGTTATGTGACATTTTAATTTAAAATAAAACAATAACTTTGTAAACACCACTTTTTATTTTTTATGTACTTAATGCCGACCGGGTTTCGCTACCACCGTAGCTTCTTCAGGGCAGTACAGAACTCTACTGTGGTAGAGTTAGAGTAGAGGGTAGAGTTCTGTACTGCCCTGAAGAAGCTACGGTGGTAGCGAAACCCGGTCGGCATTAAGTACATAAAAAATAAAACGTGGTGTTTACAAAGTTATTGTTTTATTTTAAATTATAATTATAAACTTCAGCACAGAATTGAAATGAACTTGTAAGTAATAATAATATTATCCTAAAGATAGTTGGCGTCTGTATACATTATTATTAAGTAGTTAAAAAACAAAGAAAATCTCCAATTCATGTAATCCTATAATTTCAAGGGGCAGTGGTGCTTTCTTCTATAGAAAATAATAATACGTTCACGTAGAGCAATGTAGTGATGCCTTTAAATTTAGCATCCCAAGCGCGTTTACTCTTATGACTTTTCAATTCAGAATGGGAACTCATTTTACATCAAATTACTCCCAAAGCAATATTTAAATTTAATGAAAGAAAATCATTTTGTATACACCACTATTTAATCACAATAATCGACGTGTTTCGAAACCAATGGTTTCTTCGTTAGGGTAAACGTTTAATGAAAATTAATAAATATAAGAATAAACGAACAAGTATATACAAAAAAACGAGTGCGCTTTAGACCACACGACTGAAGTAAAACTTCTTTATGCGTCGTTCGCCTCGCCCGATCACACTTTTCGTAACGCTCTCGTCACGCATTCACCACCTTACTCCCCAAGTCAAGCGTGGGTAAAGAAGTTTTACTTCAAAAATAATTTGTTATTAACATGAAAAGCTGGTCGGATAGTGTTTAGGTATTTAGGATTACTTATTTGAAGTATGATTATTTAAATAAACAAGTTTTCTCCACTTCTTTGCTTTGTCAATGATGGTGACCCGACAGTTGATCCGCCGACAATTGGCCCCCGGGAAAGGTTTTTACTAAAAAAATATATACTTTTGTGCAATATTTACCAATTTCTAACGTAAAATTGACTTCGAAAACATCCTTAATAATTAAGTTGGTATGAATATCAAACGAATTTACATACATTGTCGATTTTTTGTACTTATTCGCTGCTATACACAGTATATAGACAAGTAGATTTTTTGTTGATGCATTTGAATGGAAATATGTTTTGTAATTTGGAATTCGGCGGTACATCCTCTCTGCACATCCCTTCGGGTCACTTTATGTAGTTGAGATATACCGTATTTTCCCTAAACCGACTGCATATTGTAAATAAGTATGTTGGGGGGCCAATTGTCGAGGGATCAACTGTCTTGGAACCGTCAGTTAAGGGTGGATAAACATGAGATGAAACAAACTTTTTCTTGTATTTTTTTGTTTAACATAAAATATGCATTAATTTTGTAATCATAATTAGTTTAATGATTTTTAATTCCTCGTTAAAATGATTTAAAGATAAGGTGATATTGACTAATCTATTAATCATGATATTAAAAACTGACAAGTTTTGAGTAAATGGATGGTTCGATGTTTTATGTACAATAATCCCTGTATAAGTGCCTTTTTTATTTAAATTTATTTTTGACAATGGAAATATTCATATCAAAAAAATGAACGCAACAAAGCGATTTGTTTTTATTAAATTAAATTGAATTTGAGATTATTGAAAAAGCTATATTTAAATATTATAGTACGCTGCCAAATGCATATAGTTATGTTTCTAATACGAACATTAAATGCCTACCCTTAGCACCGCCCTGACGATATCAAAACCGACAAATCCTTTTTTTCCTTATTTTATACTTTATTGCGATCACAGAAAATTGGAGATCTCCACAAAAATATTAACCCATTAATTATCATTTTAATGCAACAACATCTTCATTTTCCGTCAAGATCATTCTTTAAACAATAGATTGAGACCGGCCGATGTAAATGCACGAGGGCGCATTTTTTATTTTTTTATTATTTATGAGTGGGTTGTGCAAATTGAGATACCGCATAATAAAAACAAAAAAACCCATAGACAACGGTTTCGCTCTTTATACGCCACCCTTTGGAATATCACTCAATGTTTCTTTAGGGGAAATTTGCCCATAATATCTCTGTTTCTATAAATTTTTCATCGCTGCGAAGTGCTTTTCACGTTCCCGAATAAACAATAGGCGATTTAGTGAAAATGTTTTGGGGACGGTACAGAGAGAGGCGATTGTTTCAGAACAATGGAACGCTTTCCGGATAAAACCTAAATAATACAAGATAAACGACACAAAGGATCAAAACATTGAAAAGCTAAAGGATTGTAGATTATACGCTACATTGTGTAGTATATAATATTATGTAACTTAGAACGAATGTTGTTTTAGGATTTATAATTGGTCAAGTTCTATACGCACAACTTTCAATAAGTATTTAGGAGCTTTGTATTTGCTTAGGGTTAAAATGTAATCTTTTTTGTCGGAAGTAAAAGCCTTTGAATGATTTATTCTTGAAGTTGCGTAACTATTTATTTATCTTTATTTATTTTATTTTTATTTTTTATTTATTTATTTATTGAAACAATATACATATACATTATAAACAAATACTTTGACCGTCCAACTAGGAGATTTCCCGTTTTAAGTAACTATTGGTTTAGTAACTATCTGAAGTAACTATTATGCTTATCAGCAGTTGATCAGCTGTGATTTTAATTAATTTGCGTTTTTTTCGCAACAATCATTTATGTTTACCTAATTTGAGGGATGAAGGCGGTAGTGGAGAGGTTGGTGAGTCAAAGTCTGTATTGTAGCTACTTAGCGGGGTCAGATCAGTAGAGTAGACAGTGGTATAGACAGAGATGCGAACAGCGAGGCTTAGACGTGATGAGTGGTGGAAGTTGTGCTGCAATGGCGGTGAAGACCACGGGTCTTCAATTCGCCAGCGAGTTGCTCTACACCGTGGTTGGTGGAGATGACTTGCTCCTCCAGCCCTTTGCTCGAAACCGCGGTGATGAAGATGATCGCAGTGACTCGTGTGAGTTGGAATCATCTGCAGTGCGGGAAACCTTGAGAGGCGAAGAGCTTCTCAGAGGTGCGGCGGACCTCGGTAGCCTGAGACGAAGCTGATCCCTGAGCGGTGGAACTTGTAAGTCGCGAGATGATCTGGTAAGCTGAAGGTGTTGCGGACCTTATAAGCTGCGAGATGATGTGGTCCTCGAAGGTAGAAGTCCCTCACGAGCGCTTTAAGTCGCGATGGCCCATATCTCGTGACAAGCGAGGATTTCGGAACGGCCGTAGGCCCTTGCTTTTTTATTTATTTTTTTATATTAACTCCACATAGGAGGCCCTGAGGGAAATAATTTCCCTCAGGGCCTACGTCATCTTTGAAGATGCTGTGTGGAGGGTGCTGTTGAGGAGAGGAAGGAGTGAACATGGGTCTTGAAGAGACCCATGTTGTAGGAGGGAGGAAATACAAAAGCCGGCAAATCGTTCCACAGCCGGGCTGTTGAACTCATGTGACTAATGTCAACCGTGTACAAATATTGAGCGCGTGTTTGGCGTGTTTCCCGACTATGCACCGGTGCCGAGGGGATCAGTGACGCTAGTTTCTCGGAGCATCTTCCATTGTAATACCGGTAGAACAAGGACAGCATTCCCACCTGACGCCTGTGCTCTAAAGATTGTAGTCCGTTTGTTAAGTTAGGAGAATCTATCAAACGGATCGCCCGTTTCTGCACAGAGTCGAGGGTTTTTTTCAGGTATTTTGGGGCTCCAGACCAGAGGTGGCTGCCAAATTCAACCGTGGGGCGCACTTGCGATTTGTACAGGGTTAGCAGTTGTGTACTATTAAAGTATCTGCGGGCCCTGTACAGTACGCCCAGTTTCTGAGAGGCTAACTTAACTCTGGCCTCGATGGAGCCCCCGTACCTGAGCTGGTCACTTAGAGTTACACCAAGCATATCAATGGAAGGCCTGTTCGCGAGATTGCTTCCGTTGAAGGAGACTAGATTGTCATTCCGATCCCTTTTAGACGTAATCAGACTTGATTGGGTCTTTGAAACATTAAATTCGACGAGGTTATTCTTACCCCAAGAGAAAACACTCTCGAGGTAACCGTCCATTCTTTGATTCAAAGCCCTCCGAGCCATTGGGGTTTGTGAGCCCTTTGGAGGCTTGTCAAACAAAAAGCTATCATGGACTGTACTGTCATCCGCGTAACAATGAATCGGTGCACATGTCAAGAGGTCATTGATGTGCAACAGAAACAAAGTCGGAGACAGAACCGATCCCTGTGGGACGCCAGCATTTATCGAATGCGAGGAAGAGATGAAACCATCAGCAACCGCCTGAATCGACCTCTCCCTCAAAAAGTCAGCAATCCACGTACACAAGGAAGCGGGAAGTCCGTAAGAAGGCAGTTTGTTGACAAGCCCTCGGTGCCAAACCCGGTCAAAGGCCTTAGAAATGTCCAGTGCAACCGTTTGGGTCTCACCAAAACGTTCCAGGCACCGCCCCCAAACATGTGTCACATACGCGAGAAGATCACCGCACGAGCGGTTCCGCCGGAATCCGTATTGACGGTCATTAATGATTTTGTTCTTCTTGCTTCCGCACTGGAGTTTAAAAACATTGATAGCACTGTGCACTGTATTACTGTTTGACTTTCTGTTTGAATCGCTGACTTGCTGACTTACACTGTATGCGGCACGCTGTCCGCTTTTATAGTATTGTCGGCCAGGCAAGTAGCTTCGAGAACGCCGGGTAATTTAAATGCAAGCCAAAGATGAGAAGGCTCCGAAACGTTCTCGCCGCCTCGAGTCTGGACCTTTCCAGAAACATCCTATAAATTATCACCTACATCCTACGCCATAGCGGTGATACCTATATATTTGTTGTAAATTCTGCACGGTATTAGTGGCGGCGCAACCAGATTTTGCAGGAACGGACATTTATTATGGTGGGCGCGAAGTGGTCGATACAAATTTGTTGAAATCTATAAGAGTGGTTTATAGTTTTATAACAACAATACAAATTATACAATCTGTATTTCAACTAACTGCCTTAGAGATTTGAGATTATCAAATGTTCCAAAAATTTCAAATATATAAATTAATAAATTATGTATCTACAATATTTTTATAAAAAGCTCAATTCTACCAAATATTCTTGAACTTATTGGATATTTTATCAAGCGCCAAATTTTAGCCCATTGCAATTGAATTATTTTTTAATTCAACGCAATAATTTTTAGAAAAGACAGAAATTATTTTGTTACCTTGTCATTGAAACTGCTAAAAATAAACTACAAAAATACAACATGAATTCAACTGAAAATGCCACCTTGTGGTAAAAGTACACAGTAACGCTGTACCGACATGAAAAAGTAGGCTGTACGAGTCACGAGGTGAAATAACACCCCCGATTCGAATTCAAACTGTCGAACGCAGAACACCGCGGAGCAGAATGACATTTTTAAATTGGGTATATCCGGTTTCGGGTTGATTAATGGCGGCGTATTTACAGATTGTCGGATCGGAAGTTGCTCTGATCGCTCCGGATTGGTTTAATCTGGGTTATTCGGTCTTATTATTTACATTTACACTTTATACTGCGGTCGTGAAACGGAGTTGTGATGAGCAGTGATTTGAAATACCTAAAATTGGATTTAAAACCTTTGTAACGAAGATTATTGGATGGGGCGATAATGAGAGTGCCATGAAGTGACAAATGTAAAGATAAGATATATTAGTATTTAAAATGTAGTGTAACATATGGTGTGTGAAGCAATATTATTCAAAACCCAGAGCATGAGACAGGAACCCTTTTGCAATGAAAGTCAAATTATACAATCACATAATTTAATTTACTAGAATGAACAATCATGAGTAGTCTTATAAAAAATTGCAATCTCTAAGGCGTGCATTAGACTCGAAGAGCCAAAATGATTTTAAATAAAAGTGATCAGTCACCATCTATGAAAAAGAAAAAGTCTATGAGGTCAATGAAAAATACCCGAGCGCCATCTTGTTTAGAAGAAACAAGAAAACATTTACTTGAATAAAAAATAGCCATAACGCAAAATAATCTAAATAGAAATTTAACATTACGTGGAGATTTTGAATCACTGCGTCGTAGTAAAGATTCCGTGGTCCCGGCATTCCAATCCGTTTCTTCCCGCTCGGCAAGTGTGTTGCTATTCCAGGTTCCGCTTCCAAACTGAAATTTGCTTCGCGAGCCCGCGTTGCAGGAGCTCACTCTGAGGTCACATGGTCTACCGTAGTGATGTGTAAACGGTAGGAGTTAGGGATGTTAAATCCAAACCGCTACACCTTGCCTCAGATAAACAGATAATTTTTATCATATTGGTTTTATTACAATAGCTGTACGTACTTAAAATTGTTATAATGTAAATCTATTGAAATTAGCTATAACTTTGTGGTCATACATCATTATTCAAACAATATTACTTTATTTTAAACCACAATATATTTATTGTATTAACGCCGACCGGTTTCAGAGTAACTGTTTCTTCCTCAGGGAAAAATATATGTATGCTAACTTAACATTACAAAATGTTTATGGGCGCATCGTTACAAAACTGAATGTACGGCGTATCGATAAATCAAATTTTGAGTTCTTACCTTAAAAATTCATCTCTCGTTTCTGCTTGTTAGTCCGTAATCTGTAAAAAACGGAAATTCAAATGAGTACGCAAACAAGTTACCAAAATACAACATACACAAATTCAAGGGTGTCAGATGAAAACAATGAAATTTAAAAAATGCAATCGTTCAGATAATTGGATTTCAAAGTTTATCAGGGAGGAGGGAATCATTCAAATAAAACAAATTCTTAATTTCCACGTAATGTTATTATATATATTTTTTTTTAAATTTTCACATGTAGTATATTAGTACATTTCAGTATATTTTTATTCTTCCCTGATGAAGGTTCAGGTTGAACCGAAACTAGTTGGATAAGAAAATAAAAAGTGGAATTAAACAAAGTTATACCATCGTGTTTATTATAATGCTATTATTTTTTTCGCAGAATAAAGAAGAAGCCACATTATTTGTTTAGCCAATCGGACCCGGGTATAAATTTGTTTTCACGACAATAATATAACACTACCAGATATGTGTCTGACGTATGAGGCGTACCTGACTAATTAATTTAAGCTAATAAATTGATTAGTGTTTTACAAAATTTAAACAATCATTAGATTTCAAGGTTAATTTTCAAGTTCTCTGAAAGTTTTATTCAAAATTCTGTTATTATTGCAGTTATGTGAAACAACTGGCCAATGATGTGAAAATAACAGAACATGAATCGAACCTTTACAAAACTTGAAAATCAACTTTGGAATTTGATGAATTGCTCAAATTCTGTGAAACAACTGGCCCCTTTTTAAGAAATCATTCAACATTATAATATATATTTTAAATGCTGAAAACGCCTCGCTTTACCATTCTGAAGTTGTCAGTACCAGCTAAATAAATGTTTAGAAATAAGTGAAATTCCACAAGGTTTCAGAAATATAGCCGTCTGTGTTTGGGCCATTCTTTGTATAAAAAATCTTTAGGAAACGACTGCCGTGTATGACCTCGACATCGCAGAGGTTTGGGCGACCCCACTTCAAAGGGTGTTCGCTTTGAATTTCCAGCCTGTTTAATTTAAACCCTGGATATTCATATAAAACCGTGTGAACCCATCAAACAAAGCCACGATATCCTTTCCAAAACGTCCCTCGTGCCTGAACTTAAATGCTTTGGTATAAAAAAAGGCTTTCAAAGAGACTGGGCTTCGCAAAACGTCTTGAGTGAGCTTTTGCAATTTATCCCGACGCAACGCGATGCGGGGTTCCTCATTTGTGGGAGAGAATGAATGCGCTTGAAAAGGTTTTACAGGTGGATGAGCTAAAATAAAACGCAGCAGACATATTAATATGCAAAACTAAAAATATTAAAACGCATAGAGTTTGGATTTTTTATAAAATGGATGGAGAATACTTACATTTAATCGCTCAAAAACTTGAGTGAATTAAATTGCGTTATATACAAGGATGAAGAAACCTGTCACAACTTGTCTATGTCTGTTTTTAATTTTATTTATTATATCACTACCATTAAAAGGTGTCATTTTTATCACATATTAGGGAAATCTGTGAAGCAGAGGAAAATGGGATAAGGGAAGAAGATTGAGAAAACCAACTGTTGAAAAGTACTAGTAGCCAATTATTATATACTAGCAGACCCGGCCACACGTTGCTGTGGCTAACGAAATACGACGCCATTACCCAACGTTTATAGCCAACGCCATCTGTTAATTTGCATACAATTTGGGAGGCAGGTATGGGTACCGCCGCTCCGGGAACCAACACCTCGGCTATAGGTCACCCCAAGTGGTTCGCTACGTTTAGTGACTTAGCCGAGGAGCCCGGATTCAGGGGTGAGGTTTGTATAGGTCTTGGCGGCGGATGCTCCTGCCCACCAGCTGGGTGGCGGGTTGAATCGAGAGGGACTGGTTGAGGGAGGCCTTTTCAGCCGGACTCTCTCGATCCATCGTTTTGCACTGCAGTTGGAGGGATGGCTTCATACGTCAGTCACTCCTGAATACACTCCTGAATGACTCCCAGATTCCCACCCACTCCTCATACCTTTTTCCTTCCCAGAACTTCCTATCCTTCCCTTCCTTAAAAATACCCTCCACACAGCATTCTCAAGATGACCTGCTGTGTGGAGCTGTGTAAAAAAATATATTTATCAAATCCATACCGCTGCCCGCTACCTGAATTGAATCATTGAATTTCTCAGCTTTTCTCTACTATAATATGCATGTATTACTCATGTAAACCTTCTTCTTGAATAACTCCATCTATTGGTGAAAACCGAATGAAAATCCATTGCGTGGTTTAAAAGATCTAAGCGTACAGACAGCCGGAGCGACTTCATTTTATACTATGTAAAGATAGCTAAGGATAATCTAAATATTGTTGCGATAA
This sequence comes from Glyphotaelius pellucidus, assembly GCA_936435175.1. Taxonomy (NCBI): domain Eukaryota; kingdom Metazoa; phylum Arthropoda; class Insecta; order Trichoptera; family Limnephilidae; genus Glyphotaelius; species Glyphotaelius pellucidus. Next base: position 36,246,864 of record OW386551.1, on the reverse strand, counting down.
ATAAGACAAAACAGGCAAAGACTATCGTGAAATGAAGTGCAACTATACAATTTAAAGTGTCAATTAAAATGACGGAAAATAACTAAATGGAAGCCAACCTTCGTAAAGATATGACAAAAGAAGATTTTTTTTATTTAATACACAAAAATATTTAATAAATAATGTCTATGAAGGCCGTTTTACCATACAAAAACTTTTTTTCGTAATGCTACAAACTTGGAACAAATGCCAAAGTATAAAATATCTTTAATATTATTCCTATACATGTAAGAATTTTAGCTTTTGCAACACGATCACGAACCGAATCATCCTCGAAATGCATTTCATATTACTAGATATTACACTTTGCACTTTGCGAGAAGTCTAGCCATGTTCTCCACGTTCTACATAATGGAAGGAGGATCTTTCGACTTCCGGCTCCGAGGCTGTGGAAGGTTGTATGTGACAGGTATGTATGGTAGGAGCAGAGCCTCACCGAGTCCCTTCACCTTCAACTGATCCTATCTACTTGTCAATCGATACCTGTGATCTTTAGAATCTGTAGCGAACCTACTCTATACAGAATAGTGTTGTACATTTATTTGTAAACGACAAGGTAAACAAAAGCTTACATTTTTGTAGTTCGTAGACTACCAGTCCTACCATTGCTATATTTTTTAAGTGAAAATAAAAAAAAACCTTTATTTAAACCACGGTTTAACAAAAATCATCAACGTATTTTTAAAATTAATCACAATCAATCAATCAAACCAATCTTCCTCGTGATATAAAATTTACCAAATTCTATACACTATAAATACTAGGTCCAAATTAAAAGCCTACCTTTTTGGGCTCTCATATCCTTAATTTAAATATACATATCTGAGAGTATTATACTTGTATTGCCTATGATATGCCTTAATCGCACTTTTCTTATTGAATTAGAATTAAAATTACTTGAATATTTACATATCAATCTGTATCTTGACGAATCACATTTAGGAAGATCAAATCCTTGTACTTCTGTACCGCCCACTATAAACTGTTGCTTTTGATTTCCAAAATACACTCATTAAAGAATGTTTTATATACTAATAATTAAATATATTTCAGTATTAAATACATGTAACAAGTGTTCACAATAATGTCCTCTGCGTGCGAACTATCTAAATTTCTTAATAGACAATAAACAGTGTTAATTTCAAGCGACCTCCCAGGTAAGTATGGGCCTGTATACGTTTTTAGGAAGCATCGCGTTCATTGGTCGAGATATTGTACATATATTTTCGTATGAACCGGTGGATGCAATTTTTAGCCATAAGTTGTTTTTAATTGTTTGTCTAGTTTGTAATTTTTCTAGATTTTAGAAATATTTTGTAAGTTTGTACAGCACCCTTGAGGTGATTTTTCACAAAAGCGGCGTTATATAAATCATCAAAATATTATTATTATTATAACTAAAATACAACTTGTACACCTTCGAGAAACGGCCTTTTTTACGATAGCATACTTTGCAAATATTTGAAATTGAAACACAGAATACTATTTAACGTTTAATAGCTAAAAACATGAGCGCAAAATGATGTTTTATTTTTGATACGTGGTCGCCTCGAGGTGTCTCTCTACAGAGCAACACAAAAAAATATAAGCCCTTAATTCAATTTCATTTCCCTTTATATCTTAAATTCCCAAGTGAAAATAGGAACTTTACAATACGCAAATTTATTTAATCAATAAATATCATAACGACGTATTATATTTAAGCCAATAAACATGTTTGAAACGCAGCAAAGAAAATTTATAGTTTGTAATAAGGAAGCATATATCTTCCTTCACAATTTTTAACGTATTACTATAATACAAAGAACCCTTCCCCTGGTCATCTAGTAATGCTTATTACTTATTACAGTGATAGCGTGAATTGAAGCGCACGGCCTTATTTCAGACAGACAAAACAAGCTGATTAGCCTATTAAATGTCCCATCAAATTATGTTGGAAGGGGTTGGGGGAATCGTTAAAAGGTCAAGCAACCCTATTAATATTTCAGAGGCTCTACAGTTCTAATTTCTCGAATAATTTGACAAAATTGCCGTTTCCTGCCTTTATTAATTTGGCGTCATCAAAATTCAAGCAGTAGCTGCTCCATTATTCGAGGAAAATCTCTTTGCCATTTCAACGAAGTGAAATTCGAAACGTGAAAAAACGCAGTAAAATTCTTTTAAACGCATTTCATTTTCACCCTTTAAAAAATAGTCCATTGTAATAATATTATGAAATGTTTATTTTTCATCAAATTAATGATATATCGTGCAATCCCGATCACGCCACTAATCCTTTTTGTGTTTTTTCTAATATATTTCATGACTCGATGATAATTTAAATTTATTTTTTTATTTTTTTTATTTATTGAATATAATGGTACAGAGTTTACATGTTTTTATAAATTAAATAAAGTTTTTCTTTTAAAAATACATTATACAATGGATCCACAACTCCACACAGAAAGCTCAGAGAAAATAAAATTCTCAGGGCCATCTTTAGGGATGCTCTTTGGAAGGACTTTTTACTATAAGGAAAGAGAGGAAGTTCTGAGAAGGAAAAAGATGTGAGGGGTGAGTGGGAATCTAGGGTCAATGTTTCCAGGAGTGACGGACATATAAATCCGTCCCTCCAATTGCAGTATAAGGCGATGGGTCGAGAGAGTTCGGCTGGATTAGTCAGGTCTCTCTCAAGCAGTATTTCCCGATTCGGCCCGCTACGAAGTAGTTGGGTAAACGCATGGACACACCTCACTCTATGAACCCGGGCACCACCGCTAAGTCACCAAACGTAGAGAATCATTTAGAATGACATATGGCAGGGATGCTGGTTATCCAATAAATGTGTCTCGGGGCGGCGGTACCCATACCCCAAAATTTAGTTCGTTGTCCAGTTTAGAATCTCATGTATTTTTCTTTCATCTCATATCCCATGAGGTAGAAAGCATGTACGAGTACGTCAATCATTTCATTAAGCGGATTAATGTTATCTGAATTATAAATTATATCAATTTCAAGAAACGGCCCTTTCTTAAACACATAATAATTGGATGGCGTTTTGTAGCACCATTTTAGAGAAAAATATATGCTTAAAAATTAAAAATAGAAACTTCTCCAGAATTTTTGTAAGCTTTTTGAATCAAGGGTCATAAAGGGCCTCATATTTTCCGAAGGGTCGCTATTATTCCGCTATAAAGGTGTGAAAGGGTCCAGAAACACTATTAGTATAATATTTAAAGGGTATATTCGTTTTGGGTGTGCCAAATTCAGTGCAAATTAGCAGATTATAATACAGGGTTTATACTTAAGTTTAAAAGGGTTTTCCGGCTGGTGATTGAACCATTAGTAAATCAGACGTTTTAATCCGCAAAATACTAACATGAGGAGTGGTTCGTATGGCTACAGATTATTATGAGTTTCGGTCATAATCCATATACGCAAATTCCCAATGGCCAACTTCCCAACAACTAAAATCCCGACAAACTAGCTATCCGATTACTAAAATCCCTACAAACTACTCGTAACTTCCCGTTAACCAAAATCCAGAAGAAAAAAAATAAATTCCTTAATCTACACAAAGATATCGTTTAGTTAGTGCAAGTAAATTGTATAGTTTATCATTGACATAAATGAAAACTTAAATTTTTTTTTATATTAGCATCACACAGGAGGCCCTGAGGAAAAGAAATTTCCCTCGGTTAAATTTGGCAGCCATCTCTGGTCTGGAGCTCCAAAATACCTGAAAAATACCCTCGACCCTGTGCAGAAACGGGCGGTCCGTTTGATAGATTCTCCCATCTCAACAGACAGATTGCAATCTTTAGAGGACACGCGTCGGGTGGGAAAGCTCCCGGTGTTTCAATGAAAGATGCTCCGTGGAACTAGCGTCATTGATCCCTTCGGCACCGGTGCATAGTCGGGAAACACGCCAAACGCGTGCCCAACATATGTACACGGTTGACATTTGTCACATGAGAACGGGTCGCTTCTTCGACTCATTCTTGTGTTCAACAGCTCGGCTGTGGAACGATTTGCCGGCCTCTGTATTTCCTCCTTCCTACAACATGGGTCTCTTCAAGACCAATGTTCATTCCTTCCTTTTCTTAAAAAGACCCTCCACACAGCATCTCAGATGACATAGGCCCTGAGGGAAATTATTTTCCTAAGGGCCTACTGTATGGAGTTAATGCAGAAACCATGATATCTGTGAATGTGATGGAAAATATTTAGAGTCCTTTTAAACTTAGGGTAAACTTTTTATAGCTTTTACACAATTGGGCAAAGAAAAATCACATCAAAACATATTGATGTGTCATTGATGGACGTGAAAACAAGATAAAGATCTGATTGATTCTTGATTTATCATTTAAAGACAAACCCTAAATTACCCTTATTAACAATGTTTATGTTGACTCCTACCACCATTCTTCCACTTCCTCAAATGTACTACCTTCCTAGTTCCCACTACCCTCACATAATTAAATTAAATGATTTTTGTACTTGTATAGAATTTTTATGTTAGTTTTAAGTTTGCTGGTGAATGACAGGGATGTGTCGAAGCCGGTAGTAGAAAATTTAAAATTTAAAGTTACAAATGTACATTGAAAATAAAACTCTCCAAAACAAAACGTTTAGAAATTGTTACATAGGTAGTTAATGCCCGAGAAATACAAAAAAAAATAAAACAAACTGTCCTCTAATATATTGAAAACTTAGAATATCACCATTCTATTTATTGTTGGTAGTAACTTCGGAATACGTTTCAAGAACAACAAACGTAAATTTGACGTTTAATGAAATTCCTCAAGACCTCCCTCATCAAGGTAACTCGAGGGAAGTAATTTGCCTATTAGAGGGCCCAATAAACGTTTAGTTGGAGGGGTGCTTTCAATAGTGCGGAATAGAGACCTAAAATTTGCATAAGGCTGTGATGGGCTAAGGATATAAGATCGCGAAACCACTTCTCCGTAGGTACTTCAAAATGTGTTTCGGTTTATAAATTCTGAGCAAAAGATTTAATTTGTCTCTGGGCCATTTTTGTTAATCTTCCCTTACCCAAGATGGCAATCAACGTTACTTAGCTTATTTGAAACATTACATCTCCTTTAGCTTAAGCCTTGACATAGCCTTAACAGCCTTGAATTATAGCTTCTCCTAAATGATATATTTTTACAACTGTATGGATGACATAAAAAATATTAATTATTATTTTAACACGTAACCACATTCTTTAAGATAGAGACAATTATTGTAAATGTAACAGATTTTTTTTATTTCATTTTAATACGTTTACAAAGCAAACAGTTATTTATTAGATAATCTTATAAAAGTAATAGAAGATAAACCGGTTAAGTTCCATTAATTTATCTATGTATACAAACAAATTATTATACATCGATGTGTATCGCACAATATATACAAAAACCAAAGAAAAAATAAACAATATAACAGATAAATAATGACAATAGTAAAAACGGTAAAAATAAGCATTGTGTAACACCCATATGGCCAGCAATCAAGCTCAGCTAGGAGTCAAGGAGAATAAGAAGACTTCTCCGGTAGAAGGACGCTTTCATATCTACGGACATTTCCACCTACCTGGAGAGGGAATAAAAACCTCTTATTGTAACAGCTGCAAGCTTATACTAAAACAGTTTACCCGAAGTATAGAACAGAATTAATTGACTTTAGCCCGCTTAATAAGTAGACAATGTTACAATGTTTATATTTACATCAAAAGATAGTCACAGCCAGTTTGATTTTTTATGTTTTCAAGGTATAATTGAAAATTTTAACGTCTCTAAGGACGGGTTGTTTCAAAAAATTTGATGAATTCATCAAATATTTGAAGTTAATTTTCACGTTCTGTGTAAGTTCTATTCAAGTTCTGTGATTATTTCAGTTTCATGCAGCAACTAGCCTATAATGATATAATAACAGAACTTGCATAGAACCTCCACAGAACGTCAAAATTAACTTCAAATATTTGATGAATTCATCAATTTTTTTGAAACAACCCGTCCTTAGTGTTTTGAATGTTTTACTGATATGTCCAATTAATGGGTTTTGGACGTGCTTAGATTCAAAATGTGCAATTCAAGTTAAGTAAATTTTAGCAATTAAATGATTTGTTATCCTTTTTAGCACATAATAAAGAAAAACACAAGAAATGCGATGTGTGCGTGTGTGCGTGTGTGCGTGTGTGCGTGTGTGCGTGTGTGCGTGTGTGCGTGTGTGCGTGTGTTCGTGTGTGCGTGTGTGCGTGTGTGCGATGTGTGCGTGTGTGCGTGTGTGCGTGTGTGCGTGTGTGCGTGTGTGCGTGTGTGCGTGTGTGCGTGTGTGCGTGTGTGCGTGTGTGCGTGTGTGCGTGTGTGCGTGTGTGCGTGTGTGCGTGTGTGCGTGTGTGCGTGTGTGCGTGTGTGCGTGTGTGCGTGTGTGCGTGTTTCGTGGTCCAAAGTCTGGGGATTATTTGTTTATTTCAATTTTAGAAATTGGGCCTCTCATTATAAATTCAAAGACAGATGAAATGGCGAATACGATGTACGGTAGTGTAAAAGAGACAGAGTACGCAATGTTGATCGGCTGTCTCGATCTGAGAGTCAAAGGGTACTACTATGTCAGTGACGACATTAGTTTCAATTCAAATCTACATGTAAAGCACTTCTATTTGAAGTTGTCGTTATCCAGTGCTTATTTCAGATTGAAAATAAAATAATAATTATTACAAATGAGTAAGATATATTATTTTAGGACAAGATTTGTATTTTCCATAAATATCTCAAATGTTACGGTAATGCTGCGTGTCAACTTGGGATCGGAATGAAACTTTCGAATATAGTAACGGGAAGATTAAGTTGTTCCTAAGCAGGAAAAATGCCGAAAATCTTCGAAAAAATAAATTGATCGTATAAAACCTAATTCGAAGAAATTTTAAAACGACCTCTGACGTCAGGATAGGCCGTCTGAATATTCTGCAGGTGACAACCCAATTAAATAATTGCGGAGGAATCAAAGACGCGGAATTAGGTGATTTATATAAGTAGGGAGAGAAGCCAGATTATTATTTATTTGCTGAAGAGGAGAAGCTTTTAACAAATCGAAAAATAAATTAAGAAGATAGAGAAATCTGGTTAAAACCACAACTTTTCAGTGTTTGGCGAGTTTCCCAGCTATCGAAGGGATCTATAAAACTAATCCTTCGAGGCAATTCAATGCCAGTAGAAAAAAACGTAGCATCCCCTCCAAACTCTATTACCTAGCTACAAAATATTTAAATCCGTTCGTGAAGATATAAAAGAGTATCAAAGAGTATTAATAGGCTTGCGACAGTACGGTTGAAATTTAAGAATCCGTCTAAGAATTCAACTCTGACGCGCCGCGACAGAACGGTTTTGCGCCGCGCCTTACGCAAAACCGTTTTCGTATGTGGCGTTTGTATACAAATGTACTTTTGTAATAAAACCGAATTAAAGGAATGCCAAAAGATGGCGTTATTAGCATCGCCTGGCAGGCGTAAGTACTACTGGATTTGTAATTTCGTGTATCATGTAGTCGTGTAATATATGAATATCATTGTAATAACTGGTATTTGTGAATACTAATACCAAGTGGCTATGTATTATAAATGACGTCATTGACTGTCACGGTTACTTTGTCCCGTTGACTGGCTGTCACTGGACCCCAGTGGATCCGAGGGACCGGCTATTTTTTTAACTAGATCCTATCGGATTTATAAAATGGTCACCAACACTCAAACTGAGCGAAGCCGAACCAAAAGCCGCCCGAAGGGCCGCAAAAACCTGCGGAACGGGTTTTTAACTGAAAGTTATTATTATTAAATGCGTCATTGCACTGGATACCATCGCTAGACAATACGATGAATGGATTTTTTTTGTTTTAAAACATGCATATTTTCAAATGTATAAAACACCACAGACAACTGCGCTCACTCTATCACTGAATACAAACTTGCGTTACTTTCTCGCACTACGTTTTTTTTTATATAACTCGGTCTCTTTCGTGTAAATATGATGTTTTAACGCATACAGTAACGTGTTTCGCTGTACAATACATATTATCAACTTTTTCGAATTATTTCGCATTATCAATAATGTATCAAGTACTTATATAAAAATGTGTAAAGACTAAAAAAAATCTGTATCTAAATTATTTGCTTAGTCAACCAAATGTATTCATGTTGACCGGATGTAGTTATGGATGTAGTTGGGACGATTTTTAAAGAATTTTTCGCCGGGTTTTCAACGAGCACCGCAAATTCACACCGCTTTTTATTTTACTATTTGCCAAACACGTATTTATTCGAATATTTACTTTACCCAGTGAATTTCCACGACAGTTTTCAAACAACCACCGCAATACCTTGGTTCAGTGGACATCACAACGTGTTGCGTCGAGTAACAACAGATGGTACAATTACTACCGCCCAAAATCACTCTGCATTCGACTGTGTAGATCGATGGACAATACGAGTACATAGTCGGAAGGGTCGGCAGTTGTTGTTTTCTAGTACCTTAGTTAAGGGTTTAAATAACATAATATGCACCTGTTTTGTTAATTTTTTTGATATTTGGAATTCGATGTTCTTGGTAAGGCTTTTTTTAATTTATTGATATCAAAGAAGCTTTAAAATAACGTCTGTATAATTGGGAACAACAGTTTACCATTTTAATTTTTATCCCCTTTTCCTTCGGTGTGTCGATATTATTAGATATATTTGAATATATTTTACGACATCTGAAAATACTAGTTTTCGTTTATTCTGTAAGGTATTACATGTTAATTTTATTTTTTATTCGGGTTACGTTTGAGCCACGTATATTCAATGAAATTTAAGTATCATAACATTCTAATTTCGGTTATTTGTGATGTGAAATATTCCTGCGTGAAATTATTCACGTTCGACGAACTTTTATTTTTAAAAATTGGAAATGATTGTGGAAGCAATTCGGACAAGCGATATAGAAGGTACAAATTTTTTATTTTTTTTTTATTTTAATGAATTGCCGATAATCCTAACTGTGAAATGTGAATTTTTGAAAGATGATTTTTCAAGTTTACAAACGATGTTCATTCAGAGGTAAATTTTTGGGTTCCGCACGTTTCCATCCCGCAACAAAATATTCTACGGATAAAACATCCCCCAACAAAATATCTACTCAAACCTAACCTAACAAAAAATGGGAAGAAGAATAATATAGATATCCTGTAAAGACAATAAATTATCGTTCAAAAATAATAAAATGGGACAAAAATAATACAGACATCCTGTAAAGACAATAAATTATTGTTAGGTTAGGTTTTAGTAGATATTTTATTGGGGGATGTTTTGTCCGTATGATGTTTTGTCGGGGATATTTTGTCGCGGGGTAAAAACGCGCATTACCAAATTTTTTATGTATGTCTAATTTATCATCAATAAAATATAATTTCATTTTCAGGAAAATTGCCAATATTTGTTTTTGAAAGGGAATGATTCAGAGGCAAATATTTTACAAGGTACTTTCAGCTTCACAAATCCCACAAAAAATAATATGACCTAATTCTTATGGGTGAGCGCAGATATATAATATAACTTCTAGACTTGTAAAGCCGTCACCAAAATACCTAAAACGCCTGAACTACAAATAATTTCATGAAAACATACCTATATGTGAAAAAGCGCTTGAACCTCAAAAAGTGATATTACACAAAAATAGCGCTACAGAAATTAGCCGAGTGGGTAATGTTATTACGTTTTTCAATTTCGCAATAAGACTTGCACGAATCATCATGTGTACACAGCAATAAGCAATACAGTACATTCCATTATTTAAACGAGTTGAGTAAACAGGGTAAATATAATTTGATGTGCTATAAATACGCAGGGGGTTGGGTAATTGAGCTGTCAATCGTAAAATTGATTTGCATAAGTTAAGGGACTCATTGATCTGGAAAATTTCCCCAATAGGGGTCGGGGTGGAAGGAGGCTTGTTATCTCCCCAGGACGAGATACAAAGGAGCCCGCAGTATGTAAATTAGGACTCAAAGACTGGCAGAACACACCTGTACTTTGCACCTACCGACACCTACCTCGTCGCTTGTACGGGCAATGAGTACTCTCGTTGTGTGGTTTAGGACAAAATTAAGTCGACATTTAGCCACAAACTTACTAACCGCGAACCTGTTTTTATTGATGGTTGAGCAGATTCACCTAACCAACAAGCATGCAATTTTTTCGCCAGTGGTAGGCAGAGTATTCAAAGTCACACACCTCAATAATTCCGTCGTCAATAATTCTTTTTTCGTAAATAACGTGTCCCAAAAGTACGTAGTTTGTAAGAGTCCCAACTACTCCCATTTGGAATTAGTGAGTCTATGGCATCCCCAATTGAGATATCTTGTGAGGCAGAAGGTTGTGGGAAGGGGAAGCAGTGGGAAAGAGGAAGATGAGGGAGTGCGTGGGTATTCAAATCTGGTCACCACACACGGCTAAAGCCATTTCAAGCAACTTTTATATCAACAAGCCATATCTACTTAGGGAATCCGCGACTTATTCTGCCACACAATTGTCTAATATATATCTCTACTTGCCACAACAAACTCACAAGCTTCAAAATCTCTGAGGAATTATTTTTTATCACATTGGTATTAATATTCGGGTTAATAATAACAATTAGTAGAGCGCCGTTTTTGTGAAAAATCACCTCAAGGGCGCAAAGATTTTTAAAGCGCAGAATTGCGGAAAATCACATCAGGACGCTTTACAATGACGTAATTAGTAACTAACCAACCGTCACGCCATTTATCCACTGGAAATGCACAGAGGATAAATCCCATCACACACCTTTGTTCTGACGCACCTCGCTGAATTAACGATAATTTGATATTACCCCAATGATTCTGACCAACTATACTAACTAAATCTAATAATTATACAATTAGGTATCCTAAATACTTAGGTACTTTGGTTGTACTTGAGTTTACTGTCCGTTTAGTCGATCGGTCCGTCAACTAAGTATGTATTATATAGACAATCTAAACTTGATTATGGGGTAAATTCATGTTAGTGCATGCCTCCACACGTAATTGAGCAAAATTGATTTATAATTGCTACTGATGTTAAAGCGTTTAGATGTATCATTCAATTTTGCTACATCCAATAGATATACCTACTTTGGTAATAATTTTTTTTTAAATTATTTGAGTCATTGATTTTTTTAGTTGTTAATAATAAAAATAATTTAATTTGTGTTAATTACCTACTTGGATGCTTATTTTATACTGTACTAAAATACCTACAACTAAACAGCAAACCCCTCGCCAAGATTTCATTATGAGCTAATTATGATTCTTTAAAATGTCAATTATACTTGGATAAGGGCCAGTTGCATCGAAAATAGTTAAAGTTACTTTTTAGTTAAAGTTAAATAAAAGTAACATTTTTATCATTTCTTACAAAAATGGGTTGTTTCAACTTCGTTTAAATAAAAGTTAACTAAATAGTTACAAAAAAGTTACTTTTATTTAACCCAGCGATGTTGAGAGTTTAAAGTTAGATTTTGGTAAAGTTGTCAGCTGTCGTCCGTCAGAAAGAAATGAAATTTTGTTTCAATAGAAAATAATAATAAAAAATGTCTCAACAACCCGGGTTTTGATAATCAATTGATTGTATTATTGATTAGATGAATTTTATTGCCAGATTTCGGACCAAAAAAGTACGGTTAGGCAATCAACTTTACTCATTTCCAACAATGCCAATGAGATCACTAGATTTACAAACAAGTGTTTACTCAAACTTATCTTAATAATTTATAGCTACTAGCATTGTAATATTTCAATAAATGCAACGGCACTGAAACGAAATAATTTTTTAGTCATATCAGAAATCATGATGTTTGTACTAAGGACCAGGTAGAAATGAATTTGTATGTAACGGGAACGACGCAAAGATGTACAGGAGACATCTCTGGGGTGCATAAAGTATTGTTTCGTGTATATACAGCAGAGCAATAATAGCCCGCCTTCGGCCACAATATAATAATATCATATTCCACAAACATTATTTATTGACGTTTTTAAACAACAACTGTGAAATATCAAACAACCTCCATAACACAAATAAACCAATCATAACCTCCATAACCGTCAAACGTCAAGAAATCGCCCCGATTTGGTTAGTGTTGACACCCGTAAAAATAAATTGTGTGTTTATTTGTATTTAAATATGTCAAATCCAAGGAAAATTCGGAGCCATTTCGATGGCAGCACTGGTAACTATAAACTAACTTTTTTAATGTTGATGCAACTCAATTGTGCTGAATTACAGCTTAACTTTAGTTAGGGCTTAAACTCGGTTTAAGTATCTAACTTTAAACCTTACTTTAATTATTTTCAATGCAATTGGCCCCAATTCACCAAATGGTGTTATTAAGTAAATGAGATTTGAAAAATCCTAAAAGGAAAAACTAAAACTTAATGTTACGTGTATTCTGATAATGGACAATAGTGAATTGTTTTAAAAAACTAAGCATAATCAAACAGTTTCACACGCTTAGAAAATTCTAACACCTAAATGCTAAGTGAAAAGTATTACAGCGTCCTGTTCTAAGTTTAAGTGTAAGTCTTATTAGATACAATATCATCAAAATCTCCTTCTTTAGAAATCCGGACTTTAGACACTTCACCGTTTAAATCTTAAATACTTCATTAAGGACTCTAAATAAAGCGTTTTAATATTCCGCGGCGATTTAAACTTAGCGTTTCGGAAGAAAGATTGAATGTATACAAATGAAACACTTCAGCTGAAAAGCTCTGGGGAAATTTAGTGGAGTGCATTCAAGCTTGTGAATCGGGAAAATATTACCAGGGAGCTTTCTGCTTGCCTTGTAATGGAAAATTTTTCAATGAAGTACTTTAAAATTGTTTGAATATTCAAGAGATCCAGGGAAAAGAAATATTGTTTATTACTGAACATATATTTTATTTAAATTTGTTTATTTATTGATTGTAAAACCAATTTCAATGAAGTTTTATGGATTTATTTTGCGGTTTTTGTTACTTACTACATAATTATCGAAAAATTTCACGGCGAAGGAGCTTGCCATACAACATAACAGTGCTCCGCTAGCGAGGGCCGAGGAAAAATTCTTTGTAAAAATTCTCTGTAATTTGTCCCTTCTCAGAAAAACAATAACGCTAAACCACAGCGTTTAGACCAAAACCGGGCTAAGCCAAGAGCGACGGCTAAACTTGTAATTAATTCTTATTCTGTATTCTAATATCTCAATTCTTCACTGAAGTACGTTGGCTATCCCCAGTATAGTTTTGGCTAGATTTTATTATAATAATTATTAATTAGCACGAATACTTAGTGTGATTTAGAACCCCAAAATGGTTTTTTTCTGTAGTGTGGGTTAAGTGGAACATTTGCGCGGACCCTTTCGGTCCGTTTCACACAAATCTTAAATTTGGATTTGAGATCAAAATACCCAACCAAACTGAAAAAACATTTTTGTAATCTAAAGATATATCAAATATCTGGTACGGATGTGAGCTACTTTATTTATTTTTGCTTTAAATTATAAGATATAGGCTATTAAAGATTTTAGTGTTTCATGATTTTAGAGACAACTTAATTAACAATTATTTGTGAGTAAATGAAAAACAATAAAAAAATAATTTTGAATTTGAATTCAACAAGACACATGTGTATCATGTATTGTTACCGACCATTATTACTGTTACTATGATTACTCACCTTTTGGAGGTTAGGTGCATCAGGCCGGATTGAGACTCTATCTCAGCGCCGTGGGGAAAGGCGATTTTACCTTGATAGATGGGGGTGTATTTTAAATCAAACATCGGTTTCACTTTGGAAATTAAAATATGACGTGTATTGTACCGAAAGCAAATGATAACAAATAACAGAGTGACTCACCCCGAGGACCGAATGCAATCTAACCTAACTAACGTCCCTGCACTTCCTAGTCGATCCGCAACTCATCACAACGGGATGGCTAGGATTAGCCTGATGACCAGCCTGATCGTCATCCTTCAGTCTCCTCCGCGGCAAGGCAGGACCTCCTTCATGTAATGTGGATTTCCGGAGACGATCTGATCGTCATCCGAATTAGGGCCAATTGGAATTCCCTTCCAGCGAGGGTACGGGGCGCGCCAGGGAGCACGAGGGGACTTCCGAGGTATTACGGCTCGCGTTGATCTTCTTATCACCCAGCGGAGCGCATGTCCGGGGTATTTCGTGCAATAACGGAATCGATCTTACAGTCGACATTCGGCAGGTGCCCGCAAACGTGATCGGTTCGATGCAATTAAATAACCGATCGCCATGATATCTTGCGATGAATCATCCGGATCCGCGGTTGAACTATATCGGCACATTAAACTTAGTTGCACAATGATTTCTCGATATTCGAGTAGGATGGAACTTAGTAACACCGGCACCCGTTTGTTTTTTCAAAACATTACGTCCCTTTTATATTTTCACAATAAAATGCTAATTGACTGTCCCAGCTATGATGTTGCCCAATCATCATCGAAGCGAGAGTGAGTCTTCTTCTTTTTCTTTTTCCGGAACCGGAAAACTAACGCCCCCTGTCCTCGGTGTTGCCCGTCCCCTCGTTGAAAAAAACCATAGTCACCAATTAAACGGGTACTTAATAGTTCGTGCTGCTACGGATCAATGTTATAAAGCAGTGTTCATAAATGAAAAATTTAATGTTATAAAGTAGTGTTCATAAATGAAAAATTTAATGTTAGCAGTGTTCATATTTTAAAAATAAAAAAGATAATAATTTTAACACTGCTTCATAACAATACCCCCCGCGCCACACAAATGTTTGCCCTCAAACATGTATCTTCTAACTAATATATTCCTAAGCTATTCTGGTTATTCCTCAGGGTGTTCTAAAAAATAAATTATAAAATTTGCATAAATAAAATGTGAATCATCAAATGTGGTAGGCACACCATGTTATACATACGATTGATTATAGCAAAATCTAATAAAGAGAGAAAAAAAAAATAGAAATAAAGAAGAATGAGTTCATTATGATTCCAATCGCACCCATGTTGTCTGGCAATATGGTGGGTTCACAATGCAGTCATTCAAATCAACACTTAAAATTAGAGAAACTTAATCTAAAGTACAAGGTGAACTAATGTTCCGTGAACGGGGTCTGCAAACACCCACAGCATTGAGAATACTGGGTGAAGAACAATTGACTTTATGTCTTGGACTGCCGTTAACGTTACATCTACAGCATAAACATAATTAATTATGTAAGTATAAACACTAATCAGTGGACAACACATCCTTAACTTAAAATAAACCTTTGTGTCCAGCACATTAATTATACACAACCATACGCATTAATGCATCATTGACCCATAATAGGGTTTTAGAAAGCCATTTAGGCAACACTTTAGGGAGGCAAGCCAACCCTCACTTTTCACTGAGTCTACTTCTCCATTGGAGATAAAAACACACTTCGAAGAAATTCTATCTACTCTACCTGACCTCGTTATTGGGTAAGTTTTTCGAAGAGAATTTATACAATAAGACAAAATAATCAACCTTGGAAAGCATTATTTCGTAATAGTAGAAAAAACTTTTAACCTTTACACGCACGCAGGTGTGTAAGGTGGCTTAATCTAGTGAAACTGTCAACAACCAATCTTATAGATGTGGTGCCATTAGTAATAGTATACATCCATTGTTGTAAATGGTGCAATCGGTAATAGTATACATCCATTGTTATAAATGGTGTAATCGGTAATAGTATACATCCATTGTTATAAATGGTGTAATCGGTAATAGTATTATCATACTAATTGATAGATAAAATTACTTTTACTTAATAAAACTAAAGTTATAGAAGGAAAAGCATAATATTTTTATGTCGATATTGTATAAGAAAATCATATTTGATTATCCTTAGATGTAAACAACCATCGCTTATGAATGGTGTCAAAAATTAACAACTATTGCCAATAAATGGTGGCAAATGTAAGTCAACAACCAATGCTAATGAATGGTGCCAAATGTAATGTGTACAAACCTCTGCTAGAGGATGCAATTGGTAAGGTAACATGTTTGTTAAAGACAAAATATTGAGGTTACCCATAATCCTATCAATATATAAAAGCAGATTGTTGTGCGCCGCTCAAGACGCTTATTCATAAATAACAAAATATTATCCCGAACAAGGGAAAAATGATAATGAGAAAGAGAGAGAAAAAAAAAAAAATTTTTTTTTTAATAATAACTTGTATGGTAATAACCAATTTATAAAATTTTTGTATCAAAATGAATTGAGGCAATTAGTACGAGTAGTATCTTCACAGGCACTGTGTAAGATGTTTGAGTATACTTGTAACATAAAATTAACACTTAAGAATGAAAATTTGAAACTTGGAACATAAAGAAATGATGGGCTATCATTTCTGTATGTTCTGGTTATAGTTTCATCGGGCTTATAATATAACAAATATGAATAGGTCATAATAAAATATGCTTGGAATACAGGAGGATATATTTCTAATATCGTCATATATTCCAAGTTAACATAAACTTAAAAGTAAATAACACGAAAAGTACCATGTTTAAATTTTAACTATGCATATGTTTTCCATGTACAAGCATTTCACAGATTCAAATACAAGGGTGTATTCAGAATTAAAGTTTCAAATCAACTCGAGTGTTGTACTAGAGTCGAGAGGAAAAAAAAAAAATATATACATATATCTACCTATATGTATATCTATTATTAGAAAGCGTTGAAATGTAAGTTATTTAAAATTCGGCTTACTGACAACAAAAGAAAACTGGCCACAACAATTCGGTTGATCAGGCCGGATTGAAGTGTCCGAGCATTTTACCATTGATAATAAATGTAGTCCTTGTAAGGATGGCCAGACCTCACAAGGCACTGATGATAATAGGACTATACGGGAATGTTGTCCAATTTAACGATGTCCTTTACGTGAAAGTCACCGGTTTCCTTACCATTTAAGTCGGCAAGTGTATATATTAAATCTGATTTTTTCTTTACTATTACATTTTTAACAAAACGTGGAGCTAACTTCTGTGCGAAGTAATTTAATGCATTAGATTGGACGAAGTTCCTACGCCACACTACGTCTCCAACCTGGTAAGTAACGTGTTTTCTACGTAGATTATAGTGATTAGCTCCCTTTTGGTAAGCCTTAAGAAGTGCGTTTGATACTTGTTCGTAAACCGTGGACAATTCTTTTAACTTATGTGCATAAACCTTTTGATGAGTGGAATCATGCGTATTGGACTCATTATCCGCTATCGGGTTACGATGCAAATCTCCATCCAATATTTGTTCTCTACCGTGCATTAGAAAATAAGGTGTGAAACCTGTAGCACAGTTAACAGTATTGTTCATGGCTGATTGCACTTGAGGAAGAAATTTTGACCAAGTTCGGTGATCAGATTCTACCAAAATGGATAGTGCCGTACCTAATGTTTGGTTGTATCTTTCTACAACATTATTTTGGGGAGTGTATAAAGAATTATAAAAGGGGGGAGATATGTTATAGTTTTTTAAAAGTTCTTTAAATTCTTTAGATATGAATTGTGGTCCGTTGTCACAGACAATGGTACGTGGTACGCCATGTATGAGAAAAATGTTTTCTTCTAAGTTTTTAATAATGCTTTTCGCGGTGCCTTTGCGCAGCGGGAACAACCAAGTAAACTTAGAGAATACATCGACACATGACAATATAACCGTGAAACCCGCATAACTTCTAGGCAGAGGACCTACTAAATCCAGAGATAGCATTTGCATCGGTCTCGTGACCTTTTTCGGGTTCACCGACATACCGTTGGGCGCGGCTGTACTAATTTTGTGTGCTTTACAAATAGAACATTGATTAATAAACTGTTTTACCTCTTTGTACATGTTTGGCCAGTAGTATCGGAGTTGTAACTTTTTGTACGTCTTAAAGACACCAGGGTGACAAGATCGAGTTGACTCATGTGACTCAGATACTATCTTTGTTCTATGTTCCTGAGGAATTACTTTTTTCCAAGCTGTGTCGTCTTGTAAAGCTAACTTAGTCTTAGTATGACGATACAATTCGTTATCTTTTATCTGGAAGTTTAGAAACCTTTGTGGGAATTCCTGACAACCCTTCCAAATATTTGAGTACCATTTATCATTAGTTGAATTCGAATCTATACTCGAAATTTTAGCAAGATCCATTCGCGAAAGGACATCTGGTACGATGTGTTGAGTACCCTTGCGGTGGATAACATCAAAAGAAAATTGTGAGAGTCGAGAGCTCCAACGCGCGAGACGACCACTAGGGTTAGACAATGACCCTAACCATTTTAAACTAGAGTGATCCGTGACAACTGTGAAATGCGCACCTTCTATGTACGGTCTAAAATGTGTAACGGAATCTAACACTGCTAAAAGTTCTCGTTCTGTAATACCGTAATTTCTTTCGTGTGTGTTCAAACATCGCGAATAATAAGCAATCGGATGCTCTGTACCCTCCAATATTTGAATTAAAACTCCGCCTATTCCAACCGAACTCGCGTCGCAGTGTATTGAAAATGGTTTAGTGAAGTCAGGACAGCTAAGGACCGGGGCTGTCGTAAGTGCTTGTTTTAGATCATTAAATGCATTTTCAGCTTCTTGTGTCCAAATGAATTTACTTACACCATTTTTTGAACCAGTAAGTTTTGATAGAGGTGCGGCTATGCTAGAAAACCCTTTTATAAAACGTCTAAAATAACCGCAAAGTCCAAGGAAAGCACGGATTCCTTTTGCGTTTTTGGGGACTGGAAATTCTTTTATACATTCTATTTTAACCGGATCAGTGCGAAGACCTTTGGAATCTACCATATACCCTAGGTATTTGAGCTCGGCTTTACAGAACTCAGATTTTTTTAAGTTAATGGTGAGACCTGCGTCTCGTAGCCGTTCGTAAACTTTTGTTAACAGTTTAAAGTGTGACTCTAAATCTTCTGACACTAAGATTAAATCATCTAAATAACAAAAGGCATTTTCATCGAATTCAGGCCCAAAAAGAGCGTCCGCCAGTCTTTGGAGCTCACTGGGTGCGTTTTTTAGCCCGAACGGCATCCGAGTGAATTCGAAGAGTCCTCGACCTGGGACAACAAATGCTGTTTTCTCACACGAGTCTTTATCCAAAGCAATCTGCCAAAAAGCTTTACTAAGGTCTATTGAAGAGACAAATCTGGCACCACGAAGTTTGTCAAGAATACGAGAAATGTATGGGAGCGGGTACGAATCCCGAGTAGTGACATTATTAATTTTCCTAGAATCAAGACAAAATCTACCAGTGCCATCCTTTTTTGTAACTATTAGGACTGGACTAGACCATGGAGAGCGTGAAGGACGAATGACTCCTAATTTGAGCATTTCGTCTACTTCCTTATCTAATTGCTTCTGTCTTGCCGGAGAAAGAGGGTAGTACCTCTGTTTAATCGGAGGCCCTGTAGTATGAATTTTATGTTTGACTAAATGAGTTAAACCTAACCCTTTTTTTTCATATGAAATGGATTCAAATTTTTTTATTATTTTTAATAGATTTCTATTTTCTGAGGGAGACAAGGATGAGGCCGGTCGAATTGCCCTTACCTCATTAATTTGTCCTGTCTTTTGTGGGTTGGGCGCCATTGAAAACAGTTCCGGTGCGATTTGGAACTGTCTCCAAAAGTTTACTCCCAAAATATAATTTGGGGATAACGAAGGAATGACGTAGAAAATAATGTTTTTTGTTATTAAATTATACGTCACCGGCAACGTCATTGTTCCTAACACTTTTTGTTTCGTACCGTCGGCTGTTGAAACATTAAAGTCAATTTTTATTAAATTAATACCCATCTTTAAAAAATATTTGTATGTGTCTCCTCCTATACACGAAAGTGAAGCTCCACTATCAAGTAGTGCTCTGCAATGTTTATCTTTAATACAAATATTGGCGTACGGGCGATTATCTCCTTCGATCTCAGAATCCCGTGGTAGTGGGCCCACTACGTCAGAATCCGAGACCGAAAGAAACTCTCTAACCAGTCGGAGCCAACTCTGCCACTCACGCTTCCCCTGCGCAAGAGAAGGTGCATGTCTAGAGCGGCTCCGTCCTAGTTTTTCCGATTCCTTATGTGTATTATGTTTATTTATAGAATTTATTTTGGAGGCGGAACTGTCGGAAGCTTTCTTCCTACAGTCTGATTTTGTGTGACCTATTTTTTTGCAATAGCTGCAGACAATCTTTCTGTCCGAAGGGACCTTAGAAGGATGGCATATCTCCCTATTTTTATTATCAATAGAATTATAAGATGAATTTTTTTGAAAGTGTGTAGAAGAAGTATGATCGTTGTTCACATTAGAATTATGAACAAAACGACCCTGGCTATTAGAAGTGTAAACCGGTTTAGATTGAAAGTGTTTTGATTGATTATTAAAATTATTCGGAAGAGAGTGATTGCTGGCAAATCTATTATTGGAATATGTATGAGGTTGTTGATTATTATATTTAGTATTGTAATGTTTACTACCAGCATAAATTTTGCCTGTATAAGAGGGGGAAGGTGAAGGTTGCTTTTCTATTTCAGGAATTGAGAATGATTCTAATTTATTTGTAGCATTTACTAGTTCCTCAAAATTGTTAAAGTCCCTAGACGCAAGCAAATTAACATACATGGGGAGCAAAGCTCGCATGCATAATTGGAGTAATTCAATATCTGGTAATTTAGAATCGAGCATGTTATTCTGAGCCTTCATTCTCAAGGTGAACTCAAAAGCAGTCATACCGGTAGGTTGCTTCATGTTAAATAACTCCTTTTTAAGTGATAATTGTTTATGTTCCCCTTCAAATTGTTTTATTAATAGTGTCTTCAGACTATCCCAAGTTAGTTCGGGGGTATAAATGGATCTAAACCATAATAAAGCCAAGCCTTCTAAAATATCCGGAAAACATTTTACTATATTCGAATGTAGAACGTTTCTTGTCCTGCATTTCTCGTCGATGTGTAGAATAAATTCTCGAACACAAGTTGACCCATTAAATTTGATATCCCAATTATTGATCGTGTTTGTTGGAGGATGTGATTCGTTATAAATAATTTTAGTATATTTAATGACTTTGGAACTTGAGTCACTGTCTTCGTCCGTGTTCGATGTTTCCTCATGTTGTTCCGTGATTTTCGTAACTTTTATGATTTTATTATGCCTTCTGGCTTGAGTACGCATTTCCTCTAAGGTGTTTGCCGGTATTAGATTTCTTGTAGTTAAATCCATAGATAAATCTTCTTTCGATTTGCCATTAATATTCTCGATAGGCCCTGACATCGTGAATTTTTATTCGTAGAACGGAAAAAGAGAGAAAAAGAAAAAAAAAAAATTTTAAATTTATAAATTTTTCACAACCCTGATCTTGTTTGAAAATTATTCTAAGTTTTTTTTTTTTTTAAATTATTAATTGTGGCAACCTTGTTTTTAAAATTATTATTTTTACGGGAAGAGAGAAGAAATTCGTGGCAACCCTGATATTTAAAATTATTTCAATAAATGTTTGTAAAGTAAAGCTGTTATAACTAATAAAAACAATTATTATAACATAATATTTCGGGGCAAATGAAATAAAATGCTAGAACGTTTTTCAATTAGCAAAGAATTTAACATGAAATTGAAAGGTAAACAATAGAAAACATAAACATTATTTTGACAGAACTGTCACGTTAAGAATGTAAACAACATTATTTATGAAATGTCTGATTGAAATTTGAAAATGTCAACAATATATTATTTTGACAGGTAACAGCTGTTGCTTTGGTAATAGCTGATGTTATTTGGAAAGAAATCATTGATGTTTTGATTATAAACAATTACTCTCAATTATAAATCTCGGCAGTACGAATTGTTATTGCAACAAATGTCAGAAACATAAATATGTAAATCCTTTTCTAGAAGAATTATGTATGAGTGATCGCGGTAAATCAACATTGATTTCTTAATATAAGACTGTAAAAGTTGATAAACTTTGTACGGTGACATTTAGAAACAATAACAGTAATTATATTTCTTTGCAAAATACTTGCACATGGATAGCATTTTTAACATTGACGTTATGTTAAATTCCAAATACCAAGGTAAAATAAATCGAGCCCAAAACACGTTGAGTGCGCCATTGTTACCGACCATTATTACTGTTACTATGATTACTCACCTTTTGGAGGTTAGGTGCATCAGGCCGGATTGAGACTCTATCTCAGCGCCGTGGGGAAAGGCGATTTTACCTTGATAGATGGGGGTGTATTTTAAATCAAACATCGGTTTCACTTTGGAAATTAAAATATGACGTGTATTGTACCGAAAGCAAATGATAACAAATAACAGAGTGACTCACCCCGAGGACCGAATGCAATCTAACCTAACTAACGTCCCTGCACTTCCTAGTCGATCCGCAACTCATCACAACGGGATGGCTAGGATTAGCCTGATGACCAGCCTGATCGTCATCCTTCAGTCTCCTCCGCGGCAAGGCAGGACCTCCTTCATGTAATGTGGATTTCCGGAGACGATCTGATCGTCATCCGAATTAGGGCCAATTGGAATTCCCTTCCAGCGAGGGTACGGGGCGCGCCAGGGAGCACGAGGGGACTTCCGAGGTATTACGGCTCGCGTTGATCTTCTTATCACCCAGCGGAGCGCATGTCCGGGGTATTTCGTGCAATAACGGAATCGATCTTACAGTCGACATTCGGCAGGTGCCCGCAAACGTGATCGGTTCGATGCAATTAAATAACCGATCGCCATGATATCTTGCGATGAATCATCCGGATCCGCGGTTGAACTATATCGGCACATTAAACTTAGTTGCACAATGATTTCTCGATATTCGAGTAGGATGGAACTTAGTAACACCGGCACCCGTTTGTTTTTTCAAAACATTACGTCCCTTTTATATTTTCACAATAAAATGCTAATTGACTGTCCCAGCTATGATGTTGCCCAATCATCATCGAAGCGAGAGTGAGTCTTCTTCTTTTTCTTTTTCCGGAACCGGAAAACTAACGCCCCCTGTCCTCGGTGTTGCCCGTCCCCTCGTTGAAAAAAACCATAGTCACCAATTAAACGGGTACTTAATAGTTCGTGCTGCTACGGATCAATGTTATAAAGCAGTGTTCATAAATGAAAAATTTAATGTTATAAAGTAGTGTTCATAAATGAAAAATTTAATGTTAGCAGTGTTCATATTTTAAAAATAAAAAAGATAATAATTTTAACACTGCTTCATAACAATATCTTGTTGAATTCTTGTCATATCATGTGTATCATCAATCATCACTGTTGATCTCTTTGCAAAAGAACCATAAGTGCAAAAATCAATGTTTCGAAAAAATCGAGCATAATTTTTTTTTTATATTTCTGAATATTTGAATTTGTAGTTAATGCTAAAGAAACTTATTTTAATTTGTGTTTTTGATTAAATTGAATTGCGCCATGATTCAGGGGTTTCAAAATTAGAAATAAACTTATCTTACGTACAAATTAAAATGGAAATTTAGCAGACGCGGCGTTTTTACACAGCAAAGCGATTTTTCACAGTAAAAAACCAGTGGATATCTTTGCGGTCGATTTTTTTTTGCGCACTAATGGTTCTTTTCCATTGCGTAATTGAATTGAATCGTCTTAAACCGTAGTGCACTAACCACTTTTTGAAATTTAGAATGAGTTAGAACTTGAAATGAGAACTCCAAATCATAATCTATAGTTTTGCCAGAGAGAACCAATCAGAAAAATACTGTCTATGATTGGTCAAGACAGAATTTCTCTGACTGGTTCTCTCTGCCAGAGCTAGATTATGTTTTGGAGCCCTCATTTCAAGCAATAACTCAGAAACTGCAAAAAGTGAGTTAGTGCACTGTGGTTAAATTGATCCAATTGTAATTTTGTTTGTAATTGTATTGTATATAAAAAATATTAATTGATTCCCTTGAAAGCGCGAACTGTAATATATTTCATACATATTTAAGTTTAGAAGAAGCGAACGAACATAAACACAGACACAAACCCTTGAAAGCGCGAACTGTAATATATTTCATACATATTTAAGTTTAGAAGAAGCGAACCAACATAAACACAGCAGAAAAATCAACTTATCTGCACACTTGGTACCTACTATACACCAAGTTAAATAGCACATATTAGCAGAATTCTCAATACAAACCGAAACCTTATATGAAAGCGTAAGAGCTTTTAACAATCATGTTAAATAATGAAACAATTAGGTAACCTGAAATAACATCATGTTATTTCGCTCATTACAGAATGAATAATATTTTCACTCCGTCTGCGAGACGATAAAGCTTGTTATTTTATTTCTCATGAGAGTGTCATTTCTTTTGTTGTCAACATCCAATAATAATTAAACTTCAGAAACAGAAATCTGGGAAATTGTAAACACGTCTGTGTTGGTGGTGGAAATTAAAAACGTTGTGTAGTTGTCCCGAATGAAAAAGAAATAAAAATATTGTACATTATTGGTATCGGCTTTCGGAATTCCATGACCCAGTTGCCATTTGTGTTATCTGAGTTTTGTTGAGTTGTTCGACAATATTGGTTGTTTGTAAATCGAGCAAATTAAACCTTTGAATTCGACTATTTGTTTTTGAAAAACTCAACGATTGCGCTACATTAAAAATAGAGAAAAATACATCGAGTTTTAATAATATGGCCTGACAATATACAAAATATATAAAGCGCTTTCCAATAAATGTATTCTTTCTAAAATTCTAGTTTAAACAACATATTTTCAATTTTTTATAAGAAAAACTCTCTTTTTATAACTTTTGAAGGTTATTCCCATCAATGTAATATATCTTTGAAGAAGATAACAATAATAATCTAAACGAAAATATGAAACAGAATAAGACACAGAAAAATAGAAAAATATAATGGTCGTAACTGGGACTCGAACCCAGAACCCCTCGTCTAACCGGGACATGCGCGTTTACTAATTCCGCCATTGCCACCTTCTGTCAAACCGTCATATATGTCATATTTATTTAAACTTCATATTTCAAAAGAATTCACAATATTATCTTCTACTATTTCTTTTCCATAATATAGGCAACTACCCTTTTTATTGGAAACAATCATTCTAAGAATTGGTTTGTAACCTAGATAGCGTCTCGGTTAAATATATCCGATTTTATTTAAATGGAACAAACTATTGATATTTTTATAAAAGTCAAAATGAATATTCAATTTTAATACATAATTAATAAACGTAACGCGAAAATTTGCCATATTAATTTTTGTCGCATTCGTAACGCCTCTCTCAAGATAATCAATATAATTAGTTAATAAAAGATGTACGTGATACTTACGTTACTTAATTTATCTACAATACATATGTCGATATTAATACTAATTCATAATTCAATAAAGTAACTTACATAATTATTTTTTTTATGAATACTTGTTCATAAATTTTATGAGATATATATATTTTTACATCAAAACTTGAAGTACACTTGTAAGTAACATATTATTATTAATTTAAATTTTGCTTTATAATTTCATTAAAAAAAAATTATTTACCTATGCTGTAAACAGCTTATTCGAAAAAAAGCTATATAACTAATCTGCAACCAAAATGTATTTTCGTCACAATGAATTTCACAACAGTCAGTTAATTTTTTTAATCGTTCTGTTTCTTTTATGGAATGAAGATCTCAAGATGTTTGGGAAAAAAGGGTTTAAAATTCTACTAACGGTTTCTATTCTTCATTGTTAAGTCTAGCAGTCGAGCAGTCGAGCAGCTGCGACGGTCATTCTTCCTGGAGTGGTCATTCTTTTTTTACCATCACGATTGGGGCCATTACGTCCTATTATCTATTCCGAGGGTCTGCTGCGGCCACAGCTGCCGTCTATTCACTAAGGAAGGGGTTAAAAGACAACACACGACACGAAACGGACGTTTGTGATTAATGATGAAATGTCTTTATCGTAAAGACTTGTGATAAGTACGATTTGATTGCTTTATTTTGTGCCCCTAATTAAGCGTATTAGATAAGAAAAATATGTCTACAGGAATTCGCCAAATATCTTTTCATTAGTAAGTAGGTATTAAGTTATCAAAATAGATTCAGTAGATAGTAGTTAAGTTTGATTTTGTAGGATAAAGTATAATTAATGCTCGATTATGATTTAGTATTATGCTCAAATTGATTGCTTTCGTGAAAGACCAGGAACATTGACATTGTACTCGTAATAATAAATAATAGACTATTCGCTTTGAAGTTGCGACAAGTGTTTTGTATACTTGTCGCAACTTCAAAGCGAATAGTCTATTATTTATTATGTATACTTAGAGTTTTTTCAAAGGGTGTTTTTTCAAACATAGTGTTTTGTATACTAAGGACGGGTTGTTTCAAAAAATTTGATGGATTCATCAAATATTTGAAGTTAATTTTCATGTTTTGTGTAAGTTCTATTCAAGTTCTGTGATTATTTCAGTATTGTGAGGCAACTTTCCTATAACAATATAATAACAGAACTTGAAAAGAACTTACACAGAACGTGAAAATCAACTTCAAATATTTGATGAATCCATCAAATTTTTTGAAACAACCCATCCTTAGAGTTTTTTCAAAGGTTCAATTTGGAATTCATAAAATTGAATGGAAATATAACGGAATTGTAAAAGATTGCGTGTAGTGTAAAAATATTTCTGGATCATTGTTGTTTGCTTCAGTGAAACCCATAATCAGATTATTATGGGGTTGATTTAGTTTTGTAGCAATTTAAATCGTATTATTAATTTAGTTAATCGATAAAATTATTATCAACAGAAATGTTAAGTGCCCTTGAGGTGATATTGTTCACTAATCGTATGCATGTATGATATATGATATGTATATATGTATGACTTTATAAGAGACGATGAAAAGAAAAATAATTTACTTTAATTATCACAATTTTTTTTTAATTGTTGTAAGTGATAAAGGAAAATTAGATTCATATAAGTTATTGAGTGTGAACAGCCTGCTTATATTAATGGCATAAGGTTCAGCTTGCTCTACCATTTTGGCAAGGATTATATGGGAATATTTGGAATCCTTCCAAAATATGTAAACGGTTAAGTTTCACGATAATGGAGACATAATAACGATTGTCCTGGTATTATTTGATACGGGATATGGAATAATGTTAAAGTCGTCATCTTTCTGTAAAAGTGCTTTTTCAGGATTCAACAGATTTATACAATTATTTTCGATCGTACTTACTCAAAGCTTAAAAACCGTTTGTTTTTAGAATTTTAGAATTTTAGAATAGAATTTAAAAATCTGTTTTTTAATACATTTATTTAATCTTCAGTATAAGCACCGGTTAAACTACCAAAGCAGTTAGTCAGCAAGTCAGTTCCACAATATTAATTATAACAGTAAAGCTCACTTCTAAATTTCTGACTCACACAAAGTTGTAATTTTTTAATTTATCTATTTTTAGAACTACATTATGTTTTAAACTACAATATGAAATACATTGTCGCTATAATAAAGGTAGTTCTTTATGCAAGAATTTTGATTAAAATATTTTCCAATTTACATGATTATTTTTTTTTTAACATGAATACCCCACAAGAGTCCAACTGCTCCCGTCTGGAGCCAGTGATGTAGCATCCCCAATCGGGGTATGTTATTAAGCCTAAGGTAGCGGGAGGGGAAGGAGATGGGGAAGAGGAAGGTGGGGAAGAACCTGGCTATTCAGATCTGGTCACCAAACACGGCTAACGCCATTTCACGCAACGTTTCAATTCTGAATGGTGTAAACCAGGGCGATACTGAACGTGCCGCAAATATACTACCTGCATATATATTATTTTAAATGATTTAATTGTGAAATAACACAAATTTATCAAATAAAATTTATTTGCCACGCCAGGATTCAAACCCGCGACCTTCGTCGAGAGCCTTACCGCTAGACCACGCCGGCCGACATGAACTCATCAGCTATTAAATTCAGAAATTCCGAGGGGTTTGTAAAGTTTGTATACATTTAAAAATTTTAAAATGTTTACATCTCTGTTCTAAAATCTCGTAAAAGCTTGGTTATGCCCGAATCTGGCATATTTCAAGGTTGTAGTACAAAAAACCGTTTTTTCCCAATGCTTTTTAAAGGCCTAATCTGACTATAAAATAAATATACATATATTGTGTCTGACTATAAAATAAATATACAAGGTTACGATTTTTAAAGATCTGTAGATAAAAAACTTACGAATTTAAATGTAGTCACCTTTGTAGGTATTATAGAAACATATAAGCCAACTTCTAGTTTTCGTTAATATGCGTTTTTAAAGTCAGCATTCCTAAAATTGTTTTTCGTTAGTTCATCGAGAAATCTTTCACATTCTTCATTAAGATAATCTACCTTCGTTGAGATAACTTTCAAAATCTCATTTAAAAACTTTCTTTGCTCAAGTATCAGATTTCTCGATGAAAAGAGGAAAAAACGTAATTGAAAATCAATCTGAAGGAATCTTATCCGAAAAAAGAGTGTTTCACGAACAGCCTCGAAAGAAAGTTACCTGATTTTTTACAATCACTTTTTTCAAAAGAGTTTTCTAGCATTAGTGTGAGTAGAAGCGATAACACGGAGTAACAAACGAAGCTAATAGAGAGTTGAGGGAAGTTTCCAGCAAGAAACTTGGCGGAATGATGTCAGTCTGCTTAAACAAATGGGTCATGGAAGGTGGTTCCTAAAATTGTTAAGCTTAAATAATGTAGCTTTTAAATAATATTTTCGTACTATGTAAGTTTAAATTTCTTCTTTTTTTATTCGTTGTATAAGTTTTGTGAATAGTTTTTAATATGTTTTTTTATCTATATTGAAGCAAACAGACTCGGACTGATCAAGTTATGCTTATAAATAATCATCTGACACTTTAAATATAACAGCCAGGCAGCCTCAATATGCGTATCATTTATCAATATACCTATCTAAATAATTCCATTCCTAACAACAGGGTTATTAATTGAGGCCTAGGTGTTTGAACTCCTGTCTTATTTGACGTAATCCGAAAATCGTCGTTCAGAATCATATTGAATTATTTGACATCTGTTGCTGCCGACTCTTGGTTTTTTCAGTTTTGCGTCAAATTTAAAATGTGATTGTTGAAATGACAATTCTTTTTCAAACTTTCTTCAGGCAGGTAAACTGTCAACCATAATGGTCAACAAAATTTTGATAAAGAATTCGTATATAACAAAAGTTCAAACAAGTGGGCCTTATTCATAAAATGAATGATTGTGAAATATACAGGAAAAGCTTATTTGTTTTAAATTGTTCTTTCCTGTCGTTTTATAGAGATTTATGATAGTAGTCAAAATATTTTAATAAACTCGTGAAAAATTGTTTCGAATTTCCTTCGTCCACATTATTAAAATTTCAACGAAAATAAAACCGCCGTGTTAACTACCTTTAGACGCATCTTATTAATCCTATTTGGGTCGGAACAAAATTCTACAAACGTAGAATAAACACCATTATAATTCCAATCAACCCGAGGGATGGAATTCCACACTTTGGAGCCGTCGTAAAAGGTGGAAGAGGCTTTGGAAAAATGCGAGTAAGCGATTCTAGCACGTTGTTAGTTGTTGGCAGGTACTTTTTCCTGTCCCATTTGGGCACGTTAACTAAAGCGGGTTAAATGTCTCGGGGCTGAAAGGGAAGTTCTGACCCAGTTGGGTGATAGAACTATGTACACTCACTGACCCTAACAGTCAAAACATTTTCAGGGTGGTACCATTCTCCAAAACTAACAAAAAATATTTGGTCACCTGTAAATATGTTGACGATGTCATCACAGACGGTGATTTTTTTACGAAAAAACTCAAGTTTTCAAAAAAAAAAAAAAAGTTTTCAAACTAAAATATAAACAATTTTCGTTGTAAAATAATGATTTATGCACTATCAAAAACAAATTAATTCATAATACGTTATATTTTTACGTGAATACTTCACGAGTGTCCCAACTGTTTAGACTACGAGACTACGGCATCCCAAATTGGGGTATATTGTGAGACGGATGGTAGTGATAAGGAGAATGATATATTGAAGAGGACAGGTGGGTAAATACCTGGCTATCAAGGTCAGGTCACTAAACACGAATAAGGCCATTTCAAGCAATATTTCGATTCTGCTAGGTAGTCTTTCACAATGGCGATACTGAGAGTATCCACCACTCCTATATTTTTATTTTTTATTTTATTTTATATTTATTAACGCCCTAGTGGGCTTTTACAAGAAAAGAAGCAAATATATAATTAACAATATTAATTACATGTATTACATAATCAATAAAACAGAATAAATATGAATGCAATCGACTCGTTATGTAAAGAATATTACAACATAAAAAAGAAAAGAAATGAAATAGTACAAGTTGTACTTACAAAAAACTAAAACAATTCAGCTTTAAATATTTGTACATATTATTAATAATAAGACCTGGCATCGAACAAAGTGTAAATAGAACCGCAAAAATATTATAAAGTAAGTATACATTTTACTGGTGAGGTTTAGATGAGAAAATATATTATGAGAAAAACAAAAAAATAATAAAAGTTAATTATTAGCAGATAGAATCGAGATTAATTGATTTTTGAAACATTCAAAACTGTCAACACTAAATATATCTATAGATTCGCAGTATTTATTCGCAAGGTTATGGATTCTTGGAATTGGTGAGTATATAGAGTAATTAGTGTTGTGTTTATTGTTGCATTTAAAAATATCTTTACTACGAGTTTGTCTAGCGGGTATGCTAATGCAAATTAGTTCCAACAAATTAGGGCTGTCAATTAAAGATTTTATAGTTTTGTATAAAAATAATAAATCAATTAACACTCTTCTATCTGATAATTTGAGAAGTCTGGTTTCAGCGCGTAAGTAATTATAATTTATAAATTCAATTGGAATTTTCATTTTAAAATTGATGTACCGAAGAAATTTGTTTTGTACCTTTTCCAATGATTGAGAATGAACATTGTAGTATGGTGACCAAACAGAGGAATTGTATTCTAATCTGCTTCGTACTAGTGAGCAATACAGATGTTTTAATGTTAACATACTTTTAAAATTTGCCCCCATTCTCAAGATAAAACCTAGTATTCTCATTGCATCGCTTGTTATTTCATCGATGTGTACATTGAACTGTAGACTCTCATGGAATATAACACCAAGATCACGAATCTGCGATACACGAAGAAGATTTACACCATTCATATCATAAGAAAAGTTAAAAGGATTTTTACCTTTGTAAAAACTAATAATCTGGCATTTACCAATATTTAGTTGTAAATCATTGACAGAACACCACGCGCATAGTTTGTTCAGGTTTAACTGCAGAATGGCGCGATCGTCATCGTTTCTAATTGTTCTGTAAATCTTCAGATCATCAGCAAATAATAGGACTTTAACATTACTAAAAATATTAACTATATCATTTATGAATAAACAAAATAATATCGGGCCCAAATGAGATCCCTGTGGTACCCCACTCGAGGCTGCAAATGTATAAGAAGTAAACGAATCAACTTTGACCGCTAAGTACCTTCCCAACAGATAACTCTTAAACCATTCCAAAATACTCCCTCTCATTCCCAACAACTTCAGTTTTCGTAATAAGAGTCTGTGGTTAACCTTATCAAATGCCTTACTAAAATCAGTATATATGGAATCAGTTTGATGTGATGAAGTCAGGGCATTAACAATGTCATTCGTGTATAATATTAAATTGGACAGGGTTGATCTTCCTTTGATAAATCCATGTTGACGCGGTGAGATGGTGCGATTGATTTGGGATGTCAATTTGTCTAGTACCAGGCTTTCAAAGAGTTTGGGTAATGTAGACATGGTGCATATTGGCCTATAGTTTGTTACGTCGCTCTTATTTCCTTTTTTAAAAATGGGTGTCAAAAGACTAAACTTCCAAAGGTCAGGGAACACACCTGATGAGAGTGACTTTGTAAATAACTTATGTATGGGATACGATAATGTATGCATACAATTAACTAAGAATCTGGGTGGAACTTTGTCAGGTCCTGCGGATTTGCGGGAATCGAGACTCTTCAGCTTGGATATAATATCATCTATGGTTAGAGTACAATCAGATATATCAAGAGTCTCAACTAAATTAGAGCAAGAGATATTGCTATCTACATTTGCATTAACATATACACCGCTAAAAAAATCGGCGAACAGATTAACAGTTTCCTGAAGATTTTGGGATAGTTTAGAATCGAATGACATAATACTAGGTATACAAGTACCGTTTTCTTTTTGGGATTTAACATATTTCCAAAAGAAATTTGAGTCGTTCATGATAGAGCCTTCAACATCACGTATGTAAGTTTTGTAACATTCTGCAGAGAGCTTATTGCAATCTCCCCTCAATTTTTGAAACACGGAATAATCGATAGCCAGGCGACTTTGTTTGAATTTCTTATGAGATATTTTTTTGAGGTATATTAAGTCTATCAGGTCTTTTGAGAACCAATTTGGGTATTGAGTTTCCCTGTAAGCCGTAAAAGGTACAAATTTTTCAATTGCAGAATTAATAATGGAGTAAAAAAAGTTAAGGTGTGCATTGATATCAGCCTCGCTATCCAAGAATGACCAGTCAATCTGTTTGAGATAGTTGGAAATTTGTACATAGTCTGCTTTTTTGAAATTTCTAGTTTTTACTACCCTTTTTTCAATAGGAATTGGTTTGAGGTTAGACATGCATATTTCTAGTGGTGGATGGTAAACATCAACAGGTAATAGTATTTCGGTACTTCTCGCAACACAGATATCAGACACATTTGACAATGCCAAATCCAATGTACGACCACCAATATTATGAATACTATTACACTGAGTTAGTCCTAAGAAGAGAGCCATATCTCTAATTACACGAATATTAACATTAGAACAATAATTGTCAGAATTCATATTACACCAATCGTATTGAGGCAGGTTGTAGTCACCAACTAGAAGTAATTTAGTGTTAGGGTTTTTAGCACAGATTGATTCAACCTCGTCACAGTGATTGCTGTAGCTTTGGACGTCAGAATTTGGAGGTAAATATGCACATCCCACTATTAATTTACCACTAGAAGTGTTCACTTTGACAAAAAGTTGCTCTATGGATGGGTACTTCGTGGATATTTTTAAGGAGCTGAGATTTTTTGAGATAGCTATGACCACTCCGCCACCTCTTGATTTGGCACTTGTTTTCGAATTTCTATCCGTACGATAAATATTAAAATTAGGGAAGCCTAATTCAGCCGAATTAATTCCTGAATCGAGCCATGTTTCCGTTAATATGAAAATATCACTGGTGATAGTTGCCGCCGAAGTCAATAATTTAGGAAGTTTTGTACGGACCCCTCTCACATTTTGATAATAGCATTTTATTTTATTTTGCTTTAGTTTTTTGGCGTACAATCAATAATTTTGGGTATGGAGTTTATATATTTGATGGTGATATTGGTTTCACCATTATTCTTTCTGGTCTCAAGTTGTTGGCGTAAGTCTAGAAGTTGGGTCCTCTGCAACAGCGTTTGATCACTTCTGGCCTTGACACCATTTTTCAGTTTAGCATTATTGGTCAAGATCTCACGTGCCGAGATAAAATCCTTAAATTCGACCTTAATTGGTCTAATTTTGTTTGGTTTTTGTAGACCCAGTCTGTACATCTTTAACATATTAGGTATAATTTCACTGTTTACATCGCCTATCGCTGAGGTAACTTTGTCGTTGTCCATTGTTATAGCCGTGGTTTTTGATTCAGATAAACTTTCAGGAACATTGAATAGAATTATGTTCTTCGCTCTGGTTTTCCTATCCTCAGCTTCCGCGAGCAAATCATTGATTGAAGAGGTGTTATTAGCTGGCGGTTGAGGTTTGTCAATTATCCGTTCGTAGGATTCTATTTTACCAACAAGAATCCCCACCTTCACTCCTACATCTGTCATGTTTCCAGAGACGGCGGAGAGAAGAGATAATATTTTTGTCATCTGATCTCTGGTTATTTTGAGCGCAGGATCAGTTATGGCTTTGTGAAGAGCACTAATTGATTCAGTCGCATTATTTAAGGAAAACACAGCACTGTCGTTGTTATTCATTGTAGAAAAATAAAAGTTTATTTGTTTAATTATGGACAAGAAATAACTTGTGACAACCCTGTCGCATTAAGCGGAATTACTGACACAATCACACGCAAATACGTAGCACATTCAACACACACATCAATTGTAGTGCACTGGTGTTGTAAATAATGTCACTTCTCACAATGTTAACTTTGTAAGTTTAAAGTTATTATAATGCTTGCACAGTTGAGTTTAACACCAACGACTTCGATTAGCAATAGTTACTAAAGTGCACCGAGAAGTTAGAGTTTTTGTAGTGATTTATTCCGTATTATCAAGTTTATTTAGGAGCGTTAAAACAACCGACCGTTATACTTAATATTGTTGTTGTAAAATAGGTAGGTATATATTATATTATTGCTTTTAGTCGTGCTTAAGTATTTAATATTATTTAAAAAGATTTTTTTAAACATTACATCATGAATTCTACATAAATATCACGTAGGTACTCATAAATTCATTTTAACCTAGTCTATTTTTTAAACTCTACTTAATGAGTAATGACTTAGAACTAACATACTATTGACCTTAAACATTTAAAATTGATCCTTTAGCAGAAACTTTTAGGTTTTATTACCCACATACAGTCAGTGTCTTGGTGGTATCCCATTACTTACATGTTTAATGTTTAATACATTTTATAAGTACGTAAAAATGTTTGTAGGTACTTATCTTTTCAAAAAATAATGGGAAAAAATAAATAATAAAATTCATGTTCGTATAATGTACTACAGATGTCGCTGTCTGTGATAAGGTAGAGATTGAGGGGTAAACTAACATTAATAATGGACAAGAAACAAAGAAGATTCAAATTTCTGAAAAGGGTTATTTTAGATTACAGAATTTGGATACAAATCTTTTCCTGTATGAAAGTATCCTGTAAAAGCTAGCACTTAAGCAAAACATTTTGTCACTTTCAACTTCAAGTGCGTTGTAACGGGTAAAGATACAATTCTTTTCTGCATCATATTTATTTTCCAGTTACAAGCTTTGGGGCAACTTTTGACAATATTCCAGGCGTTGCGCGGAGGCAGGCCGAGCTTTGACACGGGATAACGACACGGGGCGGGCGAAGGAGAAAACTTCCCAGACGTTTCTTTGTAAACAAACTCCTGTTTCTTTGCTTTTCCTCTTTTCCATAACTGCACGTGAATAATTCTACTTGGCCTCGCTACTTATCATTTTGAGCATGTTTCTTGTGCCGCCTACATGCTTTGAAAGAATGGAAACATTGTGACATTTTTTGAGATCTTTTCAGTGCGTTTTTATGGGAGATTTTAAATGCAGCCTCTACTTAAGCGATCATTTTCATTTGGAAAAAAAAATCATTGACCGACTTATTAAAATTTACATAAATTCAGTGTTTTCGACCTTGGCCCAGGAGGTCTAGCACGGTCGATCGATAAAACTCTATATCAAAAGTTATTGACCAAATCCGTCATCTATTCATCAGGTTAGTTAGCGATATTTGCGAGCACGGTCAACATATGATTCCGACAGTCGGTTGACAAAATCCGACGTTTTTAGCCTCGTGACCTTCTGTGTGTCAGACAAGCTGTCAATATATTTTTAATAAAGTCGTTCGTTATGCAAAACGACTGCTTATATGGCATTAATGAATGGAGTTGAACTTCGAAACTCTTAGAATTGAAAGAAATCGTACACGCGATTCATATATTCTATACTCAATTAATTCACCTAAGACGCGATCAATTGATTACATTCCAACTAACAAAAACGAAGTTGTTCATATATGACTAAAGATCTCGTTAACTTCTTCAATCTTTGCAAATGCACTTTGTGGCGTCAATTTTTAATTACCTACACGAAAACAAATAACTAATTAACTCCTGTTTAGAGTCAAAAAGTACATGCTAAGTGCCAATGTACATTAAAGTTAGTATTTCTATTCGAAATTGCCAATTTAATAGTATTTTTTTTTCAAAACCGTTGGATGTTTAGGAATGTAAATCCATACTCACATCCGCCAGTGTAGCCATCGTGAATCAATTTCTTATTAATTCCCTATCAATATCGGTTTGGTTGTCAATTGCCCCACCGTGTCGCCTATCGATCCGATCTTGTTGAGTTATTAATTTGATGGTGCTAAACCCTCTGATATTGAAAATAATATTTTTTCGAAGAAAACTTCTTCATTAAGGGTTTTACTTTGTGATGGCATTATTTTATTTTTATTAAAACACAAATATCTTTGTACACGTCACTTTTATTTAATATACACTCAACATGTTTCGTGGGCGATGCTCACATCCTGGATGTTGAGTGTATATTAAATAAAAGTGACACGTTGAGTGAATGTTAAATAAAAGTGATGTGTACAAAGATATTTGTGTCTTAATAAAATTAAAAATAATATCCCAGTAAACGTAATAAAATGTACCAATCTGAAGATGCCCTCAGCGGGGTAAAAGTATGAAACATTATGACAACATTATGTCATCAAAATAACTCCATAATACTTTCTACAATTTCATTGAAATTTTTATTTTTATTCAATTCTGGCCAGATTTAATAGATATTTAGGTATTTATCGTAACACCATTTTGAAATAAATTTAAATACGAATTTCGTAATTTGTCGATTATCGGTTAAACAAATAATTATCGATGTACATAAAATGATTGCTTTAAATTATGTAGGTAACTAAGATATATTTCTAACAGTAAAAAATAGCACGGAAATATAAGATCAAAACAAATGAATTTGGTTTTTTTTTTTCATAAAATATGTATACCTATTACAAAGGTCAAAATATACATCAAATATGTTTACTTAATACAAAGTATTCGCAATCTCCTCTGCCCGTACAAATACAACACAGCCTATATTGTAAATCTGCGTTCTGCATAATATATTTGTACGACGCTCCTCAGTGTGGGGTCATGCATTAATATTGAACATGCAGATGTATGGAACGACTTGGGAGGAATAAGTCTGTATTCTTATACAAATAATGTAGGCAAAAAGTGCTGACATGTCAAGACCAGCAGAGTGCACAAGGATTAGGAGGAATTTATGATTTAGACGTAGGGTCGCTATGGAGTAGAGTACATAAGCCATGAATGTTAGTGGTTCTGAGAACCAGAATGTTAAATTTTATGTATTTTTCAAAGGGGATTCGATGCGGGATTTAAAATTTAAATGAATCCACAAAAAACAATGTTGATTTATTTGTAAAAAAAGGGGGTACCATGTTGTATTTGCGGTGGTGGTACACTTGTCTACTTATTCGTAAACAAAATACTCCAAAATTACATAAAAAAAACTTCTATAGGTGCCTGTAAAGCGCAGAGTTTATTTAAAAAAGCACTAAAATATTTCATCTTATAAATTTTTATTTTTTTCACTACACCATTTCAAATACGCTTTACTTTGACCGAAAAAATTATAAACTTTATATTACCATACTAACTAATTATATAAAAAAAATAACTTAGGTTTAATTGATACATTGAAAATAATTTACCTTTAATAAAAAATAATTAGTTACATGAAATGTTAACACGGTTGATTACTGCTTTATTTACATTAGCTCCAAACAGGAGACCCTGGGAAAAATAATTTCCCTCAGGGCCTGTGTCATCTTCGGGGATGCTCTGTGGAAGGTCTTTTTAAGGAAAAAAAGGAGAGGAAGTTCTGGAAAGGAAAAAGGTAGAAGAGGTGGGTAGGAATCTAGAGTTCAGTGTGTCCAGGTCATCCGCCGCCAGATCTGGACAAACCTCACCCCATGAAACCCTGCTAAGTCACCAAACACAGCGACCACTTGGAGTGACATTGGCAGAAGTGTTGGTTATACAATAAATGGTTCCCGGGACGGCGGTACCCATTCCCGCCTCCCAAATTGAAAATGTACTACTAGTGATACCCTTTGTTTTATTCTTATAAGGATAAATATTTATAAAAGAATATATTCGAAAAGAAAAGAATAGTCGTCTTTAAAATTTTGTGCTGGAAAAAAATGCACGGGATTCCATGGACAGCCAGACGCACAAATGTATCCATTCTGGAAGAGCTAGCTATCCACAATAGGATTTCAACTATTTGCCTACAACGTATTTTAAAATTTTGAACACGTTGCTGGACAAACTGAGGAGTCCAACTTGGAGAAGCTCATAGTCACTGGCAAAGTGTTTGGCAGAAAAGGCAGA
Source organism: Glyphotaelius pellucidus (assembly GCA_936435175.1). Lineage (NCBI taxonomy): Eukaryota > Metazoa > Arthropoda > Insecta > Trichoptera > Limnephilidae > Glyphotaelius > Glyphotaelius pellucidus. The sequence goes on along the minus strand of OW386551.1, from coordinate 36,208,452 downwards.
GGAAGGTGACCAATGCGCTGGTGATGCGGGTGATCAAGTTTCACTGGCGTCTGGTCTGGTCTGGTACGTCAGTGTCCGCAGTTCCCTATTATTTGTTATTAAAAAAACATCTGAATAAATTGGATTTGAATAATAAATTAAAAAGGACCGCGAGGAGTGGAGGAGCCTTGGTAGAGTCCACCGTGGAAATTGGAGTAGAGGCCACGATCCTCAGCAATGAGGAACCGACTTGAAAAGAATTCATTTCATCGGAAAAATTTGTATTATTTTAGCGTATCATCTGCGCAAAAAAAATTAGTACGAAAAGTGTTATAAAATCAGCCCTTTTGTTGAACCCTGCCAGCAAACGTCTGCCGTCTAAATGATTCAAAGAAATTAAAGACAAATCCTCCCTGATTCTTGTTTGAAAGGAAAGTTTTAACTGAGAAACCGTAAAATAATAATAATAGAGTAGCAAAGTTTTCCGCCATTTCGCGACAGCCGTCGCCGCGTCGCGTCGGCGTCGTGGAGGAAAGTTACGTCATATTATAAATTTGAATTTCCCGCCTTCTCGCCGATCGAAAGGATGGGCGGATTTTGTAGAAACTAGATACAACCACGGCGGCGTCGCAGCAGCCTCAGCTGACATCTCCACAGTTCTGCGGGGAAAACCTGTCTTCCATTCAGATTGAATATCAAAAGCTAGTGAACCAAACTGTCGTGACTTATTCATAGGAAACTATATTGTAAGATTTTTCCTGAGTTTCAACAGACTTTATTTAAAATATTTTACCTACTGAACAATTGAAAATAATACGGCGTCTTGTCTTATTTTTGACAGATATCTGCAATGGATATTTCAAATCTTCATAATGGAAATGACTTTATAAGTTGAAAATAGTTGCGTCGACCTCAAAACTGCAGACAGAAAATATCTAACATTACGAATGTGTTTGCTGCTATATACGATACGATATGTACCGCTCAGTAGCACTCCTGTGTCTCCTAGTGTACCGGTCTCACCGGGACACTAGGAGACACTGATTTGTTAGGACTTGCAACAAGTAGTCTGATTATAGGAAGGAGGCTGAATTTGAAGGTTTAATCGACCAATATACGTGGCAACCTAATAAACTAATGGTGGAGTTTGTATTTTTTTTTGTTTTATATGAAATACCGCACAAGAGTCCCAACTGCTCCCGTCTGGAGCCAGTGAGACTATGGCATCCCCAATTGGGGTATGTTGGGAGGCTGAAGGTAGTGGGGAGAGGAAGGAGATAGGGAAGAGGAAGGTGGGGAAGTACCTGGCTATTCAGATCTGGTCACTAAACACGGCTAAAGCCATTTCAAGCAACGTTTCAAATCTGAATGGTGGTCTTACACCAGGGCGATACTGTATGGGTAGGAATAAAGTAATTAAATTTTCACATGTAGCAAACACATTGTGGGAATACATAATTATAATAAACATGATGGTATAACTTTGTTTAATTCGACTTTTTATTTTCTTATCCAACTAGTTTTGGTTCAACCTGAACCTTCTTCAGGGAAGAATAAAAATATACTAAACATAATACAGATATTCAGATATTACATGTTAATTAGAAGAGGGATAGTTGATAAGAAACTAGAAACTAGTTGGATAAGAAAATAAAAAGTGGAATTAAACAAAGTTATACCATCGTGTTTATTATAATAAAGTAATTGATTGAGTGTTGTTGTTTTTTTACTTCTTTTATTTACCTCTTATTTTTTACTTCCTTTTCTTCCTTCCTTCCTCTTCTTGACTCTTATTGGCTCTTCTTGCCTATTCTAGTCAAATTTTTCCTTTATTGCTCCTCTTTTAGCTTCCCTTGCCCATCCTTGCTTCTTCCTGCTCCTTCTTGTCCAATGCTGCTTTATAATTAACGTATATATAAACACCACATGCTGGTACGCAGCGCAGAACTTAGGAAATAAAGCTCAAATACGAAAAATAATTATTTGTTTATCTCACAAATCCGTACCACAAATTTTCACAGCGACATCTGTAATTAAATTTATTAAAACATTTTGTCTCGTATCAAGTTAAAACAATAGAGGTAACTGTGGGAACCGAAGGAACTCGTAATCAAGAGTCTAGTTTGCAGTATATTTATCGAGATGTCCGTTTTAATTCCACCGTATTCCTGCTGCTCGAGCTTAATAAAAGGCAATTATTACAACCGCCCAGTATCGTACGTTTCCACGTGTAGTTAAGCCATATCTCTCCAGAGCGCTTTGTTGTTTTACCACCAGAAGGTAAAACCTATTCCTATTTTGTACCTACTATTAATCTACGCTTTATACGTGTATTATCCACACGATTTATGAAAGACTTTTGTATTAAAAATATTTATATAAAAATCGTTAACACTTATTTTCAATGAACCTGTGTCATATAGATATATAATATAAACAAAGGAAAATACAAATATAAACGTGCAAATTGTATCTAAATATCTCTAATAAACAATAAGCAGTGTTAATCTCAAGTGACCTTCCTGGAAAATGAGGTCTTGTATATTTTCTGCCTGTACAGAGTATAAATAAAACATGTGTACATTTTTACGTAGCATCGCGTTCATGGGTAAACGCATTGTAAAAATTCCCCAATTCCCCGTATATGTGCGCGCAATATAATACAAAATTTTACAATAAAACATTTTTAACAATAAATACCCTTCAGAAATACCGAATAGAAGTAATCGAAAAGTATCGAAAATTAATACAAGAGTGTGGAAGGTATAGGAAGCATCGCCTATCCATATCCTATATTCATCTTCCTCTCCTCCTCACCTAAAATTAAATTTTAGTTATAATAAAACTCCATCTCCAAGTAACTAACATAAGAGATCTTTTTGGCTTGACTTAACTCTGTGCATATACGTATTTCTATATTTTATGTATAAACTGTTTGTCTTTTCCAAATAAATAAATAAAAATCAGTGTCAATATTTTAGCCGTAAGTTGTTATGATGGTTCTAGTCTGTAGTTAGATATAAGAATGTAGAAATGTATAATTATAATAATAGTTTATTTCAGAATGTATGCAGGGGTAGTACAATGTTAGACAATAAATATTTCGAAATAACAAAAAGAAAGAAAGACAAATAATAAGATGAGGTAAAAAGTAAATAGCAACATATAAATTAAATTTAAAAAAAACAATAAGCATGAGAAATGAAACTGACAAAAATATTAAACACTAAAATGAATGCAAGCAGCCGTTTACGAAGGGTATTTCACCGTCTCCCATCAACAGAGGGCCATCAGGGGGGACTCCATCCAGGCAATCGTTGTGGTGATGAACGCATTCTTCAATTGGCGCAGTCTGCGCCGTAAACTTGTTATAATTTTGTACTTCGCCCTTGAGGTGATTTTTTCGAAAAACGGCCCTTTACAAATCTTCAAAATATTATTATTATTGTGACATGGAAATGAGATGACTGCGACACTTTTCTGCCCGCCATTTCACACTAATAATAATTCATGGTCCACCTCCCTTGTTTCCATTATTACCAATGTCCCTCACAATAAGTGTGTAGTTAATTTATTACCGTGTACTTTATGGTAATCGAGAATCTTATGGGAATAACACCACGTGTCATTTGGTAAAATGGTTTGAAAATGTGTTTCATTATGCACGATTGATTTTTTTTTATGAACTCAAGTGGGCACTATATCATGAACCAAAATGCACCAATGCATTCTAGACTTGTGTTACTTGATTCTCATTCGTTCATAAGTTCAGTTTTTGAATCGTGTCTTTTCGGATATTTATTTACCTTTTTTTCATGAAAATTATCCCGAATCCGAAGAATGTATCTGGTTTTTTTTCTATATGTGACTAACTTATTGGATGGTTGATTAAATTACCTAAGTAAATATTAAAATATTTACTTCTTCATTCTTTGCAAATTCACTCTGTGGAGTCATTTTTTAATTAAATGAAAAGAAATAACTTTGTAAAAACACCACTATTTCATTAAAATTATCAGGACGTTTCGAAACCAAAGGTGTCTTCGTCAGGATGATAATATTAATAATTAATTTAAATAAAACATTTGCTTAATAGCATTTTACAACAACAATAATCTAATTATCTTTGTTTGTTGAGAGATCTGAAATCACAGTGTATTCTAGCCCATTCCCATCGTTTTCTAACCCATTCTCGTTTCTTTCATCTCACAACATGTAGTAAGCGCCCTTGAGGTGATTTTTCACAAAATCGGCGCTATGCAAGTCATCCAAATATTATTATTATGTATTCGTATAAGGGCACACTATAGAGCCATTCGCTTCAGTCTGTTTAATATCATAATAAAAATTTAAGCAATTAGGCTCAAATCGTTAATTACAAAGTCAGGCACCTACATATATGTACATAAAAACTAAATTTGTTAATGTGTGTGACTTTTAAACTCTAATTGAAAACCTGAACTGTAGTGGTGTTCTTTAGTGAATGCATCTGCTCCTAAAGAGATAAGGTAATAACTAGTTTCTTTTTTAAATCGAAGCAAACCAATTAATCATTTAAAAAGTGTTATTAATGGCACCAATAATTATGATCCCACTTAAAGATAGACAGGACCATTTAACTTCGGAGCCAATCCAGATACATATTTGTCACTATCGTGGGAAACCAAACGAAACGAATTGCGTCAAGTGACAAAATAGTATTTAATTTATAATGTTACCTGGGTAAACAAGTATTTCATAATTTTAAAAGTGAGCCTTCAATCTTTCAAAAGCCTCGGGCGTTGTCGACGCCGCCTTGAGGAAAGTAAAGTGAACATTAATTATTGAATAAAACATAGATTAGCGGTGGAAAGTAATCGACTGTAAGACAGGTATTTCAGCTTCTTATAGTTTTTGGAATTAAAATTAAGTTTTATATTAAACCCGTGTTGACGCGCGAAGCCCGCGGGCAAGCAACTTAAACGGAGCCTTCCCTTCATTTTGGCAAGTCGCCGAAACGGCATATTACGAAAAAATTAACCAAATACCTTCGCTTACGTTTATTTGTATAATTGAGGATTTTTTTAAAGCTGTATTTTGAATTTTGTTCTTTTTCAAAAATTATGATTCCAAACTGAACTTATTTTATAACCTGCCTGTAAAGCTATAAGCCAATACTAACTTGAGAGTGGGAGCAAGGGCGTATACAAGAGGGGGGGCGGTGGTTTAGGGGATTCCAAATCCCTCATCGGCGTCAATATTGCGGAGTAAAAAAAGAGATTGTTCTAGTGGATTACGTTCCTGGTAAATACAAAAATACCGTTTGCTTTATCTCTTTTAGCAATGTGTGAAATGTAAATAATAATCCGATGAAATTTGCAAAGAAAATTTACAACTCCCCATCTCTTTTCTCGCTTCCACCCACTAGAATCGCCCCCCCCCCCCCTCCCCAAGTGAATGATGTAGCTACGTTCTTGAGTAGGATTATTAATATAGAAGTTCTTCGTCGAAATTATAAAATTGTAAATTATACAAAAATAAAATTATACCTCACAAAGAAGATACATGCTGGTATCGTTTCACCGGCAAAAGGAGTGGAATAATAAAAAGTTACTTGCTCCTTTGGGAAGAAAACTTTTCTAATAATCTTCTAAATAATTCTAAATTCGAAATAATTTTACTTCAAATGTATGCTTCAAGTGTACTTAAACCAAAAACACACAGACAATGTTTTTATAATATCGGCTCTCTGTGGTGGTAGTAGGAGATTTTCAAACATTGTTGTGTTATTCGTAACCTGAGAATGTTAGTCTTTCTTTCAAAAATAAAAATAATTAAAAAATTTCATCGTGAAGAACACAGACAGTCTCAACAAAATACTATGAACAATTGTTTTTTTCCCAGTTAAATTTAAAATTATTTATAATATAAATCAACACTGAATCATGTATTTGTTGACGGGATGAATATTAGAAGTAAAACAGGTGGGAAGCAATTAACATAATTAATAAAATGAATTATTGTTATAAAATGCCGTTTGATGAACTTTGGGTGTTTGGCAGTATAAAGCTATAATAATTGCTTGTGGAGGTTTCCCGTTCTACACATTTTAGCCGAAATTCATGTTCGGTTTTAAGGGCTGGCGTAAACCATGTTTATTTGGGTCCAGAGCAATCCGCTTTTATGTTTTAATTAAAGTGAGGCCTTTTAATGTTATAATTTCACAAAACACGCCTTCGTCTTTCCGCTTTTAAATTTAACTTTTAAGTGTCGATTCGCTCGCATTTTAGACGAAATAATTCCTAACAGAATGCCGACTCGGCATCTTAACGACGATTATTTTTTATAATTTAAGGTTAATTGAAAAATTATACGCCTTGACAATAAAACTATTCGTTCGTAATATAAATGTTAAATTATATCAAGAAACATCTCTAAGAATAACAAAAACATCCTAAGCAGCAGTAAGTGCCTCATGCTATTAATTTTCCAAGTAAAGCGGTTTTTACCGAAAATATTAATAAATTGATTTAAAAATCGTGTAAATAAAAACAGGGAAGTGGTAAATAAATCATCTCGATGCGGCGTAAACACAGAATGATAATGACCTTGAACGGCGAAACAGCTGTCACAAACTAAAATACTTGCAGAATATTATTAAATTTATTTTACATAATATATATTTTTTTTATATGGAGTTCTACGAATTAAACACAATAATATTTTTTTTTCATACCTCTAACACTTTATTTTTGACAGATTTACTTTCTATATATTATTAGCCTACCACCTCAAAGAACTGTTTTCAAATTATATAACCGTTGAAATTTTTATTAACAATAATAACTATTCACATTGCGCAATTTGTGGCCTTTTAGATGGCCTGCGTGATCGAGGGATAAGGCTCTTGTCAGTCTTGACTCCCAATCCGAAGGTCACAATTAATTCATTAACAATAATAGAATGGAAGATACTCTCAGTATCGCCCTGATGTAAAACCGCCATTCAGGATTGAAACGTTGCTTGAAATGGCTTTAGTCGTATTTGGTGACCAAATCTGAATGGCCAAGTACTTCCCCATCTTCCTCTTCCCTATCTTCTTCCCATCGCCATTACCTTCAGCTTAACGACATACTCCAATAGGGGATGCCGTAGTCTCACTGGCCCCAGTCGGAAGCATCTGAGACTCTTGGGACTCTCACATAAAAAATTAATAAAAAATGTTGTTTACAAAGTTACATCTCATTAGTTCTGAAATTAATTCTTATTGCAAAGTTTGTATCTTCGGGTCTGATGAGCTTTATTATTAACATAAGCCCCTCATTAATCAGACCGGCGAATTACACATCCCACAGAACACCTGTTCGTTGGATTTTAACTAATTTGGGGTATCATTCTAACACACCGCGCTCACAAACAAACCGATCTAATTTGGTGCAAAGTGCTACCGGGTGTTTGATACTCAAAGGAGTAGGATATCACGCTATGGACATTATGCGTTATGGAATAATTGCATTATAGCAGGGTTTGGCGGAGAAGGGGTAAAAGGCTTTTTTTAAATGACACTTGGTTTCAGCTTCATTTCTACAAAAGACGACTGTTTATGTCGGGGAAGTTTCTGTTTTTCAATCAAAGTTCAAATTTCAAGTCTTTCGCTAGGTTTAGTTAGAATAATGTTTAAATGTTTAAACTTTTTAAATCAACAAAACTATCAACCTAGTTTGTGAATATTTTTCCATCTCCCCCGATGTAAAAAGTTGTCGTTTCTTGTAGTAATAAAGTTGAAACGAAGTGTTATTTGAACAAAAATTGCGAAATAGCGTAAGGCTGAATTCTGCAACTTTGCCAATCCAAAGACCAGTAAAAGACTAATGTTGCTGAGCAAGAGAGAAGTAAACGGCACAAACACGACAACATATTACATTAACAGCATCTATTCACGGTTTGAAACATAATTTGTTTAAAATGAAAAACCTGTTAGTCATGTAGTCCAACATCCGTCAACAAATATCTTTGTGTAGTTAGTTGTACGTAGTTTTGTGTTATCTCAACAGATGATAATTAAATGTTATTTTAAAAGAGTATCATCTATCGTCGTTCGTGTCTAATGTTCGAACGGTTACGATAGTAGTCGTAGGCATCTGGTGAACGGACGCCATCAGTGTCGCGGCCCGCAACAGCAGAATAACTTAGAGCCTCGTAGAGTAAGGACATCCGATCTAGTTAAATATTCATTGTAAACGATACAATAAACGTAAATAAAGCAACTTGTAATCTCGACGAACCTCGATCTTATCTTATCAACACATTTCAAGTAGTTTTTGGAAATAAGAAATACTAAAAAACCATATATCAGAAATCCGTGAAAGCAAAATACTTCCTAGTCCTGGGCGAAAAAAATATAAGCCATAGATTTAAAGAGCTCGATAGTCTAATTGAGCATGAAACTATTGCAAATTTATGTAGGTCCTAAAAACTGCGATTCATTAACCATGCGTTAGAACGCCAGATGACAAGACACCGGAATGGATAATCATAATGTAGTAGAAGAAACACATAGGCATTTTAACAAAAATGATAAAATGATCAGAGCATGATGTGAAGGCCTGGCTACAACTAATTGGAATCGAATGGTTAAGGATCAGAGCCTGTGGAGAACATATCTTTTGGTAGAAGCCTAAATCCCTCCACCGCATGTAGTGCTGTGACAATGAAGAAAGCGAGTATTCTATTCACAGAAACTATTCTTAATACCCCTAAAAAAACCTATGGTCCAAATCCAATCAACTTCCGTTCAAGCAAGCACGAAATTATATTGTTGTAATCAATTTGGAAACAAAGGGAAAAGTATTTATATATCGTGATTAACAACATCGTGAAGGGCGAAAAGTAGTAAACAATAGCCACCTACAAACAATGATGATATCTAATGATGATGACGCCGCTTCCGTTGTGAAGTATCCATCTCAAATCTAAGACAAAGGCCAAGTTAATTTCTAATTAAAAAGGCGAGTTTTCAAGGGACAATTGTATAGTTAAGTTGAAAGATAATTAGGAACTTATTGAGAATGTTTATTTTCTCATCTTTCTAATATCGTCTTCACTTTGTCTTAAAATATTTTAGAAATTTACTTTGACCAATCAGCAATAAATCGTAAAAGAGTAAATACATTTTTAGGAAATTTTGGGATACCTATTTTCCGCTGAAAATTAAAAATGGTTTGATAAATGCAACTAGTATCCTTCTCCCTTCCAGAAAAAACAAAATACTAAGAATGCTTGAATTTCAAAACCATAAATTTTTGGAAAAAATTGGGACTTGCTTATTTTTCCTTGCCTTTACATCAAACTAGATAAAAACTTACAGCAACCAAAAGACTTGCGCATTGAGTTGAAATATTACAATCACCAGGAAAAGGCTTGAAATATTTTTTGACGAAATTCAAAAATTTAATTCACCCCAAAATATTTTTTTCTTGTAAAATAATATTACTTTAATTCTTCGCTCTGGCACTGGTCGTAAATGAACTCAAAATCTAACTGATCAGAAAATTCCTTGAAGTGCGATAAACTCTATACCGATTTGAAATAGAAAATAAAGACGTACGAACAATTAGCGTAATACCTACCGACTCCTAGATCCCATACAGGCCGATCAAATTAATTTTCATTCGATATTCAAAAATTTTTGATCAATTTCACTCAAAGTAAGAGAGAACTAACAATTGACATTACATCGCACAAACAGTAACGCAGATAACACCTTTCTATTGGTTTATATCTTCAGCGCGTAATCTAAACTAAAGCTTAACACGTGGAAGAGAGTCTTCATAGGTCGAAATGTAGATAGATTTATCATTAAGTCGATAACGTCTTATAAATTGATGAACGCCGGCTGCACCCACGAAAAAGCATGACTCATTGTCACGTTGTCACGTTCCGCCTGAGCCAAGCGTGCAAGCGAGAGCGCGGAACAAGCTTCGGCCTATGCGTTCGGCTTGTGACGCATCTATCTCTTTTCCACTCCATCGTTATTATAGACGTTATTACGAAAAATTATCGTCGTCCGTAAACCGACTTTACAGACACCCAATTTTTGTAGATACGGAATCGATTCCATACGTAATCGCCTGTCAAGTTTGTGTGATTATCTATGGCTTGCAATTGCCTTTTTAACTAGTTTAAAATACGAAATGCTGTAAGTATTCAGGATTATTTATTCATTTAGTGTACAAATTACTTAGTTTGCCCAAATTAAGAACCTATTTGGGGCAAAGCTAATGAAGCAGTACACACGTACAGAATAATTGAATATTTGGGGACGAAATACATTAATTATTTATTCAACTAACTACCGCACTTTTAGGCACGGGTTATGGGATTTCAACAATTACTATAAGGAACAACTATTTACGTGCACAAAATAGGTTATTAATCGCGTGGCTGATTAACAAAAATCCAAACAATAACAATGTTATGTGAACAAAATATTATATAAGGTCCAAATGAATTAGGCAGTACCTCGCTGTTGTGCGGAATGACTAGTCCATGAAAACACGATCCAATAGTTAATTTAATTTAAGGGATGGGACTGTTGTAACCAAATACTAATTAACTCCCCTGTTTAATTGAGTCGAATGCAACGGAGGCTTGTGGCTGTAAAAACCTCAGCGGTGCGGTGCCATGTTTATTGCGTTTTAAGCTAAGGGTGGCGCATGGCGGGGTGGAACTACTCCGTAGGCTGTAGGCTGTAGACTAGTGTAGAAAGGGTGGAATATAGGAACACATTGGGATATGTTGTGCATGCGTATTGTCACCTCATATTAAGACTCTAACTATTTTAATGTGTTTGCTTTTACGGTGCAATTATTGCTATAATTTCAAATAAAATAATTTGTCAATTAAACTAGCGTTACTCATTACTGTTAAGATTCATTCCTAAGACAATACATTAGTAAATTCGTCTAATTGTCACAACAAAATCTTTCACTCACCAAAAAATGCCATTAATTTATATAAATACAGATGCTCAGCTTCTCGCAGCTAAAATCACAAAAATGTACTTTAAGACGTTATAAGTTTAAATTACGAGTTGTGTAGGTATTGGGCATGAGATCTCGGTTAAACATTATTTAAACATTAAAGTTAGACGCAACTTGTCATTTAATTTAAAAATAATTATCTCTCAAAATAACAAATTTATTTACAAATACATAGGTAGGTACTGCGGAAAAACCACTCTCTTATTTTATCGAGATATTCAAAGAAAATAAAACAAAGCATTTCAATGGCTACCGGACTCTCGTACGAGTGGAAACTTTGCCACCGTACCGGACTGGAAAGCTATTAACTTTTAAATTATTGGGGATAGAAACAGAGCTGTCGTGTTTTATAACTGAACATAAAACCGAAAGTGTTTATAATTTGAAAAAAAAAAATGGATTCATTTTTACCCAATGCAGTTAAAGTCACCATAGTTTATTGAACTGCTCTAACCCGAGGATTTCTGGCATATTAAATGGGAATTTAATTTATTGTTCTTAAATCTTGGAACGATGAAACTATTATAATTCCTACCTATTAACTACCGATTTTGAATGGTTATTAAATTGTAGGCAAAATAATTATTTGAATTTCAAGAACACGTTGAACTTGATAAAAAGTCACAATGCCATTACCCCGCAGAAAGTATAGACCGCCATACTGATCTATTTTTCACACACTCCTTGCTTCATTCACATTCATGCATCATTTCTAAGGTTGGTAGGAGTTTTAATTGTGAAGATGTTTTGGTAGACTATTACTACCGAATTTATTATGATATTCTATTTCATTCATCAACAAAAACGTCAAACTAAACTAAAGCAATCATAAATTGGCGTAATTATTGGCGTATAAGTCATCGGGATTGCTACGAGAAAGGGAGGTAGCAACAAATAAAATATTTCTCTCCAAGTAAGCTTTACTTTGATATTCTAGCGTTCAAAAACATTACATTTCTTTGAATAATGTATTCAAGAGTACCTACCTACTTCTTGCTTAAAATTAATTTCTCAGTGGTAGTGCTTACATAATTCAAGCAACCTGATTAAAAGATACAATATTTTACATAAATATTAATAATTATAACAATAATTGGATAATTTGTACAGCGCCGTTTGCGTGAAATAGCACCCCAAGAGCGCTGTACAAATAGACTATCTTTATATAGCTTTGAATATATTTAATAAATTTTTTGGAAGGTTTGCAAATACTTTGGAGTGATATTATATTTTAAATGAATAAACACATTTTATGATACTCTTTTACCCTTTCAATAAAACCTCCGGAACCAAAATATTACATAAAAATCGAATTGGAATTAAGTTAAACAATTAAGAAACCCTAGAAATTAAGAAAGACGTCATCAATAACTCCAACATAGTTAACGAAAAATAAATAAATAAATTTTAGTATTTAATTTTTCCGTTAACACCCGCTGAAAGTGTTTCCTCCTCCCCTAACCTACACCTCCTATAATAATTTGTCTCCCACTTTTCTATTTGTATCTCCAACTCACATAGTATTATTTTCTTGTAAATGTGTGTCTGTATATAATTACGATTAAATAATATTAAGCCCCGATGAGGCTTGAGCGATACCTGATTGGCTGTCATTTATTCATTCAATAAAAGTGTTGTACCACAAAGTGTGTTTTTTTCTTCATTAAATACGATTACATGTTTAAATACGAAAATATCAATAGTTATTCCATTTGTAGTTTTTCACAAGGTCGCAGATTGTGACGGTTAAAGGTTTCTGACTTTATGGATGTGATTTTGTGAAAAGATGAGTTTTAACTTTAGCTCTAACATTCTCTCGAGTGTGTGATCATTTACATAGCCATTAATAATGATTAGCCAATAATAGTTTACATAGCCATAAATAATGATTAGCCAATAATAATTGATGTTTTAACTAACTCTATCTTGTGTTAATCAAATATTTCACCTTTTTATCTTTCCCCACTACAAGCTTTTTTAGTTTATGTTCCTTGAAATTACTATTCATGATAAATTATTGTCTCCATGTCATCTTATCTTCAGTTCAAATTTATAAGAAATTATAAAAAGTAAAAGCATTTAAGTAGATATTATTTATATTATTAGTAAATTTTTAACACGTGTTTCCGTGTGGTTGATAATTTTATTTGCAACTTATTTGCAACAGAAAGCGGCGAAGCTTTTCTAATCCGCACGAATTAGCTTTGCCAGCTTTCAAAACGTAAGCTTAATTTTCATCTCAAAAGTGAACACGTTAAATGGCGGGATGAAAATACCTCCGATGCAGCTTCCATCTTCCACACGTCTGATGTTTGAATTACTCTGATGGTATTAGGGGGAGGGGGGAGGGTATTATATCCAGCGAATAGCGCGGGACTAAATTGTCTTTCCTATTTAATCTCATCCGTTATGGAGCTTACAAAGATTGAGAAATTAGTTCCGTTTATCAATTTAATCGAAGAAATTTTATTTTATGCCGCGGTATTTTGCACAAAATAGCCAAAAAATAAACAACTTAAGAAATTTTATGTACCATAAAACGAGACAAAGACAAATCTTTAGAAACTTTTCATTTTATCAAAATCGTGTTCCTCGTGATTCATATTTATTTCGCCGGTATTTTTGACAAATTTTCGGAAATATACTATTATAGGTATGAGCTATTTTTATCAACCAAATTAATACGAGAAATCGTTTCATTTCATAAAACATAAGTTAATATACAGTTCCCCCAAAAAAAAAATTTTTTTAAGGTTATTTCAGCCGAACAGAGCGGTGAGTGCAATGCTCTGTCAGCCATATAAAAGCATACATCTCTAAAATTACATTAAATAGAATATACAAGATAAAATAAAAAATAACAGTAAACATATTTAGTACTTGTATTCTACGGAGGCTTTAAGTGAATTCTCCATGTTTGGTGTAAGGGCGCGTCATGGCCTGGATGAGAGTGTTTTGCGATCTTCGGTAGCGCTGACTCGTTCCGGCTATTCTGTGGCGTATCAGGTCACAAACCATCACAGAGCTTACAAATGAGTCGCCAACATTATTTTAACTACTCTCTTACTACTACATTCATGCTAGGTACTGCAAATCGTAGCTATGCACAGCGATGTCCCGCTTTTGTTTCATCCTACACCAAACACGTAATTTTCATGGATTCCGCCGCTTCGACGACAATTTTCGACGACAGTCGGCAGGCGTCCATAACATATCTCTCTTCGTTTTTATCACAATGGTAAATTACTTAAATCTACCGCAGCAGTCACATCACCATCACTTCTTAGTACATAATAAAACTAAGAATTTGAATAAAATAAAAATCCACGTCTACTCCAACAGGCGGAGAGGAGGTCCCACGAGAGAAAGAAAATGGGTTGCTGTCATCTTTTGACAAAACTGCAACGCAAAATAATACCATAAAGGTGATTTTCTTTCAGATGTTTCTATATTCTGAAGTGATATATTTCACATGAAAATGAAGACTGACAAGACACCGGGATGTGATGGGAATATCATTTCAACAAGGAAAGAAAATGCTTTATGCAATGTGTATGATAGATTGAAGCGTTCAAGTTTGCAGAGAAAGAATGCTTGCAGATGCCGAGTTCTATAAATGAACATGTTCATGTTGGGTAGGGCCTCGTTTGTTAAACGGCTTCTATCAACGTTTAATACGTTGTAACAGTTATAGGTGCTAATATATAATATGTTTATGGTTCAATCATAAAACTGGAGATTTTTTTAAAAATAAATAACCAAAGCGTAAAAAAAGAACCGTTTTTAAAAGTTTTTATTTTATTTTGTTTATATATATATTTTTATCTGTCTATTAATTAATTATTTAATTTAATTAATTACTTAATTTGATTTAAGTAATTATTTAATTTAATTTAATTAATTATTTTATTTTATTTAATTATCAGGTGAGATTTTAATTTCACTTTCTCACTGTTCCTTTATATATTGTGTGTTGTCTCTTTCTATACGTATAATACATATATAAGCTCAAACAATTTTGTTTCATTTTATACCCTAAATACGATCGTGTTGAGCGAAACCGGTCGGTATTTAAAAATTAAATAAATAAATCATGGTTACAAATTCAGTTAAAAACAATTTATTACATTAGCTCCACACATGAGGCCCCGAGCTAAATGTTCCCCTTAGGGCCTGTGTCATCTTTGGGGATTCTGTGTGGTGGTTATTTTTAGGAAAGGAAGGAGATGAAGTTCTGGGAAGGAAAAAGGTATGAGGGGTGGGTAGAAACCTGGGGGTAAGTGTATACAGGAACGACGGACGTGCGAATCCATCCTTCTGACTGCGGTAATGCGATTTTCCGAGAGAGTTCGGCTGGAGAGGTCAAAGAGACTCCCACAACCATTCTCTCCTGATCTCGCGTACCATTCGGCTAGTGGGCAGACGCATCCGCAACCAAGATCCAAGTCTGCTAAGTCACTAAACGTAGCGAATCAAAGCAGAGGTGTTAGTTATCCAATAAATGGTTTCCGGGATGGCGGTAACAACCTGCTTCCCAGATTGTTAACAAAATCAAGAACATAAAATCTGGTATAGAAAAACAAATTCATTTTTTTATTTTTTTTTTATTTTTTATTAGTATCTATAGCAAAATTTGTACATAATGTATTTATAAATTGTATTATATTAAGGTATTATAAAGTTTTTTTTTTTCACAGTCCTCCTCACTAGGGTTACCTGTTCTGAGGCGGCCTGTAGTTTTTCCACATTTGTATTTAGTATCCAGTTGTCTTTACATGGTCTTCAGTATGTTTGATAGTTCATTTTCACTTTGTTCTCCCAACCATATTTTTACTTTTGTTTTAAATTTATTTATTTCTGTTATTTTTTTTGTTTGAGTTGGTAGAGCGTTGTATAGTTTTGTCGCATTGAATTTATTTTGTCGCATTATACATACTATGTATGTTGTGTAGAAACGGGTGACCAGACAACTCAACAGAGTGGCACTTCATCACACCTTTGAAAAGTCATACAAAAAATCACGTAAATTATAAAAAAACCAGGCTACGTTATTTTCATTATTTGTTTTTTGGGGTGTTACGTGTTGCACTACCTCCTTCTTTAGCCAACGTTTCGGACAGCGTGACAGTGTCACAGCATAACATCCCAAAAACAAATGACGAAAATACTTTTGGTATCTAGGCTACGTTACGTTAGGTTAGGTTAGGTTAGGCTATTGGCTATTTTTTCATCACTTTTAATGACTTTATATCACTTTTCAAAGGTGTGTTAAAAGTGACGCTGAGTTGAATTGTCATGGAACCGTCAAATCGCTGGGTTAGAAGAGATAAGTGCTATGTACCTAAGTGTAGCCACACAATTAACAATGTTTGTGTTTCACATTAATTTAATGTTATTCATATGAACAATAATGTCATTCAGAAAATTTTATAATAAATCATTGATAAGTAAATAATGGCAGACATTGAATGCAAACAAAGCCAATGACCACGACACTGGATATAAAATTTGATTGCAATTTGGCTGCCAGATGAATCCATTAATAATAATTATAATTGCAGCCTTGGCAATACAAGACGGATACCAGATACAATGGATACATCATAACATATTATCTCGTCTCCAAATTAACGGCTTGAGTCACCTCCATAATCCACAGCGATGAGCAATTCGTTAATGAGACGTGACGGACCACGGACCATGGCCAAATATAACTTCTCGCGTTCCTGTTCTCCTGATACAAGATGCTCGGATAATCATAATAATCGAGCGGTGACTGACTTGAAAAATATTTCGTCGGTTCAATTTCTCTGTTGGCTTCAAGTCCTCGATCGATGGACGAGCAACATCTTCCGCTTATGTTGATGGTAGTAGGAGTTCTTAGAATATTTTTTGGGTTATTCGTAACCCGAGAATATTTGTCTTTCTAGAAAAGAATAACTTCTTGCATTCCTGTGTCCCTGATGTAAGATGTAAGATGCTCAGATAAATGACTAACATCATCAGGCCTATTTACTGCAGGGGTAGGCAGAGGACGGATCGGCAAATCGGCAAAAATAATAATACATACTTCTATGCCGTTGTATTTGTAGGTACGTTTGTTAGCTCGTTAGAGATAGAAAGGGTGGTTTTAGAAATTTTTTTTTTTTTTTTTAATTTGCATTTTTTGAGAAGATATTATGTTCTAAGGAGAAATAAGAATGTGTGTATTTTTGACGTCCTAATTGAAGTTGTAAGAAAAATTTCCTGCTTTAGAAAATGTCCCATTACTAAACTTATATCATTCAATGTTTTTACCATTCAATAATATTTAATTTACCTGGAAATTTAGGAGGTATAGTCAAAATAACTTCTTTGGAACACAATCAGGTAGAAATGCTAAGAACTTTTTTTTTCCATAGGAAAGCTAATAGTTCAGAAATTACACAAAATAATTTGCAAGGCAGATAGAAACATCACACCTATAAATTTATACGACGAGAATGCCAACATTTTTTTAAAAATACCAACCAGAAATTATTAGATTCCTGGTCAAATAAAATTATTCACGCCAAACACTTCAATTATCTCAAACAAACGTATGTCAACAAACTCTCGTCAAACAAATGGTTGAGTATTAGAGAATTGAGCGCAGAAATAGAAGGATTTATTTAATTAAATGAAGACATTATGAGCGAAACTCAATCGAAAATCTGGAAACAGAAAAATCAGAAAAAGATATTGGCACCTCTGGGACTCGAACCCAGGACCTCCCTACTTTCCGGGTTGGGGCTCTTATCCACTGAGCTAAGGTGTCGATATCCAATTCGGTCACTTTTAACTGTACCATACTTCGACTAAGAACCACCCATATTATCTTCATTTTTCTTAACGCATATTTTTATTGGCTGCCATCTTTGTGAATGATTGCAAGACAACCCGGAAAGTAGGGAGGTCCTGGGTTCGAGTCCCAGAGGTGCCAATATCTTTTTCTGATTTTTCTGTTTCCAGATTTTCGATTGAGTTTCGCTCATAATGTCTTCATTTAATTAAATATTACAGTTTGAGGTTTTACTCATAAAGTTAAAATAATAAATAATAAGAAGGATTTATGCTTGCCATTCAAGAGAGAGTCATTAATACTAAAAATTATAGGAGGTATATAATAAAAGATACAAATCAAATTGATGATTTATGTAGGAAATGTTTGGCTTTTCCGGAAACAATAGAACATATTATATCGGTATGTTCTGTATTAGCGCCGTCCGAGTATACATTTAGGCACAATCAGGTTTTAAAAATAATTCACCGAAGTTTGGTAATTAAACATAACTTGATTGACTGCCGTAATGTAGTACCATATTATGAATACGAACCAAAATCATTTTTAGAAAATGAATTTTATAAAATACATTAGGTTAAAACTAAACTAACAGACAATTGGTCATATAAAACCGATATAGTTTTACATGACAAAATTTAAAAAAAATAACTTATTTCACTGATGTCGCTATTCCAAATTCCTGTAATATTCAAAAATCTGTTTCTGAAAAAAAATAGAAAATAAACAGATTTAGGAAATGAGATTCAACGAGTTTGGCATTCTCAGACTATAAAAATATTGCCATTTGTTATTTCGGCTACTGGCATTATACCTAGCTCTCTCATTCAAAATTTAGGCTTATTAGATTTTTCAAAGAATCTATATATAAAAATGCAAAAATCAATCATATTAAATACATGTAGGATTACGAAAGATTTTTTAAAGATTTACATTGAGGGATCAGTAGGATTTATCGGTCCAGTTAGGAGTTCTATTGAGCCGAACTCTCTGATATGAAAATATTTGGAGTCGGTGAATTATTTTCCCATCAAGTCTCTGGTAGGTTGACATGTTGTTATTGTATAGTTTTATATTTATTATACTTATATAGTGCAATTGCATAGCGTGGATTGACTACATGATAATTTTTGGAAACGTGTGTGGAAGGGTTAAATTTTTCCTGTGGGGAAGATTTAACCCGGACATAAAGTCAAAAGAACACTAAAAAAACATATAAGACTTCTCTTAGACCTCCTTAAAACTAAAACCTTTTTATAATTCTGATTACTCCCCTTGTTCCTGCTCCTATCAGATAATTGGTTATCTTATCATAAACCACTAAAACCAAAAATTCTTGATTTTGTCGCCACCAAAGAGGTGAATTAGATTTTGTAAATACATTTTTTAATACATCCAGTCCATTTTCGCAATTTTTGGGCATTACATGGAGACCTATGTTAGTCACCGTATTTGGCAAGAATAGTTGGAGGATACGCTTTGGACGGATTTTTCGCAGAATTTGAACAATTCATAAAATTCCAAAGCTAATATTCAAGTTCTGTGGAGGTACTTTTCAAGTTCTGTTACTATCCAAGTATTGTGGATATTAATCGACCCATGGTGAAATAACAACAGAACTTTCAAAGATTATGAATTTCAACTTCGAAATTTGATGAATTGTTCAAATTCTATGAAACAACCCGTCCTTAAAGATCCACTATTCAAAAATTTATATCTTGGTAGTAAATATTTGGTTTAGTTAGAAAAATCATTCAATGAAAATATTTGCTTCGTAATCCAAGTAATTTTATTACAAGTTGCATTCGTCATCATTTCCTCGGGGAAACTGTATTCCGCTTAGAAGCGATATTAAATATTGAATGGATGCGCTGTCAGTGCGGAGAGAAAAGCGCGCCATTTCCGTGATTCCAAGCCTTCCAAACCGTCCCCAACAATTATTCTGATTCCAAAGCTCCGAAACGTTCGCTGATTCCGCAAACAAATTTACGCGGGAAAGAAATCCAATTTAAAACATGTCGCATTAAAAACGTGTCCCGCTTATCCGCTCACTTCGGACGGGAGAGGGTGGTCGATAAATATTTGCGAGCCCGATTGTTTTTTTTACGCCATTGCGAAATATTTACAGTGCCATGCGACGAAGGGTGAAAATGAATACCTACAAAAGAATGATGCACATCCGTTGACGCTTTCTTTTGCTCCCTATTACGTAGAGAAATATATTTTGATTCAACGCTTTTTTGGAACTTTTCTGTGCATATTTGAAACTCGACCATCTTGCATTTCATCTCTCTGTAAAATTGTTTGTACTTTTCGTTTCCGTTTCAAGGTGGTGGCTGTTTTAACTGTTCAGTAAAGATGCCTTTTTTAATGTGAAATCGTCGTGTTTATTTGGACTTTCTTGTTCGCATTATTTAAATTTTTTGGTACCTACCCAACACCAGGACGGAGTACTTCCAACACTTGCATTAAGTTAGTAATAGGTACGCAGATGCGGCGGATCTATTTTACGTGTAAGAAGGCTTTACTATCAAATATTTTCAGTCAATATTACTTAAATCTAAGTCTACTTTACTTATTTTACAATTTGTATGTACTTGTATCTTTTACTTTTATATCCTTCAGAGTTGTTATTAGTTTTATACTCTCTGATGTCATTTTACGATCACATGTCACATTTAAAAAAACATATATTTCTAATATTTGTTTATGCTTTTAACTGTGACATGCTACCACAAATAAATAAAGATATAAAAATAGATAACTATCTCGTCTAAACCACACATGACGTTATTTATTGAAAAGGGGTAGGCAGAGAGTGGAATGCACATACACAAGGTGACCGGATTTATGTAGTGGAGAGAGGTTGAGAACTCCCTCTCCAAAAGTCACCGGGATCCCCTTCATATATTAAATCCAATAAAGAGATAAAACAGTGGAAATGCCCGCATTTGCATGCCCGAAAAAAGGTCAAATTTATCAACTCAAAGTGCAAATT
Source organism: Glyphotaelius pellucidus (assembly GCA_936435175.1). NCBI lineage: Eukaryota > Metazoa > Arthropoda > Insecta > Trichoptera > Limnephilidae > Glyphotaelius > Glyphotaelius pellucidus. The sequence continues at coordinate 36,187,634 of OW386551.1, read as the reverse complement.
TTTGCGTCCCAACGCTTTCCTTCGGGACAACTGGACACTGAAAACGGGACGTATAAACGCTCCTAGCTACAGTCAAATTCATACATCTTACCAAACATGTTCCATCTTTCGTTCAAGGTTATGAGTCGGTACAAGTAATCGATTAATATGATCGTATAATGTCTTACCGAGGATTTCCGCGACAAATTTCATCCATCAAAGCGTCCCTTTCTTAATCTAATTCAGTAAGCCTACATCGGTGTAAGATTATTTTCGCATCTCGTGTTTCGTAATTTGGGCGAACGCGGGTTTTCGAATATTATTATTATGAGAACGATGAAAATATACTTATAAGAAGGGTTGTTTTTGTCGAGTCAGCAATTAAAATGATTGCATTATGATTTTCACTTCGTGCATCTACCCACTTTAATTTTGCAGATGGCCAAAGGAAGAAATGTTAATCATTTTACTACCAAGAATGTTTATTTTTTCATCAACAAAATCTATAGCGATGCCATCCAAGAACGGTTATTATTAGACTGTAATTTCGTATTTATATGTTTTTGTAAATACCAACTTATCGTGCATCGTGCACTTTCATGCGGTGGGTTTCTATAACACATTTCTACATTTCGTTTGTCAGTCAAAATTGCTCATCATTTCAAATATTGATCAGAATGAAAATGTTTGATTTGAAAATGAAGTTTCAAGCAAAGCAAAATGGTATTTTAAATAACATAGCGCCGTCATATAAATTGGCTGGTTCACATAAAACGGTGCAATGAATGCCCGCGCTGTTCATTATGAAATATTAATGAAGTTAATGTTTGAGTTTGTGATGCGATTCTGACTGCCTGAGATGAAAACAAGCCCGGTTCTGGGTTCTGGGGAGGGGGAAGATTTACAAGCGTGGTTCAGTTTCCTCGTTGAAGATCGGTGAACTTCACGAACGTGAGAATATATTATTATTAGACCTGCCTGATTAACAGATATTTACTATCTGCAAAGTATTATGTTTTATTGCATATTGATTTACCTATGTAATTTATTTCAGTTTAAGCTGAATTCAATTATGCTATGAGATGATATTCAAATATGCTAAGATCTACGGCAAGTATAGATGTCAAAAAGTGATTCGGGAGTTTAGTTGTAATGAACAAACCATGATACGAGTATAATGATGATAACATTTGGATAGATATGATATGGGATTTTCACCGCCAAAAGGATTAAAGTGATTTATTGTTGGGTAAAAATGGTGTGTTGCGCTACTTCCTTCCTTCCTTACCTGTCCTGATGATGGACTCTGTAAGGCTGTTCGAGACGTTAGCTAAAGTATGAGGTAGCGCAACGCGGCGTAATAACCCAAAAATAAATCAGAAAGGATTTTCTACGGCTGTTATTTGCTTTTTCTATCGGCCGATGTCAAAATTTCAGCTGTAAGCTGTCACGTATTTTAGTTTGGGTCGTTTTAAACACGAACGAATTCCTGCAAGTATGCATGATTATTTATTTATTTAACAGCTATATAAAATCACACAAATCTGACAGCATCTAGGAGAACGATCTCTAATCACAAATTTTAGTGAATAGCCTTTCAGGATTGTATTTGAATATTTGTATGGCGGCGTTATTGTTATCCTCAGGAATGCAGAAAAAACATTAATGAGCACCATCGTCACTGCCATGGTTGCCTGGATGGAGTTCCCCGGGCGGTCCTTTGGAGATGTTCAAATATCCTCCACAAACGGCATTTTGCATAGATTTTTGTATTTTAGCTCGTTTGACTGTTTATTCAATGTTATATTGTAATTTGTTTTTTTCTTTATTATGTTTTATAAATTTTTATTAAGTTTTATTAGTGTTATTACGAAATATGGAGTGCATAGCATTTCATTACCCCTACACCATTCTAGAATAAAATATATTATTTCGTATATCTAATTATCGATAATCCATTTTACGGCTAATATTCATCCACTAGTATATATATCAATAGGAAAACTGAATAAAAACAAATCGATTGAATTAACGTAAATGTCGGCAAAATTTAAATTCGTTGGAATAATCAATTTTTCAGATTCAAGTGAAACACATCACATTTTACGATAGAAACAAAACGAAACTTTAAAAATTCTCCCAACTCACTCCTCCTGTACTCCTGTGAATAAAAAGATTTCAAATAAAGCTTTGAACTTTGAAAGGCTGCAAGCACATTGACGCTTGCAACTCACAACTGCAAAAAAGGCTTTTAAAAGCTCTTGGATATTCTGGTTCAACTTAAAATAGATGTATTCAAAACTTTTAGAAGTCTTCTTGTATCGAATATTTCCCGGAGAAGAATTAAAACTTTCCTTCCGAACTTTCTCTATTACTCTGTTGACACGGGAATAATGAACAAAACTCGCGTGGAAGCCACAACTAATTGAGGAAGCTGTTGAACTAAGAACTTCAGAAAGCCGAAAAGCAAACTAACAGCCTATTAAAAAAATGTAATTTAATTTATTTTTTATCACATTTATCTACACAGTAACTTCTACTACCGCACATTCCGATAACTTTTGTTTAGTTTTTACGTCATTTAAATTGATGTTCTTGTTTTATCAGGTCTCTTTATGCGTAGCTAGCATGATGGCCTCCGCGGTCGAGGGGTAAGGCTCTCGACTAGCAATCTGAAGGTCACGGGTTCAAATCATTTTATTTTATTAATTTATATTGTTTCACAATTAATGAATTAAAAATAAGATACGGTAAATTTTGCGACACGTTTCAGAGAGGAAGACACTCTCAGTATCGCTCTGATCGTGTAAGACCACCTTTGAGAATTGAAGATTTGCTTGAAATGGCTTTAACGTGTTTGGAAATCAGATCTTAATAGATCTCCCACTTTCATCTTCCCCATCTCCTGCTCTTCGATGCTCAACAGATGAAAGAAATTTAAGACGTCTGGGGACGAATTGTCACGACCAATTCAGAGTCAAATATTAATATAAGGAAATGACAGAATATGGATAGAGCGAGTGCCATTTTAAGACAGTTGAGCAGCAGCTCTGCAGCTCTGCAGCTCTGCCTGCCATGCGGGAATTGAGTAATGGACAGTAACACAAATTAGAATGTACATAAATATGAGTATAAACACTTATTAAGTAAATTAGTGAAAAGTCACGAAGGTCGCGGGTTCGAACCCGGCGTGCGCAAATAAATTTTATTTGATTAATTTGTGTTATTTCACAATTCATTCATTTAAAATAATATATAGTATATTTTCGGCACGTTCCAGAGTGGAAGATACTATCAGTATCGCCCTGGTGTAAAACCACCATTCAGAATTGAAACGTTGCTTGAAATGGCTTTAGCCGTGTTTAGTGACCAGATCTGAATATCCAAGTACTCACCCACTTTCCTCTCCCCTATCTCCTTCCCCTCCCCACTACCTTCAGCCTCACGACATACCCCAATTGGGGATGCCATAGTCTCACTGGCTCCAGACGGGAGCGGTTGGGACTCTTGTGCGGTATTTCATGTAAAAAAAAAAAATTTGTAATAATAATGTTTGAATAATTTCTTCATCGGCTTATAGGTTAGTCTGAATTTATGATAAATCAGTTCCTATTTAAAAATTTACAAAATAATTTTTGATAAAAATACCACATTAAAGGTAGGTTATATTACTATAGGTAAAAAAACTCGTAGGATAGTCAGAATTCTTGACCAATCAGTTTCAATTTTAAAACGATTAAGTATTAAAATAATGTTCTGTTAAAAATATTATATTACCCCGATACAGATGAACCCTAGTGGGGTTAATAATTACATGCTAAAAATGAATTAAAATTGTGAAGAAGCAATAAATAAATAAACATATAAAGTACCCACTGAAGTAGAAACCTATATGATATTGACACTTAAACTCAAACCAAATTCGAGTTCTTTGAAGCAGATTTCACGCAGAACTAGGTATGATTGAAATAATTATTATTGATGGTATCGATCACAAGAGTCTTATTTTCTAGGACCCAAATTGAAATTATTACTACCAGGTAAATTTAAATTCAAGTTCCTGGAAAGCATTAGGCGATCTTCTTAAACCAAAGAAAAATAATAAATCCTTCGACGTCCCGACTTCCTGAATGCACATAATTGGGGATATACATAAATTTACATTTAACCCGAGGGCTAAAGTGCACAAATAAATATTTAAGTTGGTACCTCACCCGACCCGCGGTGCGCCTCCCCTTGCAGACAGGGGGTCGCTATAAAAATGTGTGTGTGGCACGAGCCTTAGAATCGCACCCGCAGGGCATACCTGCCCCATCTCAATGGAGTAGAAATTAAATTATTCCCACAAAGCGCATTTGACAATGGATTTGGATGAGACTTTACCTCACCAGGGTTACCAGGGTATTGGTCGTATAACTCACAAAAGAAGCCGGTAGATGGTATAGAATACAGGGAAGAGAATTTATTCCCCTCCTGCGTAACCAAAGGTAATCCTTAATTAGATTTCAGTATAACTAAATAAGATTATAGGTTTAAATGATTTATAATATTTCTATGAATTATTCATTTAGTTACTAAAATGCATTAATACGATAGGTATATAAATGTTTAGTTAATTGGTCAATGTAGTTTAATAAATTTACTAAAGATCTTCCGTAGTGAGTACTTGAATAATAATTCAATACGAATATAAATATGATAATTATTTATAACGGTAACAATTTTTTTAAAATACAAAAAAAAATTATAAAAAAGGAGAGTATTTGTGAAGGGCGGCGTGAATTTGATTTTTATTCCGAGATTGATGATATTTTGCACACTTGACGTTTAAAATAAGAGAAACGTCACCATTTGCATGTAATTTCGAAAAACTCTGCGTAAAGCCCGGGCAACGCCGGGGAATTCAGCTAGTAATTAACAATTTTCGTAAATGCTGAAGCGGAGCCGATTTGCATGGATTTAATTAAACACCCACAGAAAACCCAGACCAAAACAAACTCTACGTGTGTATTGTGATATGCACTGAAGGAATTAGCTAATAGAGGGGCTTAAGCCCGATAGGAGATGTGGCTGTGTGCTCGAAGTTATCTCAATTGACCTTACTGAATTTTTTTCTTGAAACAGATAATCTATTTCATTGTCCTGTCCGAGGAAAGGGAATCGTAAGGTGTTGATGCAATTTGGCGACAACCGTTTTCTTTGAAGTTGGAAAAATCGTAAATAATACGTCACACTTCTAGGAATAATCTATTCAGTGGTCGCACGAGTGAGTGATATAATTCCGTAAGCCACCTCATTCGGGCAAAGTTAATTGGTCGTGCTAGAAGTGGTTCCCCCGTTTAAGATTAGAGACTCTCATCGACATCAATGAAAGGCGCCGGCGCCTCAACGAGGGACCATTGTCTCTCAAGGTTGGTATTATTCCGTTCCAGATGTCACGTCATTGAACGCGAATTTCAATATCCCGGAACTGGAAGGATGCTGGAAAGAAGTAGGAAAATCTGGAAAGATCTGGAAGGTTCTACATGGAGATATGAAAGGACACTTGAAAGGTTTCCTATACAGACATTCGCACTAGACTGATGTAAATGGAGGTACTTAATGTACATTTCTTTGGAAGAATAACGAACAAAATATGAAATAGGTACCTACTTGCTTTGTTTTATCCGACCAGCTTATTTAAACAATTTGGAATTGATCAGGGCAAGAATTAAACTAACAACCGATTAGCTGCAGTAGAAGTAGGCAGAGAGATGGACCGCCGAACAACTCAGTCTAGACACACACTCCTGACTGCAATCATATTCGTACATCGATCCGAACATAATCTTGTGTTATTCAAACTTTTAACATGATGCATTTGATTCACTCGAAAGTGCCATGTTTATCTCGGTCGTCTCAGACTTATATTATTATCCGCATTCGCGTCATATAGTTATATTCAGAAATAATAATAATCATTCATTTATTCAGTAAAAGAAAAGGTACTGTGAGTAATTATAAACTTAATTTACTTGAATTATTATTGAATATACAGCAATTTTTTTTCATTATTTTGCAACAATCTTTAATTATTAAAATCAAAATTAATTTTGAAATTGATATAAAGCTTGCAGTTATCAGTGGTTCCCCATCAACTGCTACCATCTGGTGAATATGATTTGAGATTTTCACTGCCGAAAGTATTAGGTTAGAGTTATTTTTGGGATATTATGCCGTGCTGCGTTTCCTCCTTTTTAGTCAACTTTTTGTATACCGTTACAGCATCCCTCAAATATGAAGTGTGTTTATAATTGAAGAAGTGATGTATGCGTTTATATTCTTAGGGCCGGTAGCACAATACAATAATGTTTTCGGCATACAGTTTTGATGTAGCCGTCAGTACCGTATTATACCAAAAACTAGTGAGCTTCATTCATTAGCCCCGTCGTCTTCATTAAAATGAATAGGATTTTTGTGGTTTTCGGAATTTTGTTGAGATCAGGTACTTTTCCAACCTTCCTCTTCCCATTTCATTCGTTTCACCACACCCTTCGGCCTTACAACATACCACAATAATTTGGGAATGTCATTTTTTCACTGTCTCCGGTTAGCAGGGGAGTAGTTAGGAGTGGTGAACAATATTAAAAATATGATTTTATTATCTACGTAGAAAGGGTTTTTAATCCGCGTACTCTTTTAACCATGCATCTTGTTCACAGCAACAAGGTCCCACCTCTGCCATCGAATGTTGACTCTTAGCGTCAGGGCTCGCAGCTCGCAGCGAGGCTCTCATGCCAGGAACATAACTTAGGCTAACTGCCCCCTCGTGAGGGTGGAATAATTTCCTACCCTCCGGGGAACCCACAGCCATCTACCACATGTACCACCCGCCCGACTGGAACTGTAATAGAGGAATAGATAGGTACTATGAGAGACTGCAGATGCAACGGGGTGAGATGGATGGGAGATGCAATGGATGCACGTAGCAATAACCGATATTGAGATAACGCTGGCAGTTGCCATCTTGAAACACGTACAAAATATAATTTAACTCTTAAACAACATATTGGCAAATGTATTCACTATTTAAATTATTGCGCATTTGTTATTTATAAATTGCATAATAAATAGTTACTCTTGATTGGTAAATAGATAATTTCGGTAACTCCCTAGTGAAAGTCCACCATTAAGAATCGAAACGTTATTTTAAATTGTCACATCACTGATATTGTGTATTGGGAATCTCTAGTAATGATTTGGCTGTTATCTATGGTCTGCCTCTAAAATATCTAACGTCAAAATCTGAATTAATAAGTCAAAAAAAAAAAAAAATTATTATAAAATTCTCTTCCCCGCCTTTCCCTTCTCCATCTTCCTTTACCTTGTCTCCTTCCCCTTGCCACTCCCTTCAGCCCCACAACATACCCCGATTGGGAATGCCATATTACCACTGGCTTCGGCAGCCGGACATAAAAAATTTATTGAGAGTATTTATTTTTGTTTAACATTTTCCCTATTAAATAAAGGTACGCATTGCTTTTCGTTTCGGTAGGAAAAACGAAACAGGAAATGAGTTTTCCAATACGTCAAAAGCAAACAATATCAAATACATTAACGTTACAAAAGAAAACTGCCGAATTTATTTGTTAGTAGTGTTCAACTCATCAATACAATTATCCAAGAAGGACTCGACTAATTAATCGAATGAATCAACGTGACAGTCAATCAGTTTGTCTTTTCACAAAAGAAAAATACGCCCTTATGTTCGCGATCCTTGAGATAATCAGGAGAAAGAACGTGAGAAAGAAAATACAAATGCTTGATGGAAAAGAAATGTATTGTTAAGAAAAGGCGAAAATATTTATCCGATGATTCCATTTGAACATATAAAAAGGTCACAGGCTTTTTCTATAAGTACTATTTTTCGGTGTAAAAGATAATAATATTAACTTCGGTGTAAAAGATAATAATATTAAAATTTTATGTTATTTAATGGAAAATACAGTAATTCACACTTGAAACTACAATATTCCTAAAATAATTACGAGTCTCTAGTATTAAAAAACTGCCCATGTACAAAAGTATCTCTGATTTATGATGTGTAATATAATATGCAATGTCCAAGGAGGGTACGCGGGAATTACGAACTGAAGAATACATTTTGTACAGGTGGAAAAAAGTTTTTAATCAAAAAGCTTTGGAAAAAATATGTGTATATTTTAAATTTGTATTTTTAGTGCGCAAGTTTTTAAGCTTTTAATTCCCAGTTTAATTTTCCACTCGTTAAAATAATAGCCACAAGAGGACAAGAGTATGCCTAAACCTTTGTTCCAAGCTACGAAGGCTTTATGTGTCCATTATAAAATCTTTTTTGGTATTTTTTTTAATTCTCCGGACCTACGTGAGAGTGTAAGAGTAGTAACACACTGCTAAACTTTCATACGAGAAGCAATTTCGTCCGTTTTAACGATCGTCATTCGTATTGGTATATTAAAGGTTTAAAATTTGACCCATAAAAGTTTTAAGTGCTCATAAGTATGGTCCCGGTCCCGGGGCCTTCCATTCCCAGGGATTGAGCGATCAGGAAAATAAACAAAAGTTTGACAATAAAAATTTAAGTGTTCAATATTTCACGTTATTTAAAATATTTGAATGCTTCACATTATGTGCATATGGTTTTATGAGTTAAAAAGCGATTAAAAGGGGGAGTAAATCATTTTTAAAGATCAATTTAAATATTAAAAATGAAGGGATACTTTTTCACTTCACTGCGAAAAGTGAACTAAATTTGTAAAATGAAAATGTGATTGCTGTATACAGAGGGATGAAGCTCTCCTGTTATTGCGAAGAAAATCAATAGATATTATTTATTTAGGTAGAAATAGTCACTTTGTGATTTGAAGTATTAATACAATAAAATATAAATTTGTTAATAGCCACCAAATTAGTTTAATTTATTGAAGATAAGAATAACAGCTACATAAATTCATTAAATTTATTATTTTCAACAAAGACATTGTTTCACTTTATTGATTTTAGAAAGATCTTTTAAATTATTTCCATTCTTGTAGCTTTATATCTTTCTGGTACCCGTTTCGAAGGAAGATAAGTAACATTTTGGAAGATGGGCTATTTGTGGAAATGAGTTCAATTCTTTGAGTTATCGTTGTTTTTTAATAGTACTGCATTTATTTGTTGAGAGGCGGTAATGGGTACCGCCGCCCCGAGTATCATTTATTGGATAACCCGCACATCTGCCATAGGTTACTCCAAGTGGTTCGCTACGTTTGTTGACTCAGCAGGAGTGCCCGTATTCACGGGGTGAGGTTTATCCGGATCTTGATGGCGGATGCGTTTGACCGCCAACCGCGAGGTAGGCCGAGTCGGAAGTGGGAGACATTTTAATAACTCCAGTAGGAGTCTTTCGGAACATCGCCTTACTGCAATGGGAGGGATGGATTCATATATCCGTCACTCCTGGACATACTGACCTCCAGATTCCCACCCACCCCCCATACTTTTTTATAACAAAAAGTAAATATTTTAAACCTAAATTTTTCCGTTGACCCGTTACTGAGTAGAATGTATCCCTGTTTCTTACGAAGCAATCACTTTCATAATTACAGCCATTATAACACATCCCGCCAGCGCAGGAACACGTTTCATCTGGCTTTAAAACCGCCACAGAGCATAGAGCATAGAGGAGTGATGATTAATTATCCGGCATATTAAAAATTCTGGCGCGCTTTTGCTCTCAGTCAGGAGCTTTGGAAAAGCGACGCGGCGCGGCGCTCGTCACTCGCAATCAAAGGAAGGGAGCAGCTTTTAAAAATGGAACTCGGCGCGTGTGAGTCTGTGAGTGATGAGTGATGCCCGGAGCCGGAGCCGGATGACAGAAGTCATTTGGAATTCAGACGGCTTGTTGTTGAACTCATTTGCCATTGCTGTTGTAATTGATAAGGGGGAATGATTGTGACGGTTAAAAATTACAATATGAGGTTGTCTAGGTCTAGAAAACATGCTAAACAGAAACTCCCATGAACAAAAGTATATCTAATTTTATCATTGAAGATATATTGTTAAAAACTTTCAAACGAAAAATCAGAAAAAGATTAGCACTCATCTAGGAATTGAATCCGGGACTAGATGCGACCAAATCTTTTTTTGATATTTCTTTTTAACATTTTTCTTTGGTAATAATTGTTAATATTTACTTTTTATGTGAAAACCGCACAAAAGTCTCAACTGTTCCCGCCTGTAGCCTGTGAGACTATGGCACCCCCAAATGAGATATGTTGTGGGAGGGGAAGGAGATGGGGAGGAGGAAGGTGGGGAAGAATCTGGCTATTTAGATCTGTCGCAAAACCCGGCTAAAGCCATCACAGGCAACTTTTCAATTATGAATGGTTGTCTTACTTCAGGGCGATACTGAGAGTGTCTTCTTATTTTTAGTTTATTAATTGTGAAATGGCACAAATTTATCAAATAAAATTTATTTACGCACATCGGGATTTAAGCCCGCGACCTTTACTACGGTTGCTAGTCGAGAGCGTTAGCCCTCGATCACGGAGGCCGTCATATTTTCCATGATTAAATATTAAAATTTGAGATATTACTCGAGAGTTATTCCACTATAAAAATATTGCAAACCATACCAAGAATGTTTATTCAAATTTAATAAATGCTCATTAATCTATAAGGGGCCATCCATAAATTACGTCACAACTTAAAGGGGGGGGAGGGTGTAGAGAAGTGTGACAGGGGGTACGGGGGGGGGGTCAAAAAATCATGAAATCCTAGGGGGGAGGGGGTCTCACAAATGTGACAGGAGGGGGGGGGGGGGGGTCAAAAATTCACGAAATTCGTGTGACGTAATTTATGGATGGCCCCTAAAAGATAAATAATGGATTCCTGTACACGAATACGGACCCAGCGTTTATAAAACACTGACAAGTACATAACACATGGGAAAATATGATAAATTATACAATAGTGCAGTAAAGACTGAAAGTAGTAAATAAGCATAGTACCTAGTTAAAATAAGAATACAAATAAACAGCCTCCTTCCAAAAGTCTGAAAACGGAGAATCGAATAAACAAACTTTAAAAGGTATGTTTTTAGGTTTTCACGGCCAAAAAGTATTTTTGTTATTGTTTTTGGGGTGTTATGCCGTGTTTCGCTACCTCCTTCTTTAGCCAACATCTGCCCTGATGATGGACACTGTAACGCTGTCCGAAACGTTGGCTAAAGAAGGAGGTAGCGAAACACGGCATAACACCCCAAAAACAATAACAAAAAAAACTTTAAAAGGTTTAAACTCAAGAAGTGAGTAAAATTACAATGTAAATAAACAAGAAAAATATATAAGAACATATAAAATAAATATAAATAAATATTAAAAATATATATAATAGAAAATAATAAATATCTACGATTTACAGGGGTACTCGATATACATACACGAAACCAAATATTATTACTCTTTATTCCTAACCTAACCTCACCTAACAGTTCAATATTCTTCTAAAGTATCTGAAACATAAAATTTGCTGTCATGTCCGATACGTCTGGGATTTACAAAGCTACAGCGGGCATTTTCCGACCGCCCGAGCGCTGCCGAAATTTCCCGAACAGATAACGCGTCGGATATTTACGAATATGCAAAATCGACGCCGACTTTAAATTATTTTAAAGTGGAGAAATATTTAATGCAGAAGACTGGTTCAGACTAACGAGAAGAAACATTACGACTAAATGTAGATTGCACAATACGTAAAGCGGACTAGTCGGTACTATTATTATTGTACTGCAGTAGTATTTTTCTAAAAATAAAATGTTCAGACGTCACCGATGCACCATTCATCGATTTATCTAACTAACCTTGAAATTTGTCAGGATATTACGCCAAAATTAGCTTAAATTAACTATACAGCCAAAAACTTTTAGTTTTTAGTTTTTGGCTGTTTGGTTAGTTTTCTAGATAAATTGGAGTAGGTACGATGGAACTTGCTTTCAATTTTTCAGACCTTTTGGATGTCGTAATATTCGGAACAAAAAGGCTAACGAGGTTACTCTGACAGGATCGCAAACTTTTTTTCGGCTTGTCCAAAAACTACAAAATATTTTGAACGTTATATTCCTCCTTGTCAGACTACGAAATAACATTATCGGAGCAACCAAAATTCGCTGTTCGGTTGATTTTTATGCAATGGCTCTTTATAAAAAAATCGTTTCGTAGATTTATAAATATAGGATAGGAGAAAAATCCTCGGTGCGGAATATAAAATTGCGATTTCAATCATTCAGACAGAACGAGATTGAAATGGATGGGTTTCACCTTGGAAAGGTACTCCAATAAGATGAGGAAAGTATTTCCATAGAATGGTGGTTTTACAATGGAATTTTTAATGCGTAGAGGATTGAATAAACGATGCCTGATTGGAGTCTGGCGCTTTTCAACACCTCTATTCAATCATTTTAATATTTTCTCTAACGTTGGCAGTTTAGCCTAATTGTTTGAGTTTTGACGCTACCTACGTACATGCCAGACCACAATGAAGTTTTGACATAGGTCGTGACATACGTCAGTAAATTGTTACGGAATTGGCAAGAAAGACTAAAGTGGAAAAAACAATAAATTTAAAATGAAATCCCAAAAGCAAACGCATTGCATACGGTAAAACAATAAGCAAAAATGAAAAAAAATGATAGGCTAATGGGAACGTAATGAACAGGAAACGTAGAAATATGTCAGAATATTTTAATGTATCTCCCAAATGCATGAAGAAATAAGTTACGCATTTGCAGTTGATATGAAGTTGAGACGAATATTATCGGGACGTCTCGATAAAGAAAAAAACTTGAAAAACTAAAGAATGCGGCTTGCTCCTCGCGCACCGCTCAGCTTTGCCGAAGTTATTCCAGAACGGAAATAAAATTACTTCGGGGAAATATGCCATGTACATTGTTAGACAAATTGAAAAAAAATTAAAGTTTTTTTGCTTAAAAAACTTAATAAAATAAAACAATTCTCAAATCATTGCGGTATATTTATTTGGTATCAGCTCTCAGTACTGTCCGCAATAACTGTCAGAAAATATTTTAATAACCGGCATGTTACGATTTACAACTTCAGTGGAGTTCGGGTGAAACTTTCCCCTTTCCGCGGGGAATTTGGGGGAAGTAGAGAAGTTGGATGGCGGGCCGTATGGTAATTGGTCTGGATGGAAAAATAAAACTTTAAATATGGAAAACTTAGCCGCCGTCCGAGGCTTAACCCTCAGGTCGCCAAGGAAACGATAAATCGTGGTTACGTGTAAGTTCGTTTAATTTTAACACATAAAATAATGAGTTTGAAAAGTTTTATTTAATTTTCTTCTTCTTTGTGGAGTTGGAGATTTGAAGGTGAAGAATTATTATTGATGCAATATTCAATTAAGTCGGCAATTTTCACAAAAAGTGGGCATTACACTGAATTTTAGACAAAATTTATCTTTAAAAATTATCAGAAATAATATTATTTCTACCGCATTTCAGATATTTATAACATTCCTTTTAACGGCATTTCAGACATAATACTTTCTCTAACGCTACGATACGTGGCATATCATATATCAATGCGAATGCACTCCTGACATGAAATTTATACAGCCTCAGGGATTTCATTTCTTCAGCAATCTATAATGCCGAAAATCTGACACTATATTCCACTAACGCAACAATTCTAACCTAATATTCATCTTTTGCGGCTTTCGTTAATATTTATTGTGGAATTTTTGACACAGACAAAATTCCTAGAGCGTGGCAATATTCTATAGACGGCGGCCGAAGGGTTAAGGCTGTCGGGAAGGATTCGGTACAACGGGGTAGATTTACGGCCAACACGCTGCTGGCTGTGTCGAAAATAGAAAAAAAAACCAACCCCCTGAAATGCTGTGGGTCTCGTTTTTCATAGATTTACTGCCGCGCGTAGATTACTCACGTTCCGTCTAACAAAGTAACTAAAAAAATGAAATTTGTATTTCTCAATAGTTGCAACGAACATTTATCGATTTGATAGTCTTAACTTAATATGTTCATTTTTTAACGAGAAAAATCATTGTCCTCAAAAAATATGAACAGGTACATTATGCTCATTTAAATATCTCATTTATTGAAAGAAAATGCGTCTGTTATCGTCACTTTAGTGCGTTTCAAAATACAACGAAGCAACTTTCGCGATCTCGTGATGCTTAAAATCCCGCCGCCAATATGAATCCGCCGAATGGCATGAATCCAAATGGTGTATTTTCTGGATTTCTTCAGGGATCATATCTTGAACCTCTGCTAATTCTTCTACTCAAAGACATCCCTCAACGCGTAATATACGGGAGGTGTCAGAGATAATCTGAAATTAGAAATAATTTTTGATCAAGGTAACATTAATATATGTATAACTAGCTTTTCCCCGCGGCTTCGCTCGCATGGTATGACGGGAAATTACTGTAGCGGTTGAACTTATCAATTATCCCCCCTCCTCCCCACCCCACCCCCTCCCGCATTCCATACATCCATTCCCTTACATTCAGTTTTCAAACATCTAGCCTGCCACCTAAATTTCACAACGAAAAAAAGAATTATCCAATTTTGTTCATTCGTTCGGAATTTATGCGCTTACAAACATTTCGAATGTTTATTTTTAATTAAATATTTGGAAGTTTGTTAATAAAATACAAAATTACACTATTTATTATTCAGTCTTTATAATCGTTACGAATTATATTTTTAATGTAGGAACTCTTATCTGACATTTATTCCAGCTTGTCCAATAAAAACAAAACATATTCTAATATTTGAATTTTCTGGGGCAGTAGCTGACCAGGGGGCTGAGTACCTACCAGCTTAGAGCCCACAAATATATCAACATCGTTTCCATGGGAATGATTTTTTTCTGACATTTGCAATTAAATCGCTTTTGTTAGCGACAGAAAACGTATAACAAATATAATATATCAATATTTATAATTTCATAACGCCAGAGCTTACAATCATATACAACATATAGTCTGCGCATATAATTTAGCTTTCTATTGGTGAATGAATTTTTAAAGTCTTTTTATTGGTTAATGCCTGAAAAGGTCATAAACAAACTCGAGCAGTTTCACATTTATATTAATATGGATATGGATGTAGCTGATATTGACGCACTAACAGAGAGTTCGGTACAGAATAAATTTGATTTCAATGCTAAAGGCCGCTATTGAGGGTAGACTGATAAATGCATACCACACCTCAACATACTTGGTGTGAACTATTACAAAGCTTTTTAATAAATTATACTAATGTAAACATATTCTTGTACATCATTTTACTAATTTGATATTCTGTTTCTGTGAGCTAACCATTTACTATCCTGTATCACTATACCTAATATTGTATCATTAAATTGTCTGCCTCTCAGCATACTGTTTTATCATTTCATACACTTCCATGCATTACAAAAACTTGACCTACACTGCACTGCACGTGCTGCGCGGACTACGTCTCAGCGTATGCCCACGTTAATTAATAATAATAATATTTGGATGATTTATATAGCGCCGTTTTTGTGAAAAATCACCTCAAGGGCGCTGTACAAACTTACAATATATTTCTTAAATCTAGAAAACTACAAACTAGACAAACAATTAAAAACAACTTATTTTGCCATTAATCCTCTCATAAATGTTTTTGTAATAGTGATGGGGGTAGCAAATGTAAAATCATGCTATGCCCTGTGTTTTAAAAATAATGTTCTCCGCGTGTAAAGCCATATCTTTTTTATTTTTTATATGAATACCGCACAGCAGTCCCAACTGCTCCCGTCTGGAGCCAGTGAGACTATGGCATTCCCAATTGGGGTATGTTGTGAGGATGAACGTAGTGAGGTGGAGAAGGAGATGGGAAAGAGGAAGGTGGGAAGTACCTGGCTTTTCAGATCTGGTCACCAAACAAGGCTAAAGCCATTTCAATCAACTTTTAAATTCTGAATGGTGATCTTACTGAGAGTATCTTCCACTCTGGAACGTGTCGCAAATATACTACACATTATTTTAAATGAATTAATTTATATCTTGATAATAAATGAATTAATTTGTAACTTCTCCAAGTATAAACCCTCTAATTAAAGTGTGTTTATCGGAAGTAATCAGCCAGGAAGTAGGTTTAGTGTATCAATTTGTAAATTTAAAAAAAAAATAGATAGAGCCTAAGAATTCAAAATAAATTTATTCGAGTGTCAACCCTATTAAATTCGCGTGTGTAGTGTGCATGCATTTTGATGCGAGTATTTATAATTATTGTTAGTAATAAATATGTACGAAAAGTGACATTTACCTAATCATTGATTATTCATTCTTGTATCGCCACATAATTCACTAAATATCCAACGAACATAAAATATATACTTAACGTAAACGCCGTACCGTGTGAACTACAAAATATATAAATAAATAGCTATCTACTTAATCAGTTAATTAATATCTGCAGCGCTTCTGATCCTATAATAATATTAATTGCAAACAATGTAATCATTAATAATTGCTCGGATGATTTGATAGCCAGCTGCGGTAATGGATTGTTCCACCATTCGTGACACGCCACACGGGGCACTGATATTTATGAATTCTGTATCGATTAATAGGGTGGGCAGGGTCCATTGATATTGTAAATACAAGATCAGTCGCTCTGATCGAAAAAGACTACGCAAATTTTAATACGATTGTATGGTAAATATTTGTTCTAAAAACTCTTGTATACTGAGCAAGTTCCACCGGTGCACATTTGTACATTATTCCAACTTTTTAGACCTGAAAGCGTGTTGGAGGAAAATTATTACTGACTAATATTTATTTATTTATTTGAACGCCATAAAATGGCTTTTACATCTTTCACATATATGCGATTACACAGTGATAAACAGATAATTATAATAATAACAAAATAAGAATGTACATTATACAAAGTATGTATGATAAGAACTAGTATTTGGTTATAGAATACAATTATGATTTACAACCAAAAAAATAATATGAACTCGTATAGAGTGTCTACATTTTATTGAAGCATAATAAAAATAAGTAAATGAAGGTGACTTCTTAGAAAAGCTATCAATATCAAGTACAATATACATTACTTCTATTTGTGATCAATTGATTTAAAGTCAGGTGGTAGGCTATTAAGATCTAGTTAAATAAAAAAAAAATAAAAAAAGTTAGTAAACATTCCTACAGTACTCGTAGTTTCAAAGTTTGTGGCACCTTCCCGCAACCGGGGAGCAGGTATCTTAAATTCTGGAACCAATAAGTAATAAATAATTGGATATTAAAGTTACAAAATACTACATTTTCAAACCAGCAATTCCTGAGCATATTTGTAGTAAAAAATGTAGGTGTCATTTTGCTCTCTGATAATATATTTTTTCTATTAAAAACATATATATATATTTTTTTAATATATTTTACAATTACAGTTCGCTAATGATCCCATCCATGTATGTCGCGACGGTGTTACCTGCTGTTACGTGCTGTTAGAACGAGACGCAACGCTTGTGAAGCGACACGCTAGGCTATAAACGCGCTACTCTTCTGATTACTCAATTGCGACGTGTGATGGAAAAATATTAATGCTCTTAATTGAAAAAAAAATGTCATCGAACACCAAAATGCTAAGGATTCGCTTCGTTAAAATCCTTTGGATGCGTGCTGTTACACCCTGTTTATGTAAAATTGTACATATAAATTATTATTTTTCCCTTGCCAAGGTTTCCAGCAATGGGCCAAGAGTAAAGGATCTCACCGCTCTACCACGAAGGTCGTCATTTTCTACCCAAGGATGCGATATTGGTCTCTACTAAATCGAGCCAATTCTCTTCAGAGAAGCCGAAATTGGTAGCCGGTGACAAGGACAATCTTCCATTCTTGCTACATGCCCTGCCTAGTACCTGGTACCTACTGTACTCAACAGAGTTGTTTAAGTTTAAAAAAAAATATTGCTGCTTGCCGCGCGGCACTTCAAACAGTTGTTTATTTCGATTCACGTCACAATGCAAAAAATATGCTGACCTGATTTCTTCAATTCATATATGGGCGCCGCCATGTCTGGATTTTGTTATGGTGATTTTTTTTTTTTTTTTTTTTTTTTTTTTTATTTATTAACAATTTTTTTGGTACAGTTGGTAACATTTTGTGATACAAACTTTTTATATAAACAGTTTTAAAAAAGTAGAGAATAACATAAATAGATTAGATTAACCAAAAAAATCCCACATAGGCATCGCCAGTTCGTGGGTATACTTGAGTGATTTTAAGACAGATAATTACTCATAAACATACAATATATTGTAGAAGTTTAAAAAAAAAAAATTAAATTAAATACATAAAGAATAGATTTAGTGTTTACTGAAATACATTCAAAAGACGTTTATAAAGAATAATAAAAATTTGGTTAAGTTACAGCATAGGTCAGATGTTACAGCAAGTAAATGTTTGTGTCGACGGTATTTATCCAAGACCTTAATACATTTTTATACTTGCTGTAGGTGGATATATTTTTACAATCAATTTCTGTAGCCTTATAGAAAGCATTATATATTTTTGGTATAATAAAATATGCATGTCTTTGCGCAAGCCTAGTGTTACACAGTGGAACTTCAAATACATTATTTAACCTATTACTAAAACGCTTTTCATTTTTTGTAAAAATAACATTTCGTGTAAATATATATTTTAAACATTGTTTACAGTAAATTTTTCTTATATCTAACAATTCAGCCTCATGGAACAATTGCACGGAGGGGTAGTTTATATCTTTATGCAACATTATTTTTAGTATTAATTTTTGAGTTATTTCTAGTGGCTTAATGTGTGTATTATACACACCCCCCCATCCAATTATTCCATAAGATACTGATGATTGCACCAATGCATGATACACCAATTTTATTCTTTTAATGTCAACTATGTATTTTAAACGTTTAAAAATATAAGTTAAATACCTAAGTTTATTAACAAGCTTTTGAATGTGATCTGTCCATTTGAGTTGGCTGTCTATTATAATTCCTAAGTATTTAACTGTATTTCCCGTATTCATTTCTGTACAGCTAGAGCATAATATAGGATTGCAAGTATTTTTGTGAAACCTTATATTTAAGTGAGTTAAGGGTGCCGTCTTTTTGGTATTATAAAATGGAATATAGAGAGTTTTTTCACAGTTCAGATTGATACGTATGATGTATGATGGACATTACAGATACAACTTTTCAGCTTTCGTAAGGAACCTTTAAAAATAAAAAGGTGACGTCAACAGAATTATGATGTAGTTATAAGAACCTTTAACATGAAATTGAATCGATTCTGAATAATTGATATTAAATAACCAATTTTTATACGATAATAAAAAAAAAATAAAAACGCATCTTTTGTTAAACTATGAAACTACTGTTGATTTTTTTTTTAAATTTTTCTTTTGAGCCGGGAGCCATCAAAATATTTTTTATAAGTAATGTTTATTGTATGATCCCATCTAGTTATCAAATAATCCGTTAATTTTTACGACAGATAATTCAGTATTCATCCCATTTTACATTGTCATTGGTATTCGTCAATTGATATTCCACACCAGACTTGAATGAAAATGAGAAATTTTAAATGTAAATGACCTTTAATAAATTTTTTAAATTCCATTTTAAGACATCTTTCAATCAGCATCGTTACTTGATCATTTTTATTTGAAAGCGAGAAACTACACAAAGCCATGAAATATCATTTTATAAAATCACGTATTCTGACATCTACATCATATACCTACATGTCCTACATACTTGGTGTTAATAGTCGTACCTAACTTATCAACCAGTGATTAATAAATGGAGTTGGAGAATGTCATTATTTGGTGTAAAAAATGTATAATAAATTTATCTACGGTGACATATGGTTGTTTTATTTTCGTTAATTAAAAAAAAATTTGGTTGTTAAAAAAAAAACAATCAACAAATGTCAGGTTATTTTAAGCATCGTGTTTTTTACCAAAAAAATTATATTTTGTCGATTGTAGTTCGTACATGAAGTGAATTTTTTACAACACGTTAATTTTATCCAATTAATTGTTATTGTTACGTGGAATTAACAAGTCCTAGATTTAATGATAAATCTCTTTGATTAATTATCTGCTGGTAATTTTTTGGAAATCGTTTACTATGGAATGCCAAAGCATTTTATTTGTGCCCGGAAATTACATCCATAATAGAGATCTGATAAAGGGTTGATAAAACCAACATAATATCAAAGAAAGCCTAGACTGGACTGGAAAAACTAGAACATAATATCTAAGAAAGAAAACAAATTGATTAATATTGTTTTACATTACCTACCTCATTTTTATAAAAAAGTACGTAGCAATTATTTACCCAAATAAGATTACCCAATTAATTACCCAAATATACCCAATAAAATTACCCAATTATTTACCCAGATAATAAAGATTTTAACTATGGTTTCAGTAACTGCAAACAATATTTTTGTGAAATTATTGTAAAACAAAAAAAAATGTGATTGCCTAAAAAAACAACGAATTATAATGTTTATATCGGTAAAAACATCAAGCGTCGAAATTTTGTAAACTCAATAAGAAAGATATACATTTAAGAAAAAAATTATTTCTTATCGATTGACCACATAGTTTTGCTTCCGATTATTACCTATAAACTGAGATGATAAGACTTACGACACGAAAATATATTTCAAAATTGTAATTAAAGTAATACGAGAAATAATATGTAGCCCGAATGCTTTGGTAAATCGCTTAAACACAAAACCAATTTTCTTTTGAAGTTTTGAAAAAGGCTGGCTCTAAAGGATTTTTGATGACAGTGAAAATATTGCATTCGTGTAAATTAGGTTGGTAGAGTTTTTAAGTTAAGTGTTTATAAGACAAAAATGATTCTCAATATTGATGCTTTTAAAAAATACTGGTTGGAAATGGTTATCACTTTTTGGTGAGAGTCAAAATTTTGCATTTGGCTTGGGAGGGATTTGAGTTACGTAGTGCATTTGAGTAGCGCACGCATTACGTATGCAAATTGGGGCCTTTGTAACTGTCCAAGCCAAGCAATTACCATCGACAACAAGAGACGGTTGATTACAACAGGTATTGCTCTGCATACACGAGTAGCCCATTAGTAAGGCGAAATAAGGTTGTGCGAAAACTTGTCACGCCTAGTTAATGAGCTCTTACAAATCCATAATTGGAGTTACATTTCAGAAGTCTTTATCTTATTTTTATGTATTATACTTAACAATGTCCACTTCATGTGGTCTAATATAAACATATTATGTATGTTCATTTTTACATTTCTAATACTCATTCTTATTACACGCATAATTTTTACACTGTTCTTTGAATTCTCTTAAACTAGGAACGCTATACATTTGTATTCCTTTAATTCTACGTTTTTGTTTTAATAATTATTTTATCCTGAATTTTCTTTCTGTGTTGTATGGTATGTGCGGAAGTCCTTATTCAAAAAGTTTTTATTCTAAATGACGTTGCTAGTAAATTTTTACAAGTTTGTAGATAAAAATGAAACGTTATTTGTTAACATTCATTATATCTAATTCATTAAGCATTTTCTGTATTGATTTATATTTATCACACGTCAAAATTAGTTTGATTGCTATGTTCTGGATTATTTGAAGTTTTTTTTAAACTACCTTCATTGAAAAAAAGAAACTAGAACAGTGGTCTGTGTGTGGGGCAACAATTATTTTATAAATAAGTGAACTTGTATTTTTGTCGAAATTATTCCTGATTCTTCCAATGAAAGACGCTTTCTTAGCCATTTTTGGCAATAAAATCGGCATTTTGAGTCTAGAATAACTCCCAAGTACTTTATCTTTTAACCTTTTACAAGTTTCACCTTCCATTATTATTGTTTTCCTACCCCGGCCCGCACGATGTAACCGAATTTTGCACTCCGTCATTGACCTACTTGGTCGAAGACTACCGTAACTAAATTGCTATGCATTCTCCTAAACTGACCTAACAGGTGGGAAATCGGTTTTTATAAGAGTCCTAAATTCTACTCTTTCGAAATAATTATCATCATAAATAAGTCATCCAAGTAAAATTGCATTAGATATATTCTTATTTATTCTATTTAGTCTATGCTTTATTTATATATTTGGTAATATTTTTTTATGGTTTTACTGTTGTTATAAATGAAATTTGTAATGTACATGTAAAAGCCCAATAGGGCGTCAATAAATAAATAAATAAATAATTATCAACCCTACTTTAGAATTTTCGATTGAGTTTCGCTAATATTGTCTTCATAATTAAATTTTTCAATTTGAGGTTATACGCGTTATACTCATTAAGTTAAAAATAAAATTCTAATTAACGTTTGTTTTTCGGAAGTGAACTGCCAGGTAATTATGTTTTATTTTTCTAATAATAATAATATTTGGATGATTCGTATAGGGCCTTATTTGTGAAAAATCACCTCAGGGGCGCTGTACAAATTTATAATAAATTTCTACAATCTTAATTCTAATTTCAGACTGGACAAAAAATGATAACAACTTATGGCTAAAAAAATTGTATCCACCAGTTCTTCGATCACTGATACAAAACTATCTACGTGTACAATGCTTTGTCCAATGAACGCGATGCCGCATAAAAATGTAAATATATATTTTTTATTTATGTATACCCTTTTCATACAGACAAAACTCAGGACCTGGTTGGTCACTTGACACAGCGCTCTTGGGGTGATATTTCACGAAAGCGGCACTTTACAAATTATCCATTTATTGTTATTATTATTAAATGCATTTGACACATAGTTTTGTGCTGGCTAATAACTGAAGAGCTTGTATAAAAGGTTTATTTATTATATCATTTCCATGTTAGTTAGATATGTGAAACTCTCATTTGCAAAAGTAGTAGCAAGTAAAAACGTAGAAGACTTAAAAACCATTTGTTCAACTTATATGTCAGACTAATTGCATATTCCAGTACTGTACGTTATTCTTACCTAGTTTGCATAGTTTACATCAAAATGAGAATAAAGGTTAACAAGTGTGAGGTCTTTGGCCAAAGGTTAAAGGTTTAAGCCGCACTCGGCAGTTGGCGCATTAGAAGCATTGGGTCCGTAATCCTATTTTCCAAGTTCAACCTAAAGTAATTTTCCAGACTGTGTGGAAATTTTACGGATCAAACAAAATGTTACGACTTACCCAAGATATTTATAGTTGACATCAGTTCTTCAACCTGGAACAAAGAAAAACACACGAGAATATAATAATATGTCATTTCAAGCAATCTTTTCACGTTCGGTTGTTTTGGCGACAATTTGAATAAAATTTCAACTCCAATTATGAAAATTTAGAGCATAACAATTTCAGAAAAAATAAATAAAAAAGTAAATTAACAGGTTTTTTTGTTATAATTTGGTACATCGACGGCCTGCGTAGTCGAGGGGTTAGGCTCTCGACTAGCAATCTGGAGGTCGCGGGTTCGTAAGTAAATTTTATAATGATGATAATTTTCAACGTTCGCAAGTAAATTTTATAATGATGATGATTTTGTTTTATTTCACTATTTGTTCATTTAAAATAATGAATAGTTTATCTGAGGCTCTTTCCTCTCAGTTCCTAGAAGTTACTCAGAATCGCTCTGGCGTAAGACCACTCTTCAGAATTGAAACGTTGACCTGAATACCGTCTTCCCCTTCCTACAACCTTCAGCACCAAAATATACCCTATTTGGGGACGCCATAGTCTCGCTGACCCCAGAAGGTTGGGATTTTTTAGCGGTATTCAGTATTCAAAAAAAAAAGGAAAAGGTTACATGTCATTTTTTTATCACACAGGAGGCCCTGAGGAAAATAATTTCCCTCAGGGCCTATGTCACATTAAGGGATGCTGTGTGGAGGGTCTTTTAAAGAAAAGGAAGGAGAGGAATTTCTGGGAAGGAAAAAGGTTTGAGGGGTGGGTAGGAATATTGGGGCCAGTTTTCAGGAGTGACATATTTATGAATCCATCCCTCAATTGCAGTGCAAGGCGATGGGTTGAGAAGTCAAAGAGTCCGTCAAAGTCAAACCAGTCCGCCACGCAGCGGGTGGGCAGACGCATCTGCCGCCAAGATCCGGATAAACCTCGCCTCGTGAACCCGAGCACCAAACATAGCGAACCACTTGGGATGACCTATGGCAGAGGTGTTGGTTATCCAATAAATGGTTCTCGGGGCGGCGGTACCCATATCCACCTCCCAAATTGCATAAGTTGTAAGTCACTTCGTTATAAATGTCGTCAATTATAATATATAGTAAGAGGGGTGAAACTTAAATATAATTTTAGTTAAAATTTTAAGATTAAATTAACTAATATCTGTTTTTTTCTTCAAACAACGGTAGTATGAAATATTTGTCTTACATTTTTATTACTATTGCCGATTAAGAAATCACTTCAAAATTACACACACACACATATATATACATATGTAGCGTTCCTACTTTCAATCAAGTAATTTGCATGGTCGATTAACAATCAAACTGCAAGCCTCATAACCGTTCAGCCTGGCGTGACACGATACAGGGGAGGTTGGCTTATAACGCTTATCATCTCTGAGACGCTTATCGGGCCCTCAGGGTGGAAGCCAGACTCGGAAGCGGTAGCCGGAATGCCGTATTCCAATAGGGGTTCCTATCGAAGGCTAAACGGGTGGCTATGATAGGCTCCAGGGGTAGAAGGAGGCTGTGAAAATTAATTTAGATACCAGGCCACACATCCAATATCGACAGGAGCCCGAGATAACTTCGTTAGGGAAATATTCCACCGCATTTTAAATGCCGTGACGGGAAACGGGATGTGTTGGAGCTGTGAAGTTAGTAACTGATATGATAGGTTGAATGGGAATTTTTTGTCATCTCGAAATTAGTGTCAAATGATACTTGAACTACAGTTCTGTCATTGCATAAACTCAGTCACTATTGGGAATTTGGTAGTCGATTAAAATTAGCTGCCTTAATTTTTTTAATACTCGTCAGTTTAATTAGTTGATATTGGATGGCAATACGAAACGGTGCATAATGTTGGATTCGATCTTAGTATGAATTGTGGAATACGAATTTATCGGAACATTATTTATGTGTATGTGTATTTCACCCAACTGCTTTTTACTCTTAATCAACAATTTCTTTTTTTACTTAAAATCCTCACAGGAGGTCCTAAGTAAAACCACTTCCTCAACGGCTATATTATATTTGGAGATGCATTGTGAAAGGTGTTTTTGAGAAAATGAAGTAAAGGTAGGGAAGGATGTTCTGGGAGGTAAAAAGATATGAGGGTGGGTAGATCTGGTTGTCAAGGAGTGACGGATATATGAGTCCATCCCTCCCGCTGCGGTGCAAGGCGGAGAGTCCAGCTAGAGAATACAAAGGGTCTCTCTCCAACCAGCCTCTCCCAATCTGGCCCGCCATTCATCTGGTGAGCAGACGCATCCGCCGCCAAGACCTGGACAAACATCACCCCATGAACCCGGGAAAATCTGCTATCTCACCACACGTAGCGAACAACTTGGGGTGATAAATGGCAGAGGTGCTGGTTATGCAATAAATGGTTCCCGTGGCGGTGGCACTCACACACACCTTCAAAATTTAGAAATTAATAAAAGAAGGTGCGTTAATTTTTGATTCTACACTTTTCTGAAATATCACCCTAAGGGCGCTGTAGAAAACAAGAAAAATAAGTATTTTAATATAATCAAATTGAAATGATGTAGCTGATAATAGTTTAACATACAATTTAATTAATATAATTAAAAATGACGCAACAGTGCATTTGCAAGGTAAGAAGTAATATTATTACATTCAAATAAAATATGTTTAGGAATGCTTTTCTAACCCAAAAATACTCCAATAGCTTTTGTTGTATGCAACTTTCAAACTAACAGCTGTACTATCTATCACGTCAAGATTTTGACGTAGCTTGGTATCGTCAAATACAAAACTGAACCCTGCAAGAGTAAACTTTTCATCAACCAATGAAACACATCATAAACATGTTCACATTTAGATGCTTCCCAAAAAACCATCTCACATTATAATAATATCTAGCCAGAGCAAGTTTTGCCATAACGAGTGTTAAGTTCCTAGGGAAATTACACCCGTCCAGTCGTTTAATTAATCAAAAGTTCCAGACGTTAGTTTGTAAGCCAGAAACTAGCGAGGGCGGTGCAGAATTGGAATGAAAACAGACATCATTAATGCAGTGCATTTCTAGTTTTAATACCCAGCTTCGCCTGAGATTTTGATTGAAACATAATATTGGCATATAATTTAATATTTGATAGTTACGTAAACGGATATTTCAAATAACTGCATCTCATGATACGTTTCAAATAACTGCATCTCACGTTGACGTTTTTTAATAACAACATCATTAGTATTTATATATATTTATTATAAATTATATATATATATATATATTTCATATAGTATATAGTAAGTAGATTTTTTGAAAATTATTACATTATATTTTTAACTTGTAAAATTGTTAACCTTGATACGGTCTTAGTCCTAGTGAGATTAATAATTCAATCAAGAAACAATACAATAAACAATAAACTATGAAGTACAATTTGGGAGGTGGGAATGGGTACCGCCGCCCCGGGAACCATTTATTGGATAACCAATACCTTTGCCATAGGTCACCCCAAGTGGTTCGCTACGTTTGGTGATTTAGCAGGGGTGCCCGGGGTTCATGAGGTGCGGTTTGTCTAGGTCTTGCAGGCGGATGACCAGGACTCACTAAACCCCAGATTCCTACCCACCCCTTAAACCCTTTTCCTTCCCAGAACTCTCCTCTCCTCCTTTTCTTTAAAAAAAACCCTTCACACAGCATCCCCGAAGATGACATAGGCCCTGAAGGAAATTATTTTCCTCAGTGCCTCCTATGTGGAGCTCATGTAAAAAAAATATTGATGGTGGGTATAGTTCTATTTTTCATAGGCGTAGTATTAAAATGTTTCCCGTGTTTTTGTGTAAAACTCTTTTGTGATAATGCTTATTGCATTAATTAGCCTGCTGTTAAGCCAATGTAGGAAGGTAAGTCAAACTAAATCAAAATCACAGTTTCCATACAAACAGTGCCTTTGCTTCACTTTATTTTTTATCAAATCTATAATCACCAAGAACTGCATTTATTCCCCATACCAAACTAAAGAATATGAATGAAGACTATATTGTATGTAACTAGTAACCTGATAACATAAAACAGTGCTGACAAGCTGGTGATGTTTTCCATGAAGCTAATATATCACCGGTAGATACAGTACAATACACAACATGTTCCATTTCACGTTTTACCATTAACCATATGGCAATATCTTCCTCCATGGTGGTCTTGTGCGAGCATTTTATGGGGCAGCATGGTGCTGGAAAGTAAATAAATCTACATTAATACGCTACCCATAAGCAAACCTGATATTTTTACTACGTTCATAAAATAATAATAACGTTGTTTACAGGAGTTGTTAATGGTAATAAAGAATTAATTATTTGTTGAGGAAACCTTTCCGTTTATAATGAGTAATAACATTACAAAAAATATTATTTTTGCCTAAAATAATCAGAATATTTTCGCTGTCGGCCTGGAATATTATGTATGTATTATTCAATATTTATTGTTATTAAGTTTAATTTGTAGAACTGTATTTTAAATTTCATTTATTTTATATATGTATTAATAAAATTATCATTCAATTTAAAAAAAAAACAGTTTATTTATAAACAAGTTCTGTTACGTAATTATTATTACGCGTGACTGCTGTTTCGCTTCCTGAAGGCATTATCAAACTGTGGTCATACCACTTATAGACGATGTACTTATAGTATTTCTGGATAGGTATTTACGATGAAAAAATTTACTTTAATTATCTACACCCTAATTAATTTCTGAGTAAAATGATTAAAATTATTAAAGGTTATTATACTTTTTAAGTTTCCCCAAATACTGCTCGTTTAAATTCGACTGTAGGTCATTGTGTATTATAATCATTATGTGAGTTATTAAAAATTTTTGTTTTTGAAAAATCGTTTTTTTGTGAAGATTATCAGGAAATCCGGCCAAACTGAAATTTTCGTACAAAAAACTGATTTTCGAAAAAAAAAAATTTTTTTCTACAACATGCCATTTTTTACGCCATCACAATGATGCCATTTTTTTTAAATATTTGCACTCTAGCACACCGAAAAATCTTCCTAATAGGATAATTTTGTTAGGCTGTAGGGAGTAAGAAGGGTAAAAAGATGAGATGAGGAGGGGTACTTCGGAATTAGGTACTTTGATAATCAGAGCTGGTCACTAAACACAGGCAAAAGAGAAGCAAATTTAAATATTTAATTGTTGTATTTCAATGGAGTTGCATCTACCTCTCTGATTTTCTCTTTTATCAGTCTTAGTTCATGTGGTTGTCTTTTCTAAGTTTTAGGGAATGATCCTCGAACATAGTGCCAAACATTTGGTTATTGCTGTATAACAATAGCCAATACTACAAGTAGGCACGCCTTACTCGAATAACAACACTATGCAGAGATATCAAAGCACCTCTCTTCCTGCTTACCTGCTCTACAATAATATTGTCAATGATAACTCTTTTCATTCCAGCTTTGATTTAATATGAACCTTACTGGCACTTGTCACTGAAAGCGATAAACTTATGCAGAACTTCAATAAGCGAACTTTGAATTGAATGAATTTAAATATATTTAGTAGCGGAATGATTCTAACACTCCCCTCCGAATGTTTTCACTCAAATAGAAACCTTAACCTCTCTTTGATACCGGCGTAGTTTTTGAATGGATCACTTCAATTTGCAATTCAAGCAAAATAAATAAATACATACAAAACAAAAATATTAACAAGTTAAAAAGCACTCTCTCATATTTCTGAAAAAGTGTTCGTAGATTTTTGTCAGGGAAAATAGATTTTACGAAAAACAAACTTCTCCAATAATAATTTTGCACCTATATTTTGCACGAATATTGCAGATAACCACTTAGTTGAAAAATGTGATAATCAATATAAAATTGATGACACAAATGATCATTAAGAAACAAATATTACATCCAAATTCCTCCATGTTCTTCACAACAAATGCATAGCAATTGTATTAACAAAGGAATAAAATATTTTAATAGTCTTCCCGACGCATTGGGAATATTATAATTCTGTTATTTTTTTTACTTTGCACGACGAAGTAAAAAAAATAACCGAATTGATATAAATAAAAAAAAAGTAAAATTATTTAAAAAAAACTGAACACCCGTAACAGGACAAAAAAAGTTGTAACGTCATTTTAAATCATATTTATATTTTTTAATGTTGCACCATCACACACTAAAGATATTATTTTATTGTATTATTACGATATTATATTATATTAAATTATTTTCAAACTACAAATTTATTTTTTACTCCTACACCGAACTCAAGAGCTAGTTCCTCCCTAATGGCGTAGAAATATATAAAAAAATAACACCGTTTCTTCTTGCCATTGTTTTACTTAATATTCTAACAATATTATAATTTATATAAATAAATAAAAAAATAAAATATATATTTATACATATATGTACGTTAACAATATTAGGGGAAAAAATGTTAGAGATTTATAATTTAAATTTTGGGATGGAATGAACGGAAATATCAACGGAACTGAATTTAATTCCAACCCTATTTATCATTTGGACTGGAGAATTAATGAAATAGTTTGTTTTAGACAAATAGGTGCGCCCTTGAGGTGATTTTCTCACAAAAATGGCGCTATAGAAATTATCCAAAAATTATTAATTATTATTATTAAATAAACAAAGAACAACTCTGGAAGCCTCATGTTACGATTTGATACTCGGAATGTTATTAGCTTTGTTAAGCCAGTTGCATCCATTAAGTATTAAGCATTAATTTGTATAAAAGTACCAAATCGCTCATAGTTCCCCTGCAAGACAAGTCGGTTATACCAAGTAATTTAATTAAATATAATCACCATTAATTTGTATAATTGATAGTTTGAAATTGATGAGCCCTAAAAATTTATGTTGAGCTCTGAATTTGTATAACTTCTTACTGAGGGAGAAATAAAATCTTGCCTTATTTGTAACTTCATTGATGTGTGAGACAAATGTTAATTTTTCATCCAATGAGATTTCCAGATGTTTGATATAAGGCATCTTTTTAATCTCTCAGGAATCGGGCGCATTTTTTCAGAAAGTCAAAATATTTACGCTTTACAATAAAATTCAAATAATTGGAATATTTCTGACTTTACTATAAACACTATAAATTGTTTTTGAAAGGTGGCGAAATACTTTTACAAATTTCATTATCAGAAATAAAATATAATTTTTGAAATATTAAAATTTTTAATACAAACACAATTTTTTTTAAATGGCTCATGTTACGTTTTTTCTTTCTAAAATTACTGATAACTAAAAAACACAAACACATATTTTATTAAGCAAATGTATTATAAACGTTAATCATATTAATAATTTAACATCATAATAAAATAAAATATGTAACTACTATCCGTTTTATATGATTATTATTTAATATTAATATGATAGATACTGATTACAGAAGCTAATTTTTAAAAATGAAATTTTAAATAAATTTTATACAAATTTTCATTAAATTAAAACGTGTTTTATTTTTCTTATAAACCTGTAGAGAAGGATTTGTGTATTGAAGTAAAAGCATAATTTTGTTATGCTTCACTGCTTTACAGCATTATCGTTGAAGTATTACAAAAAATCTTATAAACAAAGATGACGTAGACCCATGGGAAATTATTTTCAACAGGTCCTCCAAGAAAAATTGTATCTGTAATATACATTTTTGTAACGAATTCCTTAAATTTACTTTACTCCTTCAAACGACCGTTTCGTTCAATTATAAAAATACAAGTTATTGTTAATTTTAATAGTCTCTTTCACTCTGAAATTTGAATGTGAAAAGTTGTCAACGTAAAACGTTGCGAAAACGAAATGCAACGGATTGCTAAGAAATCCCCCTCGACTAGAAGATGTCAATGCTTTCCACAGAAGGGCGAGTAGCAACTTATTACAAGGGATCATATTTGTGAAACAACACCATTTTCTTTTCTAGGGGCTGCGAATATATTGGGTGTCGTAACGGCTCGGGCAGGAAATTGCATTTTTAAAAGATTGGAGCTTTATTTGCGACACATTTTTCAACACGAGTCAGGATTCGTATCGTAATATTTGTTCTATTATATCAGCTTTCCCAGTAAGTATTACAAACGGTCGAAATGAAAAAAATATAAAAAATAAGATTCTTTCTTTGTTTTGTGCGAATTTGTTTTTTCTGGGGTATACCACAAATAATATGTTACGGTATTGATCCGTTTTTTCTAAAACTTTTCGTGTCTTGTTACTTAGGATAACTTTACATAGACAAACTCGGGCCGATTCACAAGACTCAAATTACAACATACATTTTACCAACCTACAACTAAAACGTCTTTTGGACAAATATATGTGCAATATTTCTCTATAAAATTATTTAATATCCTCTCTCTTGCAATAAAAAAACATTTAAAATATAAGCGATTTCAAAAGAAGCATTAAGATATGGATTATGGGCATGGAAAGGAAGAAAATAGATACAATTTTGCAACCTTACATTGATTAAAGCTTTATTGTTTTCTTCTAGATATTGCTTTACAATTGTCCTCTCATAATATTTTAACATAGGTTTCAAACACGTAACGATGTACAATATGACCTTAGAACGAGGTACCCGGTAAGGACACATTTTTTTCTAAAAAATCGTAGATTAAAAAAGACGTATAAAATAAAAAATAAAATAAGTATCGATTTTAAGACAGCTCGTTCGGCGATAACTTACACGTACACGTTAGCTCTTACTACATAAAAGTAAAAAAGATGGAAGACTTTTTTCGAAATTCCTACGTTTTATGATAGTTTCCAGGTAAAAAATAAAAATTGTTGGTATGAAAAAAATTGTATTACTATCATTTTTGTTATTGTTTTTGGGGTGTTATGCCGTGTTTCGCTACCTCCTTCTTTAGCCAACGTTTCGGACAGCGTTACAGTGTCCATCATCAGGGCAGATGAGTAAATGATATTGGTGAGAGTGTTTACTTATGTGTGTCGAATCGATACCGTGCTGCCAGCTCCATTTCTCTACGAGCTGGTGTTAGAAAACATTCAGCATGGTTTTTTGCGTTTAGCTTTGGTGTAGCCGTCAATTACTGGATACCAAGAACTATTGAGCTTAGCTCCGTCGTCTCTGTTAATATTGATGGGGTTTTTATGGATTTCAATTGCCTCCGTAATTAGGCGTGCTCTATAAGTTTTGGGTCTTCCCAGGACTTCAGGAACAAATCCAAAGTAATGGCCGGTTTCGATTAAGTGCTCGGCGATTGCCGATTTGTCAGGGTGGCCAAGTTTACAAGCACGAAAGTGTTCCGAAATCCTTTTGGAGATCGTCCGCTCTGTCTGGCCTACATAGACCTTGTCACATCCGGAACAGCTGAGTTTATATACTCCATCTGTTTCCAGAGGAAACTTAGTCTTTGCCGACCTCAGTAGGTCTTGGATTTTTGTCGTGGTTCCGAAGACCGTCTTGATGTTCTCTTTTCTCAACAGCCTGGCAATTCTGTCTGTTACATTATGGACGTAAGGCAGGAAAGCGCAGCCTTTTGACTCTTGTTCACCCCTGTCTTCGTTTCGTGCTGATTTGGCTCTTATGATTTGCCTTGTCTGCCTTGCTGGGTAGCCGTTACGCTCCAGTGCATCGGTGAGTTTGGTCAGTTCTAATCCGAGTTTTGGCTCCTCACATATTCTGGTCGCTCGGGTTACCAAAGTATGGATGAGACCTCTCTTCTGAGCGGGGTGATGATGCGAATCAGCGTGGAGATACCTATTTGTATGTGTTGGTTTCCTATAAACTGTGTGTCCTAGGCTACCATCCTCTTTTCGCATCACCTCCACATCCAGAAAAGGCAGGACTTTTTGGTTATTTTCCAGCTCCATCGTGAATTTAATTTTGCTGTGTAGTGAGTTGAGATGGTCCAGGAATTCGTTCAGTTTCTCTGTTCCGTGAGGCCAGATGGCGAAGACATCATCGACGTAGCGCCACCATACTTTAGGAACAGCCGAAGCTGTGTCGAGTGCCACTTCTTCAAACTTCTCCATAAAAAAGTTGGCTAGAACTGGCGACAATGGACTGCCCATCGCAACTCCCTCCACTTGCTCGAAAAGTTCACCCTGAAAAGCAAAATAACCTGTTTTGAGGCAGTGTTCAAAAAGTTTGCAAATGTCATCCTCATAAATCTCCCTGAGCAAAGTCATGGAGTCTTCTAGAGGAACATTTGTAAAAAGAGACACTACATCAAAACTGACAAGGATATCTCTTTCATCAGTCTTTACCTTCTTGAGCTTACTGATTAGATCTGTGGAATCCTTAATCCAAGATTCAGTTTTCCCAGTTTGCATCTGCAACAATCTCGATAGGTATTGGGAAAGTTTGTACGTCGGTGCACCAATAGCACTGACAATCGGTCGCATTGGGATATTCTTTTTGTGGATTTTCGGAAGACCGTATAGGGCAGGAGTTCTGGAGGCTTTTACGAAAAGCCCAGATCGATCCTCTTTCCTAATACTGGAAGCTTTAACTAGTTCCCTTGTCTTCAAGTCAATCTTGTTGGTGGGGTTGTTTTTTATTTTCTTATAGGTGCCGGCATCGCACAGGAGGTCTTCCATCTTTTTGATGTAGTCTACCGTATTAATCACGACAGTGGCATTGCCTTTGTCGGCTGGCAGAACCAAGATTTCCTCATTGGCGCGCAATTCTTTTAAGGCCGCAAACTCTCCTTTTGTGATGTTTGGGCGGGGTATTTCTGCCCTTTTCAAAATATGGCAAGTCTCTTGACGTATGTCCTCTGCTTGCGTCTCTGTCATTTTGTGGACTTTCACCATTGTATGTAATGCCGTCTCTACACCACATACGATAGATTCTATAGGTATCTTTTTAGGGGCAACTGCATAATTCATCCCCTTATCTGCATAATTCATCCCCATCCTAAAAAGATACCTATAGAATCTATCGTATGTGGTGTAGAGACGGCATTACATACAATGGTGAAAGTCCACAAAATGACAGAGACGCAAGCAGAGGACATACGTCAAGAGACTTGCCATATTTTGAAAAGGGCAGAAATACCCCGCCCAAACATCACAAAAGGAGAGTTTGCGGCCTTAAAAGAATTGCGCGCCAATGAGGAAATCTTGGTTCTGCCAGCCGACAAAGGCAATGCCACTGTCGTGATTAATACGGTAGACTACATCAAAAAGATGGAAGACCTCCTGTGCGATGCCGGCACCTATAAGAAAATAAAAAACAACCCCACCAACAAGATTGACTTGAAGACAAGGGAACTAGTTAAAGCTTCCAGTATTAGGAAAGAGGATCGATCTGGGCTTTTCGTAAAAGCCTCCAGAACTCCTGCCCTATACGGTCTTCCGAAAATCCACAAAAAGAATATCCCAATGCGACCGATTGTCAGTGCTATTGGTGCACCGACGTACAAACTTTCCCAATACCTATCGAGATTGTTGCAGATGCAAACTGGGAAAACTGAATCTTGGATTAAGGATTCCACAGATCTAATCAGTAAGCTCAAGAAGGTAAAGACTGATGAAAGAGATATCCTTGTCAGTTTTGATGTAGTGTCTCTTTTTACAAATGTTCCTCTAGAAGACTCCATGACTTTGCTCAGGGAGATTTATGAGGATGACATTTGCAAACTTTTTGAACACTGCCTCAAAACAGGTTATTTTGCTTTTCAGGGTGAACTTTTCGAGCAAGTGGAGGGAGTTGCGATGGGCAGTCCATTGTCGCCAGTTCTAGCCAACTTTTTTATGGAGAAGTTTGAAGAAGTGGCACTCGACACAGCTTCGGCTGTTCCTAAAGTATGGTGGCGCTACGTCGATGATGTCTTCGCCATCTGGCCTCACGGAACAGAGAAACTGAACGAATTCCTGGACCATCTCAACTCACTACACAGCAAAATTAAATTCACGATGGAGCTGGAAAATAACCAAAAAGTCCTGCCTTTTCTGGATGTGGAGGTGATGCGAAAAGAGGATGGTAGCCTAGGACACACAGTTTATAGGAAACCAACACATACAAATAGGTATCTCCACGCTGATTCGCATCATCACCCCGCTCAGAAGAGAGGTCTCATCCATACTTTGGTAACCCGAGCGACCAGAATATGTGAGGAGCCAAAACTCGGATTAGAACTGACCAAACTCACCGATGCACTGGAGCGTAACGGCTACCCAGCAAGGCAGACAAGGCAAATCATAAGAGCCAAATCAGCACGAAACGAAGACAGGGGTGAACAAGAGTCAAAAGGCTGCGCTTTCCTGCCTTACGTCCATAATGTAACAGACAGAATTGCCAGGCTGTTGAGAAAAGAGAACATCAAGACGGTCTTCGGAACCACGACAAAAATCCAAGACCTACTGAGGTCGGCAAAGACTAAGTTTCCTCTGGAAACAGATGGAGTATATAAACTCAGCTGTTCCGGATGTGACAAGGTCTATGTAGGCCAGACAGAGCGGACGATCTCCAAAAGGATTTCGGAACACTTTCGTGCTTGTAAACTTGGCCACCCTGACAAATCGGCAATCGCCGAGCACTTAATCGAAACCGGCCATTACTTTGGATTTGTTCCTGAAGTCCTGGGAAGACCCAAAACTTATAGAGCACGCCTAATTACGGAGGCAATTGAAATCCATAAAAACCCCATCAATATTAACAGAGACGACGGAGCTAAGCTCAATAGTTCTTGGTATCCAGTAATTGACGGCTACACCAAAGCTAAACGCAAAAAACCATGCTGAATGTTTTCTAACACCAGCTCGTAGAGAAATGGAGCTGGCAGCACGGTATCGATTCGACACACATAAGTAAACACTCTCACCAATATCATTTACTCATCTGCCCTGATGATGGACACTGTAACGCTGTCCGAAACGTTGGCTAAAGAAGGAGGTAGCGAAACACGGCATAACACCCCAAAAACAATAACAAAAATACTTTTTGGCCGTGAAAACCTAAAAACATACCTGTATTACTATCACATTATTAAAGTTAAAAACCGATACAATAACAAGACACGAAAAGTTACAGAAAACACAGATTTATATCGTACCATGTTATTTGTGGAATATCATTGAACTGGCGATGAAATTACTTTGCCATTACAAAAATAACTCACAAAAATTAGTAGTGGGCTGTGAAAGTCTTATGATTTGTGTGAAAAATATTGTGATTAAAATAAATGAAAATAAAAAATAAAAATAAAATTTTTTTTTAGTAATGACGCCACAAAGTGAATTTGCAAAGTTTGATGAAAAAATGTGATTATTTAAATATCTAGTTTAAAACAGGGAAAATCAAAATGTGAAGATAATATTCTGTTTATTTTAGAATTGAAGTAGGTACCACTTTTGAAAAAAAAAATTTATTTATTGTTATAATTTTTTTTTTATTTATTGTTATCAATTTTATTTTGTAGATCTCATTTCGATTTTTTTCTTTTATGTATTCAATAATATTATTATTTAATTTACAAAAACGGTTTATTGTTAACAAGTTGTGCTGTACAATTATTATAACGCGTGATAGTTGTATCGCCTTCTGAAGGCATTATCAAACTGTTTAAACAGTTTAACAACTGTGATCACGAGAGTTGACAAATAAAATAAGCAATGTGATAATTATCGTCCATTTTTATCAGGAAATCCTTTCTGCGGTATTGCGAATGGCAATAATTTGTTTAAAAATGCGGAAAAATAATTTTACTGGTTTGTATTTCACAATAAAATTAACAGTTAGGTGTGTGTATGAACCTGCAAACATAATTTAATACATTTTTAGAGTTTAGTAGAGTGAGTTGTCCCTTAAATAAATGAAAATGAATTGAAAAACCGTCCCCTTTACAAAGCAAGGCGGGATATTTGAAACAGGGCTGCATTATGATCGTAATTAAATGTTACGAGGCAATGCACAGTGCTCAGTGCACGGGGCCGCTGCAGCTTATACTCATATCCGCTTCCCTTTGGAAAACAGCCATCAGAAGTTACACTCTGCTGTAAAACATGGTGCAATGATGATTGGATACGCTACATTAAATTATGTCAAATAAAAATGATTTTCTTGAAGTGTTTTTAAGAGAATTAAAAACTGTAGAATAGAAGAACATTAAATGATAGGGGCCCCTAGGGGGGTTTTAAAACTTACATAACTGATAAACAATCATTAATATGAAACCGGGCGGCGTTTTACCATACAAACGTACTCCCCAATTTTCTCTCTGAATTTTTATACTGCTGTAAATATTTTTTAATATAATATAGATCTCGAGTCGAGACCATCACAAGTACTAGCGTGTCGAAACGTTTTGCTTTGTTTCTTTGTGTATCGTAAATGGTTGTTTATCAGTTGTATGTGGATGGGTATTTACAAAATACAATATACATTGACTTATTATTTTATATTATAATAAAACAAATACAAAACTTATATCAACTTTAATTTATTTGACCGTAACCGGTTTCATCTCGTAAAAACCGTCTTCAGACTGGTACAAATTATTATTAGCCTACGGTTTAAATACATAACGTATGGGAGAGGGGTGGTCTACAAGGATTTTAATCAATTATATTAATTACATTCGTTACTATATATGTAATTTGAGATCACAGTAAATTTTAATAAAAGAAGCAAGAGGAAGAATAAATAAACAAACAATAATAAATAATCACTTTTGTAGGGCGTGGTTTTGCAGTAAGATATAGCTTTGTAAAAATATATTATAAATGTGTACAGCGCCCTTGAGGTGATATCTCACAAAAATGGTGCTAAACAAACCATCAAAATACTATTATTATTAATGAGTGAGCTCGGGCCCATCGCTCACTCAGGAGTGGCGATTGGTGCTGGAAGGATATAAGACGTATTATAAGATGTATGTTCTGGTCTCCGAACCCATATAATAAAAAACCATCAGATATTTTGACACTTCGGTAAGGTTTTAGCTATAATAAGTAACACAATCCGAATTACTAGATACTAAATCAGTTTAGTAATGCTGTGTGGAAGGTCTTTTGGACGGGAGAAGAAGGAATGAACATGGGTCTTAGAGACCTGTGTTTATAGGAGGGAGAAAACAGATTTGTGTTTATGAGAATCCGGCAAATTGTTCCACAGCCGAGCTTTTAAACTCAAGAACGCGTTGTGGAAACGACCCGAATTGAGCGCGCGTTTGACGTGTTTCCCGACAATACACCGATGCCGTTGATATCAATAACGCTAGTTCTCCAAACCATCTTTTTTTGTAATACCAGGACATGCAGAACATGTAGGACAGCATTTCTGCCTGAGACTTGTGCTCTAAAGATTGTGATCCTTTTGTTAGATTTTGTTAAGAATATATCAAACTCTATCAAGTTCTCTCTCCTCCCCGATCTTATCTGACCTCAATATTTTCAAAATTGGAATGACACAGCATTAGTGGCTACAAAATGGAGTTTTTGTGCACATGCAATACATAATAAAATTCAGCATCCCCGGAAGTAATTTGACCTGGGTCACCGGTCACCGTGCACTATTATTATTTAAAAAAGGCACGCGATACTAAGCCAAGATTTACTGTTGAAGAATATATTGAATGGCAGCGGAGACTCAAACCAACCCTTGGAGCGTACAGGGTGACCATAAGTTATGTTGGGCTTAGGCGGGTCAAGCAGGGTGCAACCCCTAGGGGAGGTAAGGGTGGGAGATGGTATATATATAAACCGGGTTGTGCATTGGATCGGAGTCAACAAACATAACTGTGTAAACATTCTATAATAAATGTTTTTTTTATGCTAATATATTTTTTATTGAATCGCAACGAAATTTTAGGGGTGAGTTTTATTTTTCCAATAAACTTTACATGTATCATTTTGTGTCAAGTGGTAAAGTTGCGAAGTAATAGAAACTAACTGCTCATTTTTGAAAGACTTTCATATTATATGAAATATACCCACCTAACGAAACACGACCATCCCCTAGAAATACATAATTCGATAGTTCTTAAAGCACCATCGCCGTTCACATAAAATTGTGTTAAATTAACCCTAATATATGTTGATATCTGAAATACGTTATTATGTGTACGTCATTATGTATCCGTTATTAAAGAAAAACTCACAGGCCTTATATATTTCTTTAAAAAATCTAAGAAACGTGGTAATTAAAAAGGAAATGAGAAAGGTCTACTACGCGTTGTGTCATTCTCGAATTGAATATGGAATCATAGGATGGGGATCTGCTACACATAAGAACATGTACAACCTGAATACGATTCAAAAAGGAATCATAAAGACCATGTTGAAAGTACCCATTGGAACGCCTTCAATTGAAATTTTCAATAGCTTTGACGTACCAAGATGCAACAAATATATGCCAAAAATATATTATTAAAGCTTTTCAAAAATACTGAATCCTCTCCTAGACCGTGTATGCATAACACTAGGTCGAATAAAAATATTCCAAGTTACAAAACCACATTCGGACAAAGAAACTACACATACTTTGCAACAAAACTTCATAACATCCTTCCCGAAGAAATAAAACTAATAAAAATTCGAATGTATACAAATCAAGAATAAAAATATGGCTGAAACAGATCAATGAAAAAACCCTAATGGAGACACTAAAAACAACATAGAAGTCAAATAAAATATATTTAAATAATTTTAGTCCGCCTTGGCACAGGACCCCCTAGTGAGGAGAACTGAGAAATACAATATTAAGCATTAAATTGTTATGTACAATTATTTTATATAGTCGCCAATAAAAAAATAAAAAATGTATACATTGCGTGGAAGATTTTAAGAAGTGATGAGTTTAAAGCAGCACTATTCTGATAATAATGTCACTATTCGATTTTCTGAAGAACTAAAAAAAAAAAAAAAAAAAAACTAAAAAACTACCCTACTAGGCATAGAGAAGCACAAATGTTTATTGTCAATAAATCTCAAAATGTATACGGAGATAGAACAAAAAGTCATAAAATTCCGGAAATATTTAACGCATTACCTGAAAATATCAAAAATGAGACATCTTATTCAATATTGAAAATAGATATCCCCTTTAACAAAAGTTGCCATTCCGAAATATTTCAAAATAAAATATAAAAAACTGCTTTAGCTTTATCAAATCTTTAGTAATAAAATAAACATCACCTTTCAGGCATAAGAAATTGAAAATATATATATTTCGTTCCTATACCTACACAGGCGGTTAATAAATACGATGTGTCCTAATTAAACGTTCTGCCATTATATTTTAACGGATATGTAACAAAAAGGGAAAGATTTTCAGTACTCTCTAGGCCTTTTCATTTCATTGTAAAAGGTTACAATTATTAAAAACAATTTACGGTAGCAAAATGCTTTACAAATTTGAGTGTCAATATCTCACAGAGCAGAAGCAATAACTCTCCCTAATCCCCGAATATTCATATTATTATTATTACACCGGCGGAGTGTGGCCTGGGTTTATCGGGTGGTGTGTTCTACATACCGGGATATATTTATTGGTTTAGCAAAATATACAACAGCCCTTCTGCGTGGGGGGGTTTCGTTCCCACACACAACACGTATACATAATAGATGTACTTGATGTATGTTGTATCTATATGAATTTGAATAAATAACATTTTTATGTCAAATATTGTGT
The DNA here is from genome assembly GCA_936435175.1 of Glyphotaelius pellucidus. Classification (NCBI taxonomy): domain Eukaryota; kingdom Metazoa; phylum Arthropoda; class Insecta; order Trichoptera; family Limnephilidae; genus Glyphotaelius; species Glyphotaelius pellucidus. The sequence goes on along the minus strand of OW386551.1, from coordinate 36,146,810 downwards.
AGTATCACGTTCCTTTGAAAAACGTTTGGTAGCAAAGCATGTGAATGTGTAGATAGAACTTACAAATAAGATGATATTCAATTACATTAATATTTAATCATAAAGAAGATAACATCAAAAATTCTCTTTGTAAATATTTAAGTTTTAAAGAGAGAAAATAAAAATGTAACGATCACAACTGGGACTAGAACCCAGTTCATTTAATGATCATTATCGTTTCATAAATCTGTAACTTCTCTGTTTCTTATCATAAAAAAATAAGTTTTTGCTGATTAAAAACAAAACAATCTTTATATTATATTTTAGTGAATTATTATTATTTTGATATTAAACATGTCATTTAAAAAACAATTTATCCTATTTTAGCACTGCAACAAGTTAATTTTCTGATAAAAAAGAGCAGCGGAAAAAAATTTTTGACGCTATTGCGCAAAACATCCGCAGATTTTTTTTAATGAACACATTGAAAAAATGTTTCTATAACAAAATGATGTTTCAATATCCACAGAGGCAAACCCTGCGACTGGTTTAAAGTTTACCTGAACTTTGTCAAAATCTGGTTTAGGCATCATATGCTTAATCTTTAACTGCTGACGTGATTTTGTTTACGTATACTCTGACATAGGGGCCTGGGCGCCCTGTTACTTTAAATGTTTATATATGATCCATGAAAATTTTGAGGTCCAAATTATTATTTATTTAACAATTTAAATATATATTAAAATAAAATAAAATTTAAAAAAAACTTTGACTATTTGGATATTGTGTGGTGAATCAGTAAGGAAACTGTCACTTCACTTTTAACTGTCGCTGTCATTTCAACTGTCATTGAAAAAATTCCGCCAATTTGTAAACCTACACGTTTTAGGATTTTATCCAGGGCCCAGTTATCCAGTTTAAAATTTTTATTATAATTGAGAATAAAATTTTTTTCTCTTTCCAACCACGAACAAATCACAATCTTCGCATTAAAAAAAATGTTAACACATTTTAATTATGTATAATGGTAATTGATAATATACGATTATTCCATTTGTGAATGTATTCATTTGGAAGATGAACCTCACGCCTGCCGCGAGCCCGCCGGCTGGCTTTGCTTTTAAATTCGATTTTAACCCTTATGTATACAGAAACTGCATGGACGATAAGGTCAGAATCGATTAATCTAAAATACCTTACAATATTCAACAGGTTGATATGAACCTACTCGTACCAGTGAACAAGAAAAATTATATCACACCGAATATTATTTTCTAATTTTAAAAATAAAATCTAAAATTAGGAACATATATATCTTGTTCTCCGACGCAGAAATTGGATGAGTAGATTAAAATGGGTCGATGAAAGCTCAACTAATAAGTCTTCACATATTAGTGAGGGTCGAATGAAAAATTGATCCCCCGCGCGTGACGACCCTCCCGCTCCCCTCCCCCTCCCTCTCCCCCTTCCCCGTCCAATCACCCCCCTCGTCCCATGGACAGATGGTGTCCTGTCGTCATGGCAACGCACCCCATGGATAAGGGTGGTATATTCGTCCTTGCTGGTAGAGAACAGAAGCCATCATCATTGTGGTACGATTAAAGAGTTGATTGTTGGAGTCTTATTATGACGTTATTTACCATAAATTGCAGATCTCCCCATTATAGAATAAATATAAGAATATAAATTATTTAAAAAAATCGGAAGTTGAAGAAGAGTCAGTTAAGAATGTTAAAAAAATAATAGGATGATTTGAAATATTAGGATGATTTCATTATATATATATATTTAGGATTGATCAGATAATTGAGTCGGGCCATGTCAAAAGTCAGACTAATAGAATAATAGCCCTGTATTTAATCCATGATCTGTATAAAATTATAACTTCAGTATACTTTAACTCCTGATGATGTGAGCATCGTTCACGAAACATGTTGAGTGTATATTAAATAAAAGTGATGTGTACAAAGATATTTGTGTTTTAATTAAAATAATAATAATGCCATCACAAAGTAAAACCCTTAATGAAGAAGTTTTCTTTGAAAAATTATTATTATTTTTATTCTTCTATTATTAGAAGAGTTTGTATGAGACAATGTATGAATGTGAGTGAGGTAAAGAGTGTGTGCCAAGACCGAATTGTTTAGCGGTCCGTCCTCTCTGCCTACCCCTGTGGAACGGCGCGACGGTTAGTTAGTTAGTTAGGATGGATCATTCGTGAAAATCGGAATGTAACAATGTCTTACATTATGTTCATATTTATATCAGTCGCACATGAAAGAAAATCAAAACTAACACACAAGTCAACATTTTATACATGATCGAAGTCGACTTTTCAGAATCGATGGTTTCTCTTTCTCCAGTAGGTAGGTGGGTACCTCCCTTGAAAATTTAAAAAAACATTTTTCTTATTATTTCTTAATATATCTCTTACTCATGTTTTAAACACGAATAGGTAAGCGACAACTGCCGAAAAACGAGTTTACTTGCGTCTCACTTATTTAAGGGAAAATAAATACAAAAATGATCAGAAATGGTTAAAAATTCGAACAAAAACTCCTTTTTTGCAAGAAAGAATCAACACCGCCAACCCATAAAATAATAAAAAGCGAAAAAAACTGCTGACAAAAAACAGCATCAATATTTTTCTCGGAGAGGAACACCGAGGGAATTTCCGCATAATGTGCAAAGTTAAAACCAAAGCCTTTTTTGATAGCGGAAGTATTCGAAGAACCTTCTCCAATATATTAAGATTTTAAACTGGCTGCGCGCGGCATACTGATGGGAACAAATGCCGCCGCGTCTCGGCAAACAGGGGCTCTATTCTTCGGAGGCGAGTGGTTGATTTCGTATACGCTATCAGGAAAACACGAACAATATGGTTATTAGAGGAAATGATAATTCAAGAAAAAATTTAATTTGAATCGTTTTTTTTAATTGATAATTTTATTATTATTTTATTACCCACATCCAACGTCCAATGACGACCTACATAGCGAGGGATAAGGCTCTTGACCTCTTGACTCACAATCCGAAGGTCGCTGGATCGGGGAAATAAATTTTATTTAATTTGTGTTATTTCACAATGAATTCATTTAAAAAAATATATAGTACCTATATTAGCGGCGCGTTCCAGAGTCGACGATACTTTTAGTATCGCCCCGGTGTAAGAGCATCATTCAGAATTGAACTGTTGCTTGAAATGGCTTGAGCCGAGTTTGATGACCAGATTTGAATAGCCCGGTACATCCCCACCTTTCTCTTCCTCCTTCCCCCTTCCACTACCACCAGCCTCACAACTACCCGCAACTAAGCGCCCTTGAGGTGATTTTCTCACATAAATGGCGCTATCTATGAAAAATTATTAATTATTATTATTATTACCCCGATTGTGGTATGTTGTGAGGCTGAAGGTCTCACTGGCTCCAGACGGGAGCAGCTGGGACTGGGAGGTATTCAGATAAAAAATCCTAGCTATAAGCTAAGTGTTCGAATCGCACGTATAATATATATTTGCGTTTCGGGTTCTATTCTGTTTTTTTTCACCTAGTCTGAAGTATCACAGCGTCGTAGCTCATTATGGAATGTGGTTAGAGACAGAAAACAGTTACATTGAAGGAAAATTTTCAGCTGAGCGTAGTGTGCAATGTGTGTCTCGTGAAGCAATGATTCACCGCTCGAGAGTTTTGGCTGCTTAAACACGCACATTACAGGTATTATTGAAATGAAGGTTTTCAATATTTGAAGTACAATCACCAGTCAGTCAAACGTATTCGTTCCTACCTAAAACTCACTAGAAAACTTGAAAAAATCGGAATGACAATTATTACTACGTAAGGAAGACTCGTGAAATTTCAAGTGGCGCGGCCTTCGAACCAAGATTCGGGAATCGCACGTCAAGTTCCAGGAATTCAGAGGGGAGGAATACGCATTAGGGGGGTTCGTGACTGGAGAGGAGATGTCCTCAGGTGGAAATTATTCTGAGGAGCAGATGAGTTTTATCGCTGCTGAAGGAAAAAACAGGTCGAATTATTGATTATTGCAAAATACGTGAAAAAAAATATAAAATAGGTCAAAAAATCACTAAGTAAAAACACATCTCGTACAATATTTCAAAACTTATAGGTACGTTGATTGTTTTTATTATATATATATTTCAATTATAAATTCATACGCCTGTATATGTTGTTCAGTTATTGGTCGCTTAATGATAGTAATAATTGATTGCTAGATGATAGGCCACTGTACAACACACATGTATATTGAACGTGCTAATCGTTTGTAAGAACCGGTAAAAAAAACAATAAAGAACTGGTTTTTATTATAAAATCTTTTTACAAATCTTATTTTCACGATAAAAATTGATACTCGATTGTAAAAAAACGTGCCGACATTCGCAGGCTTAAGTCGTTTTATTTCCAATTTTATCGCGCGAGATATGGAAAAGCAGAAAACAAATACACCGAGAACAGATTCAGAAAGGGAGAAATGAATGCTTCACTGCGGCACACTACAGAGTCACGTACAAGAGGCTGTAGTATACATCTTAATGAGGACTGGCAAAAGGCACGTAACCTAGATTCAGATGGAAAAAATATAAAAGGTAAGTGAGAAAAGGGTGTCACGAGAGTTCTCTAGTTCGGGAACATTAAGCAAAGTGGAAAATAAACGGAGAATTCAAACGTACCTAGCCCCTAATTGTCAGGTATGATTTCATTTACCTTCTCGTGTTCCCCTGTCAGTAAAAACATAAAGCTTTTTAAAATAAATTCCGAAATAAGCATTACATTGTTACCCGCAAGAATGTTGTTTAGGTGCTGCGTTCTGAAGTAACGAAACACGTTTGCGTCAATCATCAGGGTTGACGTGTGGAAGGACAGACGAGGACATATCATAATTACAAAGAAGGCAACCTTTATCGGAATACGGATTCCAGCCATGGAATTAATACGATCGTTAAACTTGCGAAAAGAAATACGTCGATGTGCATTTTGAATGATTTAAGTTTTTTCTTCAGTAAATATGGTTTTCAGCTGTCGGCAAGAACCTTAAGCACAACCTTATCCATTATCTGTTACTATCAGGTCTCATAAATCACGCCCATCTATAGACAAGAGGCTTTACATTATCTGGATCCAGGTCTGGGCAGTGTAAGCCTATTTCGGTTTACGGTCCAGGGTGAAGTTTTAATTCCAACCCTTAAAGAATGGCCGCTGTCAAGAAAGGGATGTTCGTGATGATATAATCCTGGAGGGTCACAGACCATGGAAAAGTGGCTTAGTGTCGTGAAAACGGTGAACTTTCGGTACCGCATTAATTGCTTTAAAGGTTTACAGTGGATTAATTTTTGTGCATTAAAGGGTTCGTCCCTAATGTTTGGCTTTATAATCTCTGCACCAATATTGCAATACCCCTTCATCCCAGGATGGGAGGCAAATGGTATAATCATTTTGAATAGGAAGTGTCATCGTTGGATTGAAGCTTATTTCTAATAACACTAGATATTGTTACTTCTGTTCATAATGCGTAGTTACGCCGATCCATAATAATTAGGTACACGTGTTCTGAAGTCCCAGATAGATTGACTGCGAATCAATTGGACTTTAATCAGTGAAATTATGGTTTTCAGAAAGACACAACTAAGGGAATATGTGAAAGTGGAAGGGAATCTGACACATCTTAATTTCGCACAGCACGTTCTTGTGATATTATGAAACAATTGATCACGGCATTACTTACGTTAACAGACTGAATGCTCCTTGGAGGTTATTGTTCCACAATGTCACGGGAAGATAGTAACAAAAACACTGGAACAGATAAAATACTTAAATAATATTATACTTACAAGAAATCAAATACAGAAAAAGGAAAGTAAATAATAAATTAGTAGATAAGAAAAAAATATGGATCGGTAGGAATTTGCCCTGAAATGAAATAAATTCTTTGTTCAATAGTTTTATTATGCAGCTGGGAAAGTATAATTAATTACTTGTTTATGCACCAACCCTGTGGGGAAATATTAAGTAAGCATATCACTCTTAAATGGTATACTTTATGGTAAAGCATTTTGATATCTATTATTATTTAACAACGGAACTAGGTTACAAACACTAAACAGGGCGTAAATAAACACTGAATAAACTTTAATAATTATAAATTGGAATATTTTAAATTAAAAAATTAAATAAGTTGAAAAAAAAACCTCATTTGATTACTCCAAACCTCGAAAAATTGTAGATAATACGAAATTTATAAAACACATTCCTTTTGATACGATTTTAGATTTTCATGGCCAAAAATATTTTCGTTATTTATTTTTGAGGTGTTATGATGATGGACACTGTAACCCTGTCCTAAACGTTAAAGAAGGAGGAAGCGCAACAAGGCATAATACCCTAAAAATAAATAACGAAAATACGTTCCACAAGAAACACGTCATTTCGCTTTTTTATCTCATTTGTATACATTTTTTGAGCAATGTAACGTTGATTTCTAGGTACGATGCCGTGTTGCGCTACCCCCTTCTTTAACCAACGTTTCGGGCAGCGTTACAGTGTCCATCATCAGGGCAGATGTGTATGGGCATCAGGGCAGTTGATGATGGACACTGTAAAGCTGTCTGAAACGTTGGCTAAAGAAGGAGGTAGCGCGGCATAACAGTCAATTAAAAAATAATATGTCCGAAATAATCTCACTTTTCAAGAAGGGTGTCATTGCAACTGCTGAAATGCAACACTGTCATTGTTAACGGTTGGTTAGTGTTTTTTAACAGTACTTAGGCTGTCATTTTATATTATTAATAAACGATTTTTTACATTCGTCGGTAACCGATACGAGCTGGTTTCGTAAGTTATTTTTTATAAGTTGATGTTTGACTTAAACGGGGGTACAGAAATAAGGCCATTTATTTTTTCATCGCTTACAAAATCGTGCTTAGCCTAAAGGTTTTCACTATTATCTATTACTTTAAAACTGACCCTGATTAATTGAGGGGAGGCCATTGCTTTCACAAGATTGGGCAGATTACTGTATATATTGGACATGACAAATAATACTGGAGAGAACGTGGTTCTTAGCTGAACCGAGGAATTAAGCGAAATTGAATTGCAAATACCAGCGAGTGATTCATCAGGAAGTTTCACCATCGATCCATCAATGAAGTGGTACATATTTTATAAGGAGGGTGGGAAATGACTAAATGAAAAGTGATGGATTACAATAATATTATATTGGAAAGTTCTTTATCTTAATACACCATTTGCATGCATGAAGGTCCTTAAGGGTGTGGAAAACATTAAAAAATAATACGCAAATTAATAGTGTTATGTTTGAATAACGGTTATTTTGTGGACTATTTTAAAAAACCAGGCGTTTAATTCAATTATTGACCTCTTTTATTGATTTCTGGAATGCATATATTTCGTTGCTTTAAACTACTTTTAAAAAAATTATTTACCTACCACAGTTTGTACATAAAACAAACATAACGTTAGTTATTGAATATGATTTGAAATAGTTACTATCGTGATTTATTTTTGGAGTATTATGTCGTGTGGCGTTTCCTCGTTCTTTAGCCAATGTTTCGGACAGCGTTAAAACAGACGAACAAACAGACAAACAGACAGACGTCAAAAAAAAGTTCTTCTCTTGTGCGACAGTACAGAGCGTCCCGATGATGGACACTGTGACGCTGCCAGAAGCATTGGCTAAAAAAGATTGAGGAATTGAGGAAGCGCAAAACGGCATAGTACCCGAAAATTAATCACGATAGTAACAATTATTATTAACCTAAAGTATTACTAGTACCTATCGCATATTATCGAGTGTTACATTTTCACTAACTAACTAACTAGTCAGAGTTTATAGACCGCCATACAGCTCTGCCTTGACACACACTTCTTGCTTCATTTACATTCAAATATCGTCTCATGGCCGAACTCAAGTTTTTTTTATATTATATTTAATTTTGATTTTGACAGATTTTCCAGCTCTGTTCATGAAATAAAAACATCGGTAATTGATGTACGTAAGTTGTTTAAAAATCGTACTCAAATTACCTGTTAATTCCCGCACTTAAAAAAACATTATTTTATAATAAAGTTTCAGACAGCAACAAAAACGAGATAAATCACCTGTCCTTACAATCAAGATATGTATAAGTCCATATTAAAATCTCCCGATCAATCTTACCGAGATACAAAAAGAGCATAAAAATACCAAATTATCTCACATCGCGCCATGTCCGTCACGAAGAGAAAGCTCTGCAAAGCTCATCTGCCGGCGGTGGCGGTAAGTAGTAAACACAGTAAACATTACACACGGTAAGCAGTAAACACAGTAAAGCAGGCATAACAGCCTGCGAATATTAACGACTTCAGTTGTTGCCGTGAATTTAATCGTCACGCCACAATGGCGACACGCCATGTTTCAGTAAGGAACTGCACAATATTATATCTGTTCGACACCCAACGTGTGATGGCTTCTGCAATAGGAGTTACTCTCGCGGAGAATGCACAGAATACTTTTTACACCTCGACGATCCCGAAGAACAATGTCGGATCTGCTAAAAATTGAAAATCATTTATTTCGCCTATTTTGTTGATTTAAAAGTCTGAATCGTCGGAAATGCAAAACATCAAAACAACACTATGTATCTCTTGATGTCAAAAACAGTAAAAATGCAGAAACATAAGTTTAAACAGCTCTCTGAAAAACTACAAAATCGCAAATATTTGTATATAACCAAGCCCACAGACACTTTAAAACGAGTCTGACGTTATTTTTTTTAGATCGAATGTGTAAAAAAATTGGCCACTAGGAGGTTAATATCGGCACTTGAATGTCTTTTAGAATGCGTCGAAGGATGGATCCGGCTCGAAAATTTTTTAACCCTTTAGTCGAAAAAAGTTTAAAAAAATGTTTTTTGGGTTCTCTGTGTGTTGTGTATTCATATATACTATATATATTCATATCATTTTCCAGCTTCTTCCACGAATTTCTAGACTCCGTTGATATACAGAGAGATGTATATGAGTAGGCAATAGTAGTGGTTAAAACTATTTGCATGCATTTCAATTTACAAATTGTTTCAAAATGTGTGTATTTGTAACTTATTTTATTTTATTTGACATTTTGTGGTTTACACATAATAAACAAACTGTAGGTAGATAATTATCGAAGAAAGCAAACACTTTGTGGCTTGACATTTTACAGAATGAAACAAGTTCTTTGTATAAAACCACTTTATTTAAATTTATGTTCGTCTACCGGTTTCGGTCGAACTGAAGTTTATATGTTTATTGTCCTGAAGAAGGTCGAGTTCGACCGAAACCGGTCGACGAACATAAATTTAAATAAAGTGGTTTTATACCAAGAACTTGTTTCATTCTGTAGGTAGATAGATAGGTACTGAAAGTAAATAAATTAATTTCAAATTTACTTATATAAATTTTAATTAACGTATTAATAAAATAGTAGAAGTAACTAATGAATTATTTGCACACTACTTCGCCAATTTGGTGAAAAGCAGGTAGCACGTACAATATTAAACACTGAGTGAGTGGATATGCGTGCTGAATGATCCAGCATCCCAAAGGGCACGTTATTATGTAGAACACGGCCTCTGCACTGACTTTAGGGAAACAGTAGCGAAAACACGCATTCACGAGGAAACCGCACGCTTGATATTATAGTCAAAATGTTCATCTTTGGGCCAAAGTCAAAGTGTTTTTGAAAACTTCAAAGATAAAATTTGGAAGAGGGGATTAGATACATGATACTAGAAAACAGAGCCTTGAAGAAAATGAAGAAAAGTGAAGAAAAATAATAAATAAATAACAAGCTGAACCCTACATAAGTTATTATTATTTATTATGTTCTGTATTGGCATTGTTCTGTTTTATCCGGTTCCATGGTTTAGACTTACAGTTGTAGGTATATTTTGCGTAAGATGTCTGTTTTGATAAGAAATAACTTTACGTGACACGCGAGCATCACAATTGTTTTTTTTTAAGTTTATGTTCAAACTTTGGAAAAATATGATTACATTTTTTTATTTCAAATTCGTGCATTAATTAATGCCTTGTAAACAGCAAATAAAGCGCACTTGGGGTGAAATATTAGAAAATTTATATATTAAAAATGTAAATGTAGTGATATTACACAATAATCCAATTTGGAAAAAACGGAATCTGTGAAACGTAAATATTTTCACATCATTCAATTCCATATCAATGCACAAGATGGTAGAAAAAGAAAATTCTAAAACTCCGGTTTAAAATTGGTCAGATTACAGGTTTATGAATTAGTGCTATCATTTTGGAAAAGGGAGCCCTTTTTGGCTAGGAAAATCCGAAAAGCGAAGGGTGAGATAATCCCGCTCGGCTTTTCCTTGTAAAAAATCACCTACCGGTGCTAATGAGCTCACGGGAACAGGAAAGGGTTGCAGGGACCTAGGTAAGGTTGCAAAAGTGGTTAAGAACTTCCGGGGGGGATTAATTCGGAAGCCTTTGGGGAATTGAACAAACACATGCCGAAAACACTTGAGATTTTCATATGTTACACGTTACACCTAATTTTACTGGAACAAATTCTCATCGGAAAATTACTATTTGTTGCTAATTGTAAAATTCTTCCTTCGGGAGAATTTATATTTCCAAAGCAAAGTGTGCGTTAATCAAACGACGGTATTTATTGAAACAAACATAAAAATACAACTCGTTGTATTTACATTAATGATCACTATTTGGCTTCTGTTTTTCTTCCTTCGTATAATCCGGGCCTCTTAAGCAATAAGACTCGCATTAATAAACCCATTCCTAAAGCCCCTACCTTAACCCGCCTCATAAAGCTGGCTCGTTACAAACCCCGTGCCCAGCCGGGTGGCGGTATAGTTCCCCTGTATTAACACCGTACAGAAAGGGTGCTCGTGTGAGGTGTAACAAAAAAATTAAATTAAATTCATCGTCATCATCATCATCGCCATCATAGCTAGTGGCAGTTGTTATGCCTTCCAGTGGCATTGTTAGGTTGTCTATGGATTTGCTATAAATAGATTGCTCTGTGAGTGGATTCAGAAAAGTTTGATATTGCTTTCGAAAGGCGAAATAGCTGTCACGTGTAAAAATGATAACTTTACCAAGCAGACCTTTAAAAAGCGCGTCTAATTTTAATAAAAACAACGATCATGAAATTGAAAAAATTAAGTTACCATATTTGCATGAATTTTTATCGCCGCACCGGTACGGAAATAATGCTGAAATATGAGATACGAATTTGAAGTATGGTATCTAAATTAGATGTTTTCTTTGATGTCACATTAACATCAGCAATAAGCGATGTTTGCTGTTCCACTGATGGATTCCACGGCGTGAGCTAAATTTGTTATGGCATCTTTATATTCCAAAAATACATCAAAATACCCAAATATTCAATATAGAAATGCCATAATTTAGTCATCAGGTTAACAGATGAAATTTCAGTTTAATTGCTTGGCATATTTTTATTATTTACATTCTGTGTGTAAAAGAATTTTTTTATGGTTTTTCTGCTAATGAAAAATAGTTAATAATGTAATACTAAATAACAACTCATTATTTCTAACTGAAGCAAATTGTCTTTGAAATGCAAATTTGTGATTTTACCGAAAAATAATTATTAATTAATAATTAATACAAACGTGCTGAGAATTCCAGAATAGAACCCGGAGAGACTATTCAAAATAGGCTAATAAAAATAATCAATAAGAAAAAGACCCCTAAGGGGCCCGTGTATTTTTTTTTTCAACCAAAGACAAACATTCCCGGGTTAACAATAGCCAACCCAACAATGTTCGAAAATCTCTTACTACCACCACAGAAAGCCTAAAACGTTGCTTTTGTTGTGATGGAAGACTTTGCCAGCCGAGGAATCGAACATGCGACGCCCAGGTATATTGAAACCAGAGATAGCAAAATGAGAATTGACATTATTTTATTGTGTTTTAGTTTTTAATAAATGAAAACTGAAATTGTGTTTTAGTTTTTATAAATGTTACTTCGTTTTTAACCTGTTTATTATAATTTATATATTGTGTCAACTATTTTCGGTTATACGTGAACACATGTATATACACCATTTTTAGTACAGTATTATTATAAATTAACCTAATTTCAGACATTTACACTATTTATAAGGTTAAATCTAACGTAACTATCTACACTTGGTTAGTTTATAATAAAGCTGCCTTAAAGGAGGTTTACAATTTAAACCAGTTGACATGAACATTATAATAAAAATGATTAAAAACAAGTAAATCTTCATTTCATAATTTCTTTTCAAATTCGATGTTTTAAGATCTGCCCGGTAAATATATTTGTGCCAGAGATGGGGTTGAACAGTATTAAATTGTTTAGTGGCAAAACAGCTCTTTTTTAAATATGCGTATTGAAGATAAGTTAAGAAAGAGTATACACTATAAATTTTTAATCTAAAATGCCATTGATCGCATCCACAATTACTTTTTTATTGACTGCTTCTATAATGGAAATCTCCAGTTAAAAAGCAAAACCATAAATACATGTATTGTTTATAGCATTATTAAAAATAGTAGGAGTTTTACGTTTGCCACGTGCTTGGCAGCCCGTAATATGCCAAGTTTCATTCAATGGGCTCTTCTTCAGGACTAAATGAGCTACTCACGATGCATTCTAATTTGCCGGAAACAGCGGGTGTCAACTCCGACACGACTCAAGGTGCGACCTCTTCCGCCTATCTTGTCAATTGTACCCAAATAAAACTGACGAAATTAAAAAAAAACGCACCAAAATACAGTAAGAAGATGGTCATGAAGTCCATGTGTGGTATAAACTACCACAATATTAGAATAAACAATTTTACAATGATTTTTTTTTTGGCCAATCCCATGATCGACGGGCAACACCGTCGACAAGCGATTCAAATCCCGCGGCGCGGGTTAAAAAAAATTAAAAACATATATGTTAGATAATTTTGTGACGCTGAAAGGGAAGAGGGTGGAGCAAGAGTAATGGAAATGGAGGAAGAGTAATTTGGCTATTCGGAGCTGGTCGCTAAACCAACTAAAGCCATTTCGAGCCCAGTATCAAAATCAATTACTGATCTCTCGCATGGGGCGAGTAGTACTTGGAAACGAGGTGCAAATGTTATTACATTTGTGCAAACACTCTAATGAAACTAAATTTAGTTATTTAAATACCTACAAAAATCCATTCAAAATTACTACATTTTATTTTGCCTAAGCCAGGATTGCAAACCGTAAACTTTGGTTGGGAGGTGAAGCTTTAAAACATAACAGTCAATAACGAGGTCGGGAAGGTTCTCGTTCTCTAACTAACTAACCATCACGCTATTTCTCCGCAGGGGTAGGCAGAGAGGACGGACCGCCAAACAACCATAAACTCTTTGCGTCATTCAAATCCATGCATCGTTTCAAACATACTCTTCTATTATTCTGACTCTTGACATGGCCCGACACAAGTATCTGATTCGCTTAATTACACCATGTCTTCCTCGAACGTCCCTGACTTCTACCATTCACATTTGCATCATATAATCTCCCTTCACTCCTTTCTTCGTTCATTCGCTCTACACGGTCAAACTATCTGAGCGTTCCTTTCTTAATCTTACTCATTACGCTTACATCAGGCTTGCATTATTTGCGAATCTCCACATTTCTCATACGGTCATACAAGGTTTTAACACAGGGATCTCATTTCTACGGCATTCTTTCATCCTTTCTCTGCTAGTGCATATGACTCATAGTCAAGCCTCACTGCCGTACATCAGGGTAGGTACCAGCACTCCATTGCGGACTGCTAGCTTCGCTTCTTCGGACAGTTTTTTTGTTAGCGCCAACGGTGTTCAGTCTTCCGTAGCTGCATTTACCATTCTTTCAATAACTCAACATTTTATAATAACGCAACAGTTTTAATAATAATCAAAAGTATATCGAACGAGCTTTGGTGAATTCTACAAGGCAGAGGAAAATGCAGAAGACTCTCTTTCCGTAGTAGATTTAATATAGCTTATAAAAATAAAAAGCTACGTGTACGTTATGACAGAAAGCTTTGAAAACCTGCGAGCTTTTCAAACATAAACTGATATGAAAAGCTCAAAGGAACAAACAAGGTAAATGATATGAAAGCGCTTCTTTGAACTTGCATTAAATAAGAGAAACGAAACCACGGCGTTTTATCGAACTCTTCAATACATTGTTATTTATTAAATAAAATAAACTTTGGATACGATTTAGATTTTTACGGCCAAAAGCATTTTAGTTATTTGTTTATGGGGTGTTATGCCGTGTTGCGATATCTCCTTATTTAGCCAACGTTTCGGACAATGTTACAGTGTCCATCATCAGGGCAAATGAAGATGCACTGTATGTCACTGCAAAAGCCCGTAAATTGGTAAATCATAAGTTTTACTAGTAAATCTTAGGATTTACCAACATTAAAAGTTGGTTAATCTTAGAATTTACTGGTAAATCTTAAGATTTATCGTACGGGCTTTTACAGTATCACATTTATATTACAAAAAGTTGTGATTAATTAGTCAACGTTATAAAAAAATATATATAAAATAAATGAAATTATTATTGTATTAAAAAAAAAACTTTTTAACAACAACAGTATCAAGGAACAACCAAGATTCCTAAATAACAAAACAAAAAAATTATTATGAATATGGTTATTGGGGCGAAAATAAATTTTTGCGACGTTATTGAAAAAATATTTCGTTATTAATCATTTTTAATTGACTTTTAACACTACTTTTTATAATTTATGAAAATTAATTGTAAACCTATTGTATGACCGTTCAGTGGCTGAGTTAGCGTCGTGTTTTGTTCACGCCCAGGCATCCTGAGTTCTATCCCTCGGCTGGCTAAGTCCTCCTACACGATACAAACAACATTTTCCGCTTACAAACAAAATAAAAATTGTATATGAAGAGTTTATTAATATCAAAAGAATGATTTGTTTCTAAAATGTGGTTTGCAAATTCAGAATAATTATTATTATTCAAACAACTTCCTATTATCGAAATTATTACGTTGATATTTTTTTTTTTATAAAATAGAGGTGTTAACAATGTTTGTTATAATTTATTTTATTTTATTAAAATAACGCCCGTCATTGAAGAAAAAAAATATTTATCTTGAGAAGGATAATGTCAAATCACGTTGACAAATTTTAAAAAAATCATCGCGGAAGTAGTACACCATCATTTCTTGGGCGGGTTTCATTTTTTCCTGTGTTTATATCACTAAGAATGATTGGAAGTACTTTTAGAGGAAGAATTACAAATATTTCAAAAACTAAATACCAACGAGTGGAAGATGCTAATTTTGTGCATATGTCAAAAAACCACGTCCTATTAATAATTCAGGACCTCTATTGAAAGAATATGAGAACACATGAAATATATTTGAGAATTAGCAAAATAGCGTTGTTATTAAACACTAAAGTACACCTCAAAACGCCATTCAAATATACATAGTTTCATTTAAATATTTACCTGTCTGAAGATGCCTTTTGCAAAGGTTAAATGGATTTCCACCACGATCAGTAAAAAAACATATATTGATGGAATCATTTTTTTTAATTCCTTGGCCATCTCTATATTTTCTGTTAAATACCTTTCACCTTATATCTTTATATAAACGCGTAAATCATGATTTCACTTTACGTAAAGTTAGTAATTACGGAAAGATGGTTGTGATAAGAAGGATGATGTGATTTATTACACCTTATATTATTCCTAATGTATTCAATCGTTTATTTATTATATTATTCCTTATATATTCAATCGTTAGATTGAATATATAAGAAAACATGAAAGAGTTGTTGATTTACTTGCAAGCTGCCTTCAACAAACCACCAAACACCTGGCGTAGGTATAAAACCAAAGTTGATTGCAGGATGGATCATTGATCAATGTATTGTTTAGTTTATCACCTGCGCTGTGGTTTTGTATTCATTGTGGTTTCGATTGCGTAGACATAATCCAAAACCATATTATAAAACAAAGTTACTGAAACAAACATTCGAGTTGTTTTTTTATATAACCGTATTACTTTGATTTCTTTGTATTAATTTATTATTAAATTAGTGCCTAGTTTAATGCAGATGGGAAAAGAATGTACTACCTACTTTATTATTTTATTTATAGCTACATGAAAAATGATTACAAACTTATAGTTTAAGCCACCGACAAAGTCGTATAGTTTAATTGTTTAGATAGTTCTTCATCTGCTCAAAAATTCATGATAAAAACATAATCGTTGGGTAAAGCCTCTCTTTTTTGTAATTCGTGAACAGGGCCATGCAGTTTTATTTGAGTCTTTAAATATTTACTTTGCTAGCTTGTAGTTAAGGCAGGACACTCAGATCATACGTAGGCTAAACACGTGCCTTACAATGGATGTCGGTACTAAAATAAAATGATGGAGTGCAATAATTAGTTTTTAAGTTTCTACTCTCGTGGTTGTGTGAGAACCGTGAGTATATGTGAGTGTATGTGAGCGTTATTAGTTATTATGAATGAATGAAGGAATTAATGAAAGTTTATAACATTTTATTGTCATAGTTTATAACATTTTATTTTATTTATTTATTTTATTGTATTAAAAATGAATATGTGTATTAACAATAAGCGTTGTGTACGTATTAAATACGTTATGTGGGTTTTTTTTTAATTAGCCGGGATGTTCCGCATTCACAAAGAAATTGCGGAACTACATAGCAAAATGTAAAAATTATAAAATAATTGGAGTGGTTTAAAACAATCGAATTTCTAGAATGTGTCAAAATGTTGTAAGCACATCAAAAACATTCACCTACCTATAAAGCAAGAGTAGAAAAACGAAATAATCGAAACAGCGTAATGTTTTATATACTAAATTCGGTTGTGACTTTAACTGTAATTCGGGTTTAATGAACTCTAGAACCGAGATATGTTCTTTGGTTTTGTGCACTTTCCAAATTGAAACTCATTGTGAGAGTGGAACAAGCAATAAAATAGGCAACAAAATTATCTACATTTAATCGTTGATGAAGAAGATAATACTAATAAATCTAAACGAAATATGAAACAGATCAAGACATAGAAAAATAAAAAGGTTTTCAGCTTTACAAATCCAACAATTATAGTCACCCGTAATTTTTCACGGGTCTGCGCTAGTTGAGTCATAAAATGTGAAGGTTATTCGTAGCTATTCACATACATTTAACTAAAAACAGGCCGAAGTATTTTTATTATGTAATCAAATATTGTTTTGACACAACGTGATATGAAATATTATGAATATTGGAGTCGTCTTACACCTCTTGAAATATCAGATCAAACTCAGCAATAAAATAAGAATTCAGCATTCTGTCATGTGTCACTTAAAATTCCAAAGCTTGTCACATTACAACAAATGATTATTCATAATGAAAAGCGACAGGTCGCTCATACTAATTAATATAGTATTGCACATCATATATGATTTCATACAGCCGCTGCTCACTAGCCATATCAAACATCAATATTCTAAACCCCGCGCGGCGCGGCGCATGGCGGCGTCAACTGTCAACTGTCAACTGTCAACTGCCGTCAAAATATCACTTCAAATCATTGAAATAGTTGACACCAGATTCGTTGATCCAATAGTTATTATTCTAGTTTTCTGAATGGGAGAGGGCGCTTTTATTCTTCCAAAACAGACATTAAGGTCATTTTATAGAATTTTAACAATTCATCAAATTTCACGGTAATATTCCAGTTCTCTGAAAGATCTCTATCAAGTTCTGTTATTGTATCACCATTAGTCAGTTGTTCCACCCAACTGAAATAAAACTTAAATTGAATTGAACTTTCACAGAATTTGAAAATTAACTTTGAAATATGATGAATTGTTCAAATTCTCCAAAACAACCGTCAGCAATCAAAAATGCACACCTCGTAAATTTGTAATACAGGCAACAAAAAGATTTTTTCCGTAAATTCTATTGAGTAGTTAGGAAAATGTCAAAGGTTTCCTGTGAATATAAAAAACTATAATCTTTAATATTATATACGAAAAACATACCGGCAGTTATGCTATGGGTTTTAATATAGGAAAAACATTCGAAAATGCCGCTGGTTTTCAAAATTGATATTTTTCAGAAAATGCTCGACGGATATATTTTTGAAAATACGTGTTTTTTTTACGGTACCATGCCAACTCAGAAGGTCGACTTAACACCTCTTTGAAAAGTCATTAAAAGCTATGAAAAAAAAAAAGAAAAATAGCCCATAACCTAACCTATTTAACCAATTTTTTATATATTTTTTTTCGTCACTTTTAATGACCTTTCAATGGAGGTGTTTAGTTGATTTTATTCTGAGTTGTCCGGTCACCATTTTTTACAACTACGAGTATATATTTATCTAACAACTTTGCCATACTTTTCACAATATCTGAAATATCTTTATATTTTTCCACAAAAATGCAAATCTCAAGAAGAAATAAAATTCAAAGAAAAAATAAATATTTAGCAATGAAAATCTTTTTCTTCTCAGGTCTTAAGAGATTTGCGATACGATTATTCAATAAAACCTTCAATAGACCAGGAAAAGCTGCTCGCACAAGATACTTTCCTCTTTATATGGAAATCTTTCTTTACGGCAAATATTATTGCAAAATATTTACCAAGGTAAACAATGAAAAAAAAATTGTGAAGAATTTTAACGGAAAGTTCAGAATTGTTTCGAGTAGGTGTTGAATAAGTGACATTATGTGTATAATCAGCGCTCATCATTGATATGTTATATCTGCCTGAATTGTGAACATAATGTTATCAAAAAAGTAACAAAAAGTTTTTAAAAACAAGTCGACCTAGTTTTTACTGAAGTAATAATTACAATAACTTGTCTTGGCGAAAACCTCCAGGCATTAATGTACCCTGTGTTGCTCAAACAACTTGTGCAGCGGTAAGCAAGGCATTTTTAGTGGTTTGAGACGTTCAATCTTTGCAATTTAAGTTAAATTAAACAATTAAAGTTAAATATGGTGTAATTCCTGCTTTTTGTTTTAGAGAGATCGGTAATGAGTTAACCCTGTGATTGATATTACAAACTATAATGTCACCGTGATTATTCAATTTGCATAAGGATGATTGTATGCATGAACTTAATAATGCAGGGGTTTTTTGTGACCAAATGGAATTGCAATTCTTCCTGTTTGATAAGAACGTATAGAAAGATTGCGAATTGATTTAATTATCAACGTAAGGTAAGTCCAAAGCTAAGGTGTTTGAAAGCAAGACGAAAACAACTGTGGGTATAACATAATTGTAGTTATGAACGATGGAAGTTTGGAGCAAGAGGACCAGTAAAGTTTGTGTATTTACTATTTACTTAGTGTGAGTATTTCGCGAGAGACGGAAAGGCTGGGAAGGAAGCTGATAAGGTGATCCAATTAAATCGAGAAATGTGACTACCTCTGTAGCTTTGTTGTCTACGATTTTGACTTATGCTCTGTAATTATCAGTACGGTTATGACAATAATAAATTTTAAAGATAGATATTACTCTATCACTTCGGTAATGGAAGACCATCAATCAAAATCGTTGCTTGAAATGACTTGAGCCGTATTGGAGACAGACCTGAACAGTCTCACAACATACCCCAATAGGGAATACCATAGTCATACTGGATCCGTGCGATTGAAGACTATCAGATAATTAAATTTAAAAAAAATAGAAGAGATATTCACAGAAGTTTACGAACCCCTGCATCGGAGCAAGAGACGAGTATCACCATCTTCGCGAGAGTTAACGGATGTTTAACTGCATCATTAAAGTCGATGGAACTGGAATACAAGTAGGTATTATTTTCATTCGCCAAAACTTTAAAACCCTTCAAAATTTTGGCGTATTTTTCAGATAATAATAATAATAATATTTGGATGATTTATATAGCGCCGTTTTTGTGAAAAATCACCTCAAGGGCGCTGTACAAACTTACAATACATTTCTAATATCTAGAAAACCTACAAACTAGACAAACAATTAAAAACAACTTATGGCCAAAAATTGCATCCACCGGTTCATACAAAAATATATAACGCGATGCTTCCTAAAAATTTATACAGGACCATACTTACCTGGGAGGTAGCTTGAAATTAACACTGTTTATTGTCTATTGAGAAATTTAGATAGAGTTCGCATGCAGAGGACATTATTGTGCACACTTGTTACATGACTGGTCAGTGGTTGAGTGGGCATCGCGTTTGGGTCCCGCCCGGGCGTCCCGTGTTCGATTCCTTGACTGGCTAAGTCCTCCATCACAACACAAGCAACATTTTCGGCTTTCTGTGTTGGTAGTAGGAGATTTTCAAACATTGTCGGGTTATTCGTAACCCGGGAATGTTTGTCTTTCTTTAAAAAAAAAAATGTGTTTAATCCTGAAATATATTTTAACACTTCCTTACCGGACCGGGGGAACGCACCTACACCAACGAGAGTTTTACGCTGTATCTATGTTGTTTTTTAAACCACGTACTCAATAATTTGAGTAATCTTAGAAAAACTATTTGGTTATCGATTTGCATTAAAAAAATTAATATCGCATTACTACTTTTCTTAAAATTAAATAGTTTATAACAAATTCCGGCGAATAATCTGTGCCACCCGCCCCCCTTCCCCTCTGTTCGGGCGTACCCCGTTCCTATCTGCTGAATGTATCGGGATAATTCTAAGCGATAGCAAGTAATTTCTAAGTTGTTAGTGGAAAGGACTAATTCGCGTTCGTTTACACTGCGCATCTCGTTTGCTCTTTTTACAATGCTATAATGCTCGCTTGTCGGTCAAAGATCATTCGGTCTGAGTCGTTTCCGGTGAACGCCAATCGCCAGTCGAGATTCGGAAACAAGGTGTAACGTTGGCTATCGGCCCGCCTTCTCTGTTTTCTATGGAAAAATACACGTTATGGTCTAAATTCATTAGAATATTAATTATGACTTTATTTATGGAACGATTTTGAAAATGACTACTGAAATACGATGATTATACTTCCCTCTAATTATTATCATAACAAATTACAAAAAAATATGTCATTAATACCCTTTAATATGCAAAACAAATTGGGGTCCCCGAGTGACCCCCCTTCGGGTCATGTGTGATTTTTTTCGTTCCGGGACGAAAAGGTTAATATTAGTAAGTATATAATACATTCTTTAATGAGTGTATTTTGGAAATCAAAAGCAACATTTTATAGTAGGTAGTAGAGTAGTACAAGGATTTTATCTTCCTAAATGTGATTCGTAAAGATTGATGTGCAAAGATTAAAGTAATTTTAATTTAATAAGAAAAGTGCGATTAAGACATATCATATCAAGTATGATACTCTCAGATAGGTATATTTAAATTAAGGATATGAGAGCCCAAAAAGGTAGGTTTTTAATTTGGACCTAAGATATAATAATATGCAAATAAATGGAATATTTCTGAACATATCCCAAAATAGAAACTGTTTTTGAAAGGTGATGAAATACGCTTTCAAATTTTATAATTCAAAATAAACATATAATTATTGAAATATAAAAATTTTGCATGCAAACATAAAAAAGTTTTAAAAATGGCTCACCTCACGCCTTTTCTAACTAAATTTACTAATAGCAAAAAAAAAAAACACTTATATTTTATTAGACAAATGTATTATAAACGTTACTGTCACCTCACTTTTCTGTCTTTTATAAAAATAATTAATAAAAAATTCTCAAAGTTAAAATTTTTTTTTTAAATTGCGATTCAAAATTTTGGTTTCATAAAAGTATACATTTAACTTTGTTCGTCGTTATTTTAGATTAGACTAAAAAGCGTGATATTTTGCCTTTTTAATACTGTTTAGAATATAATTCTCACTCTGATAGTAATGGAGTTACAGCTATTATATGAGACGCATGTGAGCTGGGACAAATCTGGTCTCCTGCCATTCAAAGGGTTAACTTCAGTACCTACCACATAAAGTTGAGATCGTGAAAGCTCCATTACAACTATATGTAATTGTAAGTGTAACGTCTCGAGCCAAAAGCTTAATTCTTTCCGACCCAAGTTTGTACTCCGGTACAGAGGAATCGCTGATTGAATTTCAACGATGCATCTTTAATGATAATTAAAATCGTCTTTTTATAATATAATTTAAATCGAATATTTCTTTTTCGTTATCTGTTTTTGGGGTGTTATGCTGTATTGCGTTACATCCTTCTTTAGCCAACGTTTCGGACAGCGTGTCAATCATCAGGGCACTTGGCAGATGTGGGCGAATATTTTTTTCAATTATAATCTTTCTTTTTTATATTCTTCAAAAGATCCATTAGATTTATAACGTAAAATTAAGTAATTAAAAATATCTTCATTATACTAATTACAATACAGATCTCTTTGGCTTTAGAAAATGAATAAATATAGATAGGCATATATGTATTTAATTTTTTATAAGAACAACTCTCTTTTTATAACTTTTGAAGGTTATTCCCATCATTTTTTTTTAAGAAAGACAAACATTGCCGGGTTACGAATAACCCAACAATGTTTGAAAATCTTCTACAACCACGGTAAGCCGAAAATGTTGCTTGAGTCTTGATGAAGGCCAGTCGAGGAATCGAACACGCGACTCCCGGGTGGGACCCTAACGCGATGCCCACTCAACCACTGACTAGTCTAATATATCATTGAATAAGAAGATAACACTAATAATCTAAACGAAAATATGAAAGAGAATAAGACACAGAAAAATAGAAAAAGATAATGGTCGCAACTGGGACTCGAACCCAGAACCTCCCGTCCAATTGGGACGGGCGCTTTTACCAACTCAGCCATTACCACCTTCCATCAAACCGTCTTAATTGTCAATCTCATATTTTCAAATTTTAGAATTAACAATATTATTTTCGACTAATTTTTCCATATCCACAGGCAACTACCTTTTTCATTGGAAACAATCATTCTAAGAACTGGTTTGTAGCCTAGATAGCGTCGGAGACAGGTATATATTAAGCTTAAAGGCTTAAAGAATAGAAAATGACAAAACAATAAATGATTTATATGAGTAACTAACTAACCATCACACCGTTTCCCCGCAGGGGTAGGCAGAGAGGACGGACCGCCAAACGACTCGATCTAGGCATACACTCCTTGCCTCATTCTTACTCTTCTATTATTCTGACTCTTGACATGGCCCTACTTCAGTATCTGATTTGCTTGATCGTGTCTTCCTCGGGCGTCCCCGACTTCTCTACCATTCACATTTGTGTCATATTTTATGCATACACTCCTTTCTTCATTCGTTGGCTCTACATGTCCAAACCATCTATGTGTCCCTTTTTAAATCTTACTTATTAGGCTTGCATTCTTTTCTTTTTTAATTGAATTGAATTATATTGTTGATAACGTTATCAAACGAGAAGTTACTATTGGGACTAACGAAAATTTCGTAATAACATACGACATACGTCGGAGTTTATAAAAAGGATTAGATTTATGAAATATGCTCTAATTGAAAAATTTATAAAAAAAACAATGGTCAACAATTAGCACAACAAAAGAATATTGTTGATAAGGTGAATTAATTTATAAAGATAAGGTCTGTAAGATTTACCTTTTAGGATTAAATATTATTCTGAATCTTGTTATGTACTGGAAATATTATTCTGTTTCTTATTCTGTCTTACTGTATCTTATACTGAATATTATTCTGTATCTTATTCTATCTTAATATATCTTTTTTTTGTAAAATATGTATGTTTCTGCATTTAGGGGATTTTTCTTATACTGAATATTATTCTGTATCTTAGTTTATGTACTGGAAATATTATTCTGTATTTTATTCTATCTTACTGTATTTTATACTGAATATTATTTTGTATCTTATTCTATCTTACTGTATCTTATACTGAATATTATTCTGTCTTAGTTACGTACTGGAAATATTATTTTGTATCTTATTCTATCCTAATGTATCTTAGTTTTATTTATTTTATTGTAAAATAAGTACGTTTCTGCATTTAGGGGATTTTTCTTATACTGAATATTATTCTGTATCTTAGTTATGTACTAGAAATATTATTCTGTATCTTATTCTATCACTGTATTTTATGCTGAATATTATTTTGTGTCTTATTCTATCTTACTGTATCTCATACTGAATATTATTATGTATCTTAGTTATGTACTGGAAAGCATTTAAAAAGCTGTCAAAAGTAGGTATATATTAATAATGCAATATAATAAAACAAAGGTGATGATTGATGAACATAATTAAATTTTAATTCTCAGGTTCGATAGATTTCGTTCGCTTTTAATTATGTTTGGCACGACAGGATGTGCACACTTATTGCAAGGAAGCTACACATTGAAACAGCTTCTTTTGGTTAGCAGAATCAAACATACGACGGTTTTGGATTCGATATTAGTTTGTTGCACTATGAAAATAATCATATGAACGCACCGGAAGGAATGAAATATTAATGTCGAAAATTTTATTACGTTGCAATAAAACACCTAGGAGATAGAGTCTCGATGCTTGTGTGTTAGTGTTAGTGACTTTTAACGTTCAACCATATAATATGGTACGTGGTGTTGGTTTTAACGCGTTAATAAAATAATACTTTGTTTCAAAATTAAACACGTTGTTCTTTTTTAAGTGGGAATTAAATGTTTTACGAGATTGTAAGGCTTGACGCTAACTGTAAAATAATTCGCATACACTAGAAAAGAATGTAAAAAGTGCAAAACCGTTACATTTCGTCGAAAAAGAAAAAATATTATAAAAATACTTAAATTATTTCTAATTAAATGAAGACATTATGAGCGAAACTCAATCGAAAATCTGGAAACAGAAAAATCAGAAAAAGATATTGGCACCTCTGGGACTCGAACC
Organism: Glyphotaelius pellucidus; assembly: GCA_936435175.1. NCBI lineage: Eukaryota > Metazoa > Arthropoda > Insecta > Trichoptera > Limnephilidae > Glyphotaelius > Glyphotaelius pellucidus. The sequence continues at coordinate 36,121,910 of OW386551.1, read as the reverse complement.
CAGGACCTCCCTACTTTCCGGGTTGGGTTAATGTCTTCATTTAATTAAATATTACAGTTTGAGGTTTTACTCATAAAGTTAAAATAATAAATAATAATAAATTATTTCTATAGCGCCACTTTTGTGAAATATCATTATTTTTAAGATATTTATCTTATAGTATATACATTTTACTTTTGAATGTATAATTTCCTACCTTTCAACTTTTTATTTCAATCTTTAACTTTTCGTTATACTTTATATTTTATAATTTATGCTTTTACTTTTATAATTTATGCTTTTACTTTCATTTATCCATCTTACTTTTTACTTACTGCTTATTACCTCAACTCCTTTTTTAACCTTTTGTTTTTATATTTAACTTTACATTTATGTTGTTACTTTCGTTTTGTTATTGTATTATAATACATATATAAAAATAATTTATGTTAATGGCACATGTTGTGCCGAATGTTTTTGAAATAAATAAATCACCTGTGGGGACATCAAAGTAAAAATTAAAATAATAGATAAAAATTATTTAAAATGCTTTATTTAGATTTAAATGAAATGTTTAATTATTATTTTTGGTTTTTTCGTTATTTGTTTTTGGGGTGTTATGTCGTGTTTACGGAGACAAGTGAAATCTACAACTATTCTGAAGTATACTGAAATACCAGCTCGTAGTGGAGAGGAGCTGGCAACACGGTATTACTTCCAAGTACATTTCACCACTAACAATTACATATCTACCATGATGATGGACACTGTAACGATGTCCGAAACGTTGGATAAAGAAGAGGGTAGCGCAACACGGCATAACACCCCAAAAAAAATAAGGAAAATACTTTTGACGGAGAAAACTTAAAATCTTATCTCTTGTTATCTCCTATCCATGCTTCTTCAGGGCCCAAGAAAAATATTGAGATTAAAGTTAGCTCTAACATATAGCTCTTTGTATCTTTTGTAAAGCTCACTTGAGGCAATCTTTCACGAAAAGGCGGAATATAACACTTTGTATTTATTTAATTAGTAACGTAGGTCCGTCAAAAATCGTAGATATATAAATTTGAAATAATTATAAAAAACACCACCGAGAATCGAACTCCCGATCAACTGCTTTAAATACAACTATGCTGACATTATTTCGTGGGTTTCTGCTAGAAGTGCCCATGTCAGCTTTTGATGATTTAAGTACAATAAGTCCTCTAAAATGTCTCTTATTTGAATGCTATGAATACCTATGTCAAATGCTCTAGATTGATGGAATTTGACCTGTAGAAGTCAACATATCAGATCCATTGAGATGATTTTTCACGAAAACGACGCTATATAAATTAACCAAATGTTATTATATTGTTTCAGAGTTTTTTACGTCAAGGAATCAACAAATAATCTTCATTCCTGAGCGATTTACAAATTTGCCCTAGACATTCTAGCATTACGCCCCAGATCAGACAAAGCCTATTTAATATAAGAAAAGTACTTTTTATAATTTTAGAATGTTATGTACCTACATACCCATATCACATTACACCACAACGGAAAAAAAATTAATTGATATGTACGAACAGCTCGTAAATAGGTGTTATGACACTAAAATTAGTAAGATATCCCAATTAACACGAAGTCTGTTACAATAACCATACAAAAATATCTTCGATTTTTTCAGCCAGAAAAAACAGTTTGCATTCTGAGAAGGGGGCTCAAAATTGACCTTCACATTCTCACGAAGATACATCTCGCTTCAATTCCATATAATATATATTAATCTATATAATTTTATATATATTCTCATCACGTACTCCTGTAATAAAATGTAAATCCCTTTGAGCTTCGAGATGATGCATCGGTGTTCGTAGCAAATAATTATTCAAAAGAGCTTTATAAAGTTATTCTATTATTCTTCGAATAAATCCAACGCAAAACCTGCCGTAAACCCTTAAAAACCACGTAATCTGGCCTCCGCGTGGTTTAAACTGAGTATTGAATATTCTACGCAGGGTTATCACATTGAAGAATTTTAAAATACTAGTACTTTCATTAATTTCATGACAAATTTTCACCTGGTGAAATAATATAGCGGTTGTTCAAAAGCGTAAAGCACTTAAGAGCTTTCTATCAAGTTAAAACTTTCACAGTAACAGGATTATCAAAAGCTGCCGATCTCGGTTAACTTATCAAGCGGAAGTTAATGGTAGAAGAAGTCAGGTACGCCCGAGGAAAACATTGTAAGATAAAGTGAATCAAATGCTGATTTTGTAATTTTTTTTAAATCACCTCGAGGGCGCCGTACAATTTGTTATGATTTCTCAGGCTCTAATCTAATTATATTATTTACAAATAGATACAGAAAACATATTCACCTCTGGCAGGTCACTTTCGATTAACACACAATTATTAAAACATTATGGTTGGAGCAGATACGGCTTTGCACGCGGAGGATACCTACGCAGGACATTGCTTGATTTCATATTTGTTTCCCCCATTACTGTTGAAATTACATTTATGAGAGGATTGGTTCCAAAAGCAGAGTTGATATTTATTTTTAAAGACTGGAGAAATTTTTTTGAAATGACCTTTAAAAAGTGTCACTGTGATGAAATGACATTTAAAAAGCTTACAAATTACTGTGATGGTTAGTTAATTATTTATATTTAAACAAAAATGCTGTACTTCTTTGGATTCTTTGCTCTTTTTGTTTTCACTATATTTACACATGATAGCGAAGCCTCTAAAAGCATAGAAGCGTTTGTACAGCTGTAATTCTTTTTATGAAACTGATATAATAAGTTGACATATTTTAATAATAATAAACAAAATGATGTAACTTTGTTTTAATTCCACTTTATTATTTCCTTATCCAACCGGTTTCGGTTCGACCTGAACCTTCATTGACCTGAACCTGAAGGTTATTAGGTTAGGTTAGGTTTTTCACAAAAACGGCGCTATATAAATCATCCAAATATTATTGTTGCGTAAAAATTCGCAAATTCACTTTGAGGCGTCATTATCAATTTAATGAAAACAAATAACTTTGTGTACACCAAATTACACAAAATTATTTGCTTTCATTAAATTATATCATTGTGTTTATTATAATTATGTATTCCCACAAAGTGTTTGCTACATGCCAAAAAAAATTATTTTAATAATTCAAATTAAATAACAGAACACCCACTTAACACTGAAAAATAAAACTGATTTTTAAACAATTATTATTGGTAACAATGTTGTTTTAATTTTAAGTTGTTTTCTTCTTTTGTTAATCATCCTTTGGGCAATATTTCACAATAATGGCGATATTAAAATAAACTAAGTACCTAGTAAATGTCGATATCATTATTCAATAAGAAAAAGGTTTTCAAATTCAGAACAGTTAAATATTACAAAAGTACTAACCTTCCCCTTCACTGCCCACGACATTGTTAATAACTAATTGTGTAAAAATGTAAAATATTCCTATTTGTAAAAGTCATTTCATAAAAATTCTCCAGCCCTAAATACTCCTAATTTCTCCAGTCTTCAAAATAAATATCAATCTACATTTGCCACTAATCTTCTCATAAATGTAATTCTAATAGTGATGGGAGTAGCAAATGTAAAATCATGCAATGTCCAGTGTTTTAATTATAACGTCCTCCGCGTGTAAAGCCGTATCTTCTCCAAGTATAAACTTTCTAATTAGAGTATGTTTATCGGAAGTGACCTGCCAGGTAAGTTTTCTGTATTTATTTGTAAATTAAAAAAAAATATAGAGCCAAAGAATTCAAAATAAATGTATTCGAGTGTCAACCCTATTAAATTCGCGTGTGTAGTGTGCATGCATTTTGATGCGAGTATTTTATAATAGTAGGTGTATTTTTTGTACATTGGCAAAAGAAAAAAAAAGGTCAGAATGACAGGTGTGCTGCGCCGGCAAGTAACTACCTGCTCCTGCGGTAGGTACCCCCTTACCATTCGAATCTCGGCCGGCAGGGGCTGGGGAGGGGGAGGGGGAGGGGTGGTGGACCCCTGAGGCTGTGTTAAATTGGTTGGTGCTTACCGATCGGACTGCATTTGCTGGGTGTTATCTGCAAAAAGAAGAGAATAACATTTTTAAATTAAAAAAATAATTAATTTAACAGTTTTTTAGATTCAATTTTTAGATTCAGTTTTTTAGATGTCGGTAGTGATTTGTATAATAATATTATATACCAACAGCAGGTGGGTAAATACCTATTAAAATCAGAATCTAGAATCTTCGTAGTAGATATAGGAATAAAATTCTTATAACTGTAAACCATGAATCCGGCAAAGGGCGAGTAATTGACAGCCTCCGTGGTCGAGGGTTAAGGCTCTCAATCTGTCAAGGCAATCCAGAGATCACGGATTTGAATCCCGGCGTACGCAAGTAAATTTTATTCGAATGTTGTGTATTATTTCATAATTAATTCATTTAAAATAACATTCATTATATTTTCGGCATGTTTCAGAGTGGAAGATTCTACTCTCAGTATCCTAGTACTAGTGAAAGACCACCATTCAGAAATGAAACGTTGCTTGAAATATGACCAAAACTGAATAGCCGGGTAATTCCCCATCTCCCTCTTCTCCTTGCCCTTCCCCTCCCACTCTGCCACTACCTGAAGCCTCAAAACATAACCCAATTGGGGATGCCATAGTCTCACTGGCTCCAGACGGATGTGGTATCAAATAAAAAATAAATATTTGAATGCATTGCATATTTTAAGAGATAGCAGTGTTTAATGGTTTTTTTTTGTTATATGCGTTTTCTTAAAATGCATAACTACGTTTGAATTACACGAAAATTTTAAAAAATATTTTGGAGAAAGTAAAGGCTGAAGTAGCTAAGTGGCAAAAGATCACATACTTTAAGCTTAAGTGTCCTGGGTTCAAATCCAACTACCTATGAAGGTACATTACACAACCGAAACTCGTTTTCTAACTACAATTGATTAGCCTACTTCCAAAACTACCTATTCCTCTGTTGAAGAAAATAAGTGTTGTATATTTCTAATATAGAAATATTTAAAAGATTAAGTCTACTTGAAAACGCATAATAAACACATTTGAATCTACGAAAAACAGTAATTAATCAAAATTAACCCAGAAAACTTCCAAGTGTCCGCAATTAAATTTATTACCAAAGTCAATTAGAGTAGAGTACCAAAAGAACCTTTCGTGACACGGTTCCATTAGTCATTAAAACCTACAAAAAGAATTTTACCTGTCTCAGGGTCAATAGAGTAGGTATATCGACATCAAAATTGTACACGTTTTCTTTAAACGGTAGCTAACACGTGCAAGAATTAATTTGATCTTGGGAAAGAGCGTATTTATTTTTCGCAGAAACCTTGCTTATTATAAACCCAATACAGGCTGCTTCAACTGGCACAGACAGACAGACACAAAGTATGAAGGATGTATTTAAATACCATTAGCATTTTTTCATAATCATTTACATAAAACTGAACGATCAAAAAATGAGGTGAGATCGTGGTTGAACTATATTATTTTCTTTTTTTTTTTTTTTTTTTTTTTTTTTTTTTTTTTTTTTTTTTTTTTTATTATAGTTATTATTTTAGTTATTATTATATTATATCCTGATGAAGCTTGGTCGAAGCGAAACCGGTAGATATACAAAATAATAAATTCGTGGTTTAAATACAAAGTGTTTTAATTCTTTTAAATATATTATTTTCGTTATTATAATTCAATCATCCGTTAGCTGATGGCGTCGCTGAAAATTCTTTAGCATTTTTAATCAAAATGTTTTCGAATTGTTTTTGGTTGAAGATTTTAATCAGAATACTCGCCTCTCTAATCAGATTTCACTTTGATTCAAAATTCAATTTTACTTTCATCACTAATGATGAACATACCTTTTGCTATATGTATAAAAAGCTGTCTGCTAAAAGCTAAATTATGCCTAAATTACCTACGGGTTGTCCGGAGTTTAATAATATATTTCCCCAAAGGCGATTTGAATAAGGGCCAGGTGTTAGGCGGTCCAGTCTGAGGATTTATCCAACGCTTAGCTGAGCTACTAAACTAATTTGCTTTCAATCCATCCTCTATGATTAATGGCGTTCTGTTTTAAAACGGACATGAGTGAAAAGACTGTGAATATAATATCGTACATACGGTTAAGAAACACGGAAATAGGTCTGCAGAGTCTATCAAAAGCGCCTAAAGCATTTAGCAAAGGAAGTTTCTGATGAATTGGTTAAAGCATTTATCTTTGAGCTGGAAAGATGGGGTTTAAATGCGTCACGGGGCAGTAATAACTATAACGGATTGTTTGGTATTGATTATCTAAATGTAACTGGAAAAAACTGTATCCTGTATTTTTACTCCGTTTATCTGCACCTTCTTTGGGCAATTTGTTCCCAGAAGTGAATTTTTACAACGGTGTTAGGTTACGTTTGGTGACTTAGTAGGGATGGCCGGGTTAACGGGGTGAGGTTTTGCAAAGTCTTGGCGACCGATATGTCTGCCCACCTTCTGCGTGGCGGGCCGAATCGAGAGACTGGTTGGGGGGGTTTTTTGACCTCTCCAGCCAGAATCTCTCGACCCATCGCCTTGCATCGCAGTTGAAGGAATGGATTCATACGTCCGTCAATCCTGGACACATTGACCCCTAGATTTCTACTATCCCTCATACCTATTTCCTTTCTCCTTTTCCTTTCCTTTAAAAACAACTCTCCACACAGCACCCCCTAAGCTGACATATGACAATGGCCCTGAGGCCTTCTGTGTGGAGCTAATGTAAAAAAAAAATCTGATCCAATATATAAATATCCAAACTTTAAACATTAAAAACGTATCATGAAAATATTTTAACAATTTGAAGCTTTTGCAAATGTTACAAATCGTATTTACACAAAAAAAAATTAAAAATCATTAATCAATCCGCGAAATCATTTTCACGGAGAAAATTTGAAAGATACATCGGATAAATGTACTGGGAGTAAGAAATTCCTTGACAATCCAAAATAATGCAGAAATAATTATGTTCCTCATTTAGTGCTTGTATCATTAAAGCAAAACCAAAAATGTTCAAAATTTAATGGGCCCTCGGGCCCATCCTCCCATTAAGGGGGAGGTACTTTACAACCAGAGGCAGGTGCATCTCTGCTGAACTGATTTATCTGCCGATGGGACTTGCATTAAGTCTGCAACTTGAACTGTTTATAATATTATGCTGGAGGCTGGAGGCTGGAGGCTGGAGGCTGGAGGCTGGAGCTCGAAACGACCGTAGAATTGCTATCTCCGCTCTGAGACGAAATCGAAATAATATTGTGATTTAACTTTTCAGAAATACTATTGTGAAATTATATTAGCGCATTAAATATATTAATATTATAAATCGGTGTTCTCTCTCTTGAATTGATTGATCGATTGATCTGGAGTGACAGACACACTGCCGAATTTAGAAAAAAAATGATATAATGAAGGGTTCGCAAGTGTTTTCGTACAAGTGCATAATGCGGTACTTACCTAAGTTAACTGTCTTTCGAAGAGAATTATAATTATATAATTTACTGGCATTTCACAACAAGTTTGCATTACATACTCCAATAGTACTTTAAATACGATGCTTTTACTTGTATACCTAATACAATCCATACTAATATTATAAATGCGAAACTGCTCGAGTTTGTTTATGACCTTTTCAGGCATTAACCAATAAAAAGACTTTAATAATTCATTCACCAATAGAAAGCTAAATTATATGCGCTGACTATAGTTGTATATGATGGTAAGCTCTGGCGTTATGAAATTATAAATATTAATATATTTTATTTGTTATACGTTTTCTGTCGCTAACAAAAGCGAGTTTTTGCTAACGTCAGAAAAAAATCGTTTCCATGGAAACCATGTTGATATATTTGTGGGCTCTAAGCTGGTAGGTACTGAGCCCCCTGGTCAGCTACTGCTCCAGGAAATTCAAATATTAGAATATGTTTTGTTTTTTTTTGGACAAGCTTCTGTTTTGGAACAAATGTCAGATAGAGTTCCTACATTAAAAATATAATTCGTAACGATTAGGTTTAAAGACTGAATAATAAATAGTGTATATTTTTATTATATTAACAAACTTCCAAATATTTAATTAAAATTAAACATCCGAAATGTTTGTAAGCGCATAAATTCCGAACGAATGAACAAAATTGGATAACTATTTTTTTTCTTTGAGCTATATATAGCTTAATGAAATTTAGGTGATAGGCAAGATGTTTGAAAACTGAATGTAAGGGAATGAATGTATGGAATGCTGGAGGGGGTGGGGGTGGGGAGGAGGGGGGATAATTGATAAGTTCAACCGCTACAGTAATTTCCCATAATACCATGCGAGCGAAGCCGCGGGGAAAAGCTAGTCAATCTATATGGGTGAATGTTTTCAGCGAAACTGATCCCCCAGGGGTTTTACATAATAAGCAACCAATATACAGTTATTTTGATAACGAGTAATAATCAACCTAGTAATAAGCAATCAATCAACATTTATTATGTATCTATGATTTTTTATAGTTGTCATTGTAAAAATTATGACAGCAAATATGTATTTTTTCAAACACACAAAAAGCAAGTTAATAATTAATAATTTTTAAAAAAAATAAAATCACTTGAATCTTTGCGTATCAATCTGTCTCTTTCGAATCACATTTAGGAAGATAAAATCCTTGTACTACTGTACCGCCCACTATAAAATGTTGCTTTTGATTTCCAAAATACACATTAAAGAATGTATTATATAATCAGGATTAAACACATGTAACAAGTGTTCACAATAATGTCATCTGCGCGCGAACTCTATCTAAATTTCTTAATAGACAATAAACAGTGTTAATTTCAAGCGACCTCCCAGGTAAGTATGGTCCTGTATACATTTTTAGGAAGCATCGCGTTCATTGGTCCAGACATTGTTCATATATTTTCGTATGAACCGGTGGATGCAATTTTTAGCCATAAGTTGTTTTTAATTGTTTGTCTAGTTTGTAGTTTTTCTAGATTTTAAACTTACAATAATTTGTAAGTTTGTACAGCGCCCTTGAGGTGATTTTTCACAAAAACGGCGCTATATAAATCATCCAAATATTATTATTATTAAGGGAAGGAAACACGTCTGTAGTTTGGGAGGCGGGTATGGATACCGCCGCCCCGGAAACCATTTAATTGATAACCAACACCTCTGCCATGGGTCACCGTATGTGAATTGCTACGTTTGGTTACTTAGCAGGGGCTCCTGGGTTCATGGGGTGAGGTTTATCCGGGTCTTGACGGCGGACGGCGGACTGACAACCTGCTGCGTGACCTGCCTATTGCAACCCTCCCAGTAATCTAAAAAAAATAAAAATATTCTTAATCCAAACAAATGCGGCTATGGCTCGAACTAAGGAAAAATAAAAAAATAAAATTTCGCAAAATGGCGGCTGTCTGAAATAAAAAAGACGTTTTTGTACCAGTTTTTTTGACTTTTCAATTTTTTTTTAAATAGTAAAATTTGATATTTTGTTATAATTCTAGTTCCCGCCATAAAGGAATGTACAGAGAAGGTTCACACCTAATTTCAAGTAAATTGGTTTAGTAGAACTTGAGATATCGTGTCAACCGTCTCTAAAAAAGTGGTTTGGAGAAAAATGGGTTTAAAATTTTGTTCTATTTAGATTTTGGTTCGATTCCGTCTAAACCACGAAATTAAAACGGTTATAACTTTTAAAATAATGCGAATTTCGAAAAATCTTTTTAAGGAGATATTTTTGAATATTTAAACTTTGGAAATACGAAATACTGCCTTCAATAACATTGTTACAGTAATAAATATAATACTATGGCAAAAACAAAATAGTGAAATACACATTTTCAAGGATTTCTACGCCAATTAAGAGAGCTAGCTCTTGAGCTTGGTGTAGCTATATTTCATTAATAGAATGCATAATAAATATTACATTTAGTACTAGGATGTTGAAACGTTAAAAATTATAATACAGCATTTGATTGGTGATGTTATGGTTGTTAATTTTTTAGAATAATTTTTGTTTTTCTCGAATGATAATACCAAATCTGTTATTTTTTACTTCTTTTGGAAGACTATTAAAATATTTAATGCTTTTGTAAATATAATTACTGTGCATTTATTTAATATTGTGTTGAAGACACAGAAATTTGGGTGTTATGTTTATGCCTTAATGATGAGTTAGGTTTAAATTTTTTGATTACATTTTCTATAAATATTTGTAATATTGAATCTTTTTTATAGAGGTCTTCAAAAATTTTAAATATACACCAATATTTTAGATTAAGAAAATATGCACAGCGTAAACATTATTACATACAATATTGTGATTTAGAGTTATATTGACATTATTAGAAAAAATGGACTCGGGGAAAGACAACCCTTACAAAATCAAAAATGAGATATGTTTTTCATTAGATTTCAGTTATAACAAATAACTTGATTTAAAGGCCCATTCAAATTACGCAAAATACCGAATGTCCAATAGAGAAATGTTATTAAATTAAATGCATCATCGAACTTACTATACGAAAAGCGCGGCCATTGTGAATGAGCTCTATTCCAGAGCTTAAATAGATTAAAATACGCCATCACTAATACAAAGGAATTATATTCACGTCTGAATATGCACGTGCTTTAATACGTGGCCGATTAAACCAAAAAAGCCATCAGACCATTCCGGTAAACTGCAATTGCATTAGCTAATCGTTATCGTCGCCGGCCCATCCTGTTCACTTCTGTTCTGTTCAGCTGAATCGTTAAAAAGTTCTTTCAGATTTGCATAATAGGTCTACGGCGTTACGATTTTCCATGTCCCACTAGTTTGATCATACAAATTGGTTGTAAAAGTACAAAATGGCAAATCTGTAAGTTACAAATTGAACTGAAATCAGAATAAATTACGGCAGACAAATAAAAAACAATGAATAGTCTTTGTTATTGACAAATCAGTTCCAATTTTAAAAATGACAAAATATTTTCTGTATTATTTTATAGGACGACCTCCATAGTCAAGGGGTACGGCTCTCGACTAGAGATCGGCGCAGAATAGAGGCGTGCGCATGTAAATTTTATTTAATTGATTTGTGTTATTTCACAATTTAATCATTCAAAATATTAGAAAGGTATATTTGCGGCACGTTGTGGAAGATATTCTCAGTATCGCCTTGATATAAGACAAGCATTCAGAATTGCTTTAAATGACTTTAGCCGTGTTTGATGATTATATCTGAATAGACAAGTACTTCCCCATCTTCCTCTTCCCCATTTCCTTCCCCTTCCTACTACTCTCAGTCTCACAACATACCCCAATTGGATTGGATGCCATAGTCTCATTGGCTCCAGGCGGTTGGCAGCAGTTTGAACTCTTGTGCGGTATTCACGTATAAAAAATGGAAAAACTTTATCGGCTGTCTAAATTCTTGACACGATCAGTTCCAATTGTGAAAAATTAAAACAAATCCTTCATTGAACCAAAGGCATGGAGGGCGCACAGACAACTGAAATTAGTATTTTTGATGACTTGCTTTTAATTTTTTTAATTAACGTAAAACATTCCCAGATAACGAATAATCCGACAATATTTTTAACTACTAACTACTATCATACTAAGCAGAAATGTTGCTGGTCTCAAGATGGGGGACTTTCATGACAGAGAAGTTGGTCCGCCCGCGCGGTAATCTTACGCCTTTGTCAACTCAGCCACTAACTGATTTAGAATTGGTTACTTGTTTTTTGTGTCGTGCTTTCTTCCGCTTCTTGAGCCAACATTTGAAATGCTTGCAGTGTCCATCATCAGAGAAGACAGAGGAAACGCAGCACAGACATTCCAAAATACAACTAAATAAGATTCTTGATAACTTGACAGTTAACATTGGACATCTTAAAACATATACAGCATTTAGAACGGAACTATAGTGTACAGAAAAAGGTGAACGGAGATGTTTAACGCTTACAAATCTGATAATATCTACTTCAATCTAGAGACCACGACCAAAAATAAAAACAAATTGCTTAGAATAATAAAATTAATCAGTAATACAATATCATTCGAGGAACCATCTGCCAATTCCATCCAGAAATGGCAAAAAACTAGAACGGAATGTTCGGAAAGGAACGGAAAACTATTTCAAAGCACTTGAGTTTACTACGCGGGTAGTTTTTTCTTGCCGCGCGGGGAGCATTTTCCGAATATATACCACATCTTTTAACCGCGGTTATGGGACACCATGTTTCCAGAACAGTGTGGTCAGGAAAAAAATATATATTTGAGAAACAGATGCACAGTTTTTGTTAAATTGGAAAAAATTCTCCAGTCTTTCAAAAAATATATATCATATTTTACGTGGGCAATAATCGTCCCATAAATGTAATATCAACAGTGATGGAGGGTTGTAAATGCAAAATCATGCAATGTCCAGTGTTTTAAATATAATGTCCTCCACCCTCCAAGTGCAAAGTCGTATCCACTCCAAACATAAACTTTTTAATAAAAGTGTTTTATCGAAAATGACCTTACACTTGTGATGTTTTCTGTATCTATTAGTAAATAATTACAATAATAATAATAAAAACGTGTATTCATCAATAGATTTTTTACATTATTACATTTTTTTTATTTATCATTGATTCTATTGACGAAAAGGCACTGCTCAGTTACAATTCAGGATTTCTCCTGGAATGGAAATTGGATAGTGCAAGAAATTATAATAAATTATAGAGCGCTCTTGGGGTGATTCTTCACAAAAACGGCGCTCTACAAATTATCAATTACTTTTATTATTACTATCATGGAAAAAACAACCTCACAATATTTGAAAATCTCCTACTACCATCCACTAAGACTAAGCGGATAAATTGCTCGTGTCATTATGGAAGACTTAGCCAGCTGATTAATTGAACTCACGATGCCTGGATGGGCAGCCGACGCGTTACCAACTCAGCCACTGACCGGTCACCTAATACAAAATGCAAAATCATTACAATAAATTAGAGAGTCATAGATACAAATTAAATATGTAGGTACTCGTTAAAACAGTTCTTAAAAAATTCTTCCTAACTTTTATTAAAATATATATTTTTTTAAATTACGTGATACTTGTGAGGCCTTAATCTCCTGAGGGTGACAAGGTTTTAAGAATTCATCTGTGCCGTGTTCCAAAACTTCGCTGTCTCCCGTTTCTCTGAAGAGTTTGAAGTGTCAGCGAGTACAAGGCACCTACCCCCCCTCCTGTCTGTAGCCGCAAAGAGCGGTACCTACCAAAGACGTAATAAGCAAAATAATGGAAGTTCTGGGAGTAGCTAACACCCCTCCCCCCTCCCCCGGTCGTCAGGGGTTGCCAACGTTCGCAGATTTTTAAATGAGATAAAATTACTCATCTAAAACTAGAGTTGTAAAGAACATAGAATTTGCAAGTCAAGTGTTCAGATTTGTAGAATAAATTTCAAGAAATCCATTATTAATATAAGAATATCTATGCTCGTGATGGTGACCGGACAAATCAGAATGAAACCAACTCAGAACCACATCAGAAAAGACAGTAAGAGTGATGAAGAAAAAATATTAAAAAATGGTTAAATAGGTTACGTTTGGTTAGGGTTGCGGGCTATATTAAAATAATTTTTTCATAGCTTTTAATGATTTTTCAAAGAGGTTTTTGAGTTAATTTTATTCTCAATTAGCAAGGAATCGCTCCTGATGACCTATCGTAGACAGCGTCACATAGATTATTCTATCTTCCTGCCTGTGAGACCAACCTGCCGATGGTTCTCCCGGTGGGAAGGAGAATATTTTTCCTCAACAGTAGATGTTTTTTTGCGTCAGTGAGGAGAGATGCAAATGGAAAATGCAATTGATCTTGAAAGATCTTCACCGTTGGGGATCTTCACAGCTGCCTGAATGTTTTTGATGTCTTGTTCTGCGTACAATATTTGTAAATCTTATTTTGTTTGCAAATATTACGTGTAATTTCTTATATATAATTTTTTTTATAAAAGTTTGCAATGTAGGTAGGTACAAGAAATTGTAGAAGAAAAAAATAAATGATTAGATAATCAATGTTATTGGAATGACTTTTCTTTTGTAACTTTTAAAGGTATAAAAAAACCCAATGATCAAAAAATACTATTACAAATTAAAAGTAGAAAAAAAAATTCGATAAGTATGGTAATAATAATAATAATAATTTTTGGATGATTTCTATAGCGCCATTTTTGTGAGAAAATCACCTCAGGGGCGCTTTATAAATTCATTTATACATTTAACCTATTTATCTTACAAGTGTCTTATGACTTACAACTACTAAGACTTATATAACTAGTGACTTAAAACTATACTTATTTTTATAACCAGTACAACACTGCATTACTCGTGTTATAATTAACATGTGTCTAAAATTAGTTATTTACTGCTAAAATACATATTTACATTTATAAACACATGATTACTGCCCGTGCTGTCAGTGTTAGTTAAGAGTTGGGCACAATAAAGTGAAATTGGGACTGAGCAATGAAATACTATTGAAGAAATGCAGTTATTCTGGATATGATAATTTGAAGAGGTGAGTTTTTAGCTTCGCTCTGAACTCAGAAGTGCTGTCGATCTTTCGCAAATGTGAAGGGAGTTTGTTCCAAGCTGTTGGGCCTGCCACCGCAAAAGCCCGGTCTCCGAAATTAGTATTGGGATTGCGCATAGGTACTGAGAGTTTACCTATGGCTGTAGAAGATGCTGATCGAAGGGTTGCTTGCCTAGCATTGACATCGTTTGGAATGCACAGTTCCGACAGGTAGGGTGGCGCCATGTCGTGTCAAAAACCATCCAGCAGAGTTTGAATTGGATTCTCTCAGGACACTTAAGCCAATGAAGGTTCCGCAAATGTTGGGAAATATGGGAATATTTGGAAACGCCGGTTATCAGTCTTGCTGCAGCTTTGAAAAGTCAGTGTATATTTTTATATATATGGTATTCAAAGTATTTGCGATATTTTTTATAGCGTTGGACAACGTATTCAAGATGGTGCTTTTAAAATAAGTTTTATTGTAATAATAAACTGACCTTTTTCACTCAGGGGTCACAAAATAAATGAAACGCCTGATGGTTGGCTATCTCTGTCCTTGTGTGGGTGGGAGAGAATGGAGAGTGGTGAATGTCCCTGCGCTATCGTGCGGAATGATTTCATATTGTTAAGCATTAGGCATTAAGCATTAGGGTGGGCTTTTTCTAATAATGTGGGCTTAAGAGAGACAGGACACCTGCTATTTAAAGTGGGAATAATTGCTGGAAATTGGCGGGATTTAAGTGCGTGATTCCGCGGAGTGAAAATGCCTTCCAAATAATCTTTGTACGCACTAGAAACGAGGAGAAAATCTCTCGGTTTTTTTTAATAACATACTTCACATCTATCTTAAGTGGAGAATACTTGTTGGAGATTGCGATCATTTAAGAAAGTAATTTAGCTCAAATTGAAAATGTAATTTAATGTAAATGTAGCCAATAGAAACGAAGAGAATTTTTCACGTTATATTTTTCACAAAAAATAAAGCAACAACACTTCACTCAATCTTATATTCAAAGGATAGTAAATATACAAATGTACCTATGTCATAATCACCAAGCTGAACATATTTCTTTAAATATATTATGTTTGTTTATTTCGAACATATTCAAAAATCGATCTTTAGTTTAACAGTTGTTTTATTTTATTTTTAGTCTAGTTTTATTTTATACTAGCTTTTCCCCGCGCCTTCGCTCGCATGGTATTAGGGGAAATTACTGTAGCGCTTACACTTATCAATTATCCCCCCTCCCCCCCCTCCCGCATTCCATACATTCATTCCCGGTACATTCAGTTTTCAAACAGCTCGCGTGCTATCTAAATTTCATAATGCTAGAGCTCAAAGAAAAAAAAAAAATTATCCAATTTGGTGCAGTCGTTCGGAATTTATGCGCTTACAAACATTTCGGAGATTTATTTTTATTTAAATATGCGGAAGTTTGTAAATACAATAAAAGAATAACACTATTTATTATACAGTCTTTATAATTGTTACGAATTATATTTTTAATGTAGGAACTTTCATCTGACATTTATTCCAAAGCATAAGCTTGTCCAAAAAAACAAAACATATTCTAATATTTGAATTTTCTGGAGCAGCAGCCGACCAGTAGGTAGGGGGCTGAGTACCTACCAGCATAGAGCCCACAAATGTATCAACATCGTTTCCGTGGCAACGATTAGTTTTCTGACGTTAGTAATAACTCGCTTTTGTTAGCGACAGAAAACGTATAACAAATATAATATATTAATATTTATAATTTCATAACACCAGAGCTTACCATTATATACAGCCTATAGTCCTCGCAAATAATTTAGCTTTCTAATAGTGAAAGAATTTTTAAAAATCGTTTTATTTTTTTATGCGTGAAAGCGTAACAAACAAACTCGAGGAGTTTTGCATTTATAATATTAGTATGGATTTATGTTTGTTTTTTTGGATAAACTTTAATTAAAAATGTATAAAGATATATAATGTTTGCAAAGTAATGTTATTTTTTTATATTCAAGGTGAAGGGACGTATTTATCTTACTCTGATTCTTACTTACTGTACTTAACTTACAATTCCTGACATTATTTAGAGTATAAAATGTATTAGAGTATAAAATGAAATTTTGGTCTCCGGTAACTTTTTTAATGACTTTTTTTTTCAAATTTTTTTTCTTCATAATCAAACAGAAAAAAACTGCCCA
Organism: Glyphotaelius pellucidus; assembly: GCA_936435175.1. Taxonomy (NCBI): domain Eukaryota; kingdom Metazoa; phylum Arthropoda; class Insecta; order Trichoptera; family Limnephilidae; genus Glyphotaelius; species Glyphotaelius pellucidus. The sequence goes on along the minus strand of OW386551.1, from coordinate 36,105,161 downwards.
AACCCTCACTCCGCCTTCAACTGTCCAGCACCTTGCATTTTTTACGTTTTTGTAGAAAAAAAACATCAACATGTCACCGGAGATCAAAATTTCATTTACATTATTTACTCCAAGTAAATGTCAGGAATCACTTGTTAAAGTTAGTTTAGTACATCCCTTCATCGTGATATAGACATATGTTTCCAAAATTAAGAGCGCATACAACGATGTGAGATATCTTTAAGATTAATAAATGAATTATCAAAAAACATATCTTTAACAAACATAAATAGAAATTATCTATTGGTGCAAGAGTAATTCCTTAATTAATATATATATTTTGAGGGTAATACGAGGAACAACACATACGAATGAAAACACAGTAGTCCACAGATTACATATTACGTAGTATGTACCCCCTTTTCCTGCTGCCTGTAATCTCCTTGCCGCTGCACAAACAAAGATTAATTATACTTTTCCACGGTAAGTAGAATCAATGTCCAAGGGATGGATGTTATTAAATAAGTAAATTTAATCAGATCCCGACTGATCAGCCGGTTCTACCCACCCCCCACGTTCCCCCATTCCTACCCAATTCCTGCGGCTTGCGAGGCTGGTAACTACCCCTCTAGGAAAAGTGTAGAAAATACCCCAACCGCGACTGCCCTCGAAGCACATTCAGTGATTAATGGAACCGCAACTAAGGGTTAATTTTAAGACAAGATTAAATATAGAAAATATAAATCAAATTTTCAGAAATAAATAGGTTTTCAAGTAAGGGTTCTTATTAAAAAACGAACACAATGACGAATTAAATACATTTGCAAAAATTATCCATTTTGAGTCATAGAGTCATGATGATAAACTATCATGTCATAGATAGAGTCATGATAAACTATCAATGTTTTGAGTTTAAGGGTGATAGAGATATTGAAAGAAGGGTAAATGTAGGTAACTCCATTAATGGAGGACTGCCAGACTGAGCACAAACATTTCAAAGGAACATCTCGTGCTTGTGTTTAAATATAATAAAATGGTGTTACTTGCGCAAGATTTTTTATACTTCCTTTATCTCTTTCCATCACTTCAAAGCGCCGAATATTCCTTTTCACAACTTTCAATCGATACGCATGAACATTCGACCAAATTTTATCACTTAATACATCAGCGTCGATGGCCAGCATTAAATTTTAAAACAGCCCAGAGCGACGCTCATTAAGGCTCCGAATGGTCATCGTTCCCAGTTCCCAACCCTCGTCATAGGGGATGTCCGACCCGTTGTGGGACACTTCGTGACGTGTAAAACCTTTCAGAAGAACTTGCCGTGTCGCTTTCTGAATTCCTGGGATTACGGGGCTGACCCTTTAAAACTTTATAGCCTGCAGGAAAGGGGTCAATTTTGTAACACGATATTATTTATGTAATGAAATTCCCGGCCGCAAGTTACAATTTAGTGATAAAACGACGTTATCAGTGAGTTTTAAATGCTTAGAAAATGTAACGACTTTCATAAATAATAGTAATAAATTCACTGAAGAAGAAAAAAAACGTAAAAGAGAGTTGTCAATAGAATAATTGGCTGATTAACAAAGTGCCGCTTTCGTGAGAAATCACCTCAAGGGCGCTGTTAATGTGACAACTAAGATTTACAATTATAACTAGTGACTTATAGCTTGTTCGCATTGGTCAAGTATTTAGTAGTTGTTGGCGTCAGAGTTGGCGTCAGTGTTGGCGTCATGCGGGCGAGGCAATGGCCTCCAGGAGAAAGCTCCCACATATTTATAACAATTAGATACGTGATTTGTCCAAATAAACTAGCTCAGGGTTCGGGCTCAAGCACGTTTCCTCTTAAACTCAAGGCGAGTGCCTATGGTTCGGTGTTTCTTCTCTTCCACCATCACGGCCTCTCTCGACAAACAAAACACTGTATGTTATAGCATAAATAGTTTATTCAATTCTAAGATTCACAATGGTACACAGTCTGGCCAGCCTCGGCAAACGGAGACAGGGGATGAACAATCCTAGCTAAAAGTTGGTTTGAACGTCTAAAACTCTCTCTCTACACGCTTTTATAGGGGAATTTGATCACCATTTGCACACACAGGATAAAACATTGTACTGACTCACGTTTTTACGGGCTAGTATTCCTGGTGAAAGCGGCGTCCGATGCTTAGACACACACACGGAAGAAGGCCCGCGCGTGAAACTATCACTGTGATTTCGGACATGTTCGCACGAGATGTGTGGAGCCGGAGCGGCCCAGCGGGAGACTGATTTGAATGCCGCACGAGAGCTCGCGCGTCTAGCTGTCTGTCGCGGGAGGGGGTAATGCGTGCGCCTGCGTATTCGAGCACGATTCTCCAATGTTGCAACGTAACATAGTGTAACGAGTATACTCGCTACTTGACTGACCAAAATGCTACTACTAACTACTAAATTTATGGTGTTCAGACACGTTTAATTACTAAAATACTCGCTACTACTAAAATACTAGCCTAGCCTGAACGGGTCGTTACAGCTAGTAACTAGTGACTAAGACTTACTAAACTACTGGCATACGACTAATGACTTACATATATATTGTAACCGTGACATAAAGTTGGAGACTTAGGACGGGTTGTTTCAAAAAATTTGATGAGTTCATCAAATATTTGAAGTTTATTTTCGGGTTCTGTGTAAGTTCTTTTCGAGTTCTGTTTTTTTATCATCATAGACCACCTACTTCACAAAACTGAAATCATCACAGAACTTGAATTGAACTTACACAGAACGTGAAAATTAACTTCAAATATTTGACGAATTCGTCAAATTTTTTGAAACAACCCATCCTTACTAAGCTAAAATAGGTAAAATAGGTATACCTATCTTAGTTTAGTAAGTCTATTTAAAAAACTTATCTAAATTTAAAAAACCTGGTATTCTTTTAATTGTTTTGTATTCTTTATTGATCGTTTTGGAAAAGTTTAATTCTTTTAATCGTATAAAATGGGCGATACAATACAAGGATTTGGGTTCCATGCCAACTGAGAATAAAGTCAACTCAACACTTCTTTGGAAAGTCATTAAAAGCTACGAAAAAAATAATTTTAAATTAGCCGATAACCCTAATCCAACGTAACCTATTTAACCATTTTTTTTATATATATTTTTTTATCACTCTAAATGACTCATCTGAGATGGTTCTGAGTTGGTTTCATTCCGGGTTGTCCGGTCACCGTCCATTGGTAGGTAAATCACTAGCATAAGAAAAAACCTTTAGATATTTTTTAAGAGGCTTTATCTCCAGTTTTTTTTTTGTAGGGGTACATTTTTTTCCTTATATTTTAAATAAAAATCCTGGATTACGACTAATGTAAATGGTAAAAAAAGTCACTCAGAATCATTTATGCTGTAATGTGCATTCAAAGTTTAAAGGTTCTCTTTCCAATTTCTCCAAAAATGATTTATTTTAGGTGCGATCTAATAGCGTAAACAATTTCATACGAAGGACCATTATTATTTTGACCGTCTTTTAAAATTAATTATTCCGAATAAGCTACAATTTCCAGAAGTTGACCGCAATTCCGAAAAATATATGTCACGTCAATTTCGCGAATCAGTAGGCAGAAAGAAAGGAATACCTTGTAACTTTGCTTTAAGTATCCTTGCTGCATCCATATTTAAACGATATCTCATAAATTCTTAACTGTTATATCGATTCTTACCCGAACCATTTTATCGTGACATGTCATTCTTTAGGCTTGCCCGATCGTTTCTGCCATCGTAGTATTCTACTAACACTCCGTTGTTCTTACTTCCGCCCTACATATCTAACCTGTCTACGAACACCTTATATCATTCGTTATGCTCTCCTGAATTATTTTCAGATCACCTGATTCATAATACGGTCTCAAGTATGTATGCCTTCTCTGCATTCTTCTTCTCCAAAACTCACCGCAAGATATCAGGGGTAGTATAAAAACTGGACTACTAGCCTGACGATTTTTTTGGCGCTAACTTTAGGTAAGTGAATTCTCTGTAATTTATTTATTTTTATTTTGATCAATATTTTATATTTCTTAGTATAATCCAGTAATGTTGGCCTCACTGGGTGGCTCACCCGTGCTGAGGCCTCTATTTTATAATACAAGAATTTACATATATCAAATTTTGATTTAAAAAATATATATATATGTTGGTGACGATAAAAACATAAAATTGAGATAAATTTAAACTAAAAATAACGTTTATAAATTAAAGTAAGATTTTAAAAATTAAATTAAATAAAAATCGGCATATTTTATGTGTTGCGAGTTAAGTGTGTTATATATTGGTTTTGTGTGTTACAAGCATTGACCTAGTATACCCTACAAGTTATTCTTTTTATATATTTAATACTTTCGTGTTACGAAATTTTGGTAATTTCGTCTTTCATATTGTTTAATCTATTTTGTTATTTTGTGCCTGAATTTTTTTTTTTCCACAATTTTATTTTCAAGTGTAATACTGTTGAATGCTTTTTAGCACGATATTTATAGTGCTCAAAGCTTGTATTTACCGTCGGAGTTTTGATGTTTCCTTTGTACGCTTGTCTAAGTGGTCTGTTAGTGATATTTTTTGTTTGTTGAAATTTGTTTTTGGTCAAAAACGTTGTTTGATAGTGTTTTAACGTATAATTTGCATATATTTATTCATTTTCGGGAAATCGACAGTTTACATTTTTTCAGTTTATAGGTGTTGTATAGCCAAAATAAAAGCAATTATGGATTTCCTCCTTGTAATTTTACCTCTGATTAAACAGCATAATAAAAACAAATTAAATAATAAAAGTTAAAATAGAGGAATAATTTTATTTATAATTATTAATAAATTTATAATAAAAATAAAATTTATACTATCTAGTACGTCACGTCTGAATTTGAATTGAATATTTGGTCTGTATCGGTCAGTCTATGTTTTTTAAGCATTACCTTTAAAATCGCTTTCTGCGCGATTTTTATTTGATCGATAGCTGCGTTTGTTGCTCCTCCTCAAACAATTATTCCATATTCTATTATTGATTGACAAAGTGCAAAATATATTGTTTTAATTTGTTTTATTACCATTCTATCATTATTCCTAGCCCCTGTTTCCTAATCCCTATCAGTTATCTGTCTAGTATAATATCATCTATACATCGTTTTTCACGTTTACACTTTGCATGACTACCGTGTAATGTCTGTAATACCTGTGTACGACACAATCTATTAAAAATACTAAATAAATCAACCCTAAATTTTATGTACGTTACTTTTTTTTATATTTCTGAGCATGTCCGTCATTCCAAGCATTTCAGTTATCGTGACAGCTGTAAAGACTAACTACACATACTACACAAATATTCCCATCGTAAGCGCTTCATTAATTATTCCGATCATTAAGTATGAGCAATCTCAATCGCCGCCCGGACCTTGTATCACAACATAATCAAGAAAAAACTTTCATTAGACTGAAAACAATTCTAATGGTCAAAGTAAACCAGACGCCAGGTGCTACCAAGTGATGGATAGGTAGGGACTTGTTTTTTATTCTTGTTTTGGTCGCAGGCCGCTGTAGCATCCCATCATCGGCTACGGGTATCATGAAGCATAAAAGAAGATCGTATCTGCAAAGAGTAATTCTTCAAATTATTTTACGGATGTTTTTGCACGCGACCATTGGGTCGAAAATTCTTGACGAAATTTTAATTTGGCAGCGGAATTTTAATGACGTTCAATTTATTTTGCAGAGGACAAACTGCAAATGGGGTGCTTAGGGGTAATTATTTAATTATATGCGCAGTTTAACGGTTGTGCTCAACGTTAAGTGGTAGAATTAGTGGTTAATCTTAAACGTCATTGACTTTGTACACGAATCTGTGATTTTTTTAAGTTTCCTATTTTGGCAGTCAAAACAGAAGATGTTCTCAGTAATCTTATCCTGATAGATAGCTAGATTCAATTTTAAAATCGCCGATTACATTCAAATAAGGCCTCATCAATAAAGGGACCAAGTGTAGGTAATACAGGTATGAAAAAAGTATTGAAAAATCTATAATTTGATTCTATTGTCGACAACACTTTTCTGGCAACAAAATAACAGTACCTACTAAAAACAATTTTTATTGTACAGAAAAAAAGTTCAATTAAATCATATTTGTATTTTATACCTACTAGCGCAGACTCATAAAAAGTTGCGGGATAATATAATTGTAGAATTTATGAAGGTGAACATATTTATAAATAATCAGAGTGTATAATTCACACTAGTAGAAGTAAAACCTTCAGGAAATTAAAGTAGACAAAATTAGGGAGGTTACGGTACAACCCAAAAAGTAGACCGAGAGGCTATGAAGCACCGCACAAAGAGGAGACCGATTATACTATCTCATTCTCTCGCAGGCTAAATCCTAAAGATGTATGTATTTGTCTCTTTTTAGGGTCGATATTTTTGGTTTCATCGAGTTCCAAATCACCAGGCTACGAAGCACCGCACAAAGAGTAGATCGATAGGATTCGAAGCACCGCAAAAAGAGGAGACCGATTATACTATTTCATTCTCTCGCAGGCTAAATCCTATAGATGTATGTATATGTCACTTTTTAGTGTCGCTATTTTTGGTTTCATCGAGTTCCAAATCACCACGGCGTTTTTTGAAGTTTTCACTTCAAAGCATATATGTCTCAGGATCATTGTCTTCCAAAAAACGATCAGAAATTTAACTTTCCTGTGAACACCATTAATAAACTTGAAAAATTATGACATCCTTGTTATTATTTTTTTTTGCGTGTTATGCCGTGTTGCGCTACTTCCTTCTTTAGCCAACGTTTCGGACAGCGTTACAGTGTTCGAAACGTTGGCTAAAGAAGGAGGTAGCGCAACACGCCATAATACCCCAAAATTTTTTAAAAATAAATAAATAACAAAAATACTTTCGGCCGTGAAAACCTAAAATCAATCATAACGACATCCGTTAAAAATGTAAATATTAAATACATATTTTGAATATGGAATTATAAATACTTACTAAAAATAAAATAAAATAATTTTAGAACCTATTTTATCGCTTTTCAGAATAATTCCCACGATCATTTCCAAATTTGAAAATCAAAGCTATTACCAGAGTTAATTGAAATCGAGTTAAATACAAACACAAAATGATTATTTTTTGCATTAGTTGAAAAATTGCGTTTTTGTATTTTGACAGGAAACAAAAGCATTTAACTTGAAATTTATAGGTCGCTTCCCTTTCGTATCATGGAAGTTATAAAAGATTGTAAAAAAACTTACGGAATAGAGCCATTAAAAACAAAAGTAGGATTACCAGACCGAAAAATATCGTTAATTACTCCCGTTTTCCGCGAAGTAAATTAAAATAGGTGGGTAATTCAAACGAAAGCACCAGCTAGCAATTCGCAGCCCCGGGCGAAGTTCACAAATATGTCTGTCAAAAAAACAAGAGAAATTATTCTGCGAGCTTTTGTCTTTGCAAAGGTGACAAAGGTATCTGCCCGGTGCAGACCTCACTAAATTCATATTCGTGTCTCTAAAGGAGGGACAGGGCGAAAATAACGATAATAACTTTTTAGGTATTCCAGTAGTAAAACAGGAGGAGAAAGAGTGGCAGACATAAATGTAAGATCCTTGAATCTGGACAATGTTAATGGTGAAAATAATTTGAAAAATATGTATTTTTTTAAAAACAGCTTTTTAAAATAAAAAAAATTATTTGGATTTAATTATAACTTTATTCCATGGCTATAGCGCCATTGAGGTGATTTTCCACAAAAACGGCGCTCTACAAATTGTCCAATTATTATAAGATGGGCGGAAAACTGGGTCCAAAATATTTAATCTTCACAATCATTTGCAGAAGGAAGATCATAAAACTACAGTCTATTTGGCGGAAGCAAATATTGTGTTAATATATTATTCTTAACACATATAGAACAACAAATCGTTTACTCCTATTTCTGTAATAGTATCATCACTAGCATTTAAAAACCCACCCCGCAGGTTTTTGCTGCTAGGCCCTGCGGGCGGCTTTTGGTTTACCTTCGCCCAGTAAGTGTTTGTGACCACTTTATAAATCCGATAGGAACAGGTTCCGAAAATAGCCTGTTCCTCGGATCCACTGTCATCCAGTGATAGTCACCGGGACAGAGTAACCGATATAGGCAATGACGTCACATGTAATATATAGCCACTTGATACAACTAAGTATTACCGTCAAACTTTCCATATTCGGAGCGATACTGCTAGTTTGCTAAATCGTAGTACTCATACTTACCTGGGGCTCGTCCACATCAACCTGCCGACGAAAGTGGCGACATCTTGTGACGATTTTTTTAAATTTAAAACCGAATAACAACGGTAGCTTCGTTTGAAATTCCACGTACACAGATGTTATTTGTGGCACGGTGCGTAAGGCGTGGCGTCAGATATGCAATCGAAGTCGGGTTCTGAAATTCAAATATGCAGACGGAAGGCTATTAATACTGTTTGATGATATTTTGCTCTCTACATTTGATTCTGCTTTAGAAATCAGCAATGAAATATAACTCTCTCCACCGATCTTACTAATAATACTGATCAGTGTAGGTCCTACGACTGAGTACCGTTAACTCCATTTAGGTATTAACAAAGTACACTATTTTGTAATAATGTATTACCATTCGTGCAAATATCTGAACTGGAATAACTTGATTGCGAAACGGGAGTGGAAAGAAGCAAACGATGGATACAACTTTGCAATAACGACTCTTTTAATTAACTGCCAATATAAATAGGTACGCCTGGGCTGCGCTGCGCAGCCCGGAATATAGTTACAAGAAGGCTATAATAACATATCTCAATAATAATAATCAATGTAAGCATAATATTATTTTTCTGTGTGGGTTCTATATATTAACGTAAACATCATATTTTACATCATGATTAGTGTTTCACAGAGTTATTATGTATATCACATATATAAATATGTTAAACGCGTGGTACCTAAATTAGGTAAATTCTGAGTTAGTGATACAACTATTTGGCAGCTTTATTTTTATGTTCGCGTTCAAAATTATCTTATAGCAGAACGTAAATCAGCAAGTTGTCGCCGAAAGAAAGCAGGTGCTCTTTTAAAAGCACGATTGGAAGGAACCACCCAAAACATACCTGGCGAAAAGCCTTCTCAAGTGGTGGAAAAAGAATTTACCTATGGGATATGATAAAAAATGTATCTACCTAGTCAGAAACTTAAACATTAGTCATCAATCATGTTACGTTATTTTTATAAAAAGCCAATTTGATATACCTCCCTTCTATTGTATAATATTTCACTTGTTATAATAGACCTAATGATATCTCTGTTATACGTGAAACATTTTCTGCTGTACTTTAACATGATAATTTGCTATTCTTTCACCTCTACAAGTGCCTAAAACTTAAGAAATTGGGGCACAGAAATAAAAAAAAGATTGCTCTCGCTTTCTGGGTTATGCGAAAAGTTGTCATTTTCTGAAGTTTCTGAGACACGTCGTATTCAAATCACACCCTCAACGGAGATAACATTTTCAAAATCTCTCTTTGAGAGTTGAAGTGGCTCTGAGAGATCTTACGATGGTGCCGGAGGGTATTTTTTTAATGGATTTTATCTCAACCAAAAATTGAGTGAACTTAAAATAAATGTTTAATTAAATGAAGACAGTATGAGCGAAACCGCAAAGAGAGAGGTCCTGGGTTCGAGTCCCAGAGGTGCCAATATCTTTTTCTGATTTTTCTGTTTCCAGATTTTCGATTGAGTTTCGCTCATAGTGTCTTCATATAATTAAATATTATATGAGGTTATTATTTGAAGTTTTACTCATAAAAGTTAAAATAAAAAAATAAAAAAATAAATGTATTTTTAAGCATAACGATCGTGTTTTACAAATCAAATTGTTATTTTTAGGCAGTAAGTATTAAAAAATAACATCCATCGGAAAAAAATCAGTGCAAGTTTTGAGGCTCACCTCGAAATGTTTATGACCTCACATTAGAGTTTGATTAATAGTGCGGATTTCTATAATATGCCTAATTTATTATTTTCTAGCAGAAGGTTCGTTAATATGAAATATGAAAACATATTCTTTCATAATGAGATAATAATAATAATAATAATAACATTACATTTGTATAGCGCAGTTTTGTGTCACTTCACTTCAAGTGCGCTTAACTTAATAAATTACAAAAGTAATTATAATAATAATCCTACAGTGCTCCTTACGAATCTATTACAAAATATTGTTAAAATAATATGAAACAAAGAATATACAGAGATATAGGTAATTCTCATTCTTTCATCTAAAACTAATTCATAAAATTATCTTGGGATGTTTTTATCACAAATTTTGGGTACAAAAAAGGATTAAATAATATTTTTTATGCATTACTATGTGCATTTGTAGGAATCTAAAGTTTTATAAATGTGTCAAATCACCTGGTATAATTGTGCATTTCAATGTCGTTACTAATTCATCAATGAAGCTGTTCTAATTCTAAATTATTCACTCCATTCAACTTTATATTTCCATGAATGAAAAACAAACTTTCCTTAAACGTACGACTTCAACACAAATCTCGCGAAGTTCTGTAAGAAAATCGTAATTTGTAAATTTCAAAGTTCTGAAGGCATGCTAACTTTTTTATTAAGTTTTGGTATTTCGTGCTTCCTTTATCTTAAAAAGCTCATCAAAGCACTCTGTAACAATTTAATTTAGTTTTAATTAATTTTCACTCACGAACATAGAGGGGTATGTACCATCGTGAAAAAGCGGTAAAAATCGTTTTTTGGATAAGAATGGAGTTTTGTTACAAAAATAGAATCTAATTAGTGTTATGCTTCCGGAGCACCGAGCTTTGTATGGGACTTTGTCCGTCCTGGCATATTTGCATAGGTATTGGAAAGAGATAAGGTTAAATAATTTGAAAGGCGTTGCACGTAACACAAATACACTGCACCTTTCAACCAATAAGCACTAGCGTGAGATTAACACGAACGTGAGCGGGGAAGTAGTTGAAAGTTCCATACACATATTATGTTTATAAGTAGGTACGATTCTGTTTGTTTCCTACCCTTTGAACCCATTTAAACTTCTGTAAAGCGGGCATACATGTTATGTTGTTTGTGGTAACTATCTCGGTAGTTCCTAGGAAAAGGAGGCAAAGGGGATGAAACGCCTGGAAATTCTGTCTTAACAAAGCGTTTATGTATTTTCACGGCATTTTCAGGGTACTTAAATGTAAGCATGAATTAGAAAATGAACACTACAGCATGCATGGAGATGGTATCTGGCGGCCAAGGAAGGTACTGCAATGAACCATCATAGCCGTTAACAAGATATATGAAACTAGAACAGCTCCGCTGTAATATGTCCCCAGGACATGTAGCAAAGATGGAAGATTGCCATAAAGTAGACTTCTTTATAATAAGCCTACAACACGGCTGAAATGACCGAAACGCATGAGAATGACAGAAATTTATGAGTGGTGGGTAGGAATCTGGAGGATCAGTGATCAGTCCGTCCAGTCAGATCAGTCCAGGAGTGACGGACGTATGAATCCATACCTCCCACTGCGGTGGGAGGCGATGGATCGAGAGAGTCCGGCTGAAAAGGGAGGTCTCCCTCAACCAGTCTACGCCACGCAGTAAGTGGGCAAACACATCCACTGCCAAGACCTAGCCAAACCTCACCCCATGAACCCGGGCTCCCCTGCTAAGTCACAAAAAGTAGCGAACCACTTGGGGTGACCTATGGCAAGGGCGTTGGCAATAAATGGTTCCCGGGGCGGTGGTACCCACACCTGCCTCCTAAAATGGGTGGAAACCAGAAGCTAAGCTACTGTTAATATATAAGTTTAATTTGTAGAACTCTAGGGTACAACTACATTTTAATTTTTATTTATTTTATATATTCAGTAATATTATTATTCAATTTATAATAATTGTTTATGTGTAAACAAGTTCTGCTTCGTAATTATTATTTATTTCGCCTTATGAAGTTTGACAATGCCTTCAGTAGGCGAAAATAATTACATACCAGAACTTGTTTATAAATTAACCGTTTTTATGAATTGAATAATAATATTATTGAATATATAAAAGAAACAACTCAATACTGTTTCAATTATTTTTTAGTGAATGTCACATTTCTAGGTACAGGTAGATAGTATTTATTTATTGAAAAATAAAGTATTACTGTATCGAGTATAAATTAAGAAGTTAATTTACTTCCTAACTTACATAACTAAATGGATTGTATACATTTCGTCAAAGTTAAATTAACTCTAATATTTCTATTTAATCGATAGACTTCGATTTGAAGGCTTGCGAACTTTTGTAAATAAGTAAATAGTGGGTTTGTTCATACTGGGAAGTCATAGAAGATTTTAGGGCAGATTTAAGGCTGTATAATTATTTATTAAAATCTTTACCAAAAGATGGCAGTCTCCCAACTGCTTACAGCCTTCAGGCTCCAGACAGGTGTTCCAGAAGAGATGCTTACCTTACAATATTATCTAACGAAGGTGTATTTTGAATAGAGAGCTTTTAACTTAGAGATTGCGAGCGGTATCACAGTATTATGTTTTTCAAATTATGTTAAAACCCAGTGTCTCTAGTAAGAAACCGATTCCTGAGAGATTAACAGATGTATCACTAATGGCTGGTAACATAAATCATAGTTGATGGAACGCTAAGATAAGTTAAAAATCATCCTCAGCGAACGACTTAGCGAATTATAACTCCTTTCAACTTCTACAGTACTTCGGGGGTTAATCATTGAGGGGACACCACTTTCCCAACGGCTGTGTGAGGAAATTGATTGTTTAATCTCCTCCCCACGCCAGGATTCTATTTTTTTTTGTAAAAAGAAAGGTAGATACGTTATTTTAAAACAAATCTGACCCTCCGATGTTCCTGCATGCATCATTGTCAGTAAGAAAGAAAAATGTAAGCATACTTAGATTTATAGTAATGAAGGGGGTTAATCAGCACATTTTTTTTTATATTAACTCCTCACAGGAAGTCCTGAAGAAAATAAGTTTCCTGCTGTGTGGAGGGTGTTTTTAAGGAAAGAGAGGAAGTTCTAAGAAGGAGATAGAAATTAAGGGTGGGTAGGAATCTAGAGGTCAGTGTGTCCAGGAGTGACGGACGTATGAATCCGTCATTCTGGCCGGAGAGGATAAAAGACCTCCCTCAACCAGTCTCTCTCGATATTGACCACGCAGCAGGTGGGCAGACCAGTATTAACCCGGGCATCTCTGCTAAGTCACCAAACGTACATTTGGACGTGTTGGTGAGGTGTTGGTTATCCAACCGGGACGGCGGTACCTATACCCGCCTCCCAAAGTGAATATAGTCTATAGCCAAATTTTAACTTAGCTGTCGCTCAGTCTGTTTTGGAAACCCGCCATAAATCTGAATCTAGGGTTCGGGGAGTGTATATCATCGGTGTATAAAACATATTCAAGGATATTTACAAGCATTACCAACGTTATTGCTCAATCTTAGCAAATACATTATTTTAAACTCCCTCTGCGATAAAACAGCTTTATTTTTAAAGTAACGTATTTATAACTAATAGTAGGAACTTAATGGACCATCCCGAAGGCAGACATTTTTTAAATTGCATCACGTTCGCTTTGTTTCGGTTCGAAAATAAGAGCACTCCCAACAGCCGACAAAAGTATCCTCAGAATACTAATGCGAATACACTGCACAGAAAAAATATGTAATAAAACTACTTCGAATACTATCTCATTCACAACCAAAAACAGCACAAAACCTTCAAAATTAGCTACCGAAAAAAGTATATGGACATGTAGGACGTGTTGGTATCAAAACTTCATTATGGACTTGCCGGCTTCACTTCGTAAATAAATTAATTGCATCACTTTTTATTTGCGTTTATGAAATCGGACACGTGTAATTAATCAATAAACAAAACTTCCAATTCAAACAAGATTCATTATAAATTAATTTCTATAAATATTACAAAATGCGTTTAAAATAATAATCCCCATCTATCTCGTGGCTTAATATACTGGGCGGCATAAACAGCGAAACCCCGAAAAAGCTTTGAAAATGTAAGCTTGTTCGTTGTTTATTCATTCTAAGCGTAATAAATAATTTACTAGCGTAAAGAAATACGAATAATAATGCTCTAACTATTAAGAACGCGTTAAATGTAACTTATTACATTCACACAATATAAAATGTGTGTAGAACAACTGTTAGTATGTATAAGTAGCTAGCCAAATATTTGATGAGTTTTTAAAGTGATGTGCAAAATATATTTTAATACCTGCATATTTCGAAAAATACTATTACTGAACGTTTTCGAAACAAAGCCGATCGACATTATTTACTCAACACGAAATATTTTTAAATCATTAGAATGAAAGGGAAGCTACTTAGTCGAGAGATTTAAAGATTCGAAAAACTACATTATTTTACCGATTATTGCCGTGACCGTTAATTAATCGATCATTAAAATATTTCGAATCACTATCACTAGTTACAACGACGTGATTAATTTATGTTCTATTTTTGTATGTGATTACCACACAAGAGTCCCAACTGCTCCCAACGAGTCAGTGGAACTATAGCATCCCCAACTGGGGTAGGTTGTGAGGCTGAAAACAGTGGGAATAGGAAGTAGACGAGGAAGAGAAAGACTGGAAAGTACCTGCCTATTCATATCTGGTCACGAAATACGGCTAAAGACATTCAAAACCACGGAGGCCATCAAATTTGAAGAGGAATCTAAAAGTAAATACCTACCTAACTACCTACCTGTTAACTACATATCTACCTAACTACCTACCTGTTAACTACATATCTACCTAACTAACAATGTTTCAAAAATACAAATACATACGTTAAAACTCGTATATTCATACCTCCCTATTCCATACCTAACGGATTTCAAAAATACAAATACATACGTTAAAACTCGTATATACATACCTCCCTATTCCATACCTAACGGATTTCAAAAATACAAATACATACGTTAAAACTCGTATATACATACCTCCCTATTCCATACCTAACGGATTTCAAAAATACAAATACATACGTTAAAACTCGTAAAATCATTTTACATTGCCGAATATAAACTAAGTATAAACATTACAGGTCGGTCCAAAAAAACACGATCATGCCTGGATAAACAACGGTCGACACATCGATTCGGCAGGTGAACACAATGTGCCATAAAAAGCAGCGCCATCGATCCTCGATATGTTGAGATGGTGGATTGGCGAAGCGCGGAATACGGGACAGATTTTTTGACGTTGTGTTTTCTTCCTTACGCGATAAAGGCAATAAAGTTATAATTATAAATAATTTGTTATATAGGGGTTGCCACCTGTCCGGCGTGGGCTGAATGCGTAATAAGCGGGTAGTCGCTCATCCCGTATGCTGTAGGATGGTCGTTAATGAAAATACGGTATATTTACTCTCTTGATTTTGGCGGACTCGCAAAAATGATACTTGTCTATATCGACTTTTATGAGAAGGTACTCACGACCTGCGTAAGGGTAAGCAAACAATTATGTCTCTTTTCACCATGTCCGTAAAAGGGGTTGTCTTCTGCAACGAAGTTTAATATTTTCTAAAAATATTTTATAATTAATTAGCGCCTACTGAAAATTTTTCGATTCTTTTAGAAAATTCCGAATGGCACTAAAGATGCAAGTTGCTAAATTGTTGATATTTGCGGCTGGCCTAAAAGCGTGTGACATCACGTTACGTGCGCGGTGGTCCTGCAGCAGTGCCATTTGAATTACAAATTGGACTGAATCGTGTCTCGTGTATCGTCTCGAGAAACTATTGTAAGTATACATTTAACCCAAGTTCACTTTGAAAGCTCATAACTTCGACATTTTTGGAGATACCGAAAAACTAATTTTACCGTTTATTAACTCTTTAAATATAATATTTTTACACAAAAATATGAGACAATCTCGTTCCACTCTGTTCCACAAACATTTTTTTTTGTATGAATTCTTCACAAAAATCCCAACTGTCTGGAGCCAGTGTAACAATGTATACTCATTTAGGGTTTGTGGTGAGGGCAAAAGACATGCGGCAGAGGAATGTGAAGAATTACTCGCATATTCAGATATGGTCAGCTAACACGGCTAGAGCCTCGATGACATTGAGCGAGTTTGCAAGCTACTATCTGGGAAATTCACTATCTGTTAGTAAACTCGTTCAGTGTCATCGTATTACTTGCTAACTAGCAGATTGTGGACAATCTACGAAAAAAGTTGAAAGGTGGTCAACTTTACTCGCTACTCGCTGGTGTTTGGCGGCCCACCAACTGCTGATTTCGTCTGTCAGAATTAATTCGGGTGGGAGACGTCATTGGCTAGCGTGTGGCGCTAGCAGCGACCTCAAGTTTTTTACAAATGTCGACCGAATTGGTTCGCGCGAGAGTCGTTATTTTAGCTGCTACTGTCGCTATGATCTGGGAAACGAATTTTTGTCACACTTGCTCTATTCTATTTCGTTCAAACTTGCTCCATTCTACGATCGATTCTATAAATATATAGAATAGAACAAAATCCAAAGCTTATTCAATATTGAATTTCTATTTCCATCGGGCGTTCTATGCCATAGAAAGTTTGTTATCACTGATCATTAGAATATAATAGATGAGGTGGAAATGCACCACTATCCATTGCTTATAAACCACATAATATTAATTTTATAATTGAAATATAATATAAAGAAATTTCAATAAAATATAAAACAGAAAATAAAAAGGGTTGCAACTGGGAATGGGTGAAATTGAGTCCAAATTATTTTCAGTAATTTTTTATCGATCTCGTATTTCAATACCCCTGCAGAAAATAAGATGTTTAGGATTCTTAAATGGTTATAGATAGATTCAGATGTACACTTTAATAAACGACAATTAAAGCGTATCGGCAATAATATTTAATTAGGTAGGTAGGAACGTTCTCAAACCAGAGTTCCATAGCAACACTGTCCAGCATCTAACGGGCCTGCTCAGCCCGCTCAGGTTCCGACCACACCTGTTGGTATATACCGAGCAGGTGATCTCCCCAAAAATAATATTAATCTCGTTTGAAAAATGGAACCGGGTCATTATATTTTATTCAAGCCGAATCGGGCAAAGACCTTAATATACACGTTCTTCCTTCCTCTGTTACGCGCCAGAAACCTTTGCTACCCGAATTACGAATAATCAAATTAACTCGACGATCATGAAGGGAACGGGACTTTTAATCGACGCACCCATAGGACGAAAGAACAACACTAGAAATCCTTGCATGTAGGTAGATTTGAATGCGAAGCAAGCACTTTCCATTTCTGGCCCAGATCTGACGACGATTAGGATAATTTGATGAGATTTAAAAAAGTAGATTCGAATCTTTATGCCTAATATAAAAATCAAAATCTGTTTGGGGATTAGTGAGATGTCTATGTATTGCTATATTAGTATAGAAAATGTTTGAAACTTTCAAAATACCCTCTTTAAACCCTCGCGAATGTTTCTGGATTATTACAACCACATGAGAATACATCTGAAAAGTTTTTTAATCATCACAAAAATTCTTGCGAAACTGTCCAAAATTTGAGAATGATATTTTGAAAAACAATAATGGTTAAGTCAAAATTCAATTTTCAAAACTCTTTAAATTAATGAATTAATTTGAATCAAATGAAGAATTATAGATATTTTAAATACGTATCTGTATTGTATTAAAGTTAGGTAGCAAATTTGATTGATTGTTCTTATAATATTGGATTTTTCTTATGATGTACAAAAATTAATATTTATAATACATGGAAAATGAGAATTTGAATTTAAAAAATTGTAATAGGTGGCAAGCGAGCTGATGAAAATTGAATGTACTGGGTCTGAATATATGGTACGCGGCAGGACGGGGGAGCGGGAGAGGGGAGAAGGAAGGTGGGGAAGGTGGAAGGGGACCGCGGGAGGGGAAGGGGACGCGGAGGGGAATGGGGACGAACGGGAAACAAGCAGAAAGAGACTATTCATTTCTTTGAATATGGCATTTCAACGCTTGCCGGGAACCAGCTAAAAATTTAATAAAGGCATAAAGAAATAACTGTAGATAACTGTAAATAACTGTAAACAACTGTAGAATTTTGCAGGAAAGAAAAGCAACACATAGATTTGAAATGTGATAACAATAATAGTTTGTTTTTTTGAGTAGATACCTATATTATACCAAAAAAAATAAATTTTTCGATACCTCCACACGGGGCCTTGAAGAAAAAATCCCTCAGGGCCTATGTCATCTTTGGGAATGTTTGGTGGAGGGTCTTTTTGTGGAAAGGGTAAGAAGGAATCTGGGATCAATGTGTACAAGAGTGACAGACGTATGAATCCATCCTTCTCTCCCACTTCGTTGTAAGGCGATGGGTCGAGAGAGTCCGGCGGTATAAGGTCAAAAATTCTCCCTCAACCAGTCTCTACCAATCCGACTCGCCACGCAGTAAATGGGCAAACGCAGCCACCGTCAAGACTTAGCCAAATCTTATACCATGAATCCGGGCACCCTTGCTAAGTCACCAAACGTAGCGAATCACTTGGGGCGACCTGTGTTGTTTATCCAAAAAATGGTATCTATAGCCGACTCTCAAATTGAAAATGTATAGTTTCATAGACGATTTAGTAATTAGGTATTACCCGATTTCGCCCGAGTTTTGACAGCTTTTGAAAATATTTTTAGTAGGTACTTATTTATTTGACAGGTGTTATTCAAAATTCTTCATAGTTATTTTTATAAATTATGGCGGTAGCCGGAAATAGTTAATTCAATTTTTATTAGGATAATTCTGTTTATGGAGTCCCAGTTGCGACCGATACCTGTTTATTTTTCTGTCTCATTTTCTGTCTCATTTTCTCAAGTCCGTGTCAATTTGGGTTTGTCCCCGGTAGATCCACAGAGCATGCCCTCATGCATGCGCTTGATTGGGTGAAGGTTTGCCCTAAGAGGTACGTAATAGGAATCTTCTTAGACATCACAGGTGCCTTCGATCACGCATGGTGGCCGATGATATGCACCAAACTCAAAAACAGGAAATGCCCTCCGTGGCTTTTCAAAATTTGTGCGGATTATCTGAGTGGCCGAACTATCATCCTCTCCTTCGGGGACTTCACCATTGAACGAGAGGTCGACATGGGATGCCCTCAGGGGTCTATTTTGGGTCCTGATTTTTGGAATATCGAGTTTGATGACTCCTCTAGGCTACCCTTGCCTGAGGGATGTATCTCGGTGGACTACGCGGATGATAAGTTGTATCTGGTCTCGGGGAACAGCAGGAAAGAAATTGAACGCAAGGCTGAAGACGGTTTGAACACGATCCTCCAATGGGGGAAGAGAAATAAAATGACTTTCGCTCCCCAGAAGACCATGGGTCTCCTGATGAAGGGTTTCCTCAGCAGAGAGAGAAACCCTGCCATCAAAATGGGAGATTCCAGAGTCAAATTTGTTGAAACCGCGAAATATCTTGGTGTTACTCTAGATCGATCGTCCTCGTTCTTGGCACATGTTAAGGAAGTCTCCAGCAAGGCCCAGGCCCTCTTTTTTAAGCTGAGGAGAATCTCGACAACCGAGTGGGGACTGAGAAGGCCGGCGCTCCGGCTCTTATACAGAGGGGTTTACGTGACGCAAGTCTCGTACTGCGCCTCTGTGTGGGAGCACCGCCTGGATAACTCTCTCATACTCTCGGCTCTCAAAAGAGGCCAGCGAACCCCCTTGCTGGCACTCTCTGGTGCCTACAGAACAGTTGCTTCGGACGCACTACCTGTGTTGGCTGGTATTCTGCCAATTGATCTAGAAATTAGGGAGGTGATTACTAAAAAGAAGTTGACCAGGGGACTCCCTGCTACCCATCTAGGTGTAGTAATTACACCAGGTGGAGTCGGGACCCTCCCTGGTCTACTTAAACAAATGCGCGAGTTGACACTCAACGAGTGGCAAACTCGATGGGATAGGTCGAATAAGGGAAGATGGACCTTTTCCTTCTTCCCTTCAGTTAAACTCAGGATGGAAGGGGCGTTTATTAACCTAGATCATTATATGGTCCAGCTACTGTCCGGACATGGGGAATTCAGAGGGAGACTACATAGACTCTCACTGTCTCCCCATTCAAACTGCGCCTGTGGCTGCACGGATCAAACAGCCGAGCACATTCTGTGGCACTGTGAGATTATGACGGATGCTCGGGATGAATTATTGGGTGGTTTGAACGTAGTAACGAGACCGGTCTGGAACGCCGATCTCGTCTCTAACAAGGTGAATTTCGAGTGTCTGAAGAAGTATACAAAGACTTGGGTTGAGAGATGGTCTGATCTCAGAGTCGCCGACTAGAGTAAATTCAACAGAAACAAGGGTGTACAAGCTCCTGAATCCACGGTCCACGGCTTTTTGTTTCCTCTTCTATTACTGCTAATGCCAGATTACATTTTTATTCTTTATCGTATTATTCTTTTGTTAAACTTATTACAGTTATCTCACCATACCACCTCAGAGTTATGACTGCTTCGACAGTCGGACCACTTTGATGTGTTCACTGCTCTATTTTTGTTTTATTTACCCTTCGTTTTTACTTTTATTTTTCTTTTGTGCTTAGCTAACAATATAAATGTGCTAAACCACTTTGATGTGGTGACTGCTGCCGGAGCGGCTAAGCCACTCTGTTGTAGTTATTGCCTTTTTTTTTCTTTTCTTTTTGTTTAATTGTAATGGACAGACTAATTATTTATATCATACCACCTCATGGTTATGTTTGCTCCTGCGGTCGAGCCACTCTGATGTGGTTACTGCTCTATTTTTATTTTATTTCTCTTTTTCGTTTTATTGCGCTTGGCAGACATGTATGTACTAAACCACTTTAATGTTGTTACTGCTGCCGGAGCGGACAAGCCACTTTGATGTGGTTACTGCTCCAATTTATTTTCATGATATTGTTGGGTACGCTACAGCAATAAGCCGCTTTCTTGTTATTATTGCAACTCTATTCTAAATTTTAAGCTGGTTTATGCATGTTTTTCTTTTTTTTTTCTCACCAGGAAACCGGTTTGCTGTTTGGACTGATCTTGTTGCTACCACTTCTTACTTGTTTTCCCATTATCTCCAGAAAGTTATAACTGGAACTAAGTCTGGCGCTGAGACTGCTCCAGAATGGACCGCTTTGCTGTTGTTATTGCAACACTCTCGAAACTGCCCGTGGTGGTGCTCCTGAATGCAGCAAGTTAGAGTCAGTTCATCAAGTGAGCGCTCCACCAACAATGACACAGCCAGTTTCCTGGCTACGAATTTTCTCTATATTTTAACACAGAATACATTTTTCGTATTTCGCGTTCTTCTATTTTATCTTTGAATTGTATTTTTGTTTGGTTTCTGTTTTTTTTTTGTTTTTCAACTTCCAGATCCTTGTAAAACTGTGCGAGCGTTCATGTGACAACACTGAACTCCGTTCTGTTCTGTCCCATAGCCCCATTAGGGGGGGGGGGTATGACCTCGTCTCCGCATACGGAACCAGTGAAGCGAACCCGGAGTGCTGCCTCTCAGACCGCCCGCGCCACCCCTGGGGAACGTTGTTGGTCTGAGGGACGTCCGTGCGAGCTAGGGGACCTTCCGCCCTGCCTCCGACAACCCGACGCTGACATCCTCTGGGTCTTCGGGCGTCTAATCCCCCCACTTCCCAATTACTTCTCGTCGAGGCACCACCGGGAAGTCGGCTTAAGGGCGCGGAATCCGAAACTTGTATCCGGCCTGCCCGATCTCCGACACACTCAACAGGACTGCCAGGCGATCTGTGATGGCCGCCTCCGTTTTCTGGATCTATCATCCATCTTTTTTTTTTTTTTTTGTTTGTTTTTTTTTATTTTATTTTATGTCTTGTGCTAATATGTGCATAAAGGTCAGGCAGGGTAGGCATAATGCCTACTTTTGTTTTTATTTTTTCCTTACCCAAAAGAGGTTCAGGTAATATTTTATACTTTTCTTTGATACTAACATTGTTCATAGCAAGCACTTGCATACTGCTGCCTAACAACGTATGCGGGCACAATGGAGGTCTAGTTTCGTTTATTAAATGTAGATTCGTTTTTATAAAAAAAAATTAGAGTCCTTGCAAGAGCCTTGAAGGGGTAACCATCTGTTACCTATACCAGGGCGGGTAAGTGGTGGGTCCTCCAATGTGTCTCATTTTCTTTTACTTATTTTTATTCAAATTTATTAATAGTTTTTTCCAATGAAAATACAAAGTTAAGTTCACCTAGAAATTCCAGAGAGAAATGCATGCCAAACATAACACTGACATAAAGTTATTAAATTTGTCAGTTCACAACGCACGACGCTACCATTAAACAGTTGTCGAATACAAGTTACGATGGATTCAACCCAACCTCCATAATCTACATCAAACGGTTTATAAATGTCCAATAACGTACAATTATTTTGTAATGTAAATACTCTCACCTACCCCCCCAAGGGGAGGTTGCAGCACCCTTCAACCCTCGAGGCGAAGACTTTCTTAGATCTCAGAGGGATAATATCGTCACTGACGTACCTACTTCCTACATTTCCTGAAAATCATCCCCTCTTCAAAACTGATAATGAAGCCTCTTGAAATTATAATTATTTACTTAAATACATTTCGAATGATTTCAGGCAAATTGGTGATAAAAACAACAGGATATTGATAATTGATGTCTTATCATAATTTGCTATGCCTTATTTATAAATACAAAGCAATATTTATTTGAAATAATTACGCCCCCGCATTTCGAATTTCTACCGATTTATAACATATTTCTCTTGAACATTTTCAAGTTTTTGAGTTCCTTAAAAAAAATAAGTAAACACATATTGTAGAAACCGAAAGAGCAATTATATGAAATTCCCTCGATAGAAAAAAAAAACGCCAAGTATGCTCCGAAAATTATTAGAAACACATTTTGCTCTGTTATTAAACATTTTGTTGTGTAAATGTTGTGAGTGAAAATTCACAACATTTGTGAATGAAAATTCACAACATTTATCGAGATATTTTAGCTCTATTCTAAACGAGTCGTTTATTATTAAATTTTTCCACAGTTTTCGCTTAATTATTATTTTTAACATTAGTCCACTCTAACATTCGTTTATATATATTTCTC
Organism: Glyphotaelius pellucidus; assembly: GCA_936435175.1. Classification (NCBI taxonomy): domain Eukaryota; kingdom Metazoa; phylum Arthropoda; class Insecta; order Trichoptera; family Limnephilidae; genus Glyphotaelius; species Glyphotaelius pellucidus. Next base: position 36,081,985 of record OW386551.1, on the reverse strand, counting down.
TTTAATAATAATAATAATTTGTAGAGCGCCGTTTTTGTGAAAAATCAAAGGCGCTGTACAAATAAATATATATAATAAAATTAATGTAACTGTAATGAAAAGAGGTGATTTTCCACAAAAACGACACTACAAATCCGAAAAATATTATCATTATTGTTTTTATATTATATATTGTTCACCATTATTTCAGGCAGTTAATTTTACAAACATACCATTCTATTCCACATTTTCATAGCCGGGACGTTTGTTAATATAATATCTGCTCGTACTAATTATCAGTAAATAATATATTATATGTATTAATTTAGTTTACATTACTATCTACGCGAGAAATATTATTGTAACAATATTATCTTTCAATACTTGTATTATTTTGTGGATTTTTATAAAATTGTTAACCTACGTCCAAGTGAGATTAAAAATTTTAATTTTAGTATTTTGCTTTTTCAACTGTTTGGTTATGACCAATATTTGTGTGGTATTTTGAATAAATTGTAAAATTATTAACCCCGATATAGGCGAACCCTAGTGGGGTTAATAATTACATGCTAAAATGAATAAACTTGTGAAGAAGCAATAAATTAATTAATTAATACCAATTAAGATAAATAACAATGACTAACGTTATATTACGGCTTTGTAAAGCTCTCGTTAGATGATATTTCAGATAAATAACGCTAACAATTTGCAAGCTACATATGTTTGAAAAGCAGCTAAATAATTTCAATCAACAGGTCATATTGACCTCAAATTAAGTGACCTCAAAGCCTCAAATTGACAGAAAAATTAAGTTTATTGAAAAACAGAATTAATAAAATTGAATTATAAAAAATTGCGATAATGCTGTCTGCTGTAAATTCAATTAGCAAATTGGCTTCGATAATATACAATCGCTACGTTGTTGAAAAATCGTTGAATTTTGTTTTTATTTTAGAAAAATAATTCCTTCTTCAGTTATAGCTGTGTAGTATAATGAGGAGGTAAATATTGTGAAAAACGTAGACATTGGACCCCCTCAAGTCCCTCAAAGGAAACTCAAGTGGCTTTCTGCGCGGGCGTTATCATTATTGGATGTTATCTTTATTACCGACAGACTGAAATTATATGGGATATTCTCAGGCGAGGGGATAGGAAACGAAAGGCAAATTAGGAGAATAATACGCGAGGGCTCTATGCGGTTCCTTTTGATTTCTTTTTTTATCGAATACCGTAAAGGTAGGAGTGCAAATAAAATACTATGGATCCCAGTCAAGAGCTGCCAGAGGAGCCGTCAAGAAGATTGGCTTTCCTGGGTCGGGAAATTTTCAAATCTTCCATCCCTGATGCGGTGACATTTTTATTAAATTATTATTATTTTAGATTAAAACCGTAAGAAAAGAGAGAAAAGGGAGCCAGAAAGTCATATCCTTTTATCAAATAACCCTCTACACATGCAAATATGTAATCTTCTATAATTCCACAAAATAATAATAATGTGTATCAGGTAAATTAACTACAGTTTTTAGCGTCTTGTTTTATTTTACAAAAAATGGCACTGTAAAAAGAAGCTAAAACATATTTAAAATATTAGGGTATACTGTATACTTAAAAGAATACATAATCTGCTCTTTCTTAGGGAGCGCTAATTTGATTATTTTAAGAAAAAAACACTTTTTACACCGATGTAATATTGTGTTTGTATGCTTTCTTGAAAGAATTGAGTTTGTATAGGGATAAAGCCATTTATTCATATTTATGTTACGTATGTACGGGCGCAAACAATTGAGTAATCTCAATATTTTAAAGCATAACTTGCAAAATGTGTTTTTTCCTAAAATAATTAAATTATCTATGAAAGAGCAGATTATGAATTATTTTAAGTATACCATTAATACCTGCTGCTAAAGGTTGTCAAAATAGTCTATCCATTAAAACATGAATAATTCTCAATATGTCTGTGTAGCGTATCCACAATACCTATACAGATTAAGAGTCACGAAGGTATAATAAATTAAATTCAACACAAGTGGGAACATTACACGTCAGATTAAAAGTTCCGAATGCCTCGGATGAAGAATAACTCCTCTCTGAAGCGCACGACATGTTATGTTGACACATTTCGGGATCCGGAGACGTTTCTGCCAAAATTCCCAAAGCTGCGGATTAAAATTGTAATCCCGCTAAAGGGAAGGACTGCAAAAAACCCTTGAATGCATGACGACAAGAGCGTGGGGTATGGCACATGGTGTATGGCACACATATGGCGGACATTCCTTCCCTAAGCCCAACAACTGCCGTTGTCTGCCCTAAATCTTATTTTTAGATTTTGAACATCTGAAATGAGATAACATCTCAGGTAAGCTAACTAGCTACGAATTTTTTATGATAGATTTGAGCCTCGAAAAAAGTTTGCAATATTGGTTTAAAATGCGTCCTCCTTTAACATTTAGCGGAAGTCCAATTAAAAATAGTTGAGTTTTGCATCGTCTGTTTATTGATTAACAATATTGTATACTTTTTACTTTCCTCCTTTCTAATTTGTAAAATTAGCTGATTTTACCTAATCTGTTGTTTAACAATGTTTAGAATTTCACATCGAAATTTTATCTTCTGGTCTTGTGTAAAGCAGCTTTCGAAAAACGATCTGTCCGCATTGGTTTGTGGAACTGCCGCTATTGTGGAAGTGGGAATAGGGGTAGCCTTTACGAAATCTATTTCACTTTTACCCTTTTTTGTTTTCTGGTCAAAAAGAGAAGGTAGTTCTGTTCCTTTTTTCGAGACAAGAGCCACTACATGAGGATAGTTGTTAAGTCATAGAGATATACTTTATCAATGTTTTATGTCAATTCAAGCAAAAAGCAACAGATTATGATTAATGTTGGCAATACCCATTAGCAAACGTACAATACACGGTGCCAGGTACATTTTCCACATCTCCTTCTCCTCCCCACTCCCCTCAGCCTCACAACATACCAAAATTGGGGATGCCATAGTCTCCCTGGCTCGACGGTTGGGAGCAGTTGGGACTCTTGCATGGTTTTCACATAAAAAATTATATTATATTTTTACGCTGCTGTATAGTGTTAATACAGGTTAAATATTAGACTTATTACTTGAAATGGCTTTAGCCATGTTTGGTGACTAGATCTGAATAACCAGGTACATTTTCCACATCTCCTTCCTCTCCCCATTGCCTTCAGCCTCACAACATACCAATATTTTGGATGCCATAGACTCACTGGCTCCTGACGGTTGGGAGTTGGAACCAAAAACCATTCAAAAAATTAAAACGTCTTCTCATGGTCCTTCCAGAAATCGCATGCACGTTCTATAAAATAAGCACAAAGCAAGCATTTAAGTGGAAGAAATCAGGTTTACCAGGAATAGTGGTGCGATTGGCTGCCCCGAGTACCTATTCCCAAATTAGGTACCAAATTGGGTAAAGCATTTTTTCCACTTGAAGAACATCTGTCTTTGTTTTGGGAACCTTTTAGACCTCGGACCCATAGACCACATGTCGTTAAAATAATATTAAATGAAATTCGTGATTTTTTTGTGCGTGCGTTGAAGAATAAAGGTTGACTCAGGTAGGCTAACCACACTTTAAAGATTTTAAAATATGTATTTATCTAACTTACTGAGCATCACGCCGTTTCTCCGCAGAGGTAGGCAGAGAGGACGGACCGCCAAACAACTCGGTCATGGCAGACACTTCTTGCCTCGTACACATTCTATTATTCTGATTCTTGACATTGCCCGACTCAAGTATCTGATTCACTTGGTCATGCCATGTCTTCCTCGGGCGCCGCCGATTTCTTTTGTCATTCACATTTGCATCATATATTCTCCTTACATTCCTTTCCTCATTTATTCGCTCTATGTGTTCAAACCATCTGAGTGCCTCTTTCTTAAACTTACTCATTACGCTTCATCAGCCTTGCAATCATTGCGGATTTCCACGTTTATTACACGATCATACATGGCTTTACCACACATACGCCTCAGGGATCTCATTTCTACAACATTCGGTCTACTTTCGTACTTCCTCTGCCAGTTCCATTCACTGCCATAATATATCAGGGTAGGTACCAGCACTCCATTGTGGACGGCTAGCATCACTTCTTTGGGCAGTTTTTTGTTGGCGCCAACGGCGTTCAGTCCTCCGTTAATGGAGTTACCCTTATATTTAGAAGAGTATTTCGTAGGTTCCACGTGTAGAATGGTGTACTAAATAACCACAACGCCATTAATTTGTAGGGATAGATAGAGAGGATAGAGACGCCATAAAACTCTGTATGGCAGACACTCCTAGCTTAATCAATTTCCTAAATACTCCTGTGCAACATCCCCTGATAGAAGTATTGAATTATTCGATTGTGCCATGTCGCGCTTCCACTTACAGTGCGACAAAATAGGTATCAACGCGATTATAATTACTGCTTATTGGAAACATTATCATTTTCAAAGAATACTCTAATTTAAGTTATTCTCTTTAGTACGGTAATCAAACATCAAAAATGTTCTTAATACATACAAAATCATTCAGGTGAGATAGAACACACAGTCATAAACGTCAAAGAGGGAATAGAGCGCCGCACCTTTGAATTAATCACATTCATTATCAATTTCATCATTAACACAGACAGACATTTACGTATCTCATTATTGAAACACTGGGAAATGTATAGAGCCATTTAAATACTAAACAAATCCTTCAAACCGAAGAGGTACGAACTTAACAAAGCCTTACGTAAATATGCATAATGGTGACAATGTTTAATCTCTACGTATACACACATAAATTACCTGACATCCTCATTGTTAAGCATGTTACACAGTACCTACGTTACTAAAAATAGTACGAATAAATTAAATATACGCGACACCGTTTCTGTTTCATGGGAGCCTGATACTTTATTTGCTTTGATACGTAGTCTTACGATTGGGTTAAGGCTTTGCAACCGGAAGGTAAAGAAACCTTTATTTGGGAATATTATGCTCGTTTGAGTATTACGTCTTTCTATGTAGGTATATGTAAGCGGCAGTAGTGGTGGGATTAATTAAACTATCCAAATATTTTGACTACCTTCTGAGAAGTCCGACAAATATTCGGGGGGTGTAGAAATGTAGAATTTGTTTTTTTATACATTTATATATATTTTTAATCTTCGAAGGGGGAGAGAACTGGCAACGATATTTAGGAGACGACATTTGAATAAAAAAAGTTAAGCGAATCATCGAAACATAAATATGATTTTTTCCCCATTAGTTACTGTGTGGAGGGTGTTTTTAGGAAAGGAAGGAGGGGAAGTTCTGGGAAGTAAAATAGTATGAGGAGTGGGTCCGGGAGTGACGGACGTATGAATCTATCCCTCCCACTTCGGTGCAAGGCGATGTTTCGAGTGAGTCCTGCTGGAAAGGGCGAAAGGTCACCCTCAACCAGTCTCTTCCGAACCGCCCTGCCACGAAGGGCCACACGGACGCATCCACCACCAAGATCCGGACAAACTTCTTCCCATGAACCCGGGCACCACTGCTAAGTCACCAAACGGTAGCGAACCGCTTGGGATGACCGTGGCAAAGGTGTTAGTTATCCGATAAATGGGGTAATGGAAGATGCTCCGATGAACTAGCGTCATTGATCCCCTCGGCACCGGTGCATAGTCGGCAAACACGCCAAACGCGCGCTCAACATTTGTACACGGTTGACATTAGTCACATGAGAACGGGTCGTTTCTACGACTCGTTCTTGAGTTCAACAGCTCGGCTGTGGAACGATTTGCCGGCCTCTGTGTTTCCTCCCTCCTACAATATGGGTCTCTTCAAGACCCATGTTCACTCCTTCCTCTCCTCAAAAACACCCTCCACACAGCATCCTCAACGATGACATAGGCCCTGAGGGAAATTATTTTTTCCTCAGGGCCTCCTGTGTGGAGCTAATGTAAAAAAAAAAAAAATCCGGGGAGGCGATACCCATATCCACCCCCCAAATTATTGTGTGTAAAAACGTATCGATTAACAAGCCATTTCGCTTCTGTTCATCATTAAACTTGAGTCACATCGCGCTGTATCACGAGATATTGCAAACAATGCCGTGTTGACATAGATTACTGTTGGCACTAATAACACAGGCAGCACAACGCATGGTTTCCTTTACGACTCGAACATGTTTAGGAATTTCTTGAAACTTTTGAATAGAATAAAGGGGCCCTTATTAAATTAGGTACCTCCACCTCTAACATATAACACAATCAGTTAAAACAGCTTATTTCGACTCCGTTTGCCGAATTCACTTGTTAAAGTTATAATCGTGTTGTGACAACTTGGCTAGGCTCGTTGTGAGGCTCTTAGTACATAATTGAGTTCCGGCCAAACTTTGGCAATAAAGCTATTACATGCCAATGATACGTTCCTATCATTAAGTTAGTAGCTTCAAGATCATTACATAACACACATCACATAGAGGCTACCTAAATATGGGTAATTATTAATGCAGCGCCTTATAATTGATATTTCACGAATAAAACGCTGTAAAAATGATAAAACTTTTGTTATTGCAATTATAAGCTTATAAAATGTAATATACGCATATAAAGAGAATGTCACATTTAGAATAAAATTTAGCATTATTAAAACCCGATTAGATATTTATTATAACATAAAATTTCAACAAATAATTTTTCCAATTTTTAGCGTCATTTATACTTAAATCCATGTTCACAATAGACTCCATACTTCATACATCGTAACTTTTATCCATTGGTCCATCACCATGAGACAGGCAGCCGCCTAGTATGGTGATCTAATATTCTTAATGTCACTAATATGTTACATGTGTTCTATAAATAAATAAATAAATAAAAAAAATTCCAACAAAACTGATAGAGATAGGTACTAATGTTTTTTATTTAGAAAAAACATCTTTTTCGTGACTTTTGCATTATAATTTTATGACAAAGCCGCCCTAATAGAATGTACTCATTCGTTTTACGTTAATTGAAAGAACGATCTACATGAAAAATCAATTTTGTTCAGAAGAGGCAAAAAATAGCTTAACACCTTCGTATTCAAAAGTTTAAAAAAAAAACCGTAGATATAATTTACTAATTATATATGTTTGTGCGTGTTTTATCTACATAAAAATGGATGCATAAGCAAGAACAATTAAAAAAGTAACAAATGCTGGAATTTGTGGAAAAACGATGTATGTGCCGCATGGTGGAATAACAGGGTATATATAATACATTTACATACATGTGATGTAAGAGTAATATTTTACACCACAAATACGATACCGAAAATAAGCAAGACACGACACTTTACAAATAATTCCCGATACTAAATTTTATTAGACAATATGTACATACTAGGTATACATAATACATACCATTAACCAAGTTGTGTGCGATTTTACCGTTAATTACATCTTTTATGCTTACATATTCTTCCCAAAGATTCCTCTTAACCTTACATATCCTTATTTTTTTAATTGAATATGCGTTTTCCCTTTTGCTAGGGTTATATCAGCCAAATATGACAGTTCGACCTTGTAACGGTCCGCCATCTTGATTAAATAGATCATTGTACGTGTAGAAAAAAAAATTCAAGAGATTTTAATCACACCAATGTTACCAAAAAAAAGATAAAATGTCCAGTGTTTACCAATGCTACTTATCGCACATCTCATGGAAAAGTGTCAAAAGTCAAAATTTTCTATTTTACGTTTTATATCTAATAAGTAAAGTGATTTTGATGCCCCACGAAAACCGTATTTAAGTTAGTCCATTTTTACAACATTTCGCTAGTATCTCTTTTCGACAGAACCGCTTGTTCATCATTCATTCTTTTGTTTTCGCCCTCCTGTAAAATCGAATTTTTTTTCACTTTTCTACGTGATGTGCGATGCATCAATATTCCATTTAAAAAACGCCTTTTTACCTAATACTATATAGAAAATAGATCGTTCTTCCGGGAGGTATTACATTATTAGTAGTCTCTTGGTAATTCAGATAAAAAGTAACTTGCATGAATGTAGCCAATAAATCCCTTTCCAATTAAAACAAACAATAAGCTGCAATAATGCGATGCAAGAGATACCACCCTAATATATTTAGCTTTCTTGCGCCCATTCATCAACCAGAAAAAAAACTCGAATTTTAATTAAAAATCTTATCTAACCAAAATAATTGCTTTATTGTGTAATAGAATACAATTCTTCAACCTTGGTAATGCGTGTAATTTCCCGCCATGGTGCGAAGTATTTCGTTATTCGCGCGATAATCGGGCTTCGGGTAGGTGCCCCGGGCGGAGGTTGGTAGTCGGTACTGGCGGCTGATGGCTGGTGGTGTCGCCCGCCGGACAAATTGTACAAAACTCACTAATAATTTAAATCACGTCTGGGAAACACCTGAGCTCGGCTCGGGAAGTATTTCACTGTTCTTTTTGAGCGAAAGTACAGAGCGAGGTTACTTTGGTAAATACAAGGTGTTCCACGAAATAAAGAGGCACGATTTTGTAATGCAAAGAACCAGAGAGTGTTTGATTATAGCATACATAACACATCGAATCCATGGCTTTTATTTCAGGAAACATCGAGCACAATAGTAAATTATGAATATAAACACTTATTTAGAACGCATATCTGTATATTTAGCGTACACGTGTGGGATATCATTGTTACTATCAAACTATATTAATGTAATTATTTCATTTAAAAAATTGTCAATTTAATAGTATTTTTTTTAATTTTTACGTAGCCATTTCGCGTTCAGGAAAGTAAATCCATAGACAGAATCGCCGGTGTTGTCATCGTATAACGATTTCTTATTTATTCCCTGTCAATATCGATTCGGCTGTCAACAGCGCAAACCATGCTGAGGATATCGATATAAGATCGTCGGAAGTTGAGCCTATCGATCCGATATTGGTTATCAACTAGATCGTGCTAGACCTTGGCTGGGTATCAGAAATCAATAAGAATAGGATCAAATTCGAGATTTGTAAAATACGTCATGGAAAGTGAAAACCAATAAATAAGCCAACAACATAAAAATAAGAGATACTAACAGATGAATACAGGTGACTACAAATGAATTTAGAAGATTTGAAGACTGGAATATACGTAATAAATATTATGCTTCCAATTATTACATTAAAAATAAAGACAGCGTCATTATTACGTATCGAGGTATTATTTTAATTATCGCGATTGATTGCAATCGAGCAGTTCTATTTGTTCTGCACTGAAAAGTGTTCCCAAAATTTTGTTTGAAACAAAAAAAAAATTACTATAAAATAAATTATAGTTATGAATGAACAAACAATCATCCTGTATCATTTTATCACCCTTTGTTTCAAACCAGGACTAATATAATTAGTAAGTTGTCGTGGGAAAGCAGGACGAGAGAAGGAAAAGGGAGGTGGAAGTTTGCAATGAGACGCGAACTACCTAACTGCTTATCTACCTAACCTAACTACCTAGCTCCCTAAAAGGTAGGTACGTGGTACTGGGCAAGTACCTACCAAGTACCTGGCGAATTATATAAGGAATAATCTCAAATCTTAAAGGAAGTTGGATCTTTTGAGTGATTAGCACTCAGTGACTGGCGTGTTGGTTGGTTGGTGTTCGCAATGTTCACGGTACACAGGTGTTCAAAGTTCGAGTTTCGAGTTTCGTATTTCGTGTTTCGGGTTTCGGGTGTGAAGTAGGGATGCACCAAAAGTTTGGTTAAGTCTAACAAGTTTTATTTGTTGGTTTCTAACGAAGACTTAAGACCTGCTAATGCAAAACCCATTAAAATATGCACAGAAAACCACACATTTCAGAAACATGCTACAGTTTTCGATTGCGTTTTGAATATAAATTTTTAATTTTTAACCGTTGAAGATCTTGGAACCAACAAAATTGAGTCTTTTTAGGTACTAAACTTAACATTTTTAAAATTCGTAGATCATGATAGGCATGACCTTATGAGGTGAATATATACAGGAATTTTAGTGAGGTACACATATTGTCTACTTTATAGTTCTGATCTATGGAACTGATTCTTGACAGTGATTGAAAACAATTTTTTTTGTTTATGAGAATTAATGCCGAGTATATGAACATTTTTTTTTATCAGTTCCACAAATGAGGTGTCGAGGAAAACGATTCCCCTCAAGGCCTATGCCATCTTCGGGGACACTGAAATTTAGGAAAGGGTTAGAGAATTTTAGGAAAGGGAGGGGAGGAAGTTCTGGGAAGTAAAAAGTTATGGGGGTGGGTAGGAATGTGGGGGTCAGTGTGTCCAGGAGTGACGGACGTATGATTCATTCCCTCCCGCTGCGGTGCAAGGCGATGATCCGAAAGAGTACTGCTGGAGAATCAAAAGGTCAATTCAACCAGTCTCTCCTGATCCGTTACGCCACGGACAAACCTCACCCCTGCTTAGTCTCCAAATTTAACAAACCACTTTGTCTTACCTATGGAAGAGGTGTTGGTTATCCAATATTTTTTTCTCAGGGCGGCGGTACCCATACAGGATGGATAATAAAAAAAATAACTATAATTTTATTTATATTAGGAAGCTGAAGAATGAAACAAAACAAAATTGTTGAATAGAATCGCGAGTCTAAATTTAAACAGAAATGATAAACGTCGCTACGCATACGCACCCAGCGTCTTTGGTTATTTATGGGAAATATGAGAAGAGGAGGGACAGCGGGCGGGTGTTCCGAGTTCGAAATTTTTTTTTTAAACTTTCGAAGTGCACAAATACATTCAAACGAGTCCTCTTAAAAAGTATTTGTGTATATAATATTTTATTTTTATTATAATGAAAGCGTGCAGATATGTATATTCAACAAGCAAAATCAGAGAGGGGGGGGTAGAGAAGTGTGACAAGGGGTATGGGAGGGTCATAAGCTCTGTGACGTCGCATGTAAAAATCTAAATTATTAAAACGCAAACTTAAATGAAGACGAAAAAATTAAAAATATTTGTAAAATTGCAAAATATGTGACATCACTCTAGGGGGAAGGGGGTCTCATAAATTTGACGATGTGTGACAGGGACGGGGGGAGGGTTAAAAAATCATGAAATTTGTGTGACGTAATTTATGGATGGCCCCTTGTGAAAAAGCTCACCTTAATAGAAGGACATATGAAAAAGTTTTGTGATTGCAGTCGACACTGGTTGAGAAAGAGTTAACAATGTCAAAAATAAAAAAAATTAACTTAGCGATTATTTTTTCAAGGTAAAGGTAACTAACCACATGCCACGAAATTTTCAAACCAATTTAATGATCATGACATTCAGATAGGGGACCAGCCACGGCATATCAGAGATCTTCAAGGAAATTGGATGGCTCATGCAAAAATATTACAATTAGGGTGTTTTTAGAGCGTAATGCTATGTGCACGGCATACAGTAATTGAGGGGCAAGCCTGCACTTCAGGTGTTCCTGATTTTAATCTCTTTGCACAGGCAATGCAATGACGTCTGGGCTTTTAAAAATCGTCTGTATTTTATCGAAGGTCATCACAAGTTCAAATTTAATGAGGTTCCAAATTACGATTCTTTGAAGAAAGCAATTTGGTTTTAAAGGTGCACGCAAATTATTCATATACCTAATTATGTTGTACTTGGTACGCTTTGTACGTCACGCGACATATTGAAGGCTAATTGAAAACTCAAGTAGAAACCGAAAATAACTTCATATAAACATAGTATCGTTTCTCGACAGTAATTGAGATGTAATCATCTAAAAAAAATTATGATTATTATGAATTGTTTTACTTTTTACTATCTCCATAATTGGCAGCATTCTTAAGTACGGTTCTGTAGTTTTGCCCAATTTTATTTTTATTTTTTTTATATGAATACCGCACAAGAGTCCCAACTGCTCCCGTCTGGAGCCAGTGAGACTGTGGCATCCACAATTAGGGTATGTTGTGAGGCTGAAGGTAGTGGGGAGGAGAAGGAGATGGGGAAGAGGAAGGTGGGAAGTACCTGGCAATTCGGATCTGGTCACCAAACACGGCTAAAGCCATTTCAAGCAACGTTCCAATTCTGAATGGTGGTCTTACACCATATATACCTTTTTTACCGCAAATATACTATATATTATTTTAAATGAATAAATTGTGAAATAACACAAATTAATCAAATAAAATTTAATTGCCACGCCGGATTCGATCCCGCGACTTTCGGAATGCGAGTCAAGAGCCTTACCGCTGGACTACGCTAGCCTTCATGAAAAAGCTATTAAATTATTTCTTACTATGGTAATAATATCAAGTTAATTTAAATATCAGCTGTTTGATCTCGATAATCCCCAAATTCTGTGCTTTGTTTTTAATAAAAGTAATACTCACTTATTCTGAGACAAAATTGAAATGTTTAACTTTTACTTACGATAATAAAAATTGTTTTCAATTAAATTAAAAGGCAAATACGGAAGGTAAAAAGACTGAGCAAATCTTAAATAGGCGAGGCGGATTGCTTGAACGGAATCGAAACTGTAGCCTGGGAGATTTCGCTTTATTCAATTTCATCTTGTTTATATATTGTTTCTTGTGTCAGACGTTCGCGAAGGTCTTAATTTGCGACTTTGTACGTAATTTGGTTAGGAACTGAACGTTTAAACGGACAATAGAAATAGGCAGCAATGATATAAAGTACGCCAGGTGAGCTACTGTAGGTCATCAGTACTGCAAAATAGTTTTTTCCGTGAAATGTGTGCGTTATAATACATAAGGTACTTAAACATACTCTTGTATCGTACTGATGTTTGACTTTTAAATTACAATACAATCCGTTCAGGGGTGATATTGACCAAATTAAAATAAAACGCAGACCTTTAGAGATCATATTAATGCTATTTTTTTTTGTACAATTGTTTACGTAAGAGTATTTTACGAACAAAAAACCTCTCGAATATTGGAGTTTCTGGAATAACTCAACATCTTTCATTGAATAATGTAATATATATCATCTGACAACATCACAATACATATATCAAGTGCTATGGAGTTTCCATCTAAATTTTCTGTCAAGATGTTTAGATCCATTACTATTTTCAATGGAAACGTCATTCTAATCATGAGCTACGGAGTTTTGGGGTATCCATATATGTAAAAAACTAAGACAAAATAAGTTTTCCAGTTATATTGTTCAATGAGATGCTGGTACGATGGTTTCCAATAGTTAGATGCTGATTATCTTTTACTTTAAACTTATCATCGTGTTGTCATTTGTATTTTTCATTATTAACTGATTATAATATAAACTGCTCCTCCACTTATAAGTATGCATTTCCAATGGAACGATATCGACTGTCTGTTATTTAAAATGCAATATTATGTTGTTATTTGTGCTGTATTGTTGTTATAGACTGCGCATGTTTTAAACTGCACCTGCCTCAATACAGCAGTTCCCTGTGAGACAGGTATAGCACATCAGTAATTGTAAAAAAATAAATATGAATAATAAAAAATAAATCTTGTGTTGAAACTTGAGAGCATGGCGAAATTAAAATAAACGTGTGTGAGTTTCCTTCTTGAGCTAATGAGGTTTAAAATATCAAATTACTGAAAAACAAAAGAAAAATAAAATAGATTTTTTTTTAAATCGTCTGTGAACTCGGACGCGGCTCAATGGTAAAAACTAACCACTAGTCATAATATAATCGTGAAATGTCCCTAGTAAATAAACACGAACGGGTTAGAGTTTTGTATGTATCTCCCGGGTCCCGGGTTCAGAGTCCAGAGCCCAGAGGGGCAGAGTAGACAGCGGGTCGTCAAAGAGACGCCGGGAATCCAATTTACATCATCTATTCGCGATGTGACGAAAGCGTGGATTGGAGTGTAGTGTAAATATCGGCGGGAAGACAAAGGAGCGAAAGAGGAATTTAATATAAGCGACGAGGATTAAAGCTTGTAGCGACCCTCGCGGGGTGTTGTGTGCTTTACACTTCGCGTGCTGACACCAGAGTGACAAATTTACCATCATTATATAACTAATAGACTAATAAAAAAGCTTTTTGACAATAATTCTTTGGAAATTCTCCTTTTTGGAAAAAACATGGTTAGAAATTTACGGGAAATTCGTTTAGAATGCGTAACAACTGTAGATATATCTATTAAACTAACATGAATTACAGTTAATTACATCAAAGTTTTAAAATCTGTCCTTGTTTCAGAAACGGCTAAAAACATAGAACGGTGTTCCCTGAATAAAATTTACTCAGCCTCTGCAGTGTGGGATTTCCAGGTCAAAACGCGTTAATATCGTCAATTCTATCATCAAAAGCTATCTATTTCGTGTTTTGATCAACATGTTTCAATTTATCGGACAATAGATTTTCCAATCGTGCTTCATTTTACCTTAACCTACACTCCATTAATATACCTTATACTTAGGTAATCTATTTAGGGTCGCTCTTCTTGCATATCATTTATTCTGGTCCGTTTGATAGATTCCCTTTTCTTAACAGTGGATTGCAATCTTTAGAGCACAGGCGTCAGATAGGTACGCGGTCCCTGTTCTACAGGTGTTACAATGGATTCTCGAAGGAACTAGCGAGATTAATCCCTTCGGCACCGGTAAACAACAAATGTAAACAGTTGACATTTATCACATGAGAAAGGGTCGCTTCTTGAGTTCAACAGCTAGGCTGGGCTTCTTGAGGCTTCTTGAGTTCAACGGCTAGGCTGTGGAATGATTTGAGGGCCTCTGTGCTTTCTCACTCCTTCTCCGTCTCTTAAATATCCTTCACACAGGGAAATTATTTTCTTCAGAGAAGAAATAAAAACTCCCAAAATGGTGCTTACAAAATAATGTATCTACTCAGAACCTAAAATCGGCTTTGCCACAGTTCGACAACACCTTCAGAAGGCAAAAAATGTCGAACTCGAATAATTGGAACCTCGAAGAACGATAAATTGGTTTTAGGAAAATAAAATTTTATTTGAAAACAGATTAATGACTCTGACATGATAATAAAATCAAAAGGGAAATAAACTAAATTACATATATATTGGGTAAGTATAATTTAATATATGGAGGTACATTGATTTGAACTAGACCGAGGCTTTAACCAGAGACGCTACATTGAATTAATATTCTAATCAGGGATGAAACGAAAACATCCCTAAATTATGAAATCCTCACTTGACACATTCAAATTGAGGAATTCGTTGTGCTGTTATAGTATGCTAATTTCATATTCAAAATTATTAAGGGTGACGTTTGGCGACATTTTAAAATGATTATTCAATACTGTATTACGTAGATAAAATGGAAAAAAAGAACTGAAAAATACGTGTAACGAACGTGAGACTAACTTCTCGTAGAAGAGAGTTAGCATGAAAGAGGAAAGCAGTGTATACCTGTGTATCTTTATCTTCATCGGTTATCCGAGATAAACATTCTATTAATTACAGTCAATTGACTATTATTCCGCATCCCAATATCACAAAAATCTTAATGTAAAAGGCAAATAGATGACAATGAATTTTTGTTATTGTTTTTGGGGTGTTATGCCGTGTTTCGCTACCTCCTTCTTTAGCCAACGTTAGACTAATGGAACCTAAACGCAAGCCAAATACAAAGTTTGGAGATCGCGCTTTTGGAGTATCTGGGCCTAAGGCTTGGAATAAACTCCCTCCGGAACTAAGATGCATAACAAGCCCAACAGAATTTAGGTCCAAATTAAAAACCTACCTTTTTGGGCTCTCATATCCTTAATTTAAATAAACCTATCTGAGAGTATCATACTTTTATTTTCTATGATATGTCTTAATTACACTTTTCTAATTAATTTTCTAATTACTTGAATCTTTGCACATCAATCTGTCTCGTTACGAATCACATTTAGGAAGATCAAATCCTTGTACTACTGTACCGCCCACTATAAAATGTTGCTTTTGATTTCCAAAATACACTCATCAAAGAATGTATTTTATACTAATATTAAAATATATTTCAGGATTAAACACATATAACAAGTGTACACAATAATGTCCTCTGCGTGCGAACTATATCTAAATTTCTTAATAGACAATAAGTGTTAATTTCAAGCGACCTCCCAGGTAAGTATGGACCTGTATACATTTTTAAGAAGCATCGCGTTCATTGGTCGAGACATTGTACATATATTTTCTTATGAACCTGTGGATGCAATTTTTAGCCATTAGTTGTTTTAATTGTTTGTCTAGTTTGTAGTTTTTCTAGATTTTAGAAATGTATTGTAAGTTTGTGCAGCGCCCTTGAGGTGATTTTTCACAAAAACGGCGCTATATAAATCATCCAATTATTATTATTTATTATTATTACAGTGTCCATCATCAGGGCAGATGAGTAAATGATATTGGTGAGAGTGTTTACTTATGTGTGTCGAAGCGATACCGTGCTGCCAGCTCCATTTCAGAGGAAACTTAACTTAGAGGAAACAGATGGAGTATATAAACTCAGCTGTTCCGGATGTGACAAGGTCTATGTAGGCCAGACAGAGCGGACGATCTCCAAAAGGATTTCGGAACACTTTCGTGCTTGTAAACTTGGCCACCCTGACAAATCGGCAATCGCCGAGCACTTAATCGAAACCGGCCATTACTTTGGATTTGTTCCTGAAGTCCTGGGAAGACCCAAAACTTACAGAGCACGCCTAATTACGGAGGCAATTGAAATCCATAAAAACCCCATCAATATTAACAGAGACGACGGAGCTAAGCTCAATAGTTCTTGGTATCCAGTAATTGACGGCTACACCAAAGCTAAACGCAAAAAACCATGCTGAATTTTTTCTAACACCAGCTCGTAGAGAAATGGAGCTGGCAGCACGGTATCGCTTCGACACACATAAGTAAACACTCTCACCAATATCATTTACTCATCTGCCCTGATGATGGACACTGTAACGCTGTCCGAAACGTTGGCTAAAGAAGGAGGTAGCGAAACACGGCATAACACCCCAAAAACAATAACAAAAATACTTTTTGGCCGTGAAAACCTAAAAACAGATGACAATGAACATTAGAAATACGTAATACATTGTGATAGATAAGAGAAAATCCGATATTCATTCCTTCTAGTAATACAAACAGTCAATGATATTTTCCATTTGCTATTTTGATTCGCCATTTGGCCAAAGATTGAGAGTTCTTCGGGCAATTAAAAGTTAATTTCAAAATAAGTATAGTTGAGGGTTGCGAGATTATCTAAGTTCAAGCATGAGATACGTGCACTTAAACAAAATTAACTTAGAACAAATTAACCACATTTTTTTAATAAATACCAAATACATAGGGGATAAGATAAAGGGATTTTTTAATATTGTAAATTTGAAGCTCCACTGTTGCGAACTCCTGAGTGTAGTCAATTTAAGGGTACCTACTCGACTCACTTGGCGTAAAGACCTATATCAATGTCACCATTTACAAACAAATTATGTGGCAAACTCGCCTATTCCTCACTTACCTAGTTTAGCGAACGAATACACCAGTGATACCGACTTTTTAACGTAACAAATTCGATGTTTAAAAACTAAGATTAAGTAATTTTCATATCAAGATACCTATTACTTCTGATAATTTCAGTTTATAATTATTAGTTTTTTTAATCCAATTATAAAACACTGTAATATAAGACATTATTTTTTACAACCTATTGTTTATTACTTACTAACCTTTGTGTAAAAAATTGTAAAGATGATGTACACAATGTTAAAGCCCCATGGGCGTACGAAAGAATGAATAAATAAATCAATGATTTTGCTTAATTTTATGTAGTGCATAAACGCAATTCATCTTAACTATATTTAAATAACTATTCTTTACATTTCCGCCGATGTAAAGTGTTCGTTATGATCACGGAAAACTCGAATAAAGCCCCCAAAGCAACCTGCACTGGAACGACCAAACGTCAATCACATTCACATCGTAAAAGCTTTATTCACTTCCTGTGTACAAATGAAAGCTCGCAAATATGAAATCCAGCAGTTCTCACCTAGTTCCAGCCCCGTTGGCTGTACCCACACTGAAATGAGCTTTATTGTTTTCCCAGCCATCAGGTACGGGCTTTAAAATAATATATTATGCACAAATAGTTGATAGCAAATTCTAAAAAGCATCAGGTACTCTGAATAGTTATTAATGATTTTTTACATTGTAGATTTTAGTTTAGAATACCACACACTTGGCATCAACAATTCCGGAATATTAATAGGCTAATGTAGGAAAAGAAGAAAAAGGATGCGCGGTAATACTGGCAATTAAAGATACCAAAAGACAAATTCAAATATCAAAATTATATGTTTAAATAAAAATGCTTTTCCATTTAGTACATACAAATAACCCCATTTCCGTTTAGTACAAATAACACCAAGTGGTTTGCTACATTTGAGGCGTAGGAGGAGTGCCCGGGTTTATCGGATGAGATGTGTCCAGGTCTCAGCGGCGGATGTGCCTGCCCACCAGCTGTGTACCGGCCGGAACGGATAAGGCCGGTTTGGGGAGATCCTTTGACTTCAGCTGATCTCTCTCGATCCATAGTCTTCCACCGCAGCGGGAGGGATGGATTCATACACCCCTCACTCCTGAACACACTGACCCCTAGGTTCCTCCCCATACCTTCTTCTCATACCTCTTACCCTCTATGCTGATCTCCAAAGATGACATAAGTCCTGAGGGAAACTATTTTCCTCAGGGCCTCCTGTGTGGGGTTAATGTTAAAAAAATACTTTATACCTTTACTCAATTTGGTACTTGCAATTAATTAATAGAGCTCTAGTACCAATCAAGCAGTCGGTGGCGATATCGAACCCATTGAAACATGCTCCAATTTGAATTGATTTCCCAGAACAATTAAAAGCAATCATTTCTAGATCTACGGGGTTACTCCACCAAGCGCTTCATTCTGGGCACAGGGATTTGCAGTTCAACGGGATACGGAAATAGCTCATTTAATACGAGAATGTTTACCAGAGTTGTATATCCATTTATAACGAGAGAGTTGATATTTGTAGCTCACGGATTTACTGGAGTGGACAAGAAGCTGTATTTATACTCAGTTGATGACTGTTTGTACGAAATTCGAATGATCTTGCGATTTAAACTGTGCACCTCGTGTTTGAACTAAGTGTACCTACTTAAGTAAATAGATTATCAGCACTATACAGAAGAGCAATTAAATAAAATTCTGAGGAAAAGCACAGAACTAAATCTAATGTGTTTCTTGTAGCTAGAAAGAGTGTTTCCTTTTTGTAGATAAAAGCAACATAACAATCAAAATGCTATTTCAGAGTTCATCCATCAGATTCAAGTTACCCGTTAGTCCATTTCTTATCCGTCCTCGACTCAATTATTCAACCGCATTTTCCCTAACGACTTTCTTTCCAAATCTTTGTTTCTTTGGCGCTACAAATCAGGGCAAATTAGAAATTTGATGGTGGTATTTTATTCTTGCCTAATGGCTTAATAATTTGAATTATAGACTTATCTGATTAGTGGTATGTAAATATATTTAAAGCAGGTACATCAGAATCCACAGGATAGTATACATAAATCTCAAATCACTTAGTACAGGCGCACCATTCGCCTGTTTTTTATTCAAAGCTATCAAAAAATTTAGTTAAGTAAAACTCGTTTCCCCCACAAACCTAAACGTGGCCCAGGGTAATAGTTCGAAATGTTTTAAAATTTACAGAATAATATTAGGAAATTTAATGAAATCATAATTAGAACTAGAAAAATAACCCAACCCAATAAGTTTGATTATTTAAATTTATTTTACCTTTCCGAAAGCTTTCTTAATTCTTTTCAACAACTCCCAATCCAGTCACTAAATAAAGTACGTACTACAGAAAATAGCAATCCTCTCAGAGAATAAAACATTCGTCGGATTCGTCGTGTTATCTAAGGAGGCTACGACACGACAAGTCAAAGCTCAGTGATGCAAAAAAACATAAAACACCAATATACTGTGCTTGGCTAATCTATTCAAAAGCTTTGTGGTCTGTGAACTTTCAGCCTTAAATAAAGCTCCCGGTAAAGTGAGAGCTTTTGTACTTCCTGGAGTAAGGCCGTAAAATATTATTATACAGTACGAGCAGCGAGTAGCGAGTACAGATTAACTTCCAAACGACCGTTTCTTTGTGTTGATTTAAACCTTAAACTGTATTATGACGTCAAATTCTTTTCCACGACAAAACTTGAGTTCATTTTGGCGTAGTTAGTTTTTATTACGAAAATAAATTAACGCTAAAGCTGGCTTTTGTGACTTCTTTAATACGCAATTAGAAGAGATTTAAGCAGGAACAAGGATTCTGGATACTTGTTAATGTTATTGTACGGAATATGTTTGTAATGAGTCATTATTTGTGTCAGAAATGTCACTAAATTCTGTTATCGTTGTTAACGTACGGAAGCTTTTGACGTGAATAGCATTTATCTCAGATTTGAAGTAGGCACTAATAAAGCTTTGTTAAATAATGGAGTGCTAATTTTTATACTTTTTTTTTATTTTTTTATTACATGAGCTCCAAACAGGAGACCCTGAGGAAAATAATTTCCCTCAGGGCCTATGTCATCTTTGGGGATGCTGTGTGGAGGGTTTTTTAAGGAAAAAGAAGAGAGGAGAGTTCTGGGAAGGAAAAGGGTTTAAGGGGTGGGTAGGAATCTGGGGTTCAGTGTGTCCTGGTCATCCGCCTCCAAGACCTAGACAAACCTCACCCCATGAACCCGGGCACCTTGCTAAATCACCAAACGTAGCGAACCACTTGGGGTGACCTATGGCAGAGGTGTTGGTTATCCAGTAAAGGTTCCCGGGGCGGCGGTACCCATTCCCGCCCCCCAAATCGCAAAGATGCAATTTGGGAGGCGGGAATCCCTCCCTTCCAAATTACTGCCAGTTTGGTGAAATATCGCTTGAACAAAACAATGCTTCTACTATTGTACCAATGCACAAGAGTATCACTCCTCAGAACAAGTGAAGTTCGATTGGGGATTTTTAATAAGAGGGAAAGAGAAGATGAAAATAAAGTTGGGAAATTCCTAGCTCATTAAATCTGTTTTTTTAAACACAGCAACGGTCGTTTCAATCAACGCTTAACTAATTGGTAACTATCTACGTTATATTCCACCATCTCGAAATCGTGCTTTGATTCTATTTATCAGTAGGAACTCTTATTAACATTTTTTTGTTTTATAGTACCGTAAAAGAGTCTCAATTGCTCCCTATCGTCTGGAGCCACTGAGACTACGACATTCCCAATTGGGGTGGGTTGTGCGGCTGAAGGTAGTGAGGAGGGGATGGAGATGGATAAGAGGAAGTACATGGCTGTTCAGATTTGAAGAGCTATTCTCTATCTTTTGTGAGAACGAGATCGTTCTCCCGCGAGATGTCCTGTCAGATTTATGTTATTTTCTACGGCTGTTATTTGCTTTTTCTATCGGCCGATGTCGAAATTTCAGCTGTGAGCTGTCACGTATTTTAATTTGGGTCGTTTTAAACACGAATTCCTGCAAGTATGCATGATTATTTATTCTTTTAACAGCTGTAGAAAATCACACAAATCTGACAGGACATCTCGCGGGAGAACGATCTCGTTCTCACAAAAGATAGAGAATAGCCCTTCTGTTCACCAAACACGGCTAAAGCCCATTCAAAAAAGGTTTAGATTCTAAACGGTGGTCTTTCAACGGGGCGATACTGAAAGTTTCTACCACCGTGGAATGGGCCGCAAATATACTACGTTACATTATTATTTAATGATTTAATTGTGAAAGAACACAAATTAATCTTCAAATAAAAATTATTTCGCAGGTCGGAATTAAAACCCGCGACCTCCGGATTCATAGCCAAGGATTGTAACTACTCAACCACGAAGGCAATCTGTCAAATTTATGGAAATCTTTTTGAAATAATTTGAAAATAAAATAACTATTACATAGCATTTGCTTCAAACTACTTGTAGTTCTGTAAACATTATAGAAACCTTGCGTAATATTGAATTTTCCGATTTTACGAACTCTGGTGGAGTAAAAAAGCACTATCCAACATAGCTACCCTCTTGACAGGGTTGACCGGACACCGAAAAACCAACAAATTTACAGACAGATGAAATGCAAAGCGCTCGATTTAAAACAGGACTTCGCTACGCACAGTCAATGATATAAATTGGTAGTAATTAGAATATTACTAACTGTAAATAGAATGTTGGGTAAAATATCAAATAACCACCCCACTATACTTCAAACGTAGGTCGGTACTTAGGTCAGCGTTTCGTTCGTCACGCGTGGAAAAACTTGAATCTCCAAAAGTTCTCACTCCACCCTTCTGAGAAGACTGCTGAGGAGAGATTGATGACGCCCGACTTGAACTTGCGTCTCTATTTACTTAAAGTCACCCCACTTTCCCATTAATCCCGGGGTAAAATAAGACACGCGCTAGACACAAAGACGTTTGTGTGAATTTTTCATGTGCAACAAAGTAGTATTGCTTTATTAGGAAATATGCGTTGCATCAATACCGACGTAGCTTATTTGAAAGTCACCCTGAAGTGTCTACAGGGGGATGAATTGCAAATACTTATTGTTATTAACTTGAACCTACGAGATGGAGAAAGATATTGCCTTTTACGGTGACTAGCGGTATAAAGTTTTACTTCAATATGAATCATTCCATTGCGATGATGTTTTGACGGAGTATAATGATTGTAGAGTTCCCTTCGAAGAAAAAGCACTCCTTCCAATGTCACAAAAAATATATCGAAACTTTGTATCGTGTCATTTGCATGAAATTCGCTATTTTTTCACTCCTGGTTTATCTGAAAAAAAAAATCCAGAATGTGTTCGATTCAAATGTCGAATATTTTAATTAATCACCAAGGACCAGTTGTTTCACAGAAATTTGAATGTAATTTTTTTATGAAATGGCAACTCAGTACTATTTTGTTTTTTTGGCATTTGAAAGATCCCGGAAACGCAAATTTCAAATTGTAATAAACTGACAATCTTAAGCCGCCGCTACCCGAATTTCTACCGATTTCTTGCATATCTCCCTTGAACATTTGAAGTTTTTTAGCTCTTAAAAAATATGTTATTTTTAAGATAATATCTATACAATCCTTACGCCGAAACGCAAATTATATGAAATTCCGTCGATAGAAAAAAATCGCTCAAAAATTTTTTTATTTTCAATCCTGTCTCTATTATTTAACAAGTTGTACGTATGAAAAAATTCAGTGTTTCTTTGAACGTTGTTTAGGCAACCTTCACGAGATTTTTGCTCTATTCTAAACGAGTCGTGTCTTATTAAACATTTTCACAATTTTCGCTTCAATTTTATTTTATAATTTGAAATATTAGCGCCCTCTCTCCAACATTCGTAATCGAATCTAACGGAGACCTTTCAACTATCAAAAAAACAAAATGACGTTGAAGAGCCATTTGATGACAATAATACATTAGAATTTCTGTGAAACAACCCTAAGTCCTAAGAAAAGGTAACAATTTTCAATTCATGAGACCTATTCAAGTCGAGTAGGTACTATGAAGAGAAATCGTTAGAAGTTTCGAATATGTACTTCATAATATCCCTGAAGATAAAATTCTACTAGTCTTCATTTCATTTTAGGATTAGGGCGAATCGGTAAATTTAGCCTTGGTTCGTTGGCTATAACAGATACCATTTCTAATCCAAACTCTCAGGTCAACAAAATCATAATAGGATTCAGTTGATTTGTGAACTGAGAAAATAAATGCTGGCGATATAAAACAGACGTGGCATCGTTAAAATCCGAAGCACATCATATAAACCAACACCAGTGCAGAAGCAATGTGCTCCAGATCTCCATCATTCAAACATGGACGTGGACAGAAGGTATGGAATTTCTTTTATATCAACACTTTCGGACTTATCTGACAATACTGCCTTACCATACCAAACGGATATCTTCATGAATAACACGTATTCGTATTGTTGCCACGACTGGTTCCCCGACAGTTGGTCCCCGGGAAGACTTATAGACAATATGCAGTCGGTTTAGGGAAAATACGGTACCTACTTACACAACACATAACTAAGTGTCCCCAAAGTGGTGTGCAGAAAGGATGTGCCGCCTAATAAAAAAAATATAAAATATATTTTTTTCCAAATGCATCAAGGATAAAACTTTTGTTATTGTATTATTTATACCATTACATAAGTACAAAAAGTCGACACTAAATAAATTCGTTTGATATCCACACCGACTTATTATTAAAGGTATTTTTGAAGTCGATTTGATATTTGAATTGGTAAAAGATGCGCAAATAAATTAAATAATTAATTTCGGGACCAACTGTGGGTCACCATTAGTGTTATTTCCAGTATGTTGTGAAATGTTTTTGTAACTCAAAAAACACTCAAATAATTAAGTAGTTACTGGGTAGGTACTTCTCCTTCTTGAAAAACTCTCATAAAGGAAAGTTGCCCGTTTATTAAAAGGATTACTTTCCTACCTAGTATCTTTGAAATTCTCGCTAAATTCCAACATTCCAGGTTTTATCGACTCGGGTCTAGAGGCGTTAATTTCGCATTTCTTCGGAGATTCCAATTCCAGGAATAAGGAATTACAGCGATTAGCGTTATTTAAAATTAAACATTTCAATGAATAACGATGTAACTCTACACAATGGGTGCTTTAAGCTATCAGCTATCACGTACTACCTAAGTAGCTTTGTATGAACGAATGTAATCAAAAGCCCACTTCCCTTTACAAGAAAGGAAGAAAAAGCTTTTATTCATTCAAAAAGCATTGCCTTCGGGAGTCTTGCCTTTCCGACCGAATCGGTGCAAATATTTAAGTCCGAGATTAAGGCATATTTTTACATGGCTGGATAAGGAAAGACTTGCTGAAATAGTGGATTTATTTTAAGGAAATCCTTTGTTCCAAATTGAAATATGGAACACCATCAAAGTGAACATTTTTCTTCGTTCAATTATAGAGCGGGAGAATATATTTCCAGTTCCCTCCATTAAACTTTCATAAAAATTCTCCAGTCCTAAAATTTTCCAGATTTTCAAAATAAATATCAACACTATTTTTGTCACTAATTTTCTTATAAATGTTATATTGACCGTAATGGCGAATTGCAAATGTAAAATCATGAAATGTCTAGTGTTTTGAACGGTAACCAGACGACTTGAAAAATCAATAAAAGTGATGCAAAAAAATATACAAAAATTGGTTAAAAAGGTTACGTAAGGCTAGTTTATGAGCTATTTTTTAATATATTTTTTCATAGCTGACGAAGATTTTTTGTAATAACGAAAAAAATTGTAATAACGAAACTTACATACTTGATTACGTGATAATATAATAAAAAAGTTTAAAAAATTCGCCCATAAGGAAGCAATAATGTGTACAGAAAACCCTTCCCGTTGGTTCAACAAACACCAGGTGTGGGACTACTCGGCTACTCACTTCTACAGATAGTATTGGATTAGTTTATTTATTCCAAAATACGATAATGTCAGATTAAATTTAGTCAAAATTGTGAAAACATAGATGGATTATTTATTCAATAACAATTGTATACTTGTAGAATTACGTGAAAATAATAGAAAATTATAATTTTAAAGGTAAATAATTGATAAACTAACTCCCTATTAAGATTGATAAAAATTCTAATAGTTATAACTTACAGTAAACCAAAAAGTTAACATTACATAAAGGTAGGTAAAGGAGCGATCATTGAGCAGTTATTGTGATTGTTTACTCTGAATTACAGCTGTCGCATTTTTTTTTATTTTTTTTTATTAACAATTTTTTTGGTACAATTGGTAAAATTTTGTAATACAAACTTTTTATATAAACAGTTTTAAAAAGTAGAGAATAACATAAATAGATTAGCAGATTAACCAAAAAAATCCCACATAGGCATCGCCAGTTCGTGGGTATACTTGAGTGATTTTAAGACAGATAATTACTCATAAACATACAATATATTGTAGAAGTTTAAAAAAAATAAAATTAAATACATAAAAAATAGATTCAGTGTTTACTGAAATACATATTCAAAAGACATGTTCATAAAGATTAATAAAAATTTGGTTGTTACAGCAGGTCAGATGTTACAGCAAGTAAATGTTTGTGTCGACGGTATTTATCCAAGACTTTAATACATTTTTATACTTGCTGTAGGTGGATATATTTTTACAATCAATTTCTGTAGCCTTATTTTTTTTTTTTTTTTTTTTTATATGAATACCGCACAAGAGTCCCAACTGCTCCCGTCTGGAGCCAGTGAGACTATGGCATCCCCAATTGGGGTATGTTGTGAGGCTGAAGGTAGTGGGGAGGGGAAGGAGATAGGGAAGAGGAAGGTGGGGAAGTACCTGGCTATTCAGATCTGGTCACTAAACACGGCTAAAGCCATTTCAAGCAACGTTTCAATTCTGAATGGTGGTCTTGCACCAGGGCGATACTGATAGTATCTTCCACTCTGGAACGTGCCGCAAATATACTATACATTATTTTAAATGAATAAATTGTGAAATAACACAAATTTATCAAATAAAATTTATTTGCGCACGCCGGGTTCGAACCCGCGACCTTCAGATTGTGAGTCGAGAGTCTTGCCTCGGGACCACGGAGGCCGTATGAAAGCATTATATATGTAATAAAATATGCATGTCTTTGCGCAAGCCTTGTGTTACACAGTGGAACTTCAAATACATTATTTAACCTATTACTAAAACGCTTTTCATTTTTTGTAAAAATAACATTTCGTGTAAATATATATTTTAAACATTGTTTACAGTAAATTTTTCTTATATCAAACAATTTAGCCTCATGGAACAATTGCATTGGAACAATCGTATATCTAACAATTTAGCCTCATGGAACAATTGCATTGGAACAATCGTATATCTAACAATTTAGCCTCATGGAACAATTGCATTGGAACAATCGTATATCTAACAATTTAGCCTCATGGAACAATTGCATTGGAACAATCGTATATCTAACAATTTAGCCTCATGGAACAATTGCATTGGAACAATCGTATATCTAACAATTTAGCCTCATGGAACAATTGCATTGGAACAATCGTATATCTAACAATTTAGCCTCATGGAACAATTGCATTGGAACAATCGTATATCTAACAATTTAGCCTCATGGAACAATTGCATTGGAACAATCGTATATCTAACAATTTAGCCTCATGGAACAATTGCATTGGAACAATCGTATATCTAACAATTTAGCCTCATGGAACAATTGCATTGGAACAATCGTATATCTAACAATTTAGCCTCATGGAACAATTGCATTGGAACAATCGTATATCTAACAATTTAGCCTCATGGAACAATTGTTAGTAAGTATAATATACATGTTTTATGGGCCTATAATTGGTAGGTCTTCACCCATTCTTCCCCAGGAACATACCGCGTCACAAATAAGAAACAAACTTTCGCCTTCAGATTTCCAACGCAAAATTATTTTTTTGAATTACAACTCGTCTTTGTTTTACAATAGATATACTCGTAATCAACGAGAAAATACGCGATACTTTATTTAGGCAGCCTCCCCTCAAATAATAAGACGTTTCCATCAAATAATGAGGGTTAAATTAAATCAACTTACGTCGTCTAACATAATATATATATTATTATTTCTTTCCATTCGAATGGTGAACGAATTATTAATTAACTCTCGGTGTAATGTAAGGTGAGAACTAATTATTTATGTAATGTTTTCAGTAAATTCCCCCCCCCGTGTACGAGTGTGTTAAATCCGAGCGTGACTTATACGTTATTATATACATTACTTGAAACCGTACAGTAAAGACACGTAGAAACGTACTGCCTTATACATAAGTACTAAAAAGTAGTCCTTGCATTACTCTCGACTAGTAAACACGACACGGGCAGCGCTTGAGTGGTCGTGTGAATGGATTTAAGCTTAGTGTGTATTATTTAAAACTGTAAAATACATAGCTCTCAATCTCTCTTCGTCGAAATTCATACTTCATCCAAAATTAGCGATGAAAAACATAATTCTGTGGAATTTTGTACCTTTATACTTAACAAGTTGTTTCACAAACAAAAATACCAACATTAAGTATCCTAATATTAATTCTGAGATTTTTGTAAAAGGCCAAATTGCCAAAAGACTAATTACCAAATTGAACTAAATGCATAAAACCAAGGAAGGCGTAAGATAACTGTCAAGGGGTGTATTTGAAAGTTTCGGCTTTTAGGAGAGAAGTAATCTATTTAATTCACAAAGGCCTCACAGATGGACCCTTTGAGCGACTAATAAATATGAATTTTCCGCATTTAGTTTATACATTGGTAAACTGTGGTACGCGAGCTTGTGAAACTGTAATAAATCTTATAGATAAGAGAATTTAACAGAAAATATGATATCTGGGTTGGCTGGATTAAATATAAAATCCGCATAGGTAAAAGCTTAGAATAAACAAAGAATATGTTAGACCGTAACCAGTGTTTCCCGATTATCGTCATTAATTTTGAGTTATTATGCTGTGTTCCACTTTCTCCTTTTTTAGCCAATATTTCAGAGCATCGTCTGTCAATCAGTCAATCAGGGCAGAAAAAACATCAAAAAGACTTACTTAACTGTTCACAATGCTGTTGGAAAGCCTATTTGCCAATTCATATAATAAAAATGTCATTAAAAGTATCATGTTTTTCGGTAAATGGTTTAATTTTGCCGTAAAATTTAAAATTTATACGAAAACTTTTTCATTTTGCGACGACAAGCGACAATATGAAAAAGACTCCAATATCAAAAATATCAAATATTCAGGTACGATAAAAATGGAATTTTATATTCAGCGTTACGCGACTTTGTTTAGAATTTACGGTGGGAATATTTAGGCTAATAATGGTGTTGTGGCGAGTAGGTACAGTACACATCAAACTTTAAGACCGGCCTGAACATGGTACATTCCATTCTCGCGCAGTTACTGACATTACAATAAGCGAAAGAGAAAAGATGCATCAAAACATATGGGGCATGCCAGTTTTCTGTTCTGAAACTCGCCTATTGCGACAATTTCTTATCAACTTCAGGCCGGTCTTAAAGTTTTGCGTGTACTGTACCTAAATAAAAATTCTTTCTTTCACTGTCACATTATCATGTTGTACCTACACGTTAGTAACACTACCGGCCACCTCCGAACTACCAACGTGTTGGCTTTCTCCATTCACCGGCTCCGATTTCAAGGCACTTTCTTAAAACCTTATATTATCCGTAATCACATAAAATGTAATTAAGATACGCACTTATGTTGTTTTTTTTTTCACAGAAAGTCAAATTTAACATTATCATCAAATGGCTGATAAACGCCATTTCTAGATTTGATGGGACATTTCTACATTTTGACATTTGATAGGAAATTTCTACATTTGATAGTACATTTCTACATTTGATAGGACATATCTACATTTTTACATTTGATGACATTTCTACATTTGATAGGACATTTCTATACTTTTACATTTGATAGGACCCAGTTAAACTTTGGTTATATGGTTCGTTTCAGCTTTCTACCAAGTTTTGATTGATCGAAAAGCTTATAAAGAGCGGTAATGCTTTTCTCCTCATTAAAATTTGTTCAAAAGCAGAAAAGGATCTAGAATTGGCGTTTACCAGAGGATCTTTCAAATATAAAAAAATGGCGTTGAGGCCATTTGATAAAAATGTACTTTTTTCATTTCAGTAATATATCCCTAACGTGTTTAACTGTACTTTTTATTTCAGTAATATATCCCTAACGAGTTAACTATTAACTATTCATAAAAGTTTGTTGATTCCTGCTCCAGACACGTTGGAAGCCGGAATTACAGTTCCTGTTCTAATTCTAATGGCACATCAGAGAGAAACATTTGAACCAAACACAGATATAATGTTCTCAGCCTCCGCCAGGCAGCCATTAGAGGAGGATGTTATAACATGGGAGATAAGGGAGCGGACTTTTCAAACTAATAAGAAGTAGTCCATTTGTGAAATTAAATCTGGTGCAACAAAGATTCATTAAGAAAACTACTTGGTTTGTTGGTTGCGTCATTTTTGTATTGGATAGAACATCAATCGAATATAAATACTGCTCTATCATTCATTTTCATCTCACATACATTTCTTTCGCAATGTTCGATCACGAATAAAAGAGGAAAAAAAAACACTTTACCTGTATGAAATTTGAATTTCTTTTTCTGGGACAATGAGCACGATATTGGGAACTTTAAAAAAGATTTAAATTTGTTTTTTTTTTTTATTTTTTTTTTTTTTTATTCCACAGAGGAGGACCTAAGGTTCAAATAATTTCCCTCAGGGCTTACATCATCTTTGAAGAGTCTGTGTTGAGGGCCTTGTAGAAGGGAGGAAACACAGCAGCCGACAAATAATTTCGCAGCTGAGTTGTTGATTGTCGTATGTGTCACATGTCAACCGTGCCGGGGGGATCAATGACGCTAGTTCATGGGAGCGTCTTCCATTGTAATATCGGTAGAACTAGGAAGCATACCTAACTGACGCCTGTGAGATAAAAGATTGCAATCCGCTTATTAAGATAGAGGAATCTATCAAACGGACCGCCTTTTCCAAGTATTTTGGAGCACCAGACCAGTGTGGCTGCCAAATTCAACAGTGGGGCGCACGTACGATTTGTACAGGGTCAGCAGTTGTGTACTATTAAATAAATTATATGTCCCTGTACAGTACGCCCAGCTTCTGAGATGTTAACTTGACTACGGATTCGATGGAGCTCCATTTAATCCATATTTTTCAATAATTAGAAAAAAAAAAACTGAGAAAATTTTTTCGAAATTCAGGCGAAGTCGAAAGTAGCGGTTTTTATTAGAATATATTAATATAAGTATACCAAATGCAATTTGACATTTCTGTCTTACCTTGTTAATAACATGCTTGAAGTAAAACTTCCAGTATTCCATTCCCTGAGATTCCATACAAATACAGGTAATAAATATTTGCTCAGCACTAAAAGAGAACGGAGCATCCATACGAGGTACGCAATAAGGAACTGGTCCACTTGTCCTAGGGGTTAAAATATACCCCTCTTCTACAGCATCCACTCAATATTGATTCAAAATTATTATAGGCAGGTAACGCAATAATAATTCATACTTTCAAACATTATTTTGAAATACGATATTTTCATAGGGGAACAAACAGGGTTATAATTCGTCGGTTATCTCTCCCTCTTTCTCATAAACGACGCGTGTAACAGAAATAGAATTACAATGGACCTTTCAGTGGTGTGACCATAACTCCGATCCCTTGGAATCAAAAATATACACCCATTTTTGGTATTTATAATATCAACCCTTTAGCAAACATCGCTAACAATAATTTGTACTTTATTGCGTTTTACCCCTAACCCACAAAGGCCTCGGATGTACAAAACAAATAATAGATAATTTACAAAAATATCCTCGCGATAAATCAAAATTATTATTGTCCAGCCGTGTAATCCTTTCATCCCTCGGTGTCACACATACTCCCCAAAGTGTCCAATCCACGCTGCAACTGGCGAGCGAGAGTGACCCTTAAGTATGAAGTATTGTGTGATGTGTGTGCAGATTTAGCGTGACAATGCAACGGCACTTAGGGGATTAATAATGGCCGTCGCTGTGCAAGTGGAGATTATTTGTCCAGTTGAGTTTATCATTTGTCCACTGTGCATTGTGTGCAATACGCGACAAACAATTATTATTATTGATTGACGTGGGAATGGGTTATTGTCCCACAGTATGAGTTCTCTCTTGCCCATAAGCTTATATTGCTTAGAAAAAGCACATAAGAACTGTACTTTAGGGATAAATGTTTAAACGCTTGATAGTTCCAACTGCGATAAAGTAATAATATCGATTTGACGTTAAAGTAACAAAGTAATACTGAATTGAAATATCACACAAATCCAAAGGCTTAAAACATATAATAAACATAATAATCTTTATTTATATTATAATCAATCATTTTGTTGGTTTTGATAAAAAAATAAACTTTTTACAAAAAATGTACGACAGTCCATTAATTAACAGTAATCTCAATCAAAAGTCAAAAAATCTGTTTGTGTGACCCACAAAGATGAGCTCTTCTATCTTAACATTTGTACAACAGTATCTGATTGAAATATACTATTTTCAGCTCGCAATCTAATATTCACCAATGGTTTTAAAGCTTTACGAAAAGAGCTTTGCTTTTAGAAAAATTGATTTATTTAAGAAAAAATAAGTTTAGACGTCATAATATCGATGTTTCCTAATTTCACGATTATTCATATTATCTAGAGCAAAATCGAGTATTGAAATCTTATATATAAAAATCAATTTTTGTTTGTTCGTATGTTACGCGCTACCATACCGTTCATCCGATTGCGATGAAACTTTGGTGATTTGTTGTACGTACGCCCGCGAATGTTATAGGCTATACAAAATGGTAAGCTCTGGCGTTATGAAATTTGTATCAATGAAAATGACTTTTATATATTTTAGCGGCAGGGAGGAAAGGCATGAGGGGAAGGGTCATGAAGGAGGTGGGGTTGGCGGGAGGGATGACGAGGGAGTGGAAGGCGTAGGCGGAAGGTGGAAGGGGAACGGGGATGCATGGGAAAGGAAATGCAGGGAGAAACAATTTATTTCTGTGCATTGCAACGCATGCAGGGTATCAGCTAGTCGTTTATAAAATAAACATTAATTTGTGTTCTACTTATTAATCCACTGTCGCCGTGAAGACAATGAACTAGGGTGGAACCCGAACTCAAAATCTACAAATTTCCACACCCCCGATAGGATCATTAATACACTTTTATTTATTTATCGTACCCCACAATGTTTGAAGCTGTCAGAAAAGGGGAGTTTTTAGTTCGGGGCAGTAGGGATAGGGGATATTCCTTGATTTATTGATCGCCCAACTGAAAATAAGGGAATTAAACGCTTGCTTATTGTTATGAGTTATAAGAGATGAGTCATATGGTTTTTATTCGGGATTATTTTATAGATATTTTAGGACGTTAAGTGCCTACTTACTGCACGCTTCAGACAATTAATAATCTTCAAATTACATAATGGATTTTACTGAATTTATTAGTTATATCACGCATTATTGGGGAAAAAACAAAGATGCAGACATTAACAATGAAGTAATGAGAATTCGCCTGCTTTCTAAACTATTTACAACAAATCAAAGCTTTGTCTTTGTTTTTTTTACTGACATGGAAGACGTCATGATGTGTAGGCATCCTCAAACTCTCGGAACAGAGAACTCGATTATATAATTTATAAAGTTAAGTTGGTAGAATGTTTTATACAACAGAAGATGGTGGATATTCTAAATATATAATAGTATTGTAACAAATAAATAACAAATGAAATCGATGGAGATCGATCGAGGAAGACTCTACAACTCAATGCTTGGAAACCCATGTGACTGTCCTGTTTGGGGCTGCAGCCTACAGGGTTCAAATTGCCAATCTCCAATACGAAAGAGAACCAGAAGAATATGTATATTTTTAAATTATGTTATAATGTTCTGAAGGTAGGCAAGTAAGGAAATTAGGTGGGACAAAGAGAAAATTTAAATTAATTTGGAGATCCGGGAAGATGTCTCTCTTCCTTGGAATTTGGAAATTGGTATTAATTTAGTGTATTTACTCGGGATTAAGTAAATCATGCGGAAACTCTCATTGGGGAAAACATTTTTGATTAAAAAAATTGTGCGTGAGGACTACGAGTAGCTCCATGATGAAAGTTAGAAGCTTTTTACGAGTAAAGAAAATATCTCATTTTTATTATTATAATATTACCAACGTCCTTAAGTTGATTTTTCACCAAAACGGCGCTATATAAATAAGCCATGTATTATCATTTTACTAGCTTTAGATACTGCCTACCTTCAGAACAAACAATTATAAGTAGTAATAGTAATCACTAATAAATATTTCAAAGCTCTTGCTGGAAATAGCGCTGTGACATGAAAATACTTGCTATGCGTGAACGCTAGTATTTTCAGTATTTAGGTTAATTATGATATATTTTATTTAACGTAGATAGAGATTGTAAATTTTAATTTGGGAGGCAGGTATGGGTACCACTGCCCGGGAACCATTTATTGGATAGCCAACACCTCTGCCATTGGTCATTCCAAATGGTTCGCTGCACTGGTGACTTAGCAGGGATTCCCGGGTTCACGAGGTGAGGTTTGTCTGGGTCTTAGCGGCAGTTGCGCCCGACCCCCTAGCCTAGTGCATGGCAAGCCGGTTCGGGAGAGACTGGTTGAAGGAGACCGTTCGACCTCTCCACCAGGACTCTCTTGAAAAATCTGTGGGAGAGACGGATTCGTACGTCCGTCACTCCTGAACACACTGACCTCTCGATTCCTACCCACCCCTCAAATACTTTTCCTTCCCAGAACTTCCCCCTCTTCTTCTCCTTAAAAGACCCTCCACACCGCATCCCCGAAGATGATATATGCCCTGAGGGGAACTATTTTCCTCAGGGCCTCGTGTATTTTTTTTTCTTACATGAGCTCCACACAGGAGGCCCTGAGGAAAACAATTTCCCTCAGGGCCTATGACATCTTAGGGGATGCTGTGTGGAGGGTTTTTTAAGAAAAGGAAGGGGAGGAGAGTTCTGGGAAGGAAAAAGGTTTGAGGGGTGGGTGAGGGTTTGAGGGGTGGGTGAGGAATCTGGGGCTCAGTGTGTCCTGGTCATCCGTCTTCAAGACCTGGACAAACCTCACCCCATGAACCCGGGCACCCCTGCTAAATCACCAAACGTAGCGAACCACTTGGGGTGACCTATGGCAGCTATGTGTGAAACTAATGTAAAAAAATGGCCTGTTTTTCTGGTTAATAGTAATAGTTATGAGGTGCGCTTTTATCACAATTGAGGGTTTTATTAGTATTTTTATGCAATGTAAACTTTGTTCAACAAAGATTAAGGTTTACATTTGAAAATCGTGGTTGGCCAAATGTAAATAACATTGATTAAATAGTAAGAACCGGAATTGTCCGAAATATAATAATTATTCGATCGAGAAACGAGCCTCAGACACTGATGCCATTGTTCCCAACTAGTTCGTAAATAAATTTAGTTCACTTCATTTAACTTTGGCAACGCAGCTTTGTCATAAGTTTAGAACTGAAATGTATCGATTTTCGTTTAGGCCCGAACCAATTTATCCAAATACGTATCTAAAGCGACGAATCTTGAATCAATAAACCAAACTACCTATACTGTATACTACTGAAAGCTCAACTTATATTTGTAAATTATATTAAAAGCTCGCGTAATCTATACTATATTTATCTTTGAGTTGAGTATCTGTAGACAGAGAAGTTCTCGAATATTCCCGGTTAGGGGTGTTTGCGGTTTAGATCTATTTGAACTTTTTAATCTTGAGCTTTGTAAGATTTATGAACTTTTTAGCTTTATGTGCTATTTATGCCTTTGAATTTTTTCTACTTTTGAGATAGTTCAACTTTAGAACTTTTGAGACTGGATAGTTTCGGCTTAGCTGGCTCTAATCACGAACTGGAGCAATTGGCCTTTAGGTTTCACGAACCGGAGCGGCGTTCCGGTTTACTCCTGCAGAATTAGAGCAAAAAAGGAAGACTTAGGAATGAGTAATTAAACAAAAACAAAAAATCGAGGGCAAACCACAAGCGATAGAAGCGAAACTTTACCAAAAGAATCTCAACCAATAGGAGCCTTGAAAATGAGGTCATAATCAAAGCGGCAAATGAGCGCAGACCTAGCGTCATTTTCAAAGAAAAGTGACATCATAATCAAAGCGGCCGATGAGCACAGTTTGATGCTTCGCAGGTGCTGTAATGCGTCATTTCCGTTGCATCCGAATTTCAATTCAAAACGGGACTAAAGAAGTTTCACTTCGAAAATGTAATTATTAAATAAATACATAGATAAAGTACGCCCAAATGGATGGAACTTGTCGAGGGTGCCCAAGAAAGAGATTGATTGGATAAATCAAATACTCGAATCAGGTCAAGGAAAGACCGAGATAACAGATGATAACAGAGAAGTAACTATGTATAAATGTGAATAAGCAAGTAGTATGTACCACGACTGATGTGGCGTCTGCCTACCCCTGGGAAGAAATGGCATATAGAGTTAGAGAAGTATTATGGGCCTAATGTCCATTCTTTATTGCAGTAGAAACGTGACTGAAAAACATTGGAAAAAATTAGATGGCGAACTAAGGTACGGGCTTTATTGTATCCCGTTTAGGACGAAACTATAATAAATTATAATGCCTGTGTACCTGTTATAATTTCCTTACGGCGAAGATGTTCAAGGCATAATGAACTAAGTGAATCCAAAAGCGCTTAAGTACGCGAAGACAAACATATTCATAATTTAATATCAACACCCCTTCTGAAAGGAAGATAAATTTTAACGAGCTAACATAATAACACAAGTAACTTCACAGCCTGCAAAAGCTTGTTGGAAATAGACTGTAGCGGAGTTTGTACCCCATGTATTGTAGTTCGGAAGTGCACGGTTGTAAGAGTAGATGGTGAGTCAACAATCAAACGATGCATTGCCCGTCTGATGGCCAATTATCCATTTCAGCTTCGGGAGCAGATGAAAACTTTTAAAGCACGTTGAGCAACAAATTGAACGTTTTGATTCGTTCTGTTTGGAGAGACATGTTAAGTTTTGATGTTGTATGATTAAAAAATATCAAAATGATAATTGAGCCATTTATGATGTTGTTGAGTAATGATTTCAATATCAAGGTAGAAAATCATTTATTTTTAATGTGAATTAAATGCTGCGCAAGAGTCTTAACTTCTCCAATCTGACATAATGACATTAAGAGAAGGTTTCTTCTATGTGTTAAAAATCTGTTAGTTACTATTATTTAGCAATAGCCATCGCTTGAATATCAGCACACACTTATTTTTATTTTAGAACAATATTAAAATGTGCAACAAATAATATGGCGTCGTCTTATATTCTGACAGTTAAATTAATACTGCAAAACTCCAAAGCTAATTGCTATGTACAAAGTTGTAACGAAATAACGGGCAGACTATTTAAAATTTCATTATTGGATGCCCGAGCTACCCTACCTACCATTAAGGGTTTCTCCTGCTTCGGAAAACAGAATATCTGTTTTGTAGTTGCAAAGATCATGGAATTGATCTGGAAATCTATAATTTAATTTTAGGTAAAGTAAAACTAAGCGAATAATAAATAAAATGTTTTGTGCAAACAGTAATTCGATGACTAATATCGATCCTCTTGCTTGAAATGAGTAAATGAAAAAAATGTTTTACCCATGTCAACAACTGATTTAAAATGATAGTTTCTACGGCGCCACTTTGGTGAAAACAACCCCGACACAAGCTGCTCAATAAATATTATTTTTGTGAACCAGAGGATTGAGAATGAATGAAACAGGCGGAACAATAGAGCCGGAAACGCACGATGATCATCGGCGGTCAGCCCCATCTGTACATTCCATACCTACATATATCTACACTACTGGACACACCAAAATTGCATTAAACCGACAATGTGTATATTGCTGTACATTCTAATTGGGCAAATAAAATCGTTTCATTGTATTTACGATGAGTTGTTTCAGTTAATTCGAATTTTTTGTAAGAATTCAGATGTTTATAAGTAAACACTGTAAATAGCAGTGTTGTTCAGTTCAAACGCGCTGAAAAGTCTATAAAAAATTGGTTTTACAAAAAGAGACAAATTATCTTGTGAATAATAAATTTTTTGTTGATTAGGCAAAGAAAATCATAATGAATCGCAAACGAAATTCACAAATACTGTCGAAATACACAAAAACAAATAAAAAAGTTTTAAATAGGTGTTAGGAATTATTATTGTCCTTTTGAAAATCCTACCCACCTCCCACACTACCTTCAGTGCAGTTTAAACCTTCGAACAATCCGCAGTGTATTATGAAGTTCATATTTTCACAGTGCAAAGATTGGAACATTTTATGTGAATTCGAATGTGCATATCAAAAACCCAGTCAGCTACATCAACTAGTGTGAGTTTTTTACCATCCTGTTTTCCCTACCTAAAGAAAGTTTCTAACAATAGGTACGTGATTTCTCTTTTAATTATCTTTCTTGAAATGTAATTGTATAAAAATTGGGATTACACCGTCCGTTTAGCTGATAAGAATATACAATTATGAAGTGAGTTGCCGAAAATTTGGATAAAAAAAGAAAAAGAAATTCTCAGATAAAAAACAAATTGTTCAATAGGTTCTATACGTAAGAGAAGAGAAATATTTAAAATAATGGTGAATTTACATGTGATATGAGTTTCCGGACACCGTGTATAAATAAGCCGGGAAGGTGTGCCCTCATTTATTCAGTTGTCAACAAGGCACGACGATCGGAGGAGGATAATAAGAAAATTACAAAAATTCTACGCTTTTTAAAAAAAACACCGTGAAAGAATGCGCAGCGCCTTCACACGGTTTCAGAAACCCAGTAAAACTATAAAATATCTCGCTAAATTGTACGGAAAAAGATATGGATTTCAACGCGTCGAATTGGCGTGAAATGTAAATCGGCGGAAGTTGCTACAACTTTCTCAAAATCATTCAATTTCAACCAAAATGCTTCATAAAAAGGAGGCAGCTTCTTTGAGAAAAGAACTCACGGACAAAAATAATAGAAAACTTATTTTTGAAGGTCAATCCGAGGGTTTGTTGATCGCATGCTCAAATTCAAAGTACAAATGTCAAACAAAGACTTAAGTTTATCATTGAAGAAAAAAACTTTAGTTTAGATTATCCAAAAAATCAGAAAATCTAATAATCCTCTAGCAACGAAAATTTTACGTATGACGTAAGTAGAAGTTAGTGATACGCGGTTTGATTTTCCGTTCAAATAGATTCATTTGAAAAGCTTTATTTGTTTGATTTTATAACTAACTAATTAACCATCACGCCGTTTCCCCGCAGGGGTAGGCAGATAGGACGGACTGCCAAACAACTCGGACTTGGCACATACTCCTTACCTCGTTTACATCGTCATACAGACTCTTCTATTATTCTGACTCTTGACATGGCCCGACTCAAGTATCTGATTTACTTAGTCGTGCCATGACTTTCTTGGGCGTTCTCGACTTCTTCTACCAATCACATTTGCGTCACTCCTTACACTCCTTTTCTCGTTCATCCGCTCAAACCATCTGAACGTCCTTTTCTTAATTTTACTCATTACGTTTGCATTCTTTGCGGATCTCCACGTTTCTCACGTGATCGTACATGGTTTTACCACACGTTCACCTCAGGGATCTCATTTCTACAGCATTCAGTCTACTTTCATCCTTCCTCTGCCAGTTCCTTGCCTCATTTCCATACCAGTACCGGTACTCCATTATGGACGGTCAGCTTCGCTTCTTTGGATTCTTTGAATTTATAAATTTGTCTTATTCACCTCTGAACGATTCATTCGAATAACATTTCACTAACAAAGAGAGGAAAAAATCCATTTCTGATACAAACCGCCAGATTAATTTCTTACCCGTTATTAATTGATTTAAAAAAAACTCTTTAAAAAAACGATGCCACATTTCATTCAAAAATTAATTTCAATTCATCGTAAATGAAAGTTTTCCGTGTTTTGTTTTTCTCTGGTAAAAATAAGTAAATCTTCAACCTAAGCTTCGACGAATCCTGCGTATCTTTAAATAAAATTATATTTTTCTCTTTGTGCATTTTCTTTCTGTTTACTTCTATTTGCTTTGTGTGGGAAGGGTCTAGGAACAGGGAATGAATCTGTTGTTCTAGTTCTCAATCATACCCGATCAACAAGTGATCATATTTCAAAAATTCACAGCACTTAATGTCTAGAAAATACCATTGCATAATAATGAACCCTGTGTGATTCTAGCATCAATTCATTCGTACATATAAATACGTTTTTTTACATGGGTATAGGTTCGTATTTCATGGGGTTGGGATAAGTTATGGGAATAAGAGACGATAAAGCTTGTTAAACCCATGTGTGCTCAATTCAACTGCCAACAATAAATTGGTTAACGAGCGAAAGCATCAACGAAATGGACCATAACTTGTTTTACTACAAGAAAACATTGATACAGAATGCATTCGGAAATGTGATAGTATTTTGGTGTACTCTGATGTGGGTTGATGCTTTTTCCCTAGAAATAAGATCAATGAACTATTGCTTGGATTTAAATTCACGCCAGTGCATTTCAGTCTGAGCCAAGACGCCTAGAGATGCCTAGAAACGTTGGCTAAAGAAGGAGGTAGCGCAACACGGCATAACACCCCAAAAATAAATAATGAAAATACTTTTGGCCGTGAAGAGAGCAGTATGAATTAACCGCCTTTTGAAGTCATATAGCAATAAGTAGGTAAGGTTGCCTTTTTTAACGACAGTTTTTCTTCTAGATTCTAGATAATTTTTCAAAATTCCATCGTTTCAGAATGCACTACCAATTTTATAATTGCACTGCATTTGTACAGCGCAGTTTTGTGATATTCCACCTTATTTATTTACAGATCAGGTCGAGATTCGCTGTTTTCGCTAATGCTGCGAACTGTTCGGTTAAGGCGCCGCTTCCCCGCTAAAAAAGAGGAAGATGGAGAGATATGTTATTACGAATGTTGGACAGAGCGCGCTAATAATAAAATTTAAGCGAAAATCGTGAAAATGTTTAATAAAACATGACTCGTTTAAAGACAAAAATCTCGTGAACGGCGTCTTAAGTATCATTTAAAGAAACATTGTGAATTTGTTCACAACTATAACTTGTAAAATAATAGAAACAGACGTGTTTTTAGGAGCATACTTTACAATTTTTTTCTATCGAGGGAATTTCATATAATTTGCGTTTCGGCGTGGAACGCATCTAGGTTTTATCTTCAAAAGTAAGAGCTTACTTCAAATGTTAAAGGGAGATAAGTAAGAAATCTATAGAAATTCGGGTAGCGGTGACTTAACGCCGCCGTGTCGTGGTGGTCAACGAATCGATTTTAAGTCGATGGTTACATGTTCGATTAGCGCCCAGCGTAAAAACAATATAATATTTTTGTGTTGAGTGCGAACGGGTACCGAGGCAGGCGAACCAAGTAGGTAACTATTTGGCTACATGGATTATAGAAACAGGGGATATAAGTGCAGACAGTCGCCAAGCTACGATCGAACTGCACGTATTATCAAAGCAGTGGAGTCAATAACCACGGCCGGTGTAGTCCAGCGGTAAGGCTCTTGACTAGCATTCCGAAGGTCGCGGGATCGAATCCCGGCGTGGCAAATAAATTTTATTTGATTAATTTGTGTAATTTCACAATTTATTCATTTGAAATAATATATAGTATATTTGCAGCACGTTCCAGAGCGGAAGATACTCTCAGTATCGCCCTGGTGTAAGACCACCATTCAGAATTGAAACGTTGCTTGAAATGGTTTTAGCCAGTGTTTGGTGACCAGATCTGAATAGCCAGCTACTTCCCACCTTTCTCTACCCCATCTCCTTCCATTCCCCACTACCTTCAGCCTCACAACATACCCCAATTGGGGATGCCGTAGTCTCACTTGCTCCAGACGGGAGCAGCAGGGACTCTAGTGCAGTATTCATACAAAAAAAAGCTATGAGTATAGATACGATTTGCAGTAGAAAGGGTGAACGATGTTGGCAACATACGTTGTGCGCGCGGTTTGATACTAATAATGGTTCATGGCCCATCTCCCTTGTTTCTATTATTTATGATTATTCTAGATATCATGTGAAAAAAATTCACCAACATTATTTTGTATGATACTACATAAATTCGTTAACTGCATAAATCCATCTATTTATAAACCCTTTTCAAGCAATAAGTGAAAACCACTCCGAGTAAAAGTGACTTATCGATTCTCAGGTGCGGATAATGTATTATGTAAAGCAAGCACCACTCAGTTGTGACGGGGATTTGATAAATTACACCGAAAGCTTTCGCAATACCTACTCAAGTACTACTAAGTACGCACGTACCTGGAGAGCAACATAAATTGTCGATCATAAAACGTGAAAAAAAAACAATGAAAATATAAAAATCACCTTTTTAAATTATTGACGAAGAATATTGTAAAACAAATTACTTACGACGATAATGGTATTTTTTTATGTTGACCAATAAATTTTCTGTAGGTTTTAAATATTTTTTATTTACCGCTAAAATGATTGTGTGGAGGGCGTTTATGAAGTCACCGGCCAACGCTTGCCAGTAATTCCTTCCTCGTAGATTTCTAAATTTTTCGAACGTTTCGAAAAATTCAAACGTTCAGGATTTTTTTTTTTAAATTAGCCTCGCACAAGAGGCCTCGTGGAAAAAAATCCCTCAGGGCCTATGTCATCTTTGAATATGGTGTGGAAGGTCTTTTTAGAGATAGGAAGGAGAGGAAGTTCTGGAAAGGAACAAGGTATGAGGTGCGGGTAGGAATCTGGGGTTCAATTTGGCCAGGAGTGACGGTAGTATGAACCCATCCCTCCCACTGCGGAAGTGAAGCCGGCAAAAAGTCCGGCTGGAGAGTTCAAAAGGTCTCCCCAACCAGCCTCTCCCGATCCGGCCGGCCACAAAAGCAGGTGGGCAAACGCATTCACTGCCAAGACCTAGACAAACCTCACCCCATGAATCCGGGCATCCCTGCAAAGTCACCAAACATAGCGAATCACTTAGGGTGATTTATGGCAGGGGTGTTTATCCAATTTTATAAATGGTGGTTATCCAATAAATGTTATTGGTAAATTTAAATTGTTAATACATTTTTTTAAATCCTGACAAGTGCGACAATCAGAACAAGAAAACAAACATTAAATATTTTATATTTTTTAACAGTAGGTATCTACCTACCTATCCCTCATTTGTGAAAATAACCCTTTATCTTTATTTCATTACCTACTAAATTTGGAAGAATAAAATAAACAGGAAAAATCCCTAGTTATCCGGGGTACCTATACTGTATTCGAATCGGTATGTACTTATTTGCTATTTATTGGTTTTCCTAAGGGCAAATCGAATCACGTTTACGAGTTCTATTTTATCACCCTGCCTGTACTTGCCCAAGGGTGGATATAAAAAGATTCCCTAGCAATCAGCATAATATATATAACAGTAGTGCGAAATTTTATGGTCATCCATTCCTATCTTTCCTGATTCAAAAATAAATTCTGTTCTTTTCCTAATATGTGAGACGAACTGACCGAATGGTTTTTTTTTAATCTCAATTCTCAAAAAACTTTTGCTTTTGACTATGAGGAAGGAAATGGGAACAATTGAATGAAAGTATGCTTATTTTTGCTGTTCCTTTTGGTTGATTTACGGTACAGAGTTTATAT
The DNA here is from genome assembly GCA_936435175.1 of Glyphotaelius pellucidus. NCBI lineage: Eukaryota > Metazoa > Arthropoda > Insecta > Trichoptera > Limnephilidae > Glyphotaelius > Glyphotaelius pellucidus. Next base: position 36,038,634 of record OW386551.1, on the reverse strand, counting down.
ACAGACTTTTTAATTTAACTTAACTGTATTCCTTGTAACTGACTGTGATACATACATTCCTTCCGACTGTGTTTAGTGATAAATCAATACAAACTATTATTATAGATTCAGTCAAGGTAATGTTGTGAAACGTATATTTAGATGTATATAATTAATTGCCAGCCTGCCTGCCTGCCTTTAAAATATCTTTTCTTAATGAACGATGGACAGTGATGGAACACATAAATTGGCATAATAAGATATTTTTAAGAGTTTTGTGGTTCGTAGTGGAAGTGAGTTGCGAGTTGAAAATAGACGCTGTACTAGGAATTCCAGACAGAAAATACTGTACAAATTTCATAATTGCAGTGCTAACCATTCGAGAATTTTTTGTTGATTCAAACAAGTAAGATGACTGCATTAAAGTTGTTGATTTTTTATTTTATTTCAGATTTCTAATGTTTTTTTTTTTTCACCACAAAGAAACCGCAGTTAAAGTAATGGTAGAAACAGTAACCATGAATAATTGGAGATTTCTATCAGGTCACATCACAGGGTCTGAAACACATTGCCACAAACTATACAATGAGAAAGTGTGTCGGAAATAGACCAGTCAATATTTAAATACGTACCGAAATGTTTACAAATCAATTATTACCCAAAGCCTTTTAATCAAACCCTAGTCCGTAATTTATTTTCGGTCACCCTTCAATTTTCTTGTAAAAGCAAGCATTATTTCACATTTCGCAGCAGGTGAGTTATTGTCAATAACTTGATTTCGGTGAAATAACTAATATGGATTAGTGATTTCACCGAAATGAAACATACTTTGTTTATCCTATATCTAACACCACAAAAATCAATATTTGAAAGCATATTTTTCAAAGCTCACAGAAATAAATACAAATTTTATAAAAAAATATCTCAAATGTTGTGAAGGGAATATTTTTACTAACATTTAATCATGATTATCAATATATGGGAGCTTCGAAGCAAGTATAATATTGTGAAACATAACAAAACATGTAATATTTCTGATTAATATAGCGACTCTCCGAAAAATAAAAATCGAAAGCATTTATTGGTTTGCCCTTCGACCTAGAAAAATGTTGTAAATTATAAATTGCGGTATTCGCAATTTTTTTCCAAGTATTTGTTTATATCCATGTAGATACATTTTTTAATTGATTATATTTATAGATTTAATTTTTATTTCACCTTTCCAAATGTAAAATAAGGTTTTCATTCGTAAATTGTGCAATTCAAAATGACAAAAGCGGTGATTAGATTTTTTTCAACTATTTTAAACTTTTGAATGCTCATAAATCTTCAAAAAGGTGGCATAACAGTGTCTTGCAGAAAGCAGAAAACATGAGGTTTGTTATTTTTTTACGGCTTTCAAAAGGGGCCACCTAACTCAATACGACCACGGGCCCCCTCACGACTTAAGACAGCCCTGTTCATAACCACGACCCACTCCGGGTGCACCTTAGTTTGTATATGTATATCTAGTTTCCCCCCCCCTTGCTAGGAAGTTGGCGATTGACTGGCTATGATTTTTTTTTATATGAATACCTCACAAGAGTCCCAGCTGCTTCCGTCTGAAGCCAGTGAGATTATGGCATCCTCAATTGGGGTATGTTGTGAGGCTGAAGGGAGTGGGGAGGGGAAGGAGATGGGGGGAGGAAGGTGGAGGAGTACTTAGCTATTCAGATCTGGTCACCAAACACGGCTGACGCCATTTCAAGCAACGTTTCATTTCTGAATAGTGGTCTTACACCATACTAAAAGTATCTTCCACTCTGGATTGTGCCGCAAATATGCTTTACATTATTTTTGAATTAATTAATTATTGTGAAATAACACAAATTATTCAATTTCCAAAACCTTACCCCTAGACCTCGCCGGCCTTTGTCATAATTTGTTATAATATGGTTGTCATTATTTGTTGATACATGTTTCTTATATTATGCATCAAAGTTTTTAGCAAAAAAGTACTAAAAAGAGTTTAAATTCATTAAAAATCCAAGTCTCATTAAAAAAGGTTCCGAGAAAACAATCAAAGTGTCACCGGTTTATTTTTCACTGCTTTTACGTGATACTTATTCATAAATATGTATCAAAGTTAAAAGTACCTATCCAGTAGTAGAACCCGGCATGTCGTAGAGCTGTCATTAAATACAGTGACACGGAGATATTAATCTCGACAATAGCTCGGCGCGAGTTACGAGTAGGAGTCGTATGTAGATTAGCTCCGAGTTGAAGCTCACAGCTGGAAATACTCTACTCGTGCCTTGCTCTATTGTTTCCTTTGTTGGAATACCTAGTCTCGGGTTAAATCGATATGTCGGAGTACGAGTACTTGTTAAAAGCATTACTCGGTTATGTAGAATGGGGATTATATTTTTTTATTAGGTAGCAGAGCGAAAGGCAGAGAAACCCGCTGAAAGTACCCACAGCCAGAGTTAGACCAGCAACATTTTGCACCAGCGTCAAAAAGTACTAAATAAAACATTAAATCTTGTTCAATAATACAAAATTACTTAACCAATTAATTATGAACCGCTGCATCCTAAATGTACCAGCAGGTGTTGTTTAATTTCATTTGCGGAGGCACTGAAGTAAATATTCATTTTTTTTTTTAAGTGCTGAAATCGTCATCTTTGCTTGACCAAGTTTTATCCTCGACAAGCAGTTGATTCATTTGAGTAGTCAACAAATAGCTCAAAAATGGTATACGATTTCAGACTGTAAATTGCCAATAGCGTGAAGAATATAGAAGCAAGGAAGGAATGTAAGGACGCTTTCTGCCAAAATAACAATTCGGAGAAAAACCTAAAAAACTGATTTTAGGTGTAATTCATTCGTTTGACGAGTGGTAAGGTCGCGGGTTCAGAATTGAAACGTTGCTTGTAATGGCTTCAGCCGTGTTTGATGACTAGATCTGAATAGCGAGGTACCGTTTATTTCACCATTCACTCACCATTTTATTCCCCATCTCCTTCCTCTCCCCGCCACTTCTAGCCTCACAACGTACCCCAATTGGGGACGCCATAGTCTCACTGGCTACAGATGGGAGCAATAAAGACACTTGTGTGGTATTCACGTTAAAAAAGAGTCTTGAAAACCAAGAGCATAGTATTTAAGTCTTGGGTTTAGGGGGTTCAACTCCCCCCCCTCCCCCTCCCATTGGCGGCTTCAGTGTTGCGCAGGAAATATGATTACATTCCTGAAAAATATAACAATATTATTTGCACCATCCTTTTTAAGTAGAGGTACAATAAATTTTCCTACCCTTCCCCTCCCCCACCTTTTTTCTCGAACCACCATGTTAAGCATACTAAGCATAGCTACTTGAAATTATTTATGAATGTAGAAATAGGGATGAAAAGACAATCTGCATAGCGAAAATCAGTAATTTCACAATGTTTATTTATTTTAATTATAAATATCAACATTGCTGCATCAGCTCCCAAATTATGAGAATGCTGGATTTACTAATAAGGTTCGTAATCGGTTATAAATAGTAATAAGGTTCCGAATTGCGCCCCTATTGTTAGATGGCATTGATAAATATAGCGAACGCCTGAACTTTACGCTTTGTGCTGATAGATAGCTGCAATAAACAAATAGATTTTATGCATTTCCGCGCTTATTTTGGATTAATGATAAGCGAAACGTAGCGATTTTACGATTTCCGCTCTGGTTTACGGTTCCGTGAAATGTAGATCCTAGAGTTTAAAACTGGCATGAAATACTACTTACCAAAACTGTAAAATGTTTTGGTTGTATCTCAGATAACATATTCGTCGGCCAAGCTCGTGTTGGCATTGTTGACAGCCAACTAACAACAGCCAAGGTACAGCTTACTTTGTAAAATTTACACTGTAAATAAATTACGTGTTTCAGAAAGCACATGGCCTAGCCTAGCTGCAGAAAATGTTAAAATTGTTAACACAAGCCACAAGAATGCTGGTAAATCGTATTTGTTCCACTTCTATATCAAGGGAAGGCGGGAAATAGGAAAATCATCAGTTTATAATAAAACCACCGGAAAGCTCGTACGATTATTATGACACAGTACCTACTTACAGATTTACTTCATCTGTTGTGGGGAATTTGTTGTGCTTATTGACTTAATATTTTAGGTTTTTTGCGAAAAATCTCCTCAAGGGCGCAGTACAAAATTGACTTACTAGGCTTTATCTTATTATGTACAAATTGATACAGAAACATACTTACTTGAAGTTAATGAACCTAAAATTGTCAATAATTATTTGCATATTTAGCCGTTATTACAATATCGCGGACTATGAAAAGTTTCAGACTTTTGGTATAACTGTGGATCGATAGATTTGCACACTATTACACATAAAATAATAGATTTATTCTGTAAGTGACTATTTCTGTAAGGTGTACAAACCGACTAGCTTAGTTATGTAAATTATGTTCGCCATTGTAGTCGTATCGATTTTGGGCATGATTTTCTGAGAGAGTTTTAAGCTTTGCCCTGTATTCTCTCTAGTCTTGAATCATTATTGTAGGTGTACTGTTAAAATTTTATTTGTAGGTACACAGGAAGCAAATATATATATAGTATTCTTAAGTCATCTTCGGGGCCACTGTGCGGAAGAAAGGATTGAACCAGGACATTGAAGAGACCAAACGAGGCCGGTTTCGCCATACACGGCTAAAGCCATTTCAAGCAACAGGAAATGTTACAATCGAGTTGTTGAGCGCAAGAACAAGTTATCACACTCCTTTGGCTTATCTCCCATCTGTGTACGATACCGAGCACCGCAAATAAATAAATTTAAATACTTCAAGATCAAACAAACAATTTTACTATGACTTCCAAGCCCTTTTTGCGAAATTTTCAAAACAAGCAATTGAGGCGGAGTAGGGAATTAAAACGTCTAAATATAACAGTTGTAGACCACAACATTAAAATCAGAAAACGTTTAACAAAATTAATATAACATTTTACAAAGTGAAGTAGTAACTAGTAACTATGTATGGTGAAAATAAAACATGTTACGTAACAGAAGCGCAGAAGCGTTGCGGGCAGAAGTTAGTAGTTTGTTACTTAACTATGCATCTGGTTTGTATGTGGAAATGCGCGGTGAACTCTCACCTTGGCCTTAGCGTTGGCGTGTTTCAAGGAACAAAAACAGTCGTAACGCGAGTATGGCGTGTCGCAGGGATCAGAAATAAACCCCAAACAATTTCGGAGGAAAAACGCCATTAATTCGATACCTTTGTGTTGCGATAGCAGATAGTGGATTTATTTACCGACTGATATTATTTTTGCAGCGATCAATTTAACATGCTTAATCTATTTCTGATTAGTGTTGGAAAAGATCAAAAACAAATAGATTAGGAAAAATAGAAGAAGAGATGGAATAATTAATGTATTATGTAAAGGGAAAGAATTAAGTGCGCAGCGGTTCAGAAAATTATCTCATAGCTTCCGGAGGACTTCTGAAAATAGCCCAAGTTCTGTTCCTCTGTAAATATTATTATTCGAGCATTTCCTGCATTTTTGTAGTCGACGTTGGCTTGAATGCAGTTAGAGACACCCGGCGCTGCTCCTGTATTATTTGTTCATACAAATAACTATGACCTCTTTGGCACAAAGGGAATAACTTTAATAGCTCAGAGGTCGACGGTTCACAAGAGAAGGAAGATTTTTTTTAAATTGTGGATTTTTTATCTCACATAAGTATTATACAAATATGGTTTGAATAGGTAATGATTTATTTAGAATAAAAAAATCTGTTACGACTAGGGTTAATAATACTTTCAGTGTCGCCCTGTATTTCACTTTCCAAAATGTATGATTCGAATAAGAATCGCTTTAGTTATGTAACTTGGCAATCTTCATCTCACCCATTCTCACTACCCAATTTCCTCCTCCTCAGAACTAGAATTTTTTCCTTTTTGGATGTTCCACGGACCACCTGGCTAGTGTGAACTCGCATAAAAAAGGTTTTGAAGTGAAAACTTCTTTAACACCGTTGTGATTTGAAACTCGATGAAACGAAAACGCGAACAAATCACTAAAAAGCGACAAACGCATACATCTATAGGAATTAGCCTGCGAGAGAATGAGATAGAATAATCGGTCACCTCTTTGTGCGGTGCTTCGTAGCCTTCCCACTTTTATCTACCTTAGTTTTCTGAAGGTTTCACTTTTACCACATGTTAACTGCACACGATTTTTTTGAAGATTTTTTGATTAGACAAAAAAAATATTATTTTTTATTGTATGAACATCAAAAAGCAGGAAACCAGACGATATAAACAAAAGAAACATGATTTATCATTACGAGAACATGAATGACGTGAATGTAAATGGTAGAAGAAGTCGCGGACGTCCGAGGAAGGCATGGCACGACCAAGGGAATCAACTATGGGGCCATGTCAAGAGTCATAATAACAAAAGGATATATATTGTTTGAGACGACATATAACTGCGAATGATTCAAGGATTGTGTGCCGAGACTGGGTTGTTCGGTGGTCCCTCCTCTCTGCCTGCGCCTGCGTGAATCGGCATAATGGACAGTTTTTGTTAGCTGCAGTAAATAGCGTTCAAGTGAAAAAATAAATAATAATAATAAAATAATCAAAAAGCTCAAAGAAGAAGATTGTAATTACAAAAATATTGAACAATATTGAAAGTATTGTGTAGATCATAGATTCTCAACCTTTTTTTGTCCACCGCCCCCTTTGAGAATATATTTTTTCTAGCGCCCCCCAACTACTTTTACATTCCATATTTCGTCGTGAATCTGAAACAGCTACTACCACAACGAGGGGGGGGGGGGCGTAGTGGGATTGGGTGGGTTTCTCTGGGTCTCCAGAAAGTCAATTTTTTTACGTACTATTTGTCACGAATCTGAAACAGCTTTTAAGTAATTACACTGTAATATACGTAATCGTAAGATAGGATAGAGTGTGGATCGGAGGCTACGGAACCCAGTCATGTCGACGCATGTACCTATGCTCACTCGCTGATTCCCGAATGCACCGACGACACTGAGCAATTATGCTCAAGCACAGATAAAACTGTCAATTCTTGCAGGATTGAATAAAAAAATCGTTTTAATTTAATAGCTACAAACAATTCATTTATTAGCTTCACCTGTATTTATATATAAGACATTTCACATGAAATCGGGAGTTTTTTAATTCCAATCAAAAAATAAAAAATTTCTTAGTATCCAATTTAATGTAGATCTGAATGTAAAAGAATCTTTCAGTTCAATTTTCATCCACTTCCCGAACTATCGAGATTTTAATTAAATTAAATTCAATTATTAAATTTTCGCACACGTGATAAAAATGATTACAATACACACAATAACAAAATTTAACCAATATTAAAGTTTACTTTGCTTTATTAGTACGCGATTAGCGTGTTTTGTTTATCTTTTTTGACCATAGTTTTTACCTGCCAACGCCCCCCTGGGCCATCTCAACGCCCCCCAATTTTCTCTGGGTCTTCTACCGCCCCCCTGAAGGTCTCAAACGTCCAAAAGCGGGCATTATCGCCCACGTTGAGAACCACTGGTGTAGATCGATCAATGGAAAAAAATATTTTTTCGTAAATAAATAAATAAATATGCTAAATAAATATATTTTCATTCCGACCGATAATATTGGTACGTTATGTATTTTCTGAATTTAAGTAGTCAGGAACTTTTTACTTGACGATACAAACCTTTAAAATAATTCCAGAGGGATTGCAGGGGTAGTGCAATGTGGCTATCATCCACAAATGGGAAATACATCAATACTGAGAGAAAATAAGAAAACAAAGCAATAATTCAATATTATATCGTGTATTTACGGAGGATATTTTGATGGTCTCCTGTCTCCAGAGGGCCATCGAGGGGGACTACACGGAACAGCGAATCCATTTCATTTAGGATATTATATTGTGCACGGATAAGTAAGAGTATCAGAGAATAGAAAAGTCCCTACTTATACCTAAACAAGTACATACGTATAAACTTACCCAAATCAAACATAAACCATTTTCGTTTTTTTATGTGAATACCTCACAAGAGTCTCAGCAGCTCCCGTCTGGAGCCAGTGAGACTATGGCATCCCAATTGGGGTATGTTGTGAGGCTGAAGGCAGTGGGGAGGGGAAGGAGATGGGGAAGGAAGGTGGGGAAGTACCTGGCTATTCAGATCTGGTCACCGAACACGGCTAAAGCCATTTCAAGCAACGTTTCAATTCTGAATGGTGGTCTGAAGGCGATACTGAGAGTATCTTCCACTTTGGAAAGTGCGACAAATATCCTATATATTATTTTAAATGAATTAATTTCGCAATAACACAAATTAATCAAATAAAATTTATTTGCCCACGCCGGGATTCGATCCCACGATCTTCGGATTGAGAGTCAAGTGCCTTACCCCTAGACCACGCCAGTCGCATTACCATATTGGTAGAAAAACATATCACAGAATCTATGATCTTGGGGTAGGTGTCTACCTACGTGGAAATGCGGATGTAAAAAGAGTAAAAACCAAACAGCTTTTAAGGGAGGAAGTACAACAAAATATCGCTTGCAAAATGTTCAATAACTCGGTATTAGGGGCGGTTCTAGACTTTCCATGAGTACTAAGATTGGCACAGCCTCCCCAAAACAAAAACAAAACTTCATATAAAAAATTATAATTTTGAAAAAAAAATTAATTCATTTTCGTATGTCATATTTTTCAATCATAGCGCTCTAGTTCACTGAAAAGTCTCAGACCGCTACTGCTACCTACAACAAGGAAAATAATAAATAAGTTTAGAAAAAATCACTTACATCGTCCGAAGAGTTCAAAGAAGGGCACCAAAGTTTTCAAAAATGCACAAAAGTGTTTACAGGTTTTCACGATAGTTAATTAAAAAATATAACAAACAAACCACTTTTCCACACCATAAACAAAACAATCACAAAAAACACTGCACCAAAAAGTTTAATAAATCATACAAAACTAATTAAAACAGAAACATCAATCTTAAAATAATATTGTTCGATTTCAAACCCGTCAAAATCGTTCGTGAGAATCGGACGTTTTATTATTTCGAATATGGAATTAAAATTCGAATTTCGCGCGTCCTTAAAACACACCCACACCGGCCGGCGAACTAGCCGCGAATGCGGGAAATGTACTGGCGCCAAAGGACCATGCGCGTTCTAATTTTACCGACCCCAAGGAACTTACCAGGCAAGCAAAATACGCACCCTGTGGTAAAAAGTAGTAAGCAATCTTATGTAAAGAATATTTTTATCAAGTAATGCATGTGGTTTTGTTGCTCGGGTTGGTCTCTTTGTTTTAGATGTCGACTTGTGGAGTCTGCCATTTCGGGCTGAAAAAAAGATCAGCGCACTCCACGCGAGTCAAGGATTTACTATTATTTTTTTTTTCCCTTTTTGTTTGTGTTTTAGATTTAGATATATTATTTACAAACAAAGAAAATTTGCAAATAATGTACACTTGATTGAATATTCATTGATGTGGATGTTTTGAATCCGTCTGAAGGTATAAAAACTAATGAAATCAAAAGATTTTTCGTGCCTTTATATTTTCAATACTGCAAGGAGATGGGGTTTTCTCATACAGAGCATATCAAATATACTTATATGAAATGTGACAACGGATTTCGTCCTTGGACGATTTTTAATTCTTCGATCTGAGATAATCTGATGTTATTCATGCGTAATGTAATGCGTCAATATTTTTCAAAATTGGAACTGGTTGTGTGAATAAAGGGATAAGATACCAAGGTAACAAAATTATTTTGTTGTAATAATAAGTCTATATTGAATAATAATTCTTTCTGAAATTTGTATTTCTTTTGTTTAATATTTTGACAGACCTAAATCCGAATCTCTAATTTATTTATTTTGACTAGGATTATGAAGCCTAACTAAATGAAATATAACCAATTATTGCATTTAGAATAACAACTAATGATTTTTTAAGTTTAATAGCGGTGTTCATTCAAAAGTTAATTTCTGATCTCTCTAATCTAATATTTTTTGATTTTTATTTGTGAATACCTCACAAGAGTCCCCAACTGTTTCTGTCTGGAGCCGGTGAGACTATGGCATTCTTAATTGGGGTTGGTTGCGAGGCTGAACGTAGAGATCGGAATAGCCAGGAAGTACCAATTCTGAATGGCGGTCTTACACAAGTGCGAAACTGAGAGTAACTCTCACTCTGGAACGTGCCGCAAATATACCATATCTTATTTTAAATGAATTAATAGCAAAATAAGACAAATTAGCCAAATAAAATTTATTTTTGCGCGCCGGGTTTCGATCACGCGACTACCCCTGGACTACGGAGGCCGATTGGCTGTAGTGAGCTTATTCTACGCCGGTCATTAACGGCCTGGTGACGGTCTCCGTGGTCTCGACTAGCAATCCGATGGTCGCGGGTTCAAATCCCGGCGTGCACAAATAAATTTTATTTGATTAATTTGATTTTTTTCACATTTAATTGGTTAAATATAATGTAATAGTATATTCACGGCAGTTCCAGACTGGAAGATACTTTCGGCATCGCCCTTGTGTAAGACCGCCATTCATAAATGAAACTTTCCTTGAAATTGTTTAAGTCGTGTTTGGTGACCAGATCTGAATAGCCAGGTAGATCACCTACCCCTCTCCATCATGTTCAGCCTCGTAACATGCGCCGATTAGTGATGACATAATCTCACTGGCTCCAGACGGGCCGGGTGTCTCTAAACGCATATTCACATAAAAACAGTCCTTTACTAATAGTATAGATCTAACCAAAAAATGTCCTACCCAATCGTTGCTCCACACAAACGTCGAAATATCAAATTTTTTTATTAGTTTTAAATTAACCTTTCTAAAACTCAATAAATCAAGTTATTCATTCACAAGTTTTAAAGAGCACGTCCCCAAGCTTTCAACAATAACATTATATTTGTTTTAGTTATACGTTTAAAGAATTTCAAATACATATACCATTATGCAGTGATGCTGTTTAGCAGCGCCCGTGATGCTTTCAAATACAGACTCCATAACCCAATAGAATGGTTGTGATCCCAATGGACCAGGGAAGCGCAAACTTTTGTAAGCGAACTTTATAACAAAAGATAGACCAAAAGGATGTATCAACTGGCTCACCCGAGAAATTGAATAAAAATTGGCGCGTTTTATGTCCATAAAAATTGAAAAAATTTCAATGCTTTGAAACTCATGATGGTAATGACGTTGAAAGCTTAAAATTGTAATTTTGACTTAGAAATTCCTGGGAAAAAAAGTTTTCCACCCTCCACGCCTTTAATTCGCGGGCTATAACTAAAAAACAGGCTACAAAAATTTCATGATGCCACAGTTCACCGTTCCAGAGATTTTTCTGTTTCAAAATATTTATGTATAGTATACGACAAACTTTAATACAGACCTGACGTTGATACAGAAATTTTATTTATTTATTTTTATTTTTTTCATATATGAAAAAGTAACTTTACTGAACCATCTTGAAATGTAAACGGAATTTACAAACAAAATTTTATACAGACGCAATGCAAATCAGTTCTTAAATTAGGGCTTCGCTAAGCTAAGTCAATTGCGCGCACAAATTTAAGCGAAGCAATAGGTACAAATTAATACAATATCATGTGCTTTATTTTGGTTTGAAAATGTGATCGCTTAGAGAGATTATGGATTTTTTTTATTATATTTTATTTTTTTAATTTTTATTCTTCATTTTAAGTACCCGCTAAACTGCCAAAGCAGTTTGTCAGCAATCGTCGCAATCGTAGGCGAGTTTAAGGTTCAAAAGTGCCTCAAATGTGCCTCCCCGCTCACGCTTTTCTTTGTCACACACAGCTTTTACCCTTTTTCTTTCACTGACGTCTTTGTTAAATCAGTAAAGTGACAGCACCTACGCAAGAATGGAATTTTTTTAATTAAAACTCATAGTCAATGTATACATATAGAAGACTGTATACAATTTTTTGTAAACGAATCTAAAGAATGGTTTGCGATATACGCCACTTTCAACAGGACACTCCGAAATTGCTCAGTGGTTGACCGCGATTAAACTATATATACGGTTCATCAGAAAAATAAAAAATAAATATGTTTAGAAACTAGACATATAGATCTATGGCACCACGTAGGGGAATTTTAATATCTAAAAAAAAAATGATGGACTAGCGAATTTTATTTCCGGTTTATGTGGAAAATTTTCATCAAATTTAAAAAAACATACATAAAAATAAAAAATTGAAAGGGATTCTTTATAAAAAAAATCCTTACGTGGTGCCATAGAAACTGCATGCAAATCGGATATAAAGTTTTTTTTAATATATTGTCAACCGTGTTGAAAAAAGTAGTTTCAAGAAAAACCGTTCAAAGTTTTGCGGAAGGATAATTCAACATACAAACTGCTTCAAACGGTCTCACATAAAATGCTGTACCTCCGTCAATTTTACGAATTTCTTTAAAACATGAGCATTCTAACAAATGCATTTTTTAGAAAATGAATTTTTTTTAAATTAAATTTTTTTTTCACACTGGCCTGGAGCCTTAAACGAGTGGGTCACAACTACACTTCACTATCCCACAGAAATATATCTGAGTTAGGCATACGCATTTCTGCAGAACCAAATATGATTGTGAGTTTACAGTTCACACTATAAGTGCTGATATCTACCGTTAAAATTTAGAACTGAGTTCGAACAAAAATCTGTCACTGCGATACTTGCCTATTTCACATCAAAATGGCAAATGAAGATGTCATTATCACGTAGATATTTATATTCGCGTGATCGTAGACCATCTCAAGATTGTGGGAGGTTTGTTTCATTATCCAGAAATAGGGATTGCAAATTAACTACTCTTAAATAAAAGAGAGGCTACCTTTTACACATCATATATTTTAATATATCTGAACTTAGAAGATGTCCTTATTAGGAAATACAATTTTGGTACAGTACGATAAGCGTCATGAATATGAGCAAATAATATGATACAACTAGCGTTTAGGCCGTATGTTAATATAATAATTCGGGTGGGGACATACCTGAGGACCATTTGTAACCTTTGCTAAGCTAATATTTTGACTATGTTTGATTATGTATTCCAGTTCCGGAATACCGGAACTGGAATACCTCCGGTCCGTCAGACCCTTGGGAATTCTCTGCAGCATCACGGGGAGGGGAATCAAGTCTGGTCTCCAAAGACAGGCCTAATCATGAATTGCGGGCAGAACTTCCCGTACTCAGGAATGGTATCACCAGCGACGCTGTCCGACAAGGTGACCGCAAATATTCGGTTCGCGAGAGGGCCAAAGCAATGTAAATGCGACTGTACAATTAATATTTGCAATGCAAGACATTTTGAACAGCGGATGTCTTTGATTAAGTCGAAACCGCGGACAACCATCTGTGTATGAACGCTAACAACCACCATGAAAATAAAAACAAAAAAGAACCACTGTTTTGGTGTTTAGAGTATTAAAACCGGCAAGCGGCATAATCATCCGCATTTCGCAATAGAATAACTTAATTTTAAAAATCTATATCTAGATTTATTTGACATAATCATAAAGTCATTCTCGAAGTTTTTTTTTACCGGAAACAGAAGGTAGTATTGCTAATGAATAAATTATATGCAAGACGATTAATAAATCAGGGCTCGGCTTCGCCCAGTTTGAGTGTAGGTGACCATTTTATTTCGGTTTTATTACAAAAGTTGATTTGTATACAAACGTACAAAAACGGTTTAGCGTAAGGCGTGGCGTCAGAGTTGTGTTTTTAGTCGTATTCTCAATTTTCAACCGTACAGTGGTTAGGCTATTAATACTGTTTGATGATTAACTGGCCAGGTAAATCAGTAAGTTAAATCGGGCCTATCAATTAAGAATATTAGGTTTGGATAAGGAAAATAATTATTTCAAATGAGTATAATTATTTTCGTGACAACAAACGGCTTGATGAAACTTTAGACGATTTTTCGTCCGATTGCGATGAATATTTTCCGGTTACTGAATTATCTGATTCATCGGGATCGAGAAAACATAAAGTGGAGTTGTAAGAAGGTGACTAAACAAAAATAATGTCCAAAGATAAACAAGATAAAGAAAGAAAAATAACAAGATGAAAAAGAGAAAATAACACACAACACGGTTCGTAATCAACAATTTGATTTATTTTTTTTCTAATGTACGTTTAGTAAACTGACCTGAGGATAAATGGAAAATATCAGCATCTGAAAAGAAATTGCTGTATTTTAAGCACGTCTGTTTTGTTTTGGAAGAAGGAACTTCATAAAATAATAAGGCCGCTTCAGGAAACTTTCAAAGGACTCGTGACATTTTATTTTGCTTTATTCCCAATTACATTGTGAATAATTCCGGAGACCCAAACTACCCAAGACAGACCAAGGATTTTACTGTTACTTATTAAGAAGTTAGGATGGTGAAAAGAGAAGGAAAAAACCTAAACACAGGCCTTTTATATCGGTCTTGTCTGAAGAGAGTTTGCGTCTCCTGACATCTATTGATAATTTCATTTGTTAATTAATTGACTTTAAACAAACCAACAAATCGAAATGTCTGGAGAGGTGTGAGCCTTAGCTAATTTAAATTAAACATATTCCCGCCCAAAAAACGGTAAAGGCCAGAGTTTTTTTTTACACAAATAGAATATAATAATTAAAATATCTCACTTATACTACTAAAGATAACTCAAACAACTTTAACTGCTTCACACCAGATTAAATTAACTAACCATTTCATATTTTACATGCTCCAGTTAAACATTAAAGCTAAAGATTAAGTTAACGATTAACATTAAAATCAATAAGTTCTACAATTATTAAACATTTAATTTTAGGACAAACACAATGCCATGCGGATTGGACCAGGTCTTCCTTCCAGGACAGCTAATTTTATTATATACATTTAAATGGGCACTTGCAGTGTTCATTCATTTTCCTTTGGCTAGATTATGACCTTTAATTTTCATATGAGTTTTCACAAGAGGTCACGACCTCCACCATCTTTATTTATTTGCACTTTTTTATTTTAATTGTATTTTCCACTTTTCTACAAGCGAATTTATCATTGTTTTTCACTTTTATTTACACAAGCGAATTTATTATTGCCTTTCACTTTTATTCACAAAAGCGAATCTATCATTAAAGTCTGATTATAAAAACAAACACCCAGCTCCATCCATTTATTTTCCTTTGCTTGTGGGCGCCGCACTGTGCACAGGCGCTGCCGGGTTGCTTCTTATATTCTTTGGTCCATCTCGGGTAGATGGTCTCCGCATTTGTTGTCCTCAATTGGCAGTAGGCAAAGTTTTGATATTGCCCTCTGAACCGTTCCCTGTCCTGTGATGATGGTAGCTACTCGTACTCTTCCATCGGGCCCCGGGTGTACAGCGTGCACTCGTCCTAGCCTCCAAAAGCAAGGAGGCTCATTATCTTCCTTCAAAATGACCATTTGGCCTGGTTGCAGCTGCCTTTGGTGGTTGCCAGTCCATTTCGTCCGGGTCTGCAGCTCAGCCAAGTACTCCTTGCGCCACCTCGACCAAAACGACTGTATTAGTTGATTTAATTTTTGGTAATGATTCAATCTATTGACTGCCACATTCTGCAAATTCTGCTCCGGGATCGCTGCTAAACTCGTTCCAATGAGAAAGTGACCAGGAGTCAGAGGATTTAGGTCTTGGGGGTCATTGGACAGCGGACAGAGAGGACGGGAGTTCAAGCATGATTCAATTTGACATAACACAGTGCTGAATTCCTCATATGTTAGTAGTGAAGCATTTGCCACCCTCTTCAAGTGGTATTTTACTGATTTGACCCCTGCTTCCCACAGTCCCCCAAAGTGCGGAGCCCTTGCGGGTATAAAATGCCACCGAATGGATAAATTGGCTAAGTATTTATCGATTTTTTCATTTGAATTCTTCAAAAATTCATAGATTTCCCTCAATTCGTTATTCGCGCCCCGAAAGTTCGTGGCGTTATCTGAAAACATTTTACTGGGTTTCCCTCTTCGCGAGATGAAACGCTTAAACGCATTTAGGAAGCTATCAGTGCTTAAAGACATTACTACTTCTAGATGTATAGCTTTGGTTACCATACATATAAATAGACATATATAAGATTTTACGCTGTGAGTCTTACGGCTGACACCTGATTTAATCATAATGGGTCCGCAGTAGTCCACGCCGGATAATTGAAACGGGCGACCTTCCGTTATTCTTTCGGTCGGTAAGTCCGCCATCAGCTGTTGCTCTGTTTTCGGGTTACACCTAAAACATACAATACAGTATTTCAGAACCTTTTTAATTAAGTTTTTACCCATAATTGGCCAGTATTTCATTCTTATTAACGCTAACAATGCCTGCGTTCCTGCATGTAAATATGAGTAATGGTAGTGCCTGACAATAAGTTCACTTAGTTTATGATGTGAAGGTAGTACTATGGGGTGTTGTTGACTTTCCGATATCATTTTTCCGTTGGACAACCTACCCCCCACCCGGATTAAATCCTTAAACAAATAAGGATTTAATGACTTTAATCTACTACAATTTCTCACATTTACCCCGGTTTTCAATGCCCTCGTCTCCTCCGGGAATGCAAAACATTGTGCGCGAGATATTAATATGTGAAGTGAATTCTCCAATTCGTAAACAGTTAACGCTCCGTCACGCCTTGACAAAGGATTTCTGCAATTAAAAATAAATCTTAAAATATAAGCTGTCACCCTTTGCAATTTGGTTAAGCAAGAGTATCTGGAGAATATTTCCCAATCCTGTTTTACTGCTGAAATTAACGTTAGTTTCAATCTTTCTTCTGGTAAATCCAACGGCGTAATTTCACTGCAAGTAATCGGGTAATCGCCTGAAGTCAACCAGGTGGGCCCATGCCACCAAATGTCAGATTTAAGTAGTTGCGAGACTGTGGTGCCTCTGGATAAAACGTCCGCCGCATTATCCTCCGATCTTACGTGCTTCCATTGTGCGGGTTGACTGGATTCCTGGATTTCAGCCACCCTATTGGCCACAAATGTGTTCCACCTGGCTGGTTGTCCACGAATCCAGAAAATCGTTATCATGGAATCGCACCAGTAGGTTGTATCTTGTTAGCGTCAACGGGCGTGCTGATGCTATCGGCAGGGTTGGAGAAAGCTCCCACATATTTAATACAATTAGCTGCTGTATCTGCCCCAAATAAAAACTAGCTCAGGATTCGGTGCAAGCAGGATTTTCTCGTAACCTCAAGGCTAGTGCTTGTGGTTCGGAACTTCACGCTTCTCCATTCTCCCAGGCCTCCCTCGTCAAGCAAAACACGGTAGGTTATCACATAAACAGTTTATTCAATTCTAGGAGACACAATAATACATAAAAGGAACGATCCTAGCTGAAAGTTAGTTTGAATGTCCGTCTCTACTCTCTATCACGCGTGGTTTATGGGCTAAAACATTTAATTGCACACAAAGGGTAACATGGTAATTGACTCACGTTTGGTTTATGGGCCAACAGCGTGGACCGGAAGTGCACAAACGGCGAAACTGAACTGGTGTCGCCCATGTTCGCGCGGAACGTGGGCCCTGTAAGCTCGCTTGCTGAAGACTGCCGGGCTGCCGCTCGAGAGTTGGTCTGGCGGCGGCTCGGTTTGTCGCTCGCGGGAGGGGGTAATGCGCGCGCCTCTATATTGGCGCCTTATTCTCCAGTCCGTGGAGAAGTCTATTCTCGAATCCCGCCACGTGACAATTTGTAACGTAACACTTCCCCCCTCGCCGCAATAAAAGCGACGTGGTAATGGAGCTGTAGGACTAATAAATCCTCTTACCTTTTCAGCACTTGTGCCAAAACATTTAAGAGAAACGAGGAGAGAGAGAGAGAGAGAGATTCCTAGCTGGAGAATAGTTATGAACAGAACACAAAAGAGAAGATACATGGTGTAACAAGGAATTGTCAATAAATGTATATAAAGGCAGTGGCATACATAAATACAGTTGCAAAGAACAAGGATCTGTTGAAGAAAGGTACAAGGGTTATGCAGTGATAGAAAAAAAAACTCTAAAATTGTATCATTGGTCTGTGAGCTAATGTTTGCGAACGTGGTTTGCGTAGGATGTCTGGGGTGGTTGAACGTTTCACTGAAGTTACAAGGTTACTTTGTCACAGTAACCTGGCCCATTTGAGATTACACTCAAGGGACACTAGGGCCTTTAAGAAATTACGAGGAAGAGAACACATGATGAGGCTTCTAGGTGGTGTGGAGAGTTCTACCTGTCACAGAGGTCGAAAGGGTAACTGCTTCCGGATCCTGTGGGTGAGCCAGTACGAAACCATTGAAGTATTGGAGAGTGGAATCGTAATTGGTGGTTGGTACACTGGTTTTTGTATGTAGTGGGATTGTTTTGTGAACAATCGTTGGTATTGTTATTTGCGCAAGGGCACAGGAGCATCCGCACAATGGCAGTAGGGCATTTGCATTATGCAGCAGGAACATTTGCATAATGGCAGCAGAAACATTTGCACAAGGGCAACAGGAACATTTGTATTATGCAGCAGGAATATTTGCATAATGGCAGCAGAGCATTTGCATTATGCAGCAGGAACATTTGCATAATGGCAGCAGAGCATTTGCACAAGGGCAACAGGAACATTTGTATTATGCAGCAGGAACATTTGCATAATGGCAGCAGAGCATTTGCATTATGCAGCAGGAACATTTGCATAATGGCAGCAGAGCATTTGCACAAGGGCAACAGGAACATTTGTATTATGCAGCAGGAATATTTGCATAATGGCAGCAGAGCATTTGCATTATGCAGCAGGAACAGGAACCAACCTAGAGCTGGCGTGCTCGGGTTTGTTTTGAGTGTCGGTTCTTTGTGGTGATACAATTCGCAACTACACGCACGACTCACACTAGGTTATGTTAGATGCGGTCGGGTGCTTTTGGTACGCAGGGATTGAAGGCAAGGGACCTCCGTGACGGTAGCGAGGGCAGCATGAAGAGGCGCAGATGTAGATAGGGTGCAGAGCTGCTGGTTTTTTTTTTTAAAATCCGGCAAAAATTATTATTAGAACAAAATTCTTGAAGTTTTACCTGCCTAGTAGACCAATGATGAAAAAAGTTTGGAGAGAAACAAGTGTGCATGTTGAGAAAAAGTTGGATTTGTTTGGCGTGTAGAGAGAGAGACGGAGAGAGAGCTAACTAAATGTGGCTAATTCCTAATACATGTTACAAAGGTACGTATTCAAGGACAGGTTCTGTGTAACCCCTTTTGGTTTTTTTCTTTACCAAATACATTTCCAAGAATACGTGGTTGAGGGATTGTACGTATAACAAAATTCTCCATTCGAAAGAAGTTGGTCTTCCATGACCTATGCTCACGTCTATACGGTAGCATTTTTTCTACTTTCGAAAAACAAAACATTGCGTACAAGATTAGTTATAACAAAGTGGGAAAGGAGTAGGAAGTTGAAAGGATCCGCGTATGAAGATTGTCCCATTTGACAAACGAAACGCCAAGTGCGTAACGCATATATCCCCATTCACGGATAATTTCGAGGAAGGGGGAGGGTGATAGTTGGGAACATTTGAACGAAGAAAACTGCTGGGGACTCGGCTATTTCCGAAATTCGACCTCTGGGTGGAGGTGAAACAAGGTCTACAGCAGTCATCCTGGCACATTACAATAATGACAACTGGGAAAGGAGTAGGAAGTTGAAAGGATCCGCGTATGAAGATTGTCCCATTTGACAAACGAAACGCCAAGTGCGTAACGCATATATCCCCACTCACGGATAGTTTCGAGGAAGGGGGAGGGGTGATAGTTGGGAACATTTGAACGAAGAAAACTGCTGGGGACTCGGCTATTTCCGAAATTCGACCTCTGGGTGGAGGTGAAACAAGGTCTACAGCAGTCATCCTGGCACATTACAATAATATTTGGTAGTGTTGGACAAAAGAATACACTGACATAAAAGTCTAATCCTCTACGTGTATTGGGCAGAAGATTAGGGGTCGTTTTATTCTCCTACTTGTTTGCGAGAAATGACAGACCCTTGCTCAAATCTCACAAACCTGGGGATTTTCTTTGTTCGTCTCCCAGACAACGAGTTAGGTGTTTTTGTGTCCATCAACTTAACTCCCACGACACGATGCCCCATAATCATGAGTGAAGCGTATGATTAGTCCTTTTGAGATAGTAGATAGTTCCTGGGTTCTTGTGACAGGAAGTCCACGGGCATATTAATGATTACAAAAAAAGGGGTGTGGACTACATTGAGTAGTTCACACATAAAGGTTTGATATTATTTCGTTCGCACGATTCATGGTGAGTATTGTAACGTCTTCACGTATAGCGTACAAGATTGCAAAATCAAAAGATTTGCAAGTAAGTTTTATAACGTCTTCACGGATAACAATGAACGAATTACAACTGGGTTGCCCAGTATTGAAGGGAGGTGCAAAAGACTAGGTATTTATGACATTTCTGACAAAAACCCACAGAGTAATTATAACGGGCTCCCCGTATCGCATTTAGTAGATATTCTGAGATTCCCATCTATGACGGCAGATTTTATAAGGTTCCCACCTATGGTGGCAACAAAGGTTAACGTTCATATAAAGGTACCTATTCAATACAGACGGCGAGACATACTGATGTACTTAGTACAACAATACCGTAGCATAATAAATCCATATTAGCGTACGTTAAAGACTTGCACAAAGGCAAAAACATATTTGAAGATCTGGCCAAGATTTTATACTTCAACAATTAAGGGACAAAAAAATTCTGGCGTGCTGATGGAATGTGAATTTCATCTAAGCTTACCGCAAAAGAGATCCTTTGTGGTACAACCTTTTTGGTTACGCACAGAGTATCGTATCGTGATGGTACAACTTTTGTTGTACTTACACGTACGATGGTAGCAACAATACAAGACATGCGCTTATCGTTGTTTGACAAGGAAAATTATTTACATTGGTCCGATTTGAGTGTTTAAGACCTTTTAGGTTTTACTTACTTAAACAGACTGCGATGGACACACCTTGGTGTTATGAAAATTATAATAATGGGATGGGTTGTTCACAGGGTGGTTCACTTGGAGACCTGGCTTCTTGTTGTGACCTCGTACTTTGCACGTGATAAGTCACAACAAGGCAACCCCAAAATTTCAGTTTGAGCAGTTGAGACCCAGGGTGACTCAATGTTGCTGAAATGTTGTAAAAAAATTTATCGTTAATGAAGAGGCACGTTGAAAGTTGTCCCTTTTATAACGATACTTTCCAGACTCCACATCCAGTTCTGGGGAGAGCTAGAGCAATTTGGGTTATTTATTGAGCGCCATTCTATTTTCTTAAAAAAACAGAAAAAAACTTAGAACGGGTAGCAAACATCTGATACCGCCGTGGGTTTACACAGGTTTGCTTACCTAATTTAACTACATATGACATAAGGGTTAGATGCACTTTGGCGAGGACCCGATATTTAATGTACAAAAAAAATTTTTCTAACATTTAGAAAGGGGTGACGAGGTATGACATGATGATGTGAAAATATGATGCTGCGAGTTGTGACGATGCACAAAACCTTGGGCACGTAGTCTCTGACTACTTGCAGTAAGCCACAGGGAATTCCTTTCTCCGAAGTGATCAATTTCAGGTAGAGGTGTGCATGCTTAGAAAAAAAACGATGTTTCCAAGGTTTGACACCTGGGGCAGCAATTAGAGGCGAATGACTGATGATGACGAGATATTTATACAAACAAAAATAAAATAAAATGAAACGAAACCACAAGGGAGAATTATATTTCTTCCATGACTTTGGCTACAGTTGACAACACTGTGCCAGAGCTAGAAAGGTTTCGTTTGAGTGTCCCAATGAGTGACAATCGTTTACGAGAGGCCGCTCATTAGTGACGAAACAAAAGGGTTGACTTCCATAGTGATCCATGTCACGGTGTAGACGAATGGTTGCTAGGAGTCAAGGAATAACCGTTGGGGTTATACGGGCGTGGCAATGGAGTTTGTTTCCATGTTCCCACTTTTTACAATGTCCTTTATGTGGTAGTTACCTATGTGTTTACCAGAGATGTCGGACAATCGGTAAACCAGGTCTGAGATTTTCTTTAGAACTTTCGTCTTTACAAAACGGGGTGCCAATTTGGCAGAGAAGTACAGCGCACCTTGTGACAGAGTGTTGTTTCTCCTCCAGACGATGTCTTCTTCCTTGAATGTGACGTGCCTCCTGCGAAGGTTATACCTGTCGGCGCTCTTTTGGTGGGCCAATAGTAGAGCGTCTGTTACTTCACTATAGATAGCGGAGAGTTCCTCCAAGCGGTGGGCGTAATTTGCTGCGGGGTCTGCTGTGGAGGAAGGGACGGGTGGAAGGCAATTGTCAGGGTGTAGTGAACCGTGAACTACTTGTTCCATGCCGTGTTTGAGAAAAAATGGTGTATAGCCTGTAGCGAGGTTCACCGTGTTGTTCATGGCTGCTTGTATTTTGTCTAATTTTTTGCACCATGTGCGTTGGTCTTTGCCAACCAAAATTGCCAGGGCCGTGTTTATGGTTTGGTTGTATCGTTCAACGGTGTTGTTCTGTGGGGTGTAAAGGGTGTTATAGAATACATCCTTTATACCATATTTAGACAAAAACTCTTTAAATTCCAGAGCTATAAATTGTTTACCATTGTCGCATATTATAGTACGAGGGGTACCGTAGGGTATGAAAATATGTTTTTCCAATAGATTGGTTATTGCTGCTGCAGTTGCCCTTTTCAGAGGAAACAACCAGCAGTATTTGGAAAAAATGTCCACTACGCTGAGTATATGCATGTAACCGGCGTAGCTTCTAGGGAAGGGTCCAATGAGGTCCATAGAAAAGGATTGAAGTGGTCTATCGGCACGCTTGGGGTTGCCCATTAGACCAGACGGTGGTGCCGTACTGTGCTTGTATGCCTTACAGATGTCGCACTTGGAGATGTATAAACGTACTTGTTTGAATAGACCCGGCCAATAATATCTTAAAGATATTTTTTTGAATGTTTTGAAGGTTCCAGGGTGTATGGAGTCTACGGCACTGTGGTTATCAATAATAACTTGTTCTCTATTTTCGAGAGGGACTACCTTTTTCCAGGCATAGTCCTCTAAGATTGACAGTGGAGGCTTGCAGTTGCGATATAGTTGTCCGTTCTTAATCATAAAATTCGGGAACTTTTGTGGGTTGTCACTGCATCCTCTAAAGATTTTTTGATACCATACGTCTTTTGTGGGGAGACTAGAATTGGGTAATTCGGCATTTAATGTTGCTATCTCGATCCTAGAAAGGGCATCCGGGACGATATTATCCGCGCCTTTACGGTGGATGACATCGAAAGTATATTGAGATAGGCGGGACGACCAGCGAGCCAATCTCCCGGAGGGGTTGTCTAGCGAGATCAGCCATTTTAGGCTGCTATGGTCTGTGACGACGGTAAACTTACTGCCCTCAATGTATCCGCGGAAATGTTGAATGGATTCCATGACTGCTAACAATTCTCTCTCGGTAATCCCGTAGTTTTTTCGTGTTTATTTAGGGTACGAGAGAAGTATGCCACGGGGTGTTCGCCGTCCGTAAAATTTTGAGTGAGGACTCCTCCGATTCCGACGTTTGATGCGTCCGAATGGATCGTAAAGGGAAGATTGAAGTCGGGGCAATTCAGTACTGGGGCTGATTGAAGAGCCTCTTTCAGGGAGTTGAATGCTGACTCAGTCTCTGCAGACCAGGAAAAGTTACTGGTACCTTTACGGATTCCCGTGATTTTGTTGAGCGGCGCCGCGAGAGTTGAGAAGTTTTTTATGAATCTTCTGTAGTAACCGGTGAGTCCGAGGAAGGCTTTTACCTCTTTTGCATTTGTAGGTCGGGGAAAATTTGTCATAGCCGCTACTTTTGTGGGGTCTGTTCTTAGGCCTTCTTCGTCTACTATGAAACCCAAGTATCGTAGGCGGTGCCTGCAGAATTCCGATTTCTTCAGGTTGATAGTCAAACCGGCCTGTTTGAGTTGTTGAAAAACCTTTTCTAGAATAAGTATATGTTTTTCAAAGGTATCGCTAATGATGATCAGGTCATCCAGGTAGCAAAATAAATTGTTATCAAACTCTGGGCCAAACAATTTATCCATGAGTCTTTGTAGTTCTGCTGGGCTGTTTTTTAAACCGAAGGGTAGTCTTTTGAAATGGAACATACCCCTGCCAGGCACCACGAAGGCAGTCTTTTCGCAGGAGCTGGGATCCAAAGGTATCTGCCAGAATGCTTTGCTTAAGTCTATGGATGAGATGTATTTAGCGTTTCGAAGTCTGTCCAGGATGGAGTTGACCAAGGGGAGCGGGTAGGCGTCTGATATTGTACATGCGTTGAGGCGTCTGCTGTCGAGGCAGAAACGGGCTGAGCCGTCTTTCTTTGAAACTAATAAGGTGGGGTTGGTCCATGCACTGCGGCTGGGTACCACCACTCCCAGTCTTAGCATATCGTCCAATTCTTTTTCCAGCGTTTTCAATTTTTGTGGAGCTAGGTTGTAATACCTTTGTTTGATTGGGGGGCCTGTTGTTTTTATATGGTGTTGTACTAGGTTGGTTAAGCCTAAACCGCACCTTTCGAAGGAGATGGATTCATACTTGTTGATCATTTGATTTAATTGTATTGTTTGTAAGGGGTTCAAGTTTTCGTAGGGTATTACCGTACGGATTTCGTTTACTTGGGGAGTGACGGAGGGGTTGTTAAACAGTTGCGGGGCAATTTTGAAAGCCATCCAAAAATCCACTCCCAAGATGAATTTCTGTGTGATTGTAGGTACAACTAGAAACTTGATCCAAACTGTTTTTTGGTCACAATTGATCGGCAGGGTTAGAGAACCGATGACGAGTTGTGAAGTGTTGTCTGCCGTGGTAACATGTGAAGAATGTTTTCCCATTTTAAAACCACAGTTTGTGAATAAGGTGTGGGCGTTGTCGCCCAGGCAGCTGACAGAGGCGCCGCTGTCTAGGAGACCTGAAAAAACCACGTTGTTTATGGAAAAATGCGCGAAGGGTCTACCGTCTATTGCCTGTTTGCAGCAAACTGTAGAGAGGGGTAAGGCCTGTTTAAAAAATTTGACGTGTTCCAACCACTCCGACCATTCCTTTGGCCTATGGGAGGGATGGCCCGGGGGGTTGGGGTCTAGTTTTTTGTCTTCCTGGCTGTCCAATTGGGAGGGGGTCTGGAGAAATCCATAGGGGGTTTGATGAATCTGAGATCCGGGATGGACGTTTCGGTATTGTCTTGGCGTGGTCTTTTGCCAAACTTCCTCCCTTCATCTCTTCTTGGAGAACGATCGACAGATCGCCTTTTGTTAGAATGGGTGTCTTTGGAGGATAAAAGTTTTGCTTGTTTAAAGCAGGCGGCTTGGGAGTGACCAATCTTGTGGCAAAAGGAGCAGGATTTCTTCTCGTTGTGCTCCGGTTTTATGCCGGACGAAGTGCTTGGGCGAAAGTTTTCTTTGGGGAATCTTTCGTCTTTCTTCCGATCCTGGTATGCCTCTAGTAGCTGGCAGACATCTTTCAGTTGCTCCAGCGTGGCAATTTTCTGAGAAGTAATGATGTTTTCGTATCTGGGGAGAAGACCGTCGATTAAAACCGGGAGAAGTTCCGCTTCAGGGACAGGTTGGGTGAGCTTTATATTGATGGCCTCTGCCCTCTGTGTGAATCTAGCAACAGGCTCTCCGGAGTGCTGCTTGATAGCGAGTAGGGATAGCCTGACTCTATGTTGGGCCTTTTTTTCTCCGAAACTGGATAAAAGTGCCACCTTGAGTTCCCTCCATGAGTTTGTTTTTCTCTTATGTATCCTGTGCCAGGTAAGCATTTCAGGAGCGATGAGGTCTATGAAGTTCCTGTGTAGAATACTTTCGGGTATTCCTCTGACTTGGGCTGTTTCTTCTATTCTGTTGATGAAATCCTCCACATCCGTGAGTCCGTTGTATTTCGTCTTCCAGGTTGTCAAATCATATATTTTCGTCTGTTCCTGGGCTTGTACCACCAAGGGTTTTGCTTCGGAGACTGTGAGGGAGGTAGAGATGATTTCTGAGGTGTCTTCCTGTTGAAACTGCAACTTCCTGATGTACTTTTTGTTGTAGAAAGAAGCATATTGAATAAGGCATTTTTTGGATTTATTCCTGGGAGAAATCTTTCTACTTCTCAGGGCCTGTAGTAGTTCTTCCTTTTTTGACGTAGAAATGTGGGGGATTATACCCAGCGTGACTTGAGGGACTTCCATAGTGTATAGGGTCGTGTCAGGGTGACCTTACGTTGGAAGAAAAACGAGAACTCGATTCTTTATCCGTAATTGGAAAGAAATTTTTGCCAGGGATTGACCACTGGGGACGTATATATATTTTTTTTTTTTTTACAAAATGCTTCTGCGAAAAAACGCGTATTTGTAAGTGTTTGGGTTATTTGAAAATTTGGGCAGAGGTTTGCCTCTGGCCACGTGCTTTTTAGGAAAAATCCAAGCGTTTTGGAAAAAAAATTTTCGAAAATTTAAAAAAAAATCGAAAAAAGGAAAAATCGAAAAAATTTTCAGAGTCCGAAACTGGAGAAAATTTGGGCAGCGATTTTCCTCTGGCACTGTGTTTTTAAGAAAAACTCCAAGCGTTTTGGAAAAAAAAATATTTCGAAAATTAAAAAAATCGAAAAAAGGAAAAATCGAAAAAATTTTCAGAGTCCGAAAACTGGAGAAAATTTGGGCAGCGATTTTCCTCTGGCACTGCGTTTTTAAGAAAAACTCCAAGCGTTTTGGAAAAAAAATATTTCGAAAATTAAAAAAATCGAAAAAAGGAAAAATCGAAAAAATTTTCAGAGTCCGAAAACTGGAGAAAATTTGGGCAGCGATTTTCCTCTGGCACTGCGTTTTTAAGAAAAACTCCAAGCGTTTTGGAAAAAAAATATTTCGAAAATTAAAAAAATCGAAAAAAGGAAAAATCGAAAAAATTTTCAGAGTCCGAAAACTGGAGAAAATTTGGGCAGCGATTTTCCTCTGGCACTGCGTTTTTAAGAAAAACTCCAAGCGTTTTGGAAAAAAAATATTTCGAAAATTAAAAAAATCGAAAAAAGGAAAAATCGAAAAAATTTTCAGAGTCCGAAACTGGAGAAAATTTGGGCAGCGATTTTCCTCTGGCACTGCGTTTTTAAGAAAAACTCCAAGCGTTTTGGAAAAAAAAATATTTCGAAAATTAAAAAATCGAAAAAAGGAAAAATCGAAAAAATTTTCAGAGTCCGAAAACTGGAGAAAATTTGGGCAGCGATTTTCCTCTGGCACTGCGTTTTTAAGAAAAACTCCAAGCGTTTTGGAAAAAAAAATATTTCGAAAATTAAAAAAATCGAAAAAAGGAAAAATCGAAAAAATTTTCAGAGTCCGAAACTGGAGAAAATTTGGGCAGCGATTTTCCTCTGGCACTGCGTTTTTAAGAAAAACTCCAAGCGTTTTGGAAAAAAAAAATTTCGAAAATTAAAAAAATCGAAAAAAGGAAAAATCGAAAAAAATTTTCAGAGTTCGAAACTGGAGAAAATTTGGGCAGCGATTTTCCTCTGGCACTGCGTTTTTAAGAAAAACTCCAAGCGTTTTGGAAAAAAAATATTTCGAAAATTAAAAAAAATCGAAAAAAGGAAAAATCGAAAAAAATTTTCACAAGTTTTCGTGGAAGTAATTTGTTTGAGAATTCAACAATATCTTGGGGGCATGGTTTCATTACGCGGCTTCCTATAGCCTGGCTTTAAACAGCACCAATTTTTGGTATTTACCCGCGAATTCCCTTCGTCTTTTCGACAAGATATTACCTTCTTTGTCAATTGACAAGGTATTATAGTGTCAGATGTCAAGGAATCCACGTCAACGCGAATTTAGTATTTTTTGCATTATTCGAATGTGATTTGGCATGGCATGGCATGATCCGGTTTCATCAGACGACAGAGTCAAAAATACTTAATTGTCAAATGACAGAAAGAATTTAAATCCACTTGTTCCCTAGGTGTCAGCAAGTGTCCGTTTAAGAGACGTACCAGCGTGCTGCAATATAGTATATTATTAAAAATATTTAGCACTTTCGAGACCAAGCGGATGATTTGTTTATCATGTACATGATTTTAATTGTTGAATAAATTCTTCTTTAATTTGTGTTTATTTCCACTATTCACTTGTATTGAAAATAGCAATTTTAATCGGCCGACACTTTGTAAT
Organism: Glyphotaelius pellucidus; assembly: GCA_936435175.1. Lineage (NCBI taxonomy): Eukaryota > Metazoa > Arthropoda > Insecta > Trichoptera > Limnephilidae > Glyphotaelius > Glyphotaelius pellucidus. The sequence continues at coordinate 36,010,381 of OW386551.1, read as the reverse complement.
CACTGTATTATTCGCAGCGACAACTTCCTAGGTTGGGCACCTTGCGTTGGAATACCGGTAATATTTTGTCGAGTGACGAGTCACAAATGATAAAATCGCGCCCGTAATAATTTAAATTGTGATTCGAAATTACGTTCGCGCCGAGATTCCTGTTGGAAGTGCTAGACAATTGGGAATAAACAATACATCATAATAACATTTCAGAGTTTACAATTGTTGCTTGGGAACGAGGCCGTGGTGGAACAGAAAAAAATTTAAATGGCCCCACGTTTAGCGCCAGTGTTAGCGTCAACGGGCGTGCTGATGCTATCGGCAGGGTTGGAGAAAGCTCCCACATATTTAATACAATTAGCTGCTGTATCTGCCCCAAATAAAAACTAGCTCAGGATTCGGTGCAAGCAGGATTTTCTCGTAACCTCAAGGCTAGTGCTTGTGGTTCGGAACTTCACGCTTCTCCATTCTCCCAGGCCTCCCTCGTCAAGCAAAACACGGTAGGTTATCACATAAACAGTTTATTCAATTCTAGGAGACACAATAATACATAAAAGGAACGATCCTAGCTGAAAGTTAGTTTGAATGTCCGTCTCTACTCTCTATCACGCGTGGTTTATGGGCTAAAACATTTAATTGCACACAAAGGGTAACATGGTAATTGACTCACGTTTGGTTTATGGGCCAACAGCGTGGACCGGAAGTGCACAAACGGCGAAACTGAACTGGTGTCGCCCATGTTCGCGCGGAACGTGGGCCCTGTAAGCTCGCTTGCTGAAGACTGCCGGGCTGCCGCTCGAGAGTTGGTCTGGCGGCGGCTCGGTTTGTCGCTCGCGGGAGGGGGTAATGCGCGCGCCTCTATATTGGCGCCTTATTCTCCAGTCCGTGGAGAAGTCTATTCTCGAATCCCGCCACGTGACAATTTGTAACGTAACAATCTATTTCATTTAAGTTCATAGCTATTTTGACATAGTTTACTAATTTTGTGAGTAAAACAGCACCACAAAGCTCCAGCTTTGGTAGTGATATGCTTTTCAACGGTGCCACCCTTGATTTTGATGTGACTAAATTAGAAGTTGTGTTTCCTGATTCATCAGTAGACACTATATATATACAAGCTGCATAGGCCTTTTCTGACGAGTCACAAAATCCATGCAGATGCAGTTTAACTTGATGTTTGCAAATTATTTTTCTCGGTATTTTTAACTTGTTCAAAATAGGTAATTCATTTATATACGAATTCCATGCATTCATCTGCTCAGATGGAACATCCTCGTCCCACTGAATTTTAGTTTGCCACAAACCTTGCATTATCAATTTTGCGACTAAAGTTATTGGGCCTATCAGTCCCAATGGGTCAAAGGTAGAGGCGATACATGATAGCATTTGGCGTTTGCTTTTAACGCACGCTTCTAAGGGCTCTACAATGTACTGAAAATAGTCTTGCTGGTTATTCCATGACAACCCTAAAATTTTCTTTTCCTTGGGGTTATCAGTAATAATCATATCTGCATCATTCTCTGATTTCGAACCTATAGAGGGTAGATTCGATCGCCATTTTCGTAAATTTATCCCAGCAGATGCCAAAATGCTGCTTAACTGATGCTTAATAGTGAGACAATCTGCCTCATTTTCGTCGCCAGTTATCAAATCATCCATATAAAAATTGTATTTTAGGATTTGACTGACCTTTCTGTATGCTTCCTGATTTTCCGTTCCTAACTGCTCCAAGCATCTGGTAGCCAGAAAGGATGATGGTCCCAAACCGTAGGTGACAGTATTGAGTTGGTAGTGTCGGATTTCTTCCTCCGGAGAGTCCCTCCAGACTATGCGCTGCAAATCTCTATCCTCAGGTTGCACCAATATTTGACGATACATCTTCTCGATGTCGGCGGTTAATGCATACTGGTGCTTTCTGAAAAATAACAGTTGTGCACATAAATCCTTTTGTAAAACTGGCCCTACCATGAGGGCGTCGTTTAATGATATACCGGTTGATGACTTGGCTGATCCGTCAAACACGACCCTGGTTTTGGTTGTCGTGCTAGACTCCTTCATCACTGCATGGTGTGGCAAATAATAACAAATTTTATCTTTTGGTGGTGCTTCGCACAGCGTCATGTGCCCCAATTCCTGATACTCTTTCATGAATTTTTTATAATCTAGCATCAGGTCTTGATTGGCAAGGAATTTCTTCTCCATATTATAGAATCTTTTTTCAGCCACCTTTAGGGTTTCACCCATTTGATTAATATTAGGCCGCAGCGGTAATCTTACCGCAAAACGTCCTTTCTCATCTCTTTTGTGCGTGTGTAAGAAGCTCTCTTCACATGCTCTTTCTTCGTGGCTTCTATGTTTTACAGGAGCTAGTTCCTCTATTTTCCAAAAGTTTTCTAATTGCTTATGCAATAAATTTAAAGATAAATGACAGGAATTTACTGGCCTTTTTGGTTTCGGAGTGGAGATAGGCCCGGATACAAGCCATCCTAGCTCGGTCCTTTGCAGCGTGAGTCCCGCATCTCCAATCCTCATTCGATCGTTATGCAAGACTTCCCAAAATACCTCCGCTCCTAGTAGTAGATCTATCGGGCTGGTAATGTTGAAGTTTGGATCTGCTAATTGGAGACCGCTGGGGATCTCCGCTTCTTTTCTCTGAAAGGAAATTTGGGGCAGATTACTGGTCACCTCAGGTATAATCAGGCATTCTATCTTCTTTTCGTACTCAGAGTAGCCTGAAGTTATATTTAATCCCACTTTAGATCTTATATTTAAAATTTTATTGTGGATTCCCGTGACAGGAATGTTGACTTTTTTCGTTTTTGAATTTAATTTCTTGACGAATGCCTTACTTATGAAATTCGTTTGAGCTCCAGAATCTAATAGAGCTCTTGCTTGAATTGAGTTTCCTGCATCATCCTTTATGTTGATGATGGCAGTTGACAATAACACGAAATTTTGTTCTACCTTCGCGGCATGATTTGATACTAAAGGCGCTTCCTTCGCGGAAGATGTTGATGCCCTTTCGTGTTTTGATTCCTCCTCCTTCTTAACATGAAGTAAAGTATTATGATTTTCACCATCGCATTTACGGCAATTGAATTTAGACCTGCAATCCTTCAATTTATGACCGGGGTTTAAACATTTTAAACAAGCGCCTAATTTGTGTATTTTATCAATTCGTTCTTTCGGTTTTAATTCCAAAAATTTGCGGCAATAATAAATTTTATGATTATCGTTGCAATGTAAACATTTTAATTTTTGTGCGGACAACGACACCAAAACTTCCTTTTTATAATTATGCGGATTCGTTTTTCCCGGATTAATTCTTTTTTCGTTATTTGCCGAGGCTTCTAGTACTTGGGCCCTTGTATACAAACAACTAATAAATTCTTCGTAGGTAGGTAAATTATTCTTTGTTGGGTATTGTTCCCAATGAGCCCTTGTATTTGAATCTAATTTGCTTGATAACAAATAAATTAATATTACATCCCAATTTTTCGTAGCTATATTTAAGTTATTTAGTGATTTTAAATGTAATTGCGCCTCGTCCAATAGATTCCTTATTGCGACGTGATTTTCTGCCTTTACGTCCGGTAATTTAAACAATGCGTTTACATGATTATTTATAATTATTTTTGAGTTTTCGTATCTATCCGTAAGCATCTCCCAAGCCGTAACGTAGTTATCCGCGTATATCGGTAACGCTGTTATGAGTTTAAACGCTTCCCCTTTCAGACAAGACCGCAGATAATAAAATTTTTGAACGGCATCCAGGTTATGATTGCTGTCTACTAAAGATATGAACGCATCCCGGAACTGCATCCATTCGCAGTAATCCCCTTTAAATTTCGGTAATTCAATTATCGGTAATTTAATATTGTTATTCGCCGTGATTGCAGAATCCTTTTTAGCTAACCTCTCTTTTGCGCTGGCCAATATACAAAAATAATCATTTTCAAAGCTCGCTCGGTCGCCTTCAACATCGTCTGGAGATAATGCCTCTATTCTATCTTGAATTTCTTCAAAATTATCTAGCAAAGGTTCGAAACGCTTTATACGCAATTCTAGTTCGCTTTGCGTCAGTGAATCTTTGTTTAAAAATTCTCTGAACCTTGTCATCTTGCCTTTACAAACGCCCCGTTGAGCGATCAGCGTTTTTAAATCCATTTTGATTAATCAGATGTGTACTTACAATTTACAGAGTTATCCAATTATTTTATCGCAATCACCGTTTAATCACTATTAATCATATAATATACGCACTGATAACTTCCCAAATTTTAGTTATTTACTTCACGAACTGTCACGAGACAACAATAACAATAATAATAATTTACCAACGTCGTTAATCATAGATGAATCCCGTTGATTTTTATTCAATCGCCCATAGAGCATTTCCAACAAAAACTGCTTTATTGACTTCGCGGCTAATTTAAAATAAAAATTTCAAACAAACTTTATAAATCTCGAAATTTAAAACATTGCTGTAGTTTTTGTCAATAATCAATAATTTTGTCAATAATTTTGTCATACCGGCTTGCAACAATTTTTTTTGAGTAATGCACAATATTGATGTCATTGATTTTTTTGCTTTTAAGGATTTTAATGGTAAGGTAGATAGTATGGATATGGATTGGTCACTTGCCCTTTTTTATCGCTGATGGCCTCTGCTGCTTGCTGGATGCTGGAAACTGCATGTTGGCTGTTCCTTTTTTTCAGTGCTGGTTCTTCTTTACTAATTTAATCACTCGCGTTAAATTATCCGACTCGTAGGATCATATGTTTTGTTTTGGAAGAAGGAACTTCATAAAATAATAATGCCGCTTCAGGAAACTTTCAAAGGACTCGTGACATTTTATTTTGCTTTATTCCCAATTACATTGTGAATAATTCCGGAGACCCAAACTACCCAAGACAGACCAAGGATTTTACTGTTACTTATTAAGAAGTTAGGATGGTGAAAAGAGAAGGAAAAAACCTAAACACAGGCCTTTTATATCGGTCTTGTCTGAAGAGAGTTTGCGTCTCCTGACATCTATTGATAATTTCATTTGTTAATTAATTGACTTTAAACAAACCAACAAATCGAAATGTCTGGAGAGGTGTGAGCCTTAGCTAATTTAAATTAAACAACGTCCTTTTGAATTTTTTCGTCGTGTGTATGAGTCTTCAATCTTAAGTATATTCAATGATTTTTATTTCTATTATTATTCAATTAATAAAAACAGCTTTATTTTAAAAAGTTCTGCTATGTAATTAATATTACGCGTGACAGCTGTTTCGCCTTCTGAAGGCATTATCAAACTTGTCTTATATTCAAAGAAATTAGCTCTCAACTTTTTTGTTGACATTTGAGGGTTAATCATCTTTGGCATTTTTGCATTTTATAAAAAATGTCTAAATGTCTGAAATGATGTAACTGTCATAACTTTGATTAATATTAATTTACAAAAGTAGTTAGTGTCAAAAATGCGTAACCTTGTCCAAACCACGTCATTCCCTGATAAGAGCAGATAATTAAGTCAGAGCCAAAAATTACCATGAATTTATTGATAAATACTGCCTTTACTAATAAGGCAATTCTTTTCTTATCTATACATATGTACAAAATAAATCAATTGTTATAAAAAAGAAAGGAGAATATCAAATTTAATTAATTGAATTAAACACGCTACGTACTTATCTTACCAATGTGTTGTACTTATAGTGTACTATTTTTCCATCTTGCATGATGGAGTATTTTGTTTTTATTTTATTTCGTTTTCGACTTTGGTTTTGTTTTAGATTTTGTTCTTGATTTTGTATTTTTGATTTTGTCTTGGTTATTTAGATGTTCTTTGTAATAAAAAATACGTGAAATTCAAAGTAATGTTGATATGCATATTTAAAGTCAATTATCTCAAAACAAGTCTCTACTCTACAAACTCTAGTCAAATTTGGTTCTGACTCAATCAAAGCAGACAGTGAAGATTATAAAATACATACATGACTTCAAAATGCAACACAGCATTAATAACAGAATTCAAAGAAAAAATTTTAACGAAATTTAATTATTTAATGCTTTAATAATGAATCGATCACTGGGAACCGCATAAAACACAACGTTAAAAAAGTTCAAGCTAGGTAAGGTTAGGTTAGGTTGGTTTAGATTTGTGTGTTTTTCCAGTCACTTCTTGAATGTTTTGTGTGGTCTGTGTTCTGTTTCGTCATGGAACCGTGAGCAATGTACCCACTTTTTTTTTTTTTATAATTTTTTTTTTTTTATAGATTTTTAAAAAGGTTTCTTATATCTGCAATTGTGGTTAATATGTACCAAAAGTAGCTAAATATTCAATTTGGGATTTCAATGAGTCCGTTTTGTATAGTGGCAACTCCCATTATAAGTGCATTTATAATGGTTGAGTGACATATGAGAGTGGTAACACCGTACTTTGGTGCGTATTTCAAATGTGCCGGAATTTGGGGTCTCTGTTTGTTTGAATGGGCGAAATTTGATACTTTTTCTTCATGTATTTATTCCCTCTGTGTTTGATAATAAAAACTATGACTGGAAACTATAATTGGACATGGAGGGATATTCATTTGTGAATAACTACATTATTTAAAAAAAGATCTAAATCCTGATTTATCTACTAAAATAATATAAAATTGCAACGAAGGTTCCAGTACTTACATATTTATTAGTTGTGGTTCCTAGTTCCTACTTACCAAATCAATTATTTTTTTTCCACTCTAGTTGTGTGCTAGTGCTATTAGGCAGTTAGTAATACATTTGGTAGTGCAGCTCAATTTATCTATTATATATTTCACCTCAAACAAACTATGAGGGTAATCTCAAAAGCAAGGTCTTTTATTTTTTTAGAAATACAAAGAAACAATATTTTTTAATTCAATTACATTCAGGAGGCCCTGAGAAAAATAATTTTCCTCAATGGGACGTCTATGGGGGATGCTGTGACTTAGCAGGGGTGCCCGAGTTCATTGGGTGTGGTTTAACTAGGTTTTGGCGGCGGATGAGTCTGCACACTAATTTCGAATCGGGAGAGACTGGTTGAGGGAGACCATTTGACTCACCATTTGACTCACGACACATCGCCTTGCACCTAGTAATAATAATAATAATTGAATAATTTGTAGAGCGCCGTTTTTGTGAAAAAAACACCTCAAGGGTGCCGGGACGGATAAATTCGTACGTTCGTTACTCTTAGACCCACTGACCCCCAGATTCCTACCCACCCATGATACATTTTTCCTATCCAGAACATCATCTCATTCATTTTCTTTAAAAGAACCTCCACCTAGCATTTCCAGACGACGTGGACGTAATATTAAAAAAAGTTTATTTTTCACAATAATGTATTAAAGCACAGCCCATTTGACTCACATCCTTAGATTAACAGTAGTACAGTCACGCCCTGCTTGTGCCTAATAGTTCATAGCCTAAGCTTTGATTCATATACGTAGATATTGCGTAGGTATATGGTAGGTCATCTCAATGAATCCGCAAAGCCAATGTCATACCTATGATCTGGGTAAAAAAACAATAATAAAACATGTGTTGCTTTGTACAGGTAATTTGAAAGGGCCAATTTTTTTTATTTATTTATTTTTTTTATTTTTTTATTTATTATATTACATTATATACAATTAAATAGCAAAATAACATAATAACATGATAATATATTTAAAGATAACTGTAAATATTAAAAATGTGTACAAGTGTTATTATGTCTTGTAGGTCAACATAGTTCCTAGCTAGGCAGATTGCCTGTTCTAAGGAACCAATTGCTGATGAAAAAGTCAGACATGTATTTTGTAAAAAAATATTGTTTTTATTTATTTTTTCTAATAAAATATGTACTCAGTTTATATTTAATGTGCCATTTTTAGGTAATCATGTAAAACTTTAAGTGACATTATTTAATAGTTTTTCAGACTCCATCCTACCCAAGTCAATCAACCATTTAGTTATTAATGAACCGATGCAGGACATTTTGCATGTCTTAATATTTAATTCTGGGGGGATTTTATTATACAATTTCGGTCCCAGATATGTATATGTCTTTTGATACTTTGCCGTATTGCTCTCTGGGATCACGAGATCCTTTCTAGTGTGACTTCTTGTGATATATTTATGCTCAATTTTATGAAGATTTTCTAGATTTTTGTGTACATGGATAATAACCCTTTTTATGTAGTTTTGACGAACATCAAGTACATTAAATTGTTTGTAGAGCTGATCGCTAGAAAACCTATTAATTAAAACCGTAAAATGTCTGGAAAGTTTGTGTAACACATAGTTTGTATAATATCCAATGGTATCTCTATCTCGATTAGCGTGAGATGGGAAGTTGGAAAAGAAGAAATGTTTATGGATATAGTAGGTATTTTGAGGAGTAGTTTTCAGTTATTGGTCTAAATCCTTTTAAGCTGGGTAATCGTCTAGAGCTAGAGTCTAGATCGGGAGGGAGTTTATTGTAAGCTGGTTTGCCGCGAGCTTCTCCGAAATCCAAAAGCGCTCTCTCCGAACTTAGATCTTTATCTCATCCAGAAGGTAATCCCGCACATCGTATAATAATTATTGGCTTATTTTAGTATCCATAAAATGCCTTCGCAGGGTGTGAAAGGGTGCGCAAATGCATAAAAGTATATTTATGTATACATATATCTGAGTACTACCAGGACCAGGATGTCCTCAGGAAAACATTTTTTTTAGATTATCTCCATTATGGTGGGTAGGAATCTGGGGTCAGTATCTCCAGAAGTGACGGACGTATGAATCCATCCCACCCACTGGTGCAAGGTGATGTTCTGAGAGAGTCCTGCCGGAGAGGTCAAAGATCTCTCTCAACTAGTGGGCAGATTGATCCACCGCCAAGATAGGTCAAACTGAATAATAAACTGCTAAATCACCAAACGTAGCGAACCATCTATGGCAAAGGTGTTGGTTATGTAACAAATGGTTCCCGGGCGTCGGTATCCAAACCCGCGTCCCAAATTGTAAATATTATCTGTTGTCTGTGTGGAGGGTCAGGAATCTAGGTGTCGGTGTCTCCAGGAGTAACAGACTTATGAATCCATTCCTCCCACTGCGGTGCAAGGCGATGGGTCGAGAGAGTTCAGCTGGAGAGCTTCAAAAAATCTTCCTCAATCAGTTTCTCTCCATCCGACTCGCCACGCAGTAGGTGGGCAAATGCACCCGCCGCCGCCAAGACTTAAAAAATCCATTAAAAGCCTCAATCCATGAACCCGGGAACCCTTGCTTAGTCATTAAACGTAGCTGACTATTGGTAACCTATGGCAGGGGCCTTGGTTATCCAATAAATGGTTTCTGAAGCGGCGGCATCCATATCCGCCTCACAAAGTGTAAATGTATTAATAAATCAGCGCAATTACTGTCAATATTAGAAAGATATCTAGAAATGTAACAACTATCTTTAATACCTGCCCGACGCGCGACGTTCACCCAAAATTCTAAATGAAAACTACGAAATTAACTTGGAATCATTTGATTTGAGAGGCAGTTAAATGGAGATTTCAAAGCTTTAAAGCTCTTGGTGAAAATTACAATGCGATCTGAAAAAAGACAAATTTATTGTAAAATTAATACTCAAACGTAACCAACCAAAGTTCAATTTGTAAAGAAATCTTTTCGAATTCATTATCGCCAACATTATTTGAATATTCAAATATCCGCAGAACTGAGTGCATAAAGACTGAGGCTTACAGTAGAATGCATCTTTGCCCAAACGACGAAACGACAGCTGCAACTTGTCCGAAATCTCGATGCATTTCGTATCTCCGGGCTATTAAAAAAAAACTGCAAAGAATTCTGGCAGAAAGGGTCATTCAGTAACAAAGCCGACTCATCTTTTGAAATCCGAATAAAACTTTTGAATTAGTATTCAAGTTTTTTGATGAGGTGGTTCTAATACTTTAGAATTTTGAAGGGCTTGGAATATTTTTTTTCGGAATAACACGTGCACCACCTTGCTTTTCCGTATCAAACTGTTTTATTTAGAAATATAAATCTCTTTATTATGATTCAGGGACTGAAAATAATGTTCTTACCCATTGAAGGCACATCAAAGTACTTACCTTATTGTAATGTGATAATTTAGTGGACGGAAGTGAGGTATGTCATAATCGTTAAGTTAGTTAATCGATCATAGGGTAGAAGTGGGTGGTTTGGTATATTTATGGGTGGAAGGCTAGACGTAAATTTATTATTATTATTAGTGATGGCTTCATTCTAGCTTCGGCTCGTTTCCGCAATTCTTCGATAATATTTGTATCATTTTTGAAATACTGTTTTGGTTTTAAAAATCAATTCAGTAAGTTATTAAATAAAATGATTAAAATATCACCACACCGAGGAGTGAGCGGGACGGAACACGGAAGTATTGATGTTTCGGTTTTAGCCTTTTTGCAAACGAGCTGAAAACCGTACGGCAAATGTAAAAAAATCGGTGCAGCGAGGAGCCTGCAAAATGTTAATCAAAAGCAGACCTCTGGATATACATAACACGGACCAGGAAGCAGGTACCTGTTAGCAGGTAGGGGCCTGCGGCAGGGGTGTACGCGTAATCGAATAACGTTATAATTAATCGAACGAGTTCGTTTTCGCCGTAAATGTAATTTTTAACAGCGTTTTCAGCGAGGAAAAGTAATTTTGCGTGTTTGATGCTGAAAAAATACCATATATATGGTATATGGCCACCCCACAGAGCCCGAGGTGAAATCATTGCGCATTTGAAGTGAAAAATAACAAAACTTCGCTTTACAAATATTGCGTTATAATTATTATTAAATCAGGATCTACAGACAGACAGTATGGCAATAACTCTGTCCCGGCGACTCAGGATGAAAGGGTAATTTCAATATTATTATATATTATTTTAGTTCATTACACATCAGGCAAGATAAACAACAAAGACTCAATACCAACAGTCCAATAGGGGTGTACTACAACGGTGTTCACATCATACAGATCTGCGGTCGGCGAAACTAAATGCTAAATCACTATTGTCGATAATATTTATTAGGAATTGGTTTACACTATAAATTTAAAAAAAATGCTTTGGATAAAATGACGCTCTTCCTACTATTTCAGTTGATTAGAATTAAAATAAAATTGTTCTTCTTTCGTATGGTGGGGGGGTCAGAGGGGGACATCAAGGTTTGCGAGCCAGTCTAGGGCCTCAGGCGTTGCCCTGTGGACCTCATCAATCCCGCCGGGGAATGAATGGAGCGGGCATTCGTTGACCACATGTTCGGTGGTCTGCACCTCACCGCATTCACACATCTCCGACTCTTTAAGGCCCATCATATGGGCACAACGGCTATGGGAGCACCTTATCCTATTGTTGGCGGACCAAAGTTTGCGAGGCAATGAGAACCCAGGCTGTCTCTCAGTGGGGTCTTGTACGAGATGGGCATTTTCCACCTTGGCCGATTGCCACTCAAGCTTCCACCTATCTTCTGGGGTGAGAGGTGAATGGAGGAGTCTTTCTCCTTCTGTCCAGAAGGGTTTTTGGGACTTTAAGCGGCATGCCGGGTGAGAGACGACATAATCGTGCAAAGGTATTGCGCTTTTTTGCAGCGCCTTCTTGTACTCCCTTAGTGTTGCAATCTCTCGCCTAAAAAAATAAATTGTTAATATTCATATGAACAAAAAAACAACTTGTAAAAAATATAAGTTCATGTCCAAAATTTTCTATGACAGTTTCCATTGATTACCTTTTTTTCTTTCTTATAAAATTATTCACAAAATAAATTAAAAAAAAAAATCTTTTGCGTATGAAATCGTGACCTCTAGACTCTGTCAAGCGATTTTAATAATTTTTGTTATTGTTTTTGGGGTGTTATGCCGTGTTTCGCTACCTCCTTCTTTAGCCAACGTTTCGGACAGCGTTACAGTGTCCATCATCAGGGCAGATGAGCCCGCTCATCTGGGCAGATGAGCCCGGATGGGAAGGAGGTAGCGAAACACGGCATAACACCCCAAAAACAATAACAAAAATACTTTTTGGCCGTGAAAACCTAAAAACATACGATTTTAATAATCTCTATTGAGTATGTACTTACAATGATTTTATTAAATTGGTAGGTTGTTATCTAGCCTACCGTACATTCTAACTGAAAAACGAGATATTAATTATTTATTTTAAATGATAGAGTTAGTAAATACCTACCGATTTGCATAAAATAACAGTAAAAATTAATTATGTGTCGAGCAACAAGATTTGGTAACCCCTCAACCAAATCCTGAACCAAATAATAATCTCAGATTCAATCGACAGGTGTTTCTTGGGCAGATAGTTTCTAGGTATGCAGGCACTGATCAGTGTTCGTAGCACAGTATCAACAGTGGGCTTGGGATTTGTCGCTGGAGAACATTGAAAAATTGTAGGTTACATAATTTAGGTCACTAATTAATTTGTTTTAAATAAAGCATTGTAGATCTACGTTAGTTGTGTCGTTACTGCGTAAGAAATATTTTTATGGATGCACAAAAATATAATTTTGAAAAATATTCTTCGTTTGTTTGATACCTAGCCGATCCTTGGCAAGGTTTGTAGAAAATGATACATTTTCTACGAACCATGGATTGTGGGGCCTTACCTTTTGGTAGGTAGGTACCTACCTAAGTATTTTAGATTTAACTCATGATGTTGTACGATTACGTGTTATCCTGCGTGACAGACGTTTTGATTTTTGGAAAGCTGTTGACATGCTTGACTACCTGTGGCATTGTAGACTAATTTACACCGGCCATTTTTGGGAAATGTCATATCAAGGGCGCGCTCTAAAATATAAAGGCGTCAAGCCCATAAAATAACAAAAAAAACTAAATTTTACGTTGCAAACAAATGGTTAAAAACTCTAGTTAGATCTAAAAACTAAATAAACTAATAACATTTTGATATGATTTGAGATTTTGACGGCCAGAAGAATTATCGTGAATAATTTTTGGGATATTACGTCTGCCCTGGCGTCGGACACTCTAAATGCCTGACTCCCGCGAGAAAAAAACATGAACAATCGCTTGAACAACACTATAAACATTGAAAATTTTGAACAATTCGTATTTTCCTCTCCCGGGTGAAGCGGGAAGGCAGGGGGGGGGGATAAGTTCCTTTTTTTACAGGAGCACCGAGTGGTTGCCGGTTGGTAACGGAGATAATCGAATGAGATTTGGGGTTATGTCAACCGCGTGAGCCTAATACCTAATTATGACTTTAAATTGTAAATAAATACTGTCGTAATGGATGCTTATTTCTTTCGTGAACTCACTTGTAAATAAAGTCTAGGGTCTTATAAATCGGTTTCCGAGACACGGAAGAAATTGACCACTTAAAATAAGTATTCTATTCTTACTCCCTGATAAATAAATACCAAATTAAAAATCGAGGTAGGTAGGTACGTAGTTAGGTATAACTTGAAATCTGCGTAATATCCTTTAAACTTCGTCTACAATCTTATCGCTAAATTTCTTATCAGAACTCGACTTTTGACATTTACCTACGTAAGTAATTACGCATTCGAAATTCTTAAATATTTTTAGGTCATAATAATCGATATTAGTCGGAAATCTTTCCTGATAAATAAACATCTATTAAAATATATGTGTTTTCTCCCTGATGTAGCATTTCTTCTTCATTGGAAATAATTTTAACATTTATGTTAACGCTAAACGTCAAACGTCAAACGTAAAACGTCAACTGTTCAGTGCGTACGCATGGACAGGTCCTTACCACAGGCCACTAACAAAATTGTGTGTGACCGCGCGAACTTTGAACCAATCTTTCAAACCAATGTTTCAACAAACGGAGGAGACGGTAAACAAAAAATGTTTATAGTGTTGTTCAAGCGATTGTTCATGTTCATTTCTCGCTGGAGTCAGGCCTTAATGCTAGCCGAAAGAAAGAGAATGCCCGACACGGCGTAAACCCAAAAAACCCAACCCAAAGAACCCAAAAAATATCAATAATTTTTTTACGTCCTTTTAACATCTTTTTACATCCTCATTTAATTATTTACATCTTCGCGGACCGAAAAGTTTCGCACTTTTACACGAAATTGCCTAAGAAAATGATGTAGAATCACCTTCGTTTGGAAAGTACCCTAAAATTTATGATCTTTTGGTTAGTTAAAAATATGCGCTTGAACTATTGTTCAAGTTGCTTGCATTCGTTTTTCTGTAAGCCGTATTTGTATTATCAGGTCGCAGCGTTTTTAATTTTGGTCTACTCTGATAATATGGTAAAACTAGACTGAATGTATCCATACTCGAATATCTAACAAATTTAATTACATTCTTTTAGCATGTTGAAAAATTACTTACTTAATTTCAACGTGTTCATTTCGTGCAGTTTTCTTGTAATCATTGTCAATGTTTGTGCAAAAATTTATTTAAACGGGCAATCTAGATAACGACGAGCGAATATTTGCATTGTTCGAAGGCGCTGGCATTGTGGGTTCAATTAGGTTGTGGACATAATAATTAGGTTAAACAGACGATAAAGGTTTACGTTTATAGTGTAAGAAGAATATATGACGCAAATGTGAATGGTAGAGGAAGTCGGGGATGTCCGTGTAAGACATGGCACGATCAAGTGAACCAAATACTTGACTTGGAAGTCAGGCCATGTCAAGAGTCAAAATAACAGAAAGGTATGTATGGGACAATTTATAAATGTGAGTGAAGCAAGGAGTGTGGGCCAAAACGGGTTGTTTGGCCGTCCGTCCTACTCTCTATCGGTTATCTACCTACTGGCTAGTTAGTTAGTTTATATATCTACTAATCTACACACATAAGTAAAAATATATTCCATACTACATGCACGTTCATCTCTGGAGTGTTCCGCACGAAAAGAAGTGATAATTTTCAGCCTTGAGCGCTAGGAAATTTTTAAGCGTTCGGTGTAGAAATTTCCCGCCCTCATTCAGAAAATCACATCTTTGAATTTAAACTAACTGCTTACAATATTAGAGAGCCATTGAATGCCCCTATTTTTAAAAGTTTGTATCATATTATAGGGATTCGTAAAAAAAATCGTGAATTCTGCGTTTTATTTAGGTACCTACTTTAAAATCGACGCATGTGGCATTTATTTGGAGCAACAGTAATGTCTTCTTTATGTTGTCTATGACCTAGTTGGTAATCATAGATATAAATTAAAATTCGAACATGCATTTTTTTTAAATGTAAACACATGATCAATGATTTGTAAGAAAAAATAATTCATTAAGTTCGGTTCGCGGAATGTCAATAACAAATAATTAAGAAGAGATGCGGGACATCGCTTGTTAAACTGTGAAGCTACTAAGTTGGCTTTGTGTTTATCGAAGATTCCAAAAGGCGGGAACTTCCAAATCCAAAAAATGTTTTAAAATAGACAGACCAATTTATTGGACCAAAAACCAGTGCGAACAGACACCTTAATTTTTAGAAATCAAGTGATTCACAACCGTGATAATATTATATTTTATTATGCAGGTTTTATAGGTAATACGTAATGAAAAGTTGTATTAATCTACACAGGTTGAAGGTTGTGGAGGGTTCAGATGTTTATAATATAATACATAATTTAAGATGTTTAATGACAACCACCCATAAGTATACCAAACCACCCACCAACCACCGTCCACCGACTATTATTAGCGATCGTCATATACATAAATAAACCAATTATGTCATATATGTATACAAACATCTCACGCACTTGTGCAGATTGCAGATCGCACTGAAACATAATGCAGCGACATCTATAATTTATTTTTGTAAGATTGTCACCCGCGGTGCAAGATACATCCTGTAAAAATAATGCATTATGGTCTGCGTCCTAGCTTAGCGGGTAGGTACGTTTTTTTTATAAATAGAAACACCAAACAGCTGGGCTTGCTGGTTTTATTTACACATGTTCCGTATTTTGTATTTAGGAATCGGATGACAGTTTGTTGACAGTGAAGAACGAATAGTGAATGTTAAAATTATTGTAACTGGGTTGCTAATTTAGAATATTTCGCCCAATTTCCTTTGTTTAAGTGAGTGAATTCATGTATTTTCCATTGAAACTAACTCGATGTAAGTGTCATGTTACGATTATTTCGTAAAATTGAAGTTCTTGGTGGGAAACATCTTTTTGTGCAAAAGCCTTGAGGTGCTAAACATAATTTTAGTGATCCAATATTTCTGCTCCAACCGGTGTCAGGTTGCAAGATTTCTTAACCAAAATTATAACGAAGAATCGGGTCACCTTGAGAATTAAATTAAAACATTGAAAACGAATGTGTTTTACTTTTACTTCGCAATTATTTCATGAACATTAAGCTGCAATTACCTTGTTAATAATTTGTGGTGTAACATACGCATGTTTACCTGTTTCGAATTAAGAATGGATGGCTTCAGTTTCTCTACAATAGCCCAAGTGCTATGTTCTTTTGGAAGCGACGAATCAAAATTTGAGTTTGTGTAGTAATTTTTTACCTCATCATGATGCGTTTTCAAATATCTCGTGGGAGGGTAATTATGTTATTACTTAATTTTTACATATGTGCTACTAACCTATATATTTACAAATTGTTAATTTCTTGTTTGTAGACTTTGTTTCACAATGACTACAAAAATGATCAACATTAAATTCTTCTATCTCCATTTAAACTTCTGAAGCTGGCAGTTATCTTTAGGTTCTCGGCCCTACTCATCTGCGAGCATCTTCTTTTTCTTAATTTCGCTATTTTGTAAAGACCCGTTCGCACTGGGTAAGTAGTTTAGTCGAGTAGCGAGTATATTAGTAACTAAACATATCCGGACACCACAATTTTAGTAGTTTAGTCAGATCTTTAGTAGATTCAATCCGTTTCGTTCTATTTGCGCCCTCCAACACTTGTCCCTGCCCACTGACACGTGCAAACCTGTCGTTTTAGTAGAGTTCATTAGTAGACGCAGATATGTCATCCCGTTGCAGCAAAGATGCTACTCTAAAATTCTTTATTTTTGCTGCTATTAATCTCTTTTTGTATCCATAGTTTATTTATTTTCATCTCACTAATTTATTCTCCCGCCTCTTCTAAAATAAGCATTACAATCAGCTTAATTAGCGTATTTACTTTGTTGCGTTGCAGCCGTCATCTTGCAACGTGCCGCTGACTAATGTACTCGACTGTAATGCGAACCTTTTCGGCCAGTCAAGTAGCGAGTTACTCGACTAAACTAAGTACTAATAAGCCTAAAGTTATTTTATTTATTCATGAGTGTTTAAATTATGGTTTATTCCATGATTTTTCAAATGTTTTTGAAAAAAAACAAAAAACTGCAAATAATATTTATGATAGAATAGATCATATTGACTGACAGTTTTCTTTTGTATTGTGCTCTAATAAAAGCAGAATGTTGAATTAGTTTATACTATCGATGCGATTTAGTTTATTTTTAGAATTTATTATCAGCTGCACATATCACAAAGAAGTGGAACAAGCCTGCCTGCCCATAAACTGGCACAATAAAAAACAATAATAATATAATAATTATTAATATCTTTTCTTGTCAACAAAACTACAGAGTTATCTTCTTTACACTCAATATTATCTGTGTTGTTTATTTTAATGAAACAAACACTTCCATTTTGTTTAGGTTCTTGCCTTATTGTATGTACCTGTATGTATGAACAAATAGTATAAGAAGCAGCATTTAAATACCCGTTTATTGTTCCAAGAACCATATAAAGTTCATCTGCATATTACCAATTATTTTCCTACCCCTGACTATTAATTAATCTACAACATTATTATTTGCAAATACCACTCAGTGTTTGGCGTTCGTTTTGCAAAGAAGCCGATTTTTAGCAGCTTATGTATAAAAAAATGTGCTAACATTTTCTCTTAAATTAAATTCCTACAAGTGAAATATTTGTATCAATGAAGAATACGATTCCTACACATTTTTGCAGCAAATTCTGTGGCTTTATTTTCGGTAAATATTTTTATAAATCTCACGGTATTTCGTATTTATTTTTTTTTTGGTGTATCTTATTTGGCGATAATATTGTAACATTTGCAATAAATATTGCATTTCTTTCTTTGTGGAATCTCGTAACTTTGATGGATGTCATTTTTATTTAAAATGTTGAATGATTAAATGTGATTACAAAAAATCAAGCTGATAAAATTTATTTAATTTTGTTATAAAGTTAGGGGATTTACCGGCAATACACAATAATATCTTTGATAAACTGATTACAAAACGATTGCAATTGTTTTGAAACTCGGTTGTCTCAGATTGTTTAAACCGGTTGATAGCGTTACACGTATTTGGAAGATGTCAAGTTATCGGGAATATTATTCTGTCATGTGTAGTGCTTCAGGTAGTGTGTCCACTTTTATAGATTCTTCAGTATTCAAACTTTGTTACTGTATGTATGCAATCCAATATTTTACACTAAATTAAAAGCATTATGTATACAAGATCAGTGTTGCCATCTTGGAATCTATTTTCCCGCTAAAACTAAATTTCAAACATCCCGGGAGAGAAGGGTGTAGGGGTTGAGAATTTCAAGAATAAAAATTTCTCCACAATTTTCGTATTTTGGTATGGCTAGGAGATGTTAGCTATTTTCGCCGATAAAATGATGTACTTTGTTCTTTTATTCGATTCCACTAGGAAGTCCGTCATCCTGTAAATCCCGTTAGTCTCAAAATTCTCCCGTTTCGAGGGCACTTTAATCCGCCAGATAAGACAGGAAATCTGATGGCAAGACTGTACGAGATGGTTTATACAAAAAGAATTATGTATTAGTCCCAGCGAGTGGCTGTATGTGACTTTATCATTCTGGTATCTTCTGTCTTTCGTTTTCATCCAAGACGTGTGAAAAGGTGGAGAACAATCGTCGATGATGTATCTATAAGCTCTTACTGGGACTACTGTATGTGTTTTTGAATACTTGGTTAATAAATAAACAAATTCAGAAAATTAAGCGGTGTACACTTGTGTTGTTTTAGGTTGTAGTTTCTAGACCACAATATAACAATTACACCAAGTCCGTGGACATCTTCAGTTTATCTTTAAACAAATATAAAATATTGTTACTGAAGCAGTTCAGTTATGTACAATAAATATTGTATTTATTACCATTCATATGTAAAAGCCCTGAAAAGGGGCGTTGATCAATAAATAAATAAATATTTATGAATAATTGATTACTGTTTTGCTAAAGAATATTATTTTCCATACTTTGCCACTCTGACAATTGAATTGCATCGATAACGATGAGCATTATTTGAAGATTATCTATTTCACCCAAACTCTCCATAAAACAGTTCACGTTTGTTTATTTTGCTAAAAACAACAAAATACTACAGAGTGTACAAAATCTTATTCAGCTACAAAATGCATAGAAAATCTGTTAGTATTTTTGATTGCATCGGAAATGATTGATTTTATTAAGAAGGCCTGGCCTCTAGAGTTGTTCTCCCAACAATGGGTAGCCCACTGGATATCTTCCCACTGGAATGCACTATTTTCACTGGAATTCAATCTTCTGGCATTTCTAAAACATGACACCAGGCACCTCACTTGCAACTTTTCTATGAAGAGTAGTAGGGGTTTGCGTTCGATGTTTAACTTATACGTAATTATTTGGGAATCCTAAAGTTATATTTTTGTTTTCCAGAATATGAGCTAGGAAACGACAATCCAATGGGAGAGAAAAACTTATCTTTCAACATGGACCACGAAGCGGATGAGATTGTCGTATTCCAACAGTCGGATCTGTTCACCAGCAGCTTTCCCGTCATGGACGAGATCAGGAAGCAAGGGAAGCTGTGTGATGTCATCTTGAAGGTACTGATTTCATGTCCACCTTTATATTTGTGGCACCAACTTGCCTTAAATTACTTCTGCTCATTACTACCTCTAAATTGTTGCCTCCTGCTTTAGTACTGTAGGATTGCAACATTATTTGCTATTAATCTTACCACATAGATAATAGAAGCAAGGGAGATGAATCATGGACCATGAACCATGAATATTGTTCACCCACTACTGCAAATCGCATATATGCACGGTGGCATCTCTTTTTTTCTATTTACACTAATCTCTTAACTTTCATTGGGTCTGTCGCTTTGATAGTCCTTGCAGTTTTGGTCATAGCTTGGCAACAGTCGACACGCTTCTATGCCACATCTACCTTTGTTACTCTTTACATGTATAAAATATTGTCCTCTGTTAAAAATGCATTTATTTATACTGGGTTTTACAGATGTACTCACTTGCGTGAGAACAATCCAGTTATAAAAACTCAGTTCAAACATTTGGTCGAAGGTTCGTACACAAATAGGTACTTAAAATTACAAAAACCTGCTCAGTCAAAGAATAAATAATATCTACATAAATAATACAAAACTTCACAAAAACTCACTCAAATGACAAATACAAAGAGAGGCAAGAGGCACAAGAGAAACAAAATGATTCACAAGTGATACATTATATAATTAGCTGAACAATTATATATTATAATGTATAATATATAAATAGCAGAATATTTTTTCTGAATCCTTATAAATTATCAACGAAAATGTCTACTTCAGAATACAGAAGAGTGGAAGATACTCTCAGTATTGCCCTGGTGTAAGACCACCATTCAGAATTGAAAAGTTACTTGAAATGGCTTTGGCCGTGTTTGGTGACCAGATCTGAATAGCCAGGTACTTCCCACCTTCCTCTTCCCCATCTCCTTCCCCTCCCCACTACCTTCAGCCTCACAACATACCCCGATTGGGGATGCCATAGTCTCACTGACTCCAGACGGGAGCAGTTGGGACTCTTGTGCAGTGTTCAAATAAAAAATAAGAACTGTCTTATTATATAGTCGCAACATTTGGGTCAGAGGGCTAAAATAGGCAATATTATGTTTAAATGTGTTCAGGTGAAACATGCTACGGTGGCTTAAAAAAATCTCTGTTCAATATCAAATTAAATAATTGCAAAATTATTAAATTTGTTATTAATCAAATGGCTAAGTAGACGGTCTTCGTGTCAATAAAAAATAAATTCAGTTATGTTGGTAAAAATCAAACAATTATAATATTAACAAACCAGAACAATGAATGTGTGACTACTGAATAATTTTTGTATTTTCTATTTCTATTTTCGGGCATGTTTATATTTTTACATGTAATATTTTGGCCTTCCTGTACGAATGTAATTATTTTGCAATGAGCAATGAAATACGGAGATTATTAATAACAATAACCTTCGGATTGATCAACTATCCTTGCGAATCTACTTATCATTTATTTATGCATTAATAAATTAAAAAAACAGTCAGACAGGCACATTAATGTACATCACGTACCTCTTCTATTTCCGAATTTCAACTGAGATTATTTAAACTAGAAACAAAATAAAATGTTGATTCTTGGTGCATTGACAAAAAATATTGGCACTTGATTTTATTGGTCCCTGATAAAGAAATACCTACACAGCATATCTGTTTTTTGCATAATGTGGTTCGATACTATCTGACAAATCAATTTTATAGCTATCTACTAATGCCTGATAGGGCTGTCACACTTTAGATAACCCGTTAAAATTAAATCCGAGCACATTAAAAAGGGTCATTCCAATTACAAATTTTATGAGTTTTTTCTCTTGCATCATTACACCTTTTAGCAAATCATTTAAGTTAATATTATTTTCAATTTTTGATTTTAATGGTGATTTAAAATCTGCAGTTTTTTTTACTTTTGATATACTGGCCCCCTTCTCTCTGATCATGATGTAATTAAATTATGTTTGTAAAAAAAAAAAAGAATTAATTTAGTGTTTGTTAAAAATTATTTACAAGGGTACATGTAATGTTTACATGGCTGTAAAAATGGTGGGAGTATCTTTTCGGAGGATTTGTTTAGGTTTTTTATAGGTGGTACGTTCATTTACGTCATACTGGGTGAGGCAGTTGATAGATGTATTATCGTGGGTGGGAATTCCCGCATAAAATGTTTCCGCGAGACTTAAGATGTGTTTTTTTAATATGAGGACTTCCGAGTCAGAAAAAAATGATTTTCCAAATTTCACATAAGTAATATTAGATAAATGTCTAAAAAAAATTCCCGCCTTATTTCCTGACCAATTTTCCCAAAAGATTTTTTTTTTAACGAAGAAGAAACAGCTATATTATGTAAACCGCTGCAAGATGCAAGATGCATGGTTTTTTACTGCACTGCATTTTTTCGTTGTACATATGTGATAAATTCTAAAGGTTAAGCACAGAGATGTGCTCAGCTTTGGACAGCCCTGTCACATGACATTATCTGGTGCGTGTGTTGTTACATGACATTGACGCATTCTCACAAAGTTCAAACCGATGTTATCGCCTTTACAACATGCAACATGAAACTTGAGCGCTTGTAACACACCTCATTTCACATTGTGTTGGAAAATTGATAAAGTAATGAATGTATTATAGGCTTTACGTTATAGGCTGTAGGCTGTAGGCTGTAGGCACACCATGTGAGGAAAAATAACACCAGAACCTGAATGAACTGATTTGTCATAATTACAGAAAAGCAAAAACAATCTTACGGGCAAAACGCACAACTTTCATTGGCTCCCCTGTTTTGACAATCGATGCATTTTGCCATATCTTCTTTTGTTTCTTCCATCTACGGTTTTAACAGAATGAATTTTTCTTTGTGAAATGAGGCATACATATTCGAGTTTTCTTTTCATTAATGAGACAACATTCTCAGGTAAACTCAAATAACCTGACAATATTTGAAAAACTCCTACTACCATCATTGTAAGTGGAAAATGTTGCTTGTGCATTTATGGAGGAATTGAACCCCTGACCCCTCGGTGGGAACCCGACGCATTTGTTAACTTAGCTAATTACCAGTCGAATTATTAGAATTATGAATAATTTTACTTACCATTATTACACCAAGTTTCATGTGACTAGGTAATTAACCACTAGACAATTAGACAATATGGTTTCATGTTAGTTAGAAACATCTGTCAGATTAACGATTTATTTAGAAATGCTCCTGCATGACATTCAAATTCAAACAGATTCACTGCTTTTAACATGCTTCAAAACGAAATACCGTTTTTGAAAGTGGATGAAAGACTAAAGGAAAAAGGAAATTTAAAAAAAAATAGCTTTCCTATGATTTTTTCTTGTAAAATTTATTTACCACTTTATACAATCAAAAACACATTTAATTAGACAAACGTATTATAAAGATTTCGGTTTTTGTATTGTATAAAAAAATTTGGCAAACCTTTACCGGGTGAACAGTTTGACCGTTTTTGTAATACTTTTTTGTTAAAACTTTAAATGCAAAGATAAAGCTTGGTGTTCTCTCTTTCTAAAACTGTTTACATCTGTTTCTGACCATAACAGAAAAGGAGATAGAATTTACGAGTAAGTTAGATTGGTGATAGATATACAGCACTACATGACTCTACTGATTTTTTATGTTTTGTGATGAATAATGTACTAGGTGATCCCAGTGGTTAATGAAGTATTGTTTTAAAGGTTGCAGATATCAGCATCTCGGCTCATAGAATAGTTCTGGCTTCCACTGTTCCGTACTTCCATGGGATGTTCACCAATGACATGGTGGAGAGCACCATGAAGGAGATAAGAATGAAGGACATCGATCCATCGTAAGTGACATTACCACCTACTCAACACTTCATAATAAATTGTAGTGTAAAGATAACACCTTACTTTTCTCAATTTTTACTTTAAAAAATTGGTTGTCTATAAAGTCGGTTTACGGACGATAATTTTACATGATAACGTCGTATAATAACGATGGAGTGGAAGAGAGATTGATGCGTCACAAGCCGAATGCTTAGGGCGAACGCTTGTTACGCGCTCTCGCTTGCACGTTCAGCTCAGGCGGAACGTGACAATGAGTCATGCTTTGTCGTGAGTGCAGCCGGCGTTCATCGATTTATAAGACGTTATCACGTCAAAAGATTGCAGAAATCATTAAACATTTACTTTACACTTTCTATGCGGCTGTCGCTATTGAGATTCATGAAGTTTCACTAAAACACATACATTGCATCAAAATGTGCCGTGTGGTGTGATCCGGCATTGAAATGGTTAAAATTTGCTTCATTACAATAATGTCATAATTTACAAACTTTATAATGTAACATGACACCCCAAGTAAACCAACTTAATATTGTGTTACTGGAAATGTTGGATTATTGTAGTTATGTAAGAAAATTACAAATCTGATATATGTACATATATACAATTATGTGGAAATAAAAAATTGATGCGTATTACACATTATGTTTATAAATTAATATAATTTTTATTTTAGTTTTGGTGAGGATTTTCAAAATAGAATTTTGTTACCTACATGAATTTTATAAATTTCATCAACTCTGATTTATATAATGCTAGTAATGTGTTAATATGTCTTGTTATCTTTTGCCCAGTTGGAAGAAGTAATTAATATTAACTGAGCTCGTATTTTGTACTGAGTATAAGTTTCGTTTTGAAATTTATTTGCAAACATTATGTATGAGATATTGGCCTTTGGAGACAGTCTTTGTTTAGGATTTTCGCAATGCCTCAGCACACCGGTCATACAGACTTCGGCTAATGGCTGATCATAATATCAACCTCCATCATGTCTCAACAAATTAGCCAACATCTAGAGCTTACAATGTATGCATGCATTTGTATACTGGAGTGCTAGAAGCATCCATATTCAAAATGTAGATAACAGTGATACTGTTAATTTGCAAAACTCACTCTGAAATTTTTCGCAAATCTTTAAATGTTGAAAAACACTTAAGAACATATCTTATATACTAAATATCAACATAATTATACATTATTCTTTTGATATCCTGCGAAAATTATGAATTATTTGTTTATTTTCAATTTACTAATATTACTTATTTACTATTACTAGTGTTTGCCCAATGGTCGAAATTCGACCATAATTAATTTAATGTGTAATGTTTTTTTTATTGATTTAATGTGTTTTTTATGCATAATTTAAAAAAATATTAGCATTCTGCACTCCTTCTCTATATAAACTATAAGTGTGCAAAATTTCATACTCCTCCGTTGGCGCAATTTTCGTAAAAAAAGGGTACAAAGTTTTTGCTTCACATATTAACCGTTTGATTGCCGATCGTCGACTTTCGTCGATTCGTGTTTTAACGAAGATTGCCGATCGTCGATTTCCGTCGATTGCGTCAGTCGTGCTCTGATTCGCGCGTACGTCGGGTGTGGTGCTGCGGCGATGGTAAATATTATTCTAATATTATCTTAATAGTTGTAAGATCGTAGTAAACCGTTTAAATTTCAGATTCATTTATTATTTTTTTTAAAGAATTTATGGGGTTTTAAAAAAAATATATAGTTTCATAAAAAATGATGTTTTTTTGGCATTTTACAAGAAACTGTATGCATTTTTTGGCACTCAAACGGTTAAAATATAGAAGATAAAATATAGATATTATTATTTTAGTTTCAGAACCAGTTGAAATTTCCAGAGCGGGTTTTGCATTTCACAACTCATTTATTATCTCAGAGAACAGATGCTATAAATAGTGTTAGATGTTGATCGTAGCTTCAATTCTCTGTTTATTTTTGGTAAAAAAATAAATCTCTTTATACAAATGACCTATTTCCTAGCTGCTGTGTAATCTGCTGTGCATATCTTTCTGATATTACGATATTCATTTAAGAAACATGTTGTTGCACAGATATTTAACAGCACGGGCATAATAATATGAAGATGTATATTTTCAGGGCACTTGAAAATCTGATAAACTTTGCTTACACCGGACGCATTAAGATAAACTTCTCTAATGTGCAATCTCTCATGGTGGGGTCTGCCTACCTTCAACTCAACCAAGTGAGAGACGCGTGCGCTGACTTCTTGAAACATCGGTACGCTTCAACTAATATTATTATTTTTATTACTATTGTTAATTATCTACATTTATACATATTCTCTGCCCAACATTTACTTCATCTTCTAAATCATTTTCTACACTTACTTTTCAATCATATTTCTCCCGTAGCAGAACGGTTATAGATTTGGAATGAACTGCGTAAAATGTATATTAATCAACATCATCATATCATATTAAGAATGCAAGGCTGATGGAAATGGTTTGTACATGTAGAGTTAAGGGGTTAGGCCACCCTAGAGGCCGAAAAAATAGGCCATTTTAGGATTTTTTTTCCAGAAATACTACAAAATAAATCGAGATTCCAATATAAAGTATTTATTGTTTGTATCAGTGACTGTATTCAAAAAATTTTTTGAAGCGAATAATTTCAAAATGGCGGCTGTACAGCGTATTTCCGATGACGTCTCCGTTTTTTTAGGGCCCGCGGCCGGAAACGCAACTCCTGTAATTTTTGAATTATAAAAATATTTTTTTTATTTTTTAATTTTAAATAGTAACTGCTATAGAAGTACGTAGGAGTTTTTCAATATATTAATTTTTGGCCAAATGGCGCACTTCCAAAATGAAAAGTTAAAAATTTGCCTAAAAAATCATCAGGAAATTGTTAATAACAAATGAATTATACAATATAAAAAAATCCTACTTACTTCTATAATGTATTTCTGCAGATATATTCAAACAAGTAAATCGGTTGAAAATTGTCAGTTACGTTTCTGGCAAACTTAAAAAATGCTGTTTTGAGATACACGTGTTTAAAGTTTTGAGTAGTAGTAATAATTTTGCAATACCTTCAATCTGCGATGCCCGCACCATACAATTGGCTTTCTAGATTATCGTCCTGCTCTTGCTTTTCTTTTCTGCTTGATATTAAAGCGATCCTTGTGTCTTTTATCCGTTCAGATAGCGATCTCTCTGAATGCTTTATGCGCTGTTTGTCGATTACTTATGCACTGTACTAAGTACTAAAATTCGAAAATCGAGTACTTAGAGATTTTTTCCGACCATAATCTTTTGGGACATCATTTTTGAGGTCTTAGGGGATAATTTAAAAAAATAAAAACGATTTTCCGAAAATCCTAGGGTGGCCTAACCCCTTAATGAACAAAGAAAGGATGGTAATAGGAATATATGCCGTGAAAGTGAATGGTAGAATAAGTTGGAGAAGCCTGAAAAGGACATGGCACGATTAAGTGAATCAAATACTTGAGTGTTGTCAGATCAAGAGTCAGAATAACAAATGTGAGATGTATTTTATTATTACTCCAATATTTTATTATGCAACAATCCTTAAATGTTTCAGATTGTTAATAGCAACAAATTCAATACACACTGCCTGTAACTACTTTCATAGTTCCTACTTACTTCTTTTATATACGTGGTTGTTGTGTACCTTTTACTTTTATAATAATAATAACAAACTTACGTACACTTATAATAGCAGAAAGAAAACTTTAAATTACATTTACAGTTGCAGAAAATTAGCTATTTTTATATTAATTACTAAAAAATGTTTTACACCACTGCCACCGGTATGTTTCTAGTACTTGCACTGCACTGGAATCATGTTTTGAGTAGTATTGTGACAATAATTGCTGAATTGTATACTGTAAGGCCGAGCCCAAATAGGAAACTGCTTGTTGTACAACTTATTGAATACTTATACCTACTTGTTTATGTCTTTCTGCTCAGTTTATTATTTATGTACTATATACTTGTTATGATGCTCCTGTACAACTTACCAATGTTATATGTAAAAGCCTTCAAGGCGTAAATAAATAAATAAATGTTGTATGAATGTGACTGAAGCAAGTACCAAGACAGAATTTTGTGGCGGGCCATCCTCCCTACCTCTTCCTTCAGAGAAACAGCGACATGGTCAGTTAGCTGGTTTTATTTTGAAGGCATAAGTTCCCTTTGTTAATACTCAGTAAACCTACATAATTGTTTTTCCTCCTTTTTTATTTTTTTGTTTAAGGTTGCCTTTCCTTAAGTTTAATACATTACTTACTATGTTATGCTTGAGCAGGTTCCACCCGCACATAGTGATTGGCATCCGCCAGTTTGCCGACACCCTGGGCTGCACGGCGCTGGTGGAGGCGTGTGACAAGTTCATTGACTGTAACTTTGCGGAAATATCCGTATCTGACGAGTATCTGAACATCAACCTTGAAGAACTGATGGACATTGTACAAAGAGACGAACTTCACGTACCGAGGTATGTATATATTATAATCTTTCTGCCTTCCTTTATTGTTTATTTATATCTTTCTTAGCTCAAAAACTTTCAACTGTCCCAGTAAATCAATTTTTAAAAAATCATCGTTGTCTTTACGTTGGAACATTTTTTAACCTTCTACTGCTGACGTAAATTTTTAAAACTAAAACTGCTGACATCAGTATTTCTACAGTTTTTATGTCGAGAAGTTGACAAACAATTGCCTTTCCTGAACAAATCACATATTTGCTAGCAGTATCCCCCAGTATTAAGTTTTCAACTAGATTTTTACAAAATTTTCACAAAAACAACAAATATACGTGACTAATGCGTACCTATTTATTTAGCCCCCTATATAATAATAAAGATGATTGGGTTGTTTATATAGCGCCATTTTTGTGACTCTTAACTTAATTCAATAATAACTCAATTTAATCTTTTGTGCGCCGATTGGGGGTGATAGACACAATAAAAAAATCATTTCTCTGAATACAAGTAGCTATTGTGGGGAAACTACTTATGCAAGATTATGTATTTATGCATATTATTATTTTTGATAAATGTTTAAAACGTTATGTATCTGGTAAGATGGCACGATTTACAAAAACATACTTTGCAATAAACAAGTAAGCAAAAATCAACTTGCTTATGGTAAAAAATTTTTGTCGGCACCAAAGAGTTAAGTTATTTAACTTATCACTTAGGCTTATAGCTATGTTATGACTTACAACTAAGATTTATAACTGATTTAGGTACAACTAAGACATATAGTTGACTAAGTACATACTGAGACTTATAACTAGTGACTTACA
Organism: Glyphotaelius pellucidus; assembly: GCA_936435175.1. Taxonomy (NCBI): domain Eukaryota; kingdom Metazoa; phylum Arthropoda; class Insecta; order Trichoptera; family Limnephilidae; genus Glyphotaelius; species Glyphotaelius pellucidus. The sequence goes on along the minus strand of OW386551.1, from coordinate 35,981,403 downwards.
TCAAAATTATTAAGCCCGGCATCGAAAGTAGTGAGGTGGTTACAAAATGGGTAGTATCTACATAATTCAGTGATTTATTTAGTGATGTAATAACCATGTTTCTCTGGTTTCAGCGAGGAGGCTGTGTTTGAGGCGGTGGTGAGATGGGTGCGCCATGACTCCGACACCAGATCTGTCCACCTTTCCAAGCTGCTGTCGCGGGTACGTCTTCCCCTGATGACCCCGCACTATCTGGCCGACAGAGTGGCTACTGAGGACCTGGTGAGAACTTCACATCAATGCAGGTAAAACTCATTCGTACATATAATTATTTATTCAAAGGTAATTTTTTATAACATTCAGAAAAACATGATCTTACTGGGGTACCCCATTCTATAAGTCACACTGTGTACATGGTTTTGTGTAAGCATTATAAATTAGGTAAAGTTTTTTACTGTAATAATGTATACATACTGCTGACTGATTGATTTTTGACAATCTTTACTGTATCGATGCCGGAAGTTGCGATGTTAAGCAATCCCTGTAAACGTAACTTTCAATTCAGATGTTTATCTATGCCCGCATTCTATCTCTGCCAATTTGAAGTCCGTAATAATTATACCTACTGGTTGCTTGGCTAAAGGCTTCTACCAGATCCAGACGACAAATTTAATATTATATACATGTTATTGTCAAGGGTTTATTTAATTTGCCTTTCGTATACAAGTCCTCGGGGAATATTTCATATCGCTATTCCGGAATTATTTGAAAGAATGTATTGATGAAATACTTGTGCTATGTTTATTAAAATCGTTATTATCATTTATCGTGGACATTCTTTGTGAGTTTATTACGTGATATAATAAATGTTAATCAATTTAAAATTATTTTTTTCCTGGGCACTATGTTAGATAAATTATTACATTTGCATTAAACGCATTGTGTTTCAAAACATAAATTCTCTAAAACACAAAACAATTGCAGCGTAACATATACTGGTCGCAAATCTCAAAAGAGAAATGATTTTTTTTTATGTTAACAGCTCTAATGCGTTTTCATATTAACCATTTTAATAAAATATTTATTTTTATTCCAGCGAAACGAGATTGTCAAATGAAATTTCTGAATTCACAATTGCTTTAAAAATCATTGCATAATCAGCCTAAAATGAGAACCGGCGCACGGTTCTATATTACACCAATCGTCTATTGCACCTACGCGCCGAACAAGACCGTTTGTACCGATGCGGAGAATTTGAAATGAGCTGAAAAGGAAACCTTTGGCCGCTTAAATCCTTGCCCATGATAAACAAATTTATTTAACTATTTTTAGAGTGGACTATTTGAGAGAGGAATGAATGGAGAATTTTCACAAATGAATTTCGGTTCTGTATCATGCTTGTAAGCAATACAGTGAGGACTCAAACCTTAAAACGACTTATGACGGCTCCCGTGTAAGAGGCAAGCACGATGAAATGACTTTAGATGCTTCCCCCCCTCCCCTGAGGATCAAATATAATAAATTAAAAATAAAAGAAAAGACAACCTCATTCAGAATAACTTTCGTAATAAAAAAATTCATTTCCGACTTTGGGAAATTTATATTAGATTGGGTAATATTCCCAGCTAACTCATTACTTATATGGGTGGTCAGAGCCGATATGTCTTTGGATTGAAAATAGAATTGCTTTATACTATTTATAGGGACCTGTTGGACGAGGCTAGAGACTATCACCTGATGCCCGAGAGACAGTTCCTGATCCAAGGGAACCGCGCCAAACCTCGCTCTAGCGCTTGCATCACGGGGGTCATCTATGCTGTCGGGGGACTTACCAAAAATGGTAAAATTGTGCTTCCCATCAATGATATTACAAACACGTTAAATACACATTATTGTCTCAATAAATTAACACAAAATGAGACAAGTAACAAACACACTTATATTTCCAGTAAATTCTTAATTTGAATGTTTACTAACATACTTTATACAATTATTAATCAATCAATAGTTTTTTTTCAATGTAGCATGTAGATTTAGTAGATAGATATATAATTATCAATAATTATAATATAATAATTATATATCTATCTACTAAATCTACATGCTACATTGAAAAAAAAAATATATATATATATATACTTAATAGTATTATGTACACTACTTATATTCATATTGTAATTGAACACTCTGCTGACAAACTGCTTAATTGCAGTTTAACAGGATATGTAGTACTTTTGAAGAACAATAAATAATAAAAATTTATTCATTTACGACAAAGAAAGACATTTCAAATAATATGCGAGTATGAATGAAATAGATTTAGGAGGGTTTAAAAAAAATTATGCGATCGTCAGCACTGGTGATGGGTGCTGGGTGCCAATGTGACGAGACAGATGTATGAATTTTGTAGACTGGACATTTCGAATCTCGTTCTCACGACAGACAAATAGAGATTGTAGATAGATATCTGAAATCTAAAGTAGGTTATCATTGACCGGTTATCGGAGACTGATACGGAACCGCTTCTTTTTCCAGATACTTTTGAAACAGATTCCCTTTGGCGGGAAGATTGATTAGTAATCAATTGGTAATAAGTTCCATATTTATCATCGATATCTGATAATTGAAACCGCGGTGACAGTCCTTTTGGTTTCAGCTTAACCACCTCTATTTTTGCATCGTGAGAATGAGACTTGATATGCTCGGTCTACACAAATTCACATCCACGGCGTGGTCTGCCTACAGTACCTATTACCTACCTATACGTCAAAAGTAAGTACTCAATCAAAGATCGGGTACTCAGGGTCTCAGTTGTGACGGATACTTTCGGCGGCCGGCAGCGCCTGCGTTACATTTTTTCCAGTAAAAATTAAAAAAAAAAAATTTATTGACATTTAAAACCTGCTAAACTACTCATGTAGTTTGTCAGCAGGTACATAGTGACAACATATTTATGCAACAAAATGTTGATTTTAAAAAGGTATACATGTATGATGTTTATGAAAAATTAACAATTATATAAATTGGTTAGATTACAACGGTATAGGTAAATACAAATATGTTAGCAATATAAGCCTTATAATAAATATGTTAGCAATACGAGCCTTATAATAAAAAATACAATTAAATGTAATATGAACAAAAATGAATACAAAACAAGTACATGGTTTCAAATATGCGAGGTATTACAAAATTACATTTCATGACTTTCTATTTCCTTAGAATGTGGATTCCAATTATGAATACAAGGGTTTCAGTAGGACATCAATATAAATCATCAGTATCTAATAGCCATTTCCTTAGATTGTATTTGACTTTAGCAGTAAAAATGTTACTATTTTTAATTGTCTTTGGTTTACCGAATTCAAAGTACAAAAAGTACCTTATCAAAAAGTGGGTACTATTGCCCCAAAAACATCGCCAATGGGTCGTGTAAAATGATCGATTGACCGAGCTTAATAGATAGTTTTGTACAAAAATCTACCCAGATTGTCAAAACACGACGGCTTCCGTGGTCCCGAGGCAAGACTCTCGACTCACAATCTGAAGGTCGCGGGTTCGAATCCGGCGTGCGCAAATAAATTTTATTTGATAAATTTGTGTTATTTCACAATTTATTCATTTAAAATAATATATAGTATATTTGCGGCACGTTCCAGAGTGGAAGATACTATCAGTATCGCCCTGGTGTAAGACCACCATTCAGAATTGAAACGTTGCTTGAAATGGCTTTAGCCGTGTTTAGTGACCAGATCTGAATAGCCAGGTACTTCCCCACCTTCCTCTTCCCTATCTCCTTCCCCTCCCCACTACCTTCAGCCTCACAACATACCCCAATTGGGGATGCCATAGTCTCACTGGCTCCAGACGGGAGCAGTTGGGACTCTTGTGCGGTATTTCATATAAAAAAAATTTTAACAAATCATTTTTTATTGCTTTACTATTATTGGGCAGCTTATTTAGGGGAATTAGAGAAATCTAGAATTCTAATAAGAATGGATTTTACCATTACGTTTCGTTGACTGTGATATTTTAAAATCTCTTTAAATTAACCATAAAAACAAGACTTTCCGTATTCATAATGCATTTTAATCATTCAAGCTATCTTCCAGGTGACTCCCTCTCCACAGTAGAGGCCTATTGTCCCTCGGTGGGGCGCTGGAACCCGGCAGAGCCCATGAGCACGCTTCGGTCCCGCGTGGGCGTGGCCTCGCTGCGGGGGCGCCTGTTTGCCCTCGGGGGCTACAATGGGGCCGAGCGCCTGTCCACTGTGGAGGCCTACGACCCCGTGACGGCCAAGTGGGCAAGGGTGGCGCCTATGAGCTGTAAGAGGAGGCAAGTACTGACTGGTTCTGTGACAAAACAGACACTGAAGAAAAGTATGAATAAATAACAAACCTAACCTAACCAATACTTCTGTCATGTCCTGTTTTATCTGGTTACCATTCTGACTTTTTGTAGCCCCATAGGAAGTATGTATGGAAGTCATCGATGAAAAATTTTCCTTTTCACTTATCTTGTTCAAAAACGAAAGTGACAAGATACTTTAATTATGACTTCACAAACAACCTCCCTCTAAGACTGCTGTCCCTCCCGAACTCTCTATAAATAAAGTTATAGCAATTGTGAACTTACAAACCAAAATTATTATTTTATCTATACCTTATTATTAAACTATTTGTTTGCTTTGACGTCACATTTGAGTAGAAAATAAAGACAATAATTATTTTGAAAATGTTTATTGCGAAAAAATAAATTTTTTGATTTGTCTTAGGTTTAATGTATTCACTATTGCGTGTTATGTGCTTACGCAGATTACTTACGCCGCAGGTTGGTACCGATTAGCGTCGGTAATCGGAGTTGGCTGCCTGGTTTCTGCAATACGTCCACGCCCTAACTGTCGGAACCTCTGTGACCCTTCCACTCCCGGCTCCGCTTAACACCTTTTACGAACCGCTGCTATTTTGTTCTTACATATTTTATACTTATTACTTATTCTTATGACAGACACTTAACACTTTTAGTTATCACTTGTATTTTATCAATAAATTATGTACTTACAACTTACAACATGGTTACTTCTCTCTGGAGCTCAATGTATCATTTCCAGGCAAGAATGCTGTAAATTGCAAACATCCACAAAACTAATGTGATTGTTGATAGTTTTAAAGAATTTATGTTGAATTTGTATTGAATTGGAATTGGTACAAAATTATTATGTACCTTTATTTACTCTTTTTTATAATTATTTACATGTTTTGAAAAATATTAATAATAATAAAATATTAGTACGAATACTTGGAGCAGGTGGATGAGTTTGTATATTTGGGAAGTATGTTTACGAGAGATGGAAAGACTGATAGAGATATCGAAAGACGGGTAAATACTGGTAACTCCATTAATGGAGGACTGAACGCCGTTGGCGCCAACAAAAATCTGTCAAAAGAAGCGAAGCTAGCCGTCCATAATGGAGTGCTGGTACCTACCCTGATGTATGGCAGTGAGGCATGGAACTGGCAGAGAAAGGATGAAAGTAGACTGAATGCTGTAGAAATGAGATCCCTGAGACGTATGTGTGGTAAAACCATGTACGATCGTGTGAGAAATGTGGAGATCCGCAAAGAATGCAAGGCTGATGTAAGCGTTATGAGTAAGATTAAGAAAGGGACGCTCAGATGGTTTGGGCATGTAGAGCGAATGAATGAGGAAAGGAGTGTAAGGAGAATATATGACGCAAATGTGAATGGTAGACGAAGTCGGGGACGCCCGAGGAAGACATGGCACGACCAAGTGAATCAGATACTTGAGTCGGGCGATGTCAAGAGTCAGAATAATAGAAGAGCATGTATGAGACGATGTATGAATGTGAACGAAGCAAGGAGTGTGTGCCAAGATCGAGTTGTTTGGCGGTCTGTCCTCTCTGCCTACCCCTGCGGGAAACGGCGTGATGGTTAGTTAGTTAGTTAGTTAGTTAGAAAAATATGAGTTAATATGTAGTGTTATTGTATTTTCAGTGCTGTGGGTGCGTGCTCGCTGGGAAACCACGTGTATGTTTGCGGCGGATATGATGGCTGCACTTCCTTAAATACTGTTGGTAAGGCAATCATTCTCCCAATACGTATCTTAATATATCATATCTTAACAAATGGATTGCAACATTTAGAGCACAGGTGAACAGGAATGGGAGTGCTTTTCATGTTCTATGAAAGGCACCGGTGCACAGTCGGAAAACATGCCAAACACGTACCCAACATTTGAACATGATTAAAATTTGTCATATACGAATAGATCACTTCTGTGATTCGTTCTTGTGTCCAACAGCTCAGCTATGGAATGATTTGTCGGCCTCTGTGTTTCCTCCATCCTACAACATGGTTCTCTTTAAGACTTTCCTCACAGTCCCATCCATCACATAACATCCCTGAATTGTGTGTGTAGTTATTATGAACATAAAAAACTGTTAATTCTAGTTTGGAGCGTTTTATTCACAATATTTTTGATATGTTAAAATATCAATTCTTTTGTTTGCAGAGCGCTACTCCCCATCAACAGACATGTGGGAGGTGGCGGCCCCCATGAACCGGTTCAGATCGGCGGGGGGCGTAGCGGCCCTCAACGGCTGCGTGTGGGCGCTCGGGGGTCATGACGGACTCTCCATCTTCGACTCGGTGGAGCGCTGCGACCCCCGCGCCCCCTTTTGGGTCAAGCAGAAGGCTATGCTCACCAGGAGGTATGTGTACAGTAATTTCATGACAAAACGAAACATTGAAGCAAAGTGAATGAAAATAACAGAAATCTGTAATCCCACCTCAAATTGTTATTATCAAAAACAGGAATATTTAAAAGTATTATTGTGATTATTTTTTATTGAAGTGAATACACAGCTTCATCCATACAGTCTATACAACATACGACACACATTCCCAAGGGCTAAATAAAATATATGAAATCATTTGTGACTTTGTATAATTATTTATTTATTTATTGATCAACGCCTTTTTCAGGGCTTTTACATATTAATGGTAATAAATACAATATTTATTGTACATAACTGAACTGCTTCAGTAACAATATTTTATATTTGTTTAAAGATAAACTGAAGATGTCCACGGACTTGGTGTAATTGTTTTGTGACTATGTATAATCATTTGTGACTACGCTTAACTGAAATTATTTTTTTATCAATCTGATTTATCTATTCGGTCACCTAACCAACCTAACCTAACCAACCTAACCTATCCTAAATTTACTTAACCCAACTATTTTTGTTAGCATGGTCTGTGTTCTCCTGTTATCATACATAATTTATTAATATTTTTTGTTATGTTTTATGATTTTTAAATCTGAATTTTCAATTGCAAATATTGTTTTATTTAATCTAAATTGCTTATTAATACAAAATTAATAGATTAATTAGTTTTAACCATGTTTATTGTAAAAAAAAACTGATGTGCTTCATAACAATGCTTACTTCATCAGAGTTACTTTAAAACTAATTAACAATAGACATAGACTTAAAGGTGTCAATGCAAAGGTGGGAGTGGGAAGGTGGAGGAGCGTAATCGGGTATAATTTACAAAGGGAACAAGTTTAATAATGGGTCATTTAAAAATATTTTTTGATTATTTATAATATTTAAATTCATATTTACGCTCTTTCTAATTTCTAAGATTTCTAATTTGTCTAATGAAAACCTTTAAAATTACAATATAGTAATTCCATTTCATTATTTAAGTCAAAAGTGTGATTCGTCTCCAATAAATGATTGGCAAACTCCGAGAAACTATTATTGTTTAAACACCTCTTTTTTTATTGTTTAATTTATAACATTGTTACAGCATTGAACATAATATTAGGCAAAACTAAATAGTGAAATACATATTTTAATGAATTTCTACGCCAATTAAGAGTGCTAGCTCTTGAGCTTGGCGTAAGAGTTATTTCATAATTATTTCATTATTATAACATAATTTTACGTAGAGTATACAATAATTTACAAACTTAAGTACTAGGTTGTTGACGTTAAATACTAAGTTGTTGACGTTCATACGTTCCTTTATCCTTATTTCTTATTTTTTTTTCTTTTTAAAATAAAGAACTTTACTTATTAATAGTGTCATATTATACTGAATTCATCTTTACTGAATTATTATAGTCTGTAGATACTTTCAGTACTGTCCTGGTGAAAGAACACCATTCAGAATCGAAATGCTGCTTGAAATGGGTACAGCCATGTTTATGGTGTCATAGCGACACAACAATGTGCGACAACTACGAGAGGCGTGCTAGGCGGTGCAAACAAGTATCAGTTGTAGTTGAACACCAATGGAAATGTCAGAATATATTATTATATTTCTTCAAACACAGCAAACTTATTTTGTGGCACCATTTTAATTCAAAATTAATAGTGAGTTTTGTAAACAATAAGTGGTAAAAACTAAGTTTATTATTAATTTTATATATTATAATACATGGTCCCTCCATAAATCCCTCCATACAGCATCCCCAAAGATGACATAGGCCCTGAGGGAGATTATTTTCCTTGGGGCCTCCTGTGTGGAGTTCATGTAAAAATAAAAAAAAATAGGCACAAATGATTTCATATATTTTATTTTGCCCTCGGAAATGTGTGTCGTATGTTGTATAGACTGTCTGGATGAAGCTAATAAAATGTGTGTTCATTTCAACCAACTGAGGCAACTGTTCTCTTCCAGATGTCGGCTGGGAGTGGCAACCCTGAACGGCAAGCTGTACGTGTGCGGAGGCTACGACGGCTCCACCTTCCTGCAGACCGTGGAGGAGTACGACCCCATCAACAACCAGTGGCGGTACCTGGCGCCCATGAACCTCATGAGGTCCCGGGTGGCGCTAGTGGCCAACATGGGGAAGCTGTGGGCCATCGGAGGTTGGCTATTTCATTGTTTGTTGAATATAATATACATCTGTGCTTTTATACCAAAATATTAATAATATGAAACTTTCCAGTAGTCTTGCACGTTTTTTTTAAATGACTCTAGACCCTCGACTGTTCCTATGTAGCAATTGCTTAGAAGGGGTGTTAGCAATGGCGGCTCTTCACTGGGAGAGGATGGGGACAGTCCTCGCTAGGTATATCCGAAACCTACTAAAAGAAAAAACAGTAGATGAATGAATTTTTTTAATTGTAAAACCAATTAACGTTTGCAGAAAAAAACTACAAAAAATTATTTTGGATCATTCTTAAGTGATCCGGTGACCACCCAGGTTGGCCAGCCGACAGTCGACCAGCACACAAACCATTTCAGTCCATTTCTCAATGTGCAGAATCTACTGCAATGGGTAGGTTTTGATCCTTGGGAACAATCCGAGTTGTCCCTTTAAGCATTTTGGTTCATTCTTTGTGTTTCTTCACATGCGTCCTTTTATGTGAATTTCAAATACTGCGGCGACAGTCCATTGAATCCTGAAAAATTTTAATCATGTTTTTGCTTTATATGTCCATTGTTTGTTCCTTCAAGGTACAATAATAAAATATATTGAACTATATTACCCACGCACAGGCTGCGCCTTAGTGGGTTCCCATTGTTCTTATTATGTCATAATATTGTATCCATCAATTGTAAAATTTAGGAAAATAAAGGAAAAAAAAAAAAAAAAAAATCCCCTCGTTAAAATACTGAACCGTTTGATAAGTTCAAGAAAGTTTCATGGTTTCGGGTGAGAATCGCTCGCATTCAAATTAAGTTCGATGATAATCTCAAAAGATAACGCGTTATTTTTATTATACTGTGTTATAAATTGTATATCTATGGACATTTTAATTTATTTTGTGTTTAGATATCTGATTAGGTTGCATGATTTGACTATGAAATTTTTTTTGAGAAATTTTATATTATATTCTCCAGGTAGTGAGGCACAAATTGTTGGTCCCCACCATCAAAGAGGTGCTCAAGCCGCCACTCGGTGTTAGTAACATTTGCCTGCATTTTGGGTTTGTACAGACACAAAAAATGAGACAGGCCCCTGTTACTGTTAGGGGCCATCCATAAATTACGTCACACGAATTTCATGATTTTTTGACCCTCCCCCCCCCTCCCTGTCACACGCTGTCACATTTGTGAGACCCCCTCCCCCCTAGCGTGACATCATGACGCCTTGTCACACAATGTCACACTTCTCTACACCCCTCCCCCCCCTCTTAAGGTGTGACGTAATTTATGGATGGCCCTTTAGCACCACTTATTCTTGTTGTAATTATAACATGTAATGCAATAATCATTTATATTAAATTCTTTTGTCCAGGTTACAACGGCGAGACAAACCTCAGCACTGTGGAGATGTACGACCCGCAGGCAGACAGCTGGTCCTTTGTGTCCTCCATGGTGGCCCACGAGGGGGGAGTAGGGGTGGGGGTCCTGCCCACCATATAGCTGTAGACCTGACCCTTTCATACTAAATTAATCTAACCCAACTTAACATTATCTAACCTTACCTAAACTAATATTATATATCTTAACCCTCCTGTCCTCTTGGATATAAATATTGTCTTCGAATATGGAGAGCGCATTTACACACACACACACACACACACACACACACACACACACACACACACACACACACCTGACTGTATTAATAGTAATTTGATCTAACCTAATATAATCTAACCTAATCTAATCTAAACTAACCTATTCCAACATATCCATGGATAATAGAAAAAAAGGAGAAGGGCCACACCCCGCATTAGTTTCTACCTATACCAAACGCATAACTTTCATCGATTTGATAGTCCATGCACTTTGATTGTAGCTCAGTGACGATCGGCACGCATCCATGCCATATCTCCCTTCGTTCCTATTATCTATGGCTTCTACACACTTACCTGACCATATTTATATTAAATTAATCTAACCACTAACCTACCTAACCTTCCCTAGTCTAATCTAACCCAACCCTCGTGTCCTCACTGATATACAAAATTAGAACTGTGCCTCATTTCTGCTGAGCTATCATAACCTGACCTTTCTTGATTTAATCTTTCTTATACCAATACAATCTCACCTAATCTAACATTATAATCCTAATCTGTCTAAACCTTTCCTCACTGAAATCTTATTTCTTTACATTCTATCAGAATCATTGTACGATAAGCCCAGTCTGGCAACGGCAGGCGGAGTGGATTTAGTGCCACATGTACAGTCTGATATTTAATAGTAGGTAGAAAGTTATGGATAGACAGATACTTTTAAAACATTTTAAATGGCAACACGAGATGGCTCTTAGGAAAATGAAACTAAGTTTTTAAAGAAATAATGGTCCAAGTTAGTATTTTTTTCTTTAAACGAACAGGATTCAGAAATTAATGGTACTTTCCGAAAGGAGATAATTTTACATCACATTCTAAGACAATTTTATTTTAGAATTTTTTTTATTATTTAACGCTTTGTAAGAAAGATAATTACATGGAAAGGTGATTGTTTTGTACTTCTGAAATTTATGTGACTAATTTACTAAATGTTAAATCAAAATGAAACAAAATTTAACGTGATCATAATTATAAATTTTTAAAATCGATGTATGTTGTTTTGGCTCGTTAAACTAACTGTTAAACCCGAATGTGAAGAATAAATTTCAAAGTCAAAGCGAGTAGCTCGTTGTTGCCACAGTAATGAAAGTTTTCAGTTCCAATTGAATAAATTTGTTCATTTTATTACCAAACTGTAAATGTTTTACAATTCCCTTCAAACGCTGAAGGAGATTTCTTTCACGTAAAATGTATTGTAAATGTGAATTAGTAAACCATCGTTGGTTGTTATAATGTGTTATTTAATTTTATGTAATGCTTCACTAGTCAATTGAGTTGACCTCTAATCATATTTTTAATAAGTATTGGACCATCAAAAATGAACAGCTTTAGTTTTTATTGTTTTTAGGAATACCGTTTTTGATGTTTTTGATAAACACAATTACTTTGTAGATGTATAGCATTTATTGACAGTAATTATTATTTTTAGATAGATAGGTTTTCTGTTGTGATAAATTTGAATACTCTGTATGTTGCCAAATATAAAAATGAATCCTTCGATGCGTTATAATTTATTATTCGTTGATCAATTTTAAGAAATGTTGACCAATGGTTTATACTTTTGTCTTATTCTGTATGTAACTAAAAAATAATAATAATTTTAAATGTTAATCCCACAGATTTAAAAAACTCAATACTGTGTTGTGTTTTTATGTACGTAGCTCATTATGTTTTAGGTATTACAAAATTAAATTTATTTTATTTCTCAAGGTGCTATAAAATCTTTGTCATCTTGAATATTGATGTAAATTTTTGTCTGGCATTTTGCTTTTGGTGTTGTGAAGGTAATTATAAATTTATTTGTTTAAAAACTGCCAAAATGGTTTAACACAGTGGCATAGTATCAAATTCCCCAGCCTCGGGGCAAGTCTGTTTGGCGAGTCCAGCAGAATTTAAAAAAAATCAATCAATCAAAACAATCATGTCAAGGATCGGACTTATCTTACTAAGGAGAATTATCAGTTATGTTTTATCAGAGTTTTTAAATTTCCGAGCAATTAATTTTGACTACGTAATTGTTTGCTGTGAGTCCCTTGCTACGCCACTGGTTTTTACAATTGTTTTAAGGGATATATAAAATATTTTAATAAGTATTTAATTTAAAAGGTTATGCATATGTAAAAGACATTTAAAAAATATAAAATATTATGAAATCTAACATACCTTCAAGAATATTTTTATTGTTCTTAATTATTTTTACACTGTGATAATATAAACTAAGTAAGTAGAAATGTGAATGTTTTCTTCTAGTTTTTAAGTAATTCTATAACAAGATGCGATTTTATATATGCATTTTTTGGACTCTTTGACAAAATATTTTTTTAATCCAAATAATATCCTGAATGCAAAATGCTTTTGTCGTGTATACCAACTTATATAAAAAAAATATTTATCACTTGTTTTCTCAGAGAAAATATTTGTGCAAAAAGAAGTTGCTGTTGAAAATACTCGAGTAGGTACTATAATTTAATTAAAAATTATTTTACTCAATAGTCTTTAATTCATAATTTGTATAAACAAATGAGGATATTTGAACTCAGTCAATAACTTTTCATTCTAGTTATTTATTTGTGTATATGAAATGGATCTAAATGAAATGAAGCGTATGTAAATTTGATTACAACTGTCATTCACAATTATCAAAGCATTGACTTGACGAGCATATTGTGAAACTGTTAATAATACTTTACAGCAGTTCTTTGTACATTATTCCATTGTGAAAGTTTTGTTTGTCTGCCTTTGTCTAACTCCATTTTTCTGTGAACCAAAATCAAATAAATGTTTTTGACAGCTAGTTATTTTATTACACAATAAATAATGTTTTTAATGAAATATGAGTTTTTTAATTCAATATTTTAAACACTTTTCAGTGGTAATTTTCGTAAATTTTTTACTCTGGGGATGCTGTGTGCAGGGCAAACCCAGAGCTAAATGGTGCCTGGCACTAGTAAAAACCTCAAGAGTGCTGTATTAAGTGTTAGGTATTTTCAACGCCTTTGCTCCTTGGGTCCTTGATAAGTCAGCTTCTGGAATGGACTGCTCCAATTACCCCTGCATAGGGCCGGCCCCGGCTGTGTTGGGAGGAACAGAGCACAAAAATGAGTTGTGGAAGCACATACACAAGAATGCGGAAAGTCCGTAAAAATGTCGTTTGTTGACAAATCCTTGAAACGACTAGTGTGTCTATAGTGTGGTCTCTCACCTCACCGTAACATTCCAGGCGCCTCTAAGAAAGTTCTCCCGCATGAACGATTCTGCTGGAATCGGTATAGACATTAAATTGAAACATTAACAAATTTTTTTATTACATGTTTTTAGTGTTATTGTCTTTTTGTAGAACTCCATTTTCAATTTAAATTAGATCAAATTTAATAATGTTATTATTGATTTCGTTTTTTACTACACAAGTTAATTTGGAGCTTTTTTTATTACTATAACCTTTTCTTATTGCATTATAAATTGTGCGTACGCCCGCTAAGGTTTCTGAACATAATGGTGAGCTCTGGCATTAAGATATTTGTGTAAAAAAATTACATTACCACCACTGTGTGCTAATACAACACAGGTTGTTTGAAAAATGTGTGTATTTCATATGGTTTTTTAAGGCGGGAGGAGGAGGGAATCCGAGAGAGCCCTCCCCCTCTCGAATTCGAAACGAAGTACATTGGGGGGTCACAGGAGGGGGTAAGGCGGGGAAGGTGGAAGGAGAATGATCGGTCAGTAGCTGAGAGGGCATCGCATTTGGGTCCCACCCGGGCGTCACATGTTTGATTCCTCGGCTGGCCAAGTCCTCCATCATGACTCAAGCAACATTTTCGGCTTACTGTGGTGGAAGTAGGAGATTTTGAAACATTGTTGGGGTATTCGTAATCCGGCAATGTTTGTCTTTCTTTAAAAAAAAAAAAGAATGTGGGAGTGGGAAGGGAATGCGGAAGAAGGAGTGGATGGGAGTATGCGGGAAGGGAGAAGGCGGGGAAGGTGACGCAGAAGGGGAACGGGGATGTATGGAAATGTACATTCAGGGGAGCTGTGACAGAGGGGTGGGTGTAAGGGAGGGGCAGAGGGAGGGATTGCAAAGGAGACATAGTAGCGGTAGGGTGCAGCAAGGGGTATTATTTGGAGGGATTGCAAAGGAGACACGGTAGTAGTAGGGGGTAGCAGGGTGTACATTTTAAAAATTCATGCTTCTCACACTGACGCTGTATGTGGCCTGCTAATGCGTTGGAAAACTTCTGATTTATTAGTGTATACACCAGACGGAAAACAAAAAACATCGTTTCCAAAAGCACTTCAACAGAATTAAAAGACATACACTTTATTTCTTTGAGTTGAATTGCAACGCATGCCGGGTACTCGCTAGTTCTACAATAAAAAAATAAGTATTTTGAACAAATTAACTTCTATAATAAATGAATATAAGTAATTAGTATTCCGTAAGATAACAACCGATCCCATGAAAGTAAAAAGATTGTTTCTGAAATCCAGCACATAAAGCCACCCTCCTCCCATGGCTTATCACCGTTTCCTTAGAGATGAGATATAGGGCAATATAGTTAAAAGTGCATAATGCATTTTCAAGTGCAGTATCCAAAGCTCGTGGTTTAAGTGAGCTTTTGCACTCGAGTGTTTATTCTGTAGTAAAGGGTGGAGGCACCAGCAACGACTGGAAAATTAGCACAAAAATAATATAAATAAAATTAATTTACAATCTAGTTGATCGAATTAGACGAAAAGTTAGATTTATAATATATTACTAAAAAATACCGATCAAATTAATGTCCTGCCTTATTTTCTTTTCAACTAAATTGATTTTTCAAAGTTTCGTGATTCATTATAAAAAATAGATCTGAAAGTTATTATTGTTTTTAAAATGTGAATACCACACAAGAGTCCCAACCGCTCCCCACCATCTGGAGCCAGTAAGACCAAGGCATCCCCGATTGGGGTATGAAGGTGGTGGGGAGGAGAAAGAGATGGGGAAGAGGAAGGTGAGGAACTACCAGGGTATTCATATTTGGTCGCTAACATGGCTAAAGCCATTTCAAGCAATGTTTCATTTCTGAATCTTAATTTGTGGTCTCACACCTGAGCGATGCTGAGAGTATCTTCAACTGAAACATTTTATTTTATTTATTTATTGCTTCTTAACAATTAAAATACATTGTTTAGCATGTAATTATTAACCCCACTAGGGTTCACCCGTATCGGGGTTAATAATTTCACAATTTAACAAAAATAACCCACATAAATATCGGTCATTACCAAACAGTTAAGTAAAAATAAAATATACTGTATTTATTTTTTTGCACAAGAGTTCCAACTTGGGAAGTACCTGAATATAATAATAAGGTTAAATAAATAATCAGGTCTGGTCACTAAACACGGCTTAAAACAATTAAACCAACATTTCGAATTTTAATGGTGGTCTTTAACCTGGGCGATACTGAGAGTATTTACCACTTAGTAACATGCTGCAAATATACTCTAATCAACATATTTTAAATGTTGTGAAACTAATAACACAAATTAATTTTATTAAATTTATAATCATATTTGGCTGATTTATATAGCGCCAATTTTGTGAAAAATCACCTCAAGAACATTGAATCACCTCAAGGCCACCCTTTTTTTAAATTTAATATTAATAATAATTAAAAATCAATAATTTGTAATATTCATAATTTATTTATTTTGATATGAGTAGGTAGGACTACACACTGCACAAGAGTTTCAACTCCCCGGAGTTGGTGGGACTCTCTCATTTGGTGTAGGTAGGTGTGGTGTGAGGCTGAAAGGGAACGAAATTCGGGAGGCGGGTTTGGGTTCCGCTCCGGGAACCATCGGATAACCAACACCTCTGGTTCACTACGTTTGTGACTTTGCCAGGGGATCAGATTTGTTCGGTCTTGGCGGCGGATGCATCTGCCCACCTACTGCGGTAGGCCGGTTCGCGAGAGACTGGTCGAGAGAGACCATGCGAATTATATTTGTGAAAAAATGATCCCAAGTTTCTTAATCGCTCGGCCACGATTATCGTCAAGCAAGTCACATATGAATTTGACGATATTTTAAGGTATCCGGTACCTGACCCTGAGCTGAGAATTTAAATGATTCACCACTTCATGGAAAATATATATTTTTAAAATCTGCTTTCTACATAGACTTCTTCTGCCATGATGATGGACGCTGTCCGAAACGTTCGCTAAAGAAGGGGGAAGTGCAACACCTCGAGAATAAATCACAATAATCGTCAAACAAGTTCACTTTTTGACACTAAACTTGTCTTTGTAAATTAACTAATGGTGATGTCCGTTACTGGCGCAGATATCTAAAATGTATGTAGATTCGAAACGCATATTATTTGTATGTAACGTGAATCAGGGCATTAAGTCAACTTGTGTACCTATGTTAATGCTGGTAGATATGCTAATTCGCGAGGGTCACCCTTTACACTGTCGCCTTTCTAGTGCGATTTCATTATCGGAATGGTGACGAGGGTGATTCCCGATAAGGGATTTACGTAGATAGCGCCTAATTTCTTAGTAAGTATTACAAATAAAATTCATGTTAATAGTCAAACGTTATTTAGACATTGGATTATATTATTATCTTGATTATCCAATCGAGGGGTGGGTGTTCGGTTTTCGATTTTGCAATTCGATTTATTTAAATCATTAACACGTGTTAAATAACAGAACCAGATTTGTTTTTTGTATTTAGCGATTTTTTTTCTATCGAGGGAATCTTAAAAACTAACACATATTTTTTAAGGGATTAAAAAATGTCCACGGAATTATGTTACTTTGAAATTCGGTGTATTAATTTTTGACGTGATAACGTCTTATAAATCGATGAACGCCGGCTGCACTCACGAAAAAGCATGACTCATTGTCACGTTCCGCCTGAGCCCAGCGTGCAAGCGAGAGCGCGGAACAAGCGTTCGGCCTAAGCTTTCGGCTTGTGACGCAACTATCTCTCTTCCACTCCATCGTTATTATATGACGTTATCACGTAAAATTATCGTACAGACAACCAATTTTTTTTTGTTTTATTTACTTATTTTAAGTTTGAATTGGAGGGTGGGCTGAGTCAAATGCTGCGAGTCTAAATTTAAATGGTTTACTTCTAAAGTATCTAAAAGTATTTAGAGTATTTACACCGGAAGAAAATAATTATTTTAAATTTCCTTTAAAGTTGGGTAGAGTTTTTAGTTTGGTTTCTATTATCAATATAGTTTCAATAGATACATATTTTACCCTTGAGTTAGAGGTGTTGTGTTTACCTAGACAGAATTGCAAGAAATCTAGCTTTACATTTTTTTCTGAAAATTATGTTTATTTCGAATTAAAATCATATTTATCTTGTTCGCAGATAACGTAGGCATACAACACGTTTAGGCCGTGTCAAAGCTCTCCCTTGTTTCAATATTTCATCAGATTCGTCCATTAAAGCACTCCACTTGCGGGAAATGATCCATTAAGCTCTTGAGAGTGATTAGAGCTTAGCTTATCAGCCAACTTCAATACATCGGCAATAATTATTAGCTTTATCTTTGGCAGACGACTCGCATTTGTCACAAATTGCTTTCCGGCATTTATGTATAAAAATGTATGCAGCAATTAGTAGGACGTGGACTCGTGAAGCGAAGGTTTAACTGGTAATGCAATATGGAGCCGGACATGCTGGACACTGGACATCGCTTTGCAGGGATAAAAGAAACCCTCTCAACGCATTTTCCTGGAAATGTAATTAAACCCCAAAATTCAGCTTTCGGTGGAACTGGCGGGGAATTGATAAAAGTGCACTATGCGGTCTATACACTGTTTACAGACGAGAAATTATTTAAAACATACGAATTAATTAGATAGATAATCGCCAAGGAATTGTAATTAGCATGAAAAGAAATTTGTGCGAATGTTAAAATTGTTCCTTTTTTGATCAACTACGTAAGTTATCAAATTATTTCTGAATTATTCTTGACACATTTCTTCGTGAAATGGTAGGTATTTTATCGATTTTCCGAATTCTTGACTCAATCAGATACAATTTAAAAAATGACACCTAAATTCAAAACAAACCGAGTTACAATCACTCACAAATGAATCCAAAACCGAATTAAAAAAAAAATCAGTATTGGAGAATAAGAAATTACCTAATGTAGCAAATTGAAACGGTAATAAACGCGTGTCACATGTCATAATGTAAAGGCCGTTTAGCTTCATGAGTAAGGTGAACAAGGACTTCATCTTCATAATAATATCAGTGCGATCTCATGTTGCGAATATATTTTCGAACATAAACGCGATCCGAGCATGAATTATCGAAAAAGAACGAAGCAATCGCAAGGGGCGTTTTTCGCCGATTGTGACTCTAACTGCGAGATAACGGAGTTTTCGGTGACAGGGCCAATACTAATTTGGATTGTTGGTGCATGGGTAAATACTCGTAAGTAATATGAAATATTTTTGCTTCATTAATCAAGTTCAATGAACTTTTAATTATTCAAATTGAAACTACTTACAGCAGACAAGCGATAAGGAAGGCAGGTATCAACATTATTTTATTAATTAATTATTCTTTAATCGAAATGGGTATTTGTTTTGTTCAAATGCTTGATAGATGCTTCGATGAGTTAATAGAGTGAAATTGTTACTGAGACAGCGCGCGTGGTATCACTGAACTAGGTACAGTGGACAAACTTTAGCGGGCCGTTTATATAGCTATTTCATTTGTACACACATATTATTTGAATAGAAATCCGTTTCATAAGAAGTGCTACATTTTTTGGTCGATTAATCGATTAGTATGAGTACGACGTTTCTTGTATTTTTATGTCATTGGATAGATGTCGCAATTTTTCAAGTTTACTAACATTCGAATGGTAGATCAATATCTTCATTTAAAAGGCAATGATCCCGAGGCAAATATTTTTTTCATAAATTCTTCCAGCTTCCCAAATCCTACACTTATAATATCCCGTGATTTTTCACGGGTCTGCGCCGGTACAGAAATAAACACAGGTATCTACCGGAGTAAATCGAATTTCAGACAAAGTTTCCATGCAATAATTGCAATTGATTGTATTTAATACCTCGGAGATGCTTCAAAAGAGATTTATAATTACATTCAAACTGTAAACTCCGGGAGACAGGGGGATCTGAGGGAAGGATTGCACCCGCTAAACTTCTCGCCAGTGGCGTAGCGTATCCTGGCCAACTGAGCTCCACAATCCCCCCCCCCCTTCTCCTCAATAAACATAAAAAAACGTTTTTTTACGGTTGTTGTTAGAAAATTTAACAAGCATTTCTAAATTTTGAAGTTCAATCAGCATATTCATTTGATTTATTTTTTTCCTCGGGGCCTTTGTCATGTTTGGAGATGCTGTGCTGGGTCTGTGGAAGTTCTTTTTGAGGAATGGAAGAACGTCCCTTGTGAATGTCGTGGTGAACGTGAACAATGTCCACCTTGTAAAAATATGATTGGATTAAGAAATGCACGTTTTTGTTTCTCTCATCTATTATGTAACTAACTAACCACGAGGCAGAGACTCGGTTAAACAACTCGGTCTTGGCACACACTCTTTGCCTCATTCACATTCATACGTCGTCTCATACATACTCTTCTATTATCCCGGCTCAAGTATCTTATTCACTTGATCGTGCCATATCTTCTTCGGGCGTCCCCAAATTCTGCTACCATTCACATTAGCGTCGTATATTATTCTAACACGCTTTTCTTCGTTCATTCGCTCTACATGCCCAAACTATTTGAGGGTCCCTTTCTTAATCTTACTATCTATTACGTTATTAAAATATTTTCTTTATAACATTCACTAAGTCGTTTCCTTACACATTAATGTAACTGTTTTATATAACTTTCCTTTAAATAATCTTAAATTTTCCTTTATTTAATTTTTTCCATAATGTACGTATTAGTTTTCCAGTGTAATGTGTTGTAGATACATATGTATTTGTTTAATCGTGTGATACCACACCAACCTACCTAAAAGGAATGTAATTTTTTGGAAAAATTAAAATAATAGTTAGAACAATTTCCATTATTTGTGTAGATTGGACTAATTTTTTTTTGTTATAATAAGAAGGTCCTTTTATTATTGTAGAACATTAAATATATAGCATATTCCGATATAATCTGAAAAACTACTAAATAATGTCACTTAAAGTTTTACATGGTTACTTATAAATGACAAAATAAGTAAAAATTTAGTAGGTACATATTTAAATTAGAAAACAAACATTTTTTTTTACAAAATCGTGTCTGGCATTATAACCAGCGTTTGGTTCCTTAGAACGGGCAATCTGCCTAGCTAGGAACTAATATCGACTCGCAAGACATAATAACACTTGTACACATTTTTAATATATTTACAGTAATCTTGAAATATTATTATTTTATTTTTGCTATTTAATTGTACCTAATGTAATGTAATAAATAAATAAAGTCGACTTAGCGTAGCAGAATTCTGGTTTTACTCAGACGACTCGATCATTTGACATTTCGTCTGTCTGTAGATTTGTATATTACATTCCGGTCCCGGTTATAAAGATGGTGGCCATTTTAATGTTTCGGTAATTATTATTATTTCAAATGTGAAATTGTCGTGTTTGTTAATTAAGTAGGTAGATAAATATTTACGTACCTACTTACAAATCTTATGGTTGAAATGTACTTTTTTAGACGCGAAGTCTATTAAAGTTCACAGAACTCCCAGTATAATATTATCTAGAAAGTACCTACCTACACTACCTAGCCTTGATTTTGGGTTATTTAAATATTCAAATGTTTCCAGTATTCCAATGTTTTATAACATAAACTATATTATCAAATGAATACAATGTAATATTTCGAGTAAGCGCCTCCGTACATGGAGCTACTTACAAGCTAAGCGCGTAACACGCGCACCACTCGTTGGTACCCGCCATACAATTTTGCTGGTGTTCGTACACGGCGGTACGCGACGGATGTCGGGTTGAAGTCGGTACGCGTTGCGGCATTCGTGTCTAGGACTTTAGTTTGACGTTTGACAGAAATCGCGTCTGAACATGAAAGTAATGTTAGATTTGTTCTGGAAGTGGAAAAAATGCTTGTTTATATAACTTTACATTACCAGAATACGCAAGAAAGGATTTAGTGGAGAAGGCATAGATTAATGTTGGAGAAAAAGTCGTTTGACATCGTGTTAACTCCACGGCTGCACGTGAAAAATGATCAAGTTCAGTATAATTCGGGTAGCGCCGTGTAAGGAAATCAGCTTTAAAAAGTAGTATATCTGCAGGGTACTTGTGGTTGTGTCACAATCACGTAGTTTGTAAGTATCTCCATGAACGGAGGGCCTAACAGCTGATGGAGCAGATACATTGGACAAGGGCAACCGGTCACTCCCCTTCACAGTCAATTTTCTCACTCTCAATGCGTCTCTTTCATATTAGATGTAAATTGTTCGTTAAACTAATTGTTTTGAAAAGTTTGAAAATGGAATAACTTATTTGTTTAAAGTAATTATCAGACCCGGGCCCGGGGGTGATTGGATGGTTGGTTGCGCCACTGCGTCCCACCTTGCTGGCCTCGTGCTTCCCAGCTACCCGCAAAGAAATTTCATTACTGTGATTTCGATCGTGAAAAATGGGATAGCAAAATGGGATAGCGGGCAAAGGAAAAAGTTATCGTATCGGATCTGTTAGAGGGAGATTTAAATAAACGGTTTTTAATGGAAAAGTTAATTGGGAAAATGTACATTGAAAATATCACCGGCAGGAAGTTTTTATTTTAAGGTTCCCTAAATTTTAAAATTCCTGATTTTTTTCACCACACAGAAACACAGCACGTTTTTAAATTATGTTGCTGACAGCTTTAACACAACAATTAAAAATGTGTGTGTGTTTAATAAAAATATCCCAAACTTTATAGATTAGGTATATTTTTTAAACATTTACAATACGGCTAAATTTATTTAACGAAAACACAGTACGGACAGATTGTAAAGGCAAATAATTTTAAAGAGGACATTTTTCGTGCGAGAATGATAGTAACGAAATTTTCAACAAAGTTTCTTACTAGTTTGCTAGTAACACCCGCCGGCAGTCCCCTCTTACCCAGCAAATGCCAAATGTACTGAATGCGTAGCGACGTTTATCAATTTCGTTTAAATTTTGACTCGCGATTTTATTCGGCAGGGTGTTTTTTAAGTGAAACTTCTTTAGCGTCGTTGGTGATTAGAATTTCGGATGAAACGGAAACACGTCACTAAAATTTATAATATGACTGGTTGTGGGTTCGAATATAATACGGTAAATCCTCGCCCTCGCGAAGGCCTTCCATTCCGAAGCCCAGTGGCTCAAAGCGCCAACGAATGCAGTGGCCGGAAATTCGGACGACCTGGATTCGAATCCTATAATATCCAAAAAAATAAGCGTTTTTATTTTTGCAAAATCGATATCCAATCTTCGAACCACACCCAAATAAATAAGCAAAAGAAAAGAAAGCGACATCTAGTGACTCCGAAGAAGAAAACACAAATACCAAATGTATAGGAAAGTGTGCACTGGAATTCGAGCGCACATTTTCTCAAAATATGGAAAAAATCATTCTTCACATATGCGATGCACGATACAACACAATACGATTGTACCACCCCAGCCAGGAGCTCTCCTGTCCCGGTGAAACCGATAAACCAGGGGGCACTGATTTGTTAGGACTGGAACGCAAGCTCTGAGGATATGAAGGAGGTTGGAGTTTAATCAACCGGTAGATATATATGGCTACCTAATAAGCTAATATTGGAATTTAGGATGGGCAGTAAGAAAGGAATGGTGTGAGCGTAATAATTTTTTTCTCCTCTTTTGAAGTGAAAACTTCTTTACCACCGGCGTGATTTGAAACTCGGTGAAACGGAAGCGATCGACACTAAAAAGAGACAAACACATCTCTAGAAATTAGCCTGCGAGAGAATAAGATAGGACGACAAAACTACTTCAATGTGACAGATGTCTGTTTTTGTTTGCTCCCGCAAATCAATAATAAAAGTATTAAACAGAGATAATCGGAAAAGTGAGCAAAAACCGTGCTGCTAGTTTTCTAGTTCTGTATATTAATGCCGTTGCTTTGAGCTGTCAAAAACAGTGCCATAATTGTCAGATCAATATAAAAGAGGCCAAATCCGTGCATGTTAACATTTACACTACTTTATACTAATTAAATAAATTAAATGTATGTTTTGTGCTATGTGTTCTGTAAAGAGTACTCTAAATTATTACCTGAATTAAATATTGTGATCAATAAGTGATTGCGAGTGTAATGTTTATTTTTCGTTCGTCAAAATAGTGGTACATTGTGACATTTGTTTTATTCTACCCACGTACATAATATTTTCCCTCGAGGCATTTTAAATAATATGTGAAAAAAAACTAATATATATAGTTAAAATAAAATCAATACCCATGTCCGTGCATGAGCAGATCCTTTAAATAAATAAAAAACAATATTATTTATTTACTTATTTTAACTCTTATTTAACGCGATCTGTGTTTCCATGTAAATAATATTATTACCAGAACAAAACACTACAATCTGTTAGTCTGATCCACCGCGCAGGGGCCGCATTTTAAAATAAAATTGAAATAAATTAATAAATAAATATATTTTTCTAAAAATGAACAACTGTGACGTGTATAAATCCACAATTACTCGAGGAATTCAATGCTTGTCTTGTAAGGAAAATCTGCATTACAAATGTGGAGGTACATCTGAGGAAAATTATAAAAAGTTGAGAAGTACTTGGCGATGCACCAGTTGCAAATCTTCAAATATTTCCGTCGGCGTCCAGGATCTCAGCACCATTATGGAAGACATCAAAAGAATTAAGAAGTTTTATTTCTACCGCGTATGAACTGCACACTTGTATTTTTTAATGTTCATTTGTTCATTCTTCAGCTTCCGAACAAAAACAAAATTCAATTTTTTACGAGAAAAACTCTCTTTTTATAACTTTTGAAGGTTATTCCCATCAACGTAATATATCATTGAAGAAGAAGATAACACTTTTAAATCTAAATGAAAATATAAAAGAAAACAAGACACAGAAAAACAGAACACAATGGTCGCAACTGGGACTCGAACCCAGACCTCTCGTCTAACCGGGACGTGCGCGTTTTCCAATTTCGCTATCGCCACCTTCTGTCAAACCGTCATATTTGTCAATCTCATATTTCAAATATTTAGAATCAACAATTTTATTTTCAACTAGTTCTTTTTCCATATTATAGGCAACTACTCTTTTTATTGGAAACAATCATTCTAAGAATTGGTTTGTAACCTGAATAGCGTCTCGGATAAATGTATCCGAATTTATTCATATGGAACTATTGAGTCCCAGTTGCGACCATTGTCTTTTTCTGTTTTTCTGTGTCTTGTTTTCTTTCATATTTTCATTTAGATTTAAAAGTGTTATCTTCTTCTTCAATGATATAAAAACAAAATTATTATTTACTGTTATTAACTATTTTTTGATCCATCCAGTACACGATAGTTAAAATAATTGAATCAGCAAACCATGTTGAAACCATGAATGCTCAGTTGTAGAATTTGTTCTCACCTGCAGTACATGTCACACGTCTTGTACAATACGTTTGCGCTAGGGGCGGTAGTTCTTAGTACCGCTCACCATCCAGATCACAGGTTCTCAAACTTATTTAGATCACCGCCCACTTTGAGATTTGAAAAAAATCTAGTGCCCCCCATATTTTTAAACCTTCTTACATTACCATCTGTTGCGTATCATAAAAACACGTAATTTACGACATCAAGTTTGACAGAACAAAAAAAACATTTTTGTCCACTTCAAAACTAGTGCGTAGGCACAATCGACTCTAGTTTTTTCGTCTATACGGGTCTCCAAGCATTCAAGCCTAAAATCGCATCTCATGAAATTTTTTGTTTGTAAAAAAAAAATTGGAGATCTCAGACAATTTCTCAACCATGTACATATATGAAATATAAAGCTGCATTCACATTTTTACATTCATAATGACTCTAATTTTAGCCGCCGCTACCCGAATTTCTACCGATTTCTTACATATCTCACTTAAACATTTGACGTTTTTAAGCTCTTAAAAAAATTTATGCTATTTTTTAAGATAATAAATACCTAGACGCGTTCCACACCGAAAAGTAAATTATATGAAATTCCCTCGATAGAAAAAGATCGCGAAGTATGCTCCGAAAATTATTAAAAATAAGTCTGTTTCTATTATTTTACTAGTTATAGTTGTGAAAAAGTTCACAATGTTTCTTTAAAAGATGCTTAAGATGCCTTCCACGAGATTTTTGCTCTATTTTAAACAAGTCATGTTTTATTAAACATTTTCAAAATTTTCGCTTCAATTGTATCATTTAAAATATAAGCGCACTCTGTCCAACATTCGTAATTACATATCTCTCCATCTTCTTCTTTTTGAGCGGGGAAGCCTTAAGCGTCTACACCTATAGGAGACTCCAAGTGTTCGAGTAGTAAATCGCATCTCAAGTGGTGTCGTGTCTAGAGTCTAGATTCCGTCGGATTTTTATAGAAAGAATTTGTCTACCGTCACCCCTCTAGATTTCCTTAATGCCCCCTAATTTTCTTTGAGCCTTCTACTACCCCCCGAAAGCCTCCAGCGCCCACTTTGAGAAAATATGATCTCGATAAACCACAATTTAGAGCCGGAACATTGCTTGAAACGGCTTTAGCTGTGTTTTTTGAGCCAATCTCAAAATTAGCTTGCTTTTATGAAAATTATATATATTCCATGGTTTTTTATACTTCTCTAGCGTGTGTGTGTGTGTGTGTGTGTGTGTGTGTGTGTGTGTGTGTGTGTGTGTGTGTGTGTGTGTGTGTGTGTGTGTGTGTGTGTGTGTGTGTGTGTGTGTGTGTGTGTGTGTGTGTGTACATGTGTAGGTATACAAATGTGTATTTACACATGTCTATCGTAAGGAGATTTTTAAAATGCTTTGGTCTGTTTTTATTCTTGATTTATACAATTTGTATTTTCATGAATTCATGACCATTTTATGTAACCTTTTTCACTTTTCATAATATTTTAATTTTATCTCAGACCAGAAATTGTCTAGTGGGGCATTTGGTTGTTTATGATCATTATATCTCAATATACGCACGGGTTGCCGGCAATTAAATTTAAATTCAAAAAATCTGGATCGTCAGGAATTTCTCAACCTTTTCTCGTCTCCTTCCCATCTCTACTACCACATACATTCAGCCTTCCAACATATACACCCCGTGGTGTCACAGACTCCGGACAGTGGGGAGCAGTTGCAATGCTGTGGGGTATTCACATTAAAAAAGAATATAAATAATTGTAAAAAAGGTAAAAATAATACGATACTTTCTTAGACTTCCGTAGCTATCATTGGAAGATCGAAGAAGCTCGGCTGATGTACTCTTTCTGCAGAAAGGATCTAGGTCCGTCGTAGATTGCCCGGAAGTCCTATAACGAGTCCAACTACGAGTTTCCAACAAATGAACTAGATCTAACAACATTTTTAGCCTTCCCCAATTCTAAGAAAAACTCCTCCATTTATCATCACACATTTTTCAATACACACTCTTCACATTTTGATATTTTTAACTCCACGCCACACTCCTTAAAGTCACACATGCGATTTCTCGATATTTCATAACTACAGATAATAGATACTGATCGAATGCAAAATGAAATTTTATTATTGAATACGTACCATATATACTTCAATTCTACCGGAACCTCCCAATTCTACCCCCTCCCTTTTCCCACTTAAACAATTTATTATGTAATCTTTCTTAATTCAAGTCACAAACTAACTTCCATTTTTATAAATCCACTAGCTGGGTTACCCGGCTTCGCTCAGGACAACATTCGAGACTGTTCTGGAATGTTCCACAATTTATTTTATTTATTTATAGCGGACCCAATAGACGTTGTCCTGTACACAATTGTCGGGACAAACTAAAATTAAAATAGAATAATATTGAATATTCGATACTGCGATGGTACCGCAGTCTGCCGGATCCAATGTAAAACATTCCAAAATCAACAACTCCTTAGAAATAAAAAAAAATAATTAAAAGAAAAATTTCCAGTGGACCAAATTGTGAATCTAAGCCATTCTCGAATCCCCTTGAACCCACACAAAAAAATTCATCAAAATCGGTCCAGCCGTTTAGGAGGAGTTCAGTGACATACACACGGACAGAAGAAATATACATATTAAGATTTGGAAACCTGTATTAATACAGCTAAGATCACGCTTCATTCCAATAATATACTTCTGATATTCCAAATAAAATAAAATAAAATAAAAATAAGATGAAGATAAGTGAAAAGTTGTTAAAAATATATGCTTGCATAAATTTATTTATATCTCTTGTAAGCTGTGTAAATCCACGTGGGAGTTTAAATCCTAAATATAACTATATATAAGTATACCGAGATGTTATTCATTCTTTAAGTGAGGAGGTGTATATGTAAGATTAGTAAGTACGTACTTAACATTTCGGGTAATGCATGCCCTACAGCCTACACGTAGAATATAATATTAGATATACTTATATTATTGTGTACAAATCGTCTTAAACATGGTAAACATACGTAGGTTCTCCTTTGAAACTTCAGCTACTGGTAAATTAATTACATTTTCAAAGCCACCTAATCCACCTTACCTCAAACGCATGACAAACTCTCATCTGCATACCGTATTCAGGCAGGTAGATATTAATTCAACTTGGGAAGCAGATACGGATATCGCCGCCTCGGGAACCATTTATTGGTAAACCAGCACTTCTGTGGTAGGTTACCCTAAGCAGCTCACTATGTTTGGTGACTTAGCAGGGATGCCCGGGTTCATGGGGTGAGGTTTGTCTAGGTTTGCCAACCTACTGAAGTGGCGGGCCGGATCGGGAGAGACTGGTTGAGGGAGACCTTTTGACCTCTTCAGTCTGACTCTCTCGATCCATCGCCTTGTACCGAAGTGGGAAGAATGGATTCATGCTTCTGTCCCTCCCGGACATACTGACCCCCAGATTCCTACCCACCAATCATACCCTTTTCCTTCTCAGAAAAACATCCCCTCCTTCCTTTTCCTAAAAAGACTTCCCACAGTATCACCAAAAATGACATAGGCGCTGAGGTAATTTTTTTCCTACCATTGTACAGATCTATGCAGATCCATTGTGCAGAGCCACTGTGCAGAGCCACTGTTTAGAGTGTAATTTTTTTTTTATCTGTGACGTGTTGAAAGATCTCAAGCTCATTTTTGTAGCCATCAATTTCCTATATCAAAACGTAGGTACGTACCACGTAGGTATTTGTAAATTATTTGACTGCTTCATAGAAAATACAGCTCTTTTTAAAATATTGTTTTTATATTATCAATAATTGAATTAATCATTGAGGAAGAAGATAATATTACTGACAAAAATCTCAGATCAAACAGACGAAGATCATCAAATTCTGATAAATGGCTTATTTGACACGTATGTTTCAAAAATAAAAAAAATAACAAATACATAAAATTACATAGCTAAGTAATGTAAAAATATAAAAAATTTTGGAATATTAAATTTCGTTAGCAGTTATACATTATATGTAATGTACACGTAGAATCTCCTTTCACGAATTACAACTAATTTCTGAATACCGTTTGATACTGATGTGAAAAGTATTCACTTGGACCTCTAGGCTTTTTAAATATGTCATTTATTGTCTTTTCAACCATCTTGGTGTTGCCATAAGCATTTACCTCTTTTTGTCTACTTTGTTTTGACGACTTCGAGGTCTAGCATGGATGATCGATATAACCCTATATCAATACGATATGGCTAAATCTGTCATCTACCGTCAGTTATCAATGTCAACGATTGCTAACAGATATTCCGACCGACGATCGATAAATTTTAGCGCGGCCTCCGTGGTATAAGTAAAGTTTCGGTAAACTGTCAAAAAACACATATTTTTAATAATTATTATTTCAATTTGGGAGGCGGGAAAGGGTAACGCCGCCCCGGGAACCGTTAATGGATAACCAACACCTCTGCCATAGGTCACCCCAAGTGGTTTGCTACGTTTGGTGATTTAGCAAGGGTGCCCGGGTTCACGGGGGGAGGTTTTTAAACAATAAAAGTGGTAAAAACTAAGTTTATTATTTATTTTCAATTAAAATGGTGCCACAAAATAAGTTTGCTGCGTTTGAAGAAGAAATTGTTTTCCTCAGGGCCTCCTGTGTGGAGCTCATGTAAAAAAAAAATTTAATGAACGAAATGAACCAAGCTCTTAGAATTGAAAGAAATCGTGTAGTCGATACATAGACTCAAAAAATGAATCTAAGACGCGATCAATTTATTCCGTTCGATCTTTGAGAAACAAAAGTGGTTGAAATATGACTAAAGATCTCATTAACTAATTAACTCCTGTTTGGTGTCAAAAAGTGTGGTGTCAGACTGCCAATGCGTATTTAGGTTAGTGTTTTACAAACTTATGCTGGTTGAGATAAAAACAAGTTTCAAAATTATGTGTTAAAGGTATCGCCTATAATACATAATAATTTAGGCATTTTCTGTATTTCAGCTGGACAGAGATCCTGGAATCAGTAGCAGCCAAATAAATCTTTTCCTAATGAACAGGCCACACTTATCATTGATTTAGTAGCACTTTGAGACACGGGCACTGTGCACTTGTCTATGCATTCACAAATAAGTACGAGGACTCAGTGGGTGTTTCTATGGAGGTCATTGGAGGTCATCAAGTTTCATCTCGTTTTTAATCGATGTTTTCATCACATGCTTCACCACTTGTTTCATCAGTGAATTACATGTTCATCACTGGTTCCATTTTTATATGTTTTAAAACCGTTTGCATCACATTTTTTAACGCTGGATTCAACAGCGCCTTTGATCTGATTTTCCACAAAAAACGGCGCTGCACGTTCTCTCCAATTATTATTATTATTAAGGAAAAGATTCTGGCTAATTATTACTACTAGGCAGATATAAATAAGGTCAGAGAAAAATATTAATTAAGAATCTAAATTTAATACGGCGCTTGGGGTGGATTACAGGATTGACATAAATGAATTACATTCTGCTGGAATGAATTAAAAGGTAAACCTAATTTCGTTAATTCATCTAAACCACCATCTAAACCAAAAATAACGTATTTTCCAGTTCACCTCTGAAAATAAAGAGCAGTTTGAATTTCATTTGAATCACTGCGTAATCGTGGTCAGTTGCAAACTAAGAGTATGACCACGCACTCTAAAAGGTCAAGTTTATTTTTTACTTTGGGTAATTAATTAATGGATCTAATTCCGTTCCTAAATCGGAACTAGATATTCATAAACTGTATTCCAAGAAACGCCGCAATTTACACCTAAACTTTTCAATAACAATATTGCTAACTTTAACCAAAACAATCAATCAATCACTGAGACAATCCTGGATTTGAGATCACTGAGACATTTCGACTTTGGGAGGCATATGTGGGTATCACTTCTCGGGAACCAGCATCCCTGTCATAGGTCACCCCAAGTGGTTCGCTGCGTTTGGCGACTTAGTAGGGGTGCCCGGGTTCATGCGGTAAGGTTTGTGTAGGTCTTGGCGGCGGATACTTTTGCCTACCTGCAGCGTGGTGGGCTGGATCAGGTGAGAATATTTGCGGGAGGCCTTTTGACCTCTCCAGCTGGACTCTCTCGACTCATCGCCTTGCACCGCAATGGGAAGGATGGATTAATAAGTCCGTCACAGATTCTTACTCACCCCTCAAACCTTTTTCCTTCCCAGAACTTCATCTCCTTCCTTTCCTTAAAAAGACCCTCCGTACTGCAGAAAGTTGCCACTGCAGCAGACGGTAGAAGAAGGTTTGAGGAATAGCACCAAATTCAAAATTTTCATTAAACTAACTGTATAGTAGAAAAATAGGAGGCACTTATTGACCGACCCTCGTATAAAATTAAACGTTTGCGGTCTTTAATTTATTATTCACTAAAATCAAGGTTGGTTCTTGTTTACCTTTCCAAAAATCACCTCAAGATGCTTATATTATTTTTGAGGTAAAATGGCATGATGTTTTTGCCACGTCTCAAAAGGGATGAAACGTATGAATTTTATTTTGGTAATATAAAGAACCGTATCTTATTTAAACGTGTGTGTTGCTTAAAAACCCGTAATCGCTCAAATCCTCAAATTGGTATTGAAATACGTATTCGGTGATTCCACAAACCATTCCAGTAAACCTTTAATAAAGAATGATGATTTTGTAATAAATAATATATTTGTTGTGCTAAAATGAAAATTTATATTTTAGTGTACCCAGCACATAAAATCGAGCTTAAAACTTAACTGATATCGAAAGTTATACGGATGACAAATTATTAAAGTTTATTTGCGGCACGGTATCCAAAGCCGTACTGAGAGCATCTTCCACTGTGGAACGTAAAAAAATGTACCATACGAATGATTAAATTTAAAACAACACAATTCAAATAAATTTAATGCAAACACCGGGATTTGAACCCAAGTCCTTAGGAGGAGTCAGAGCCGACCGCTGAAGCCATCTTTATACAGGGTGTTAGTGACCTACTTGACATACTTCAACCAGTGATTCCTGAC
Source organism: Glyphotaelius pellucidus (assembly GCA_936435175.1). NCBI lineage: Eukaryota > Metazoa > Arthropoda > Insecta > Trichoptera > Limnephilidae > Glyphotaelius > Glyphotaelius pellucidus. Next base: position 35,949,208 of record OW386551.1, on the reverse strand, counting down.
ATTATTTGAAAATTTTGTTCTCCGGTGACGTTTTTGGTTTTTTTTTCTCTTCAAAACCTAACAAATAAATTCTTCTACTTGTCGTTACTATTGGTCTTACCCCAGGGCGCTACTGATAATATCTTCCACTCTGGAACGCGCCGCAAATACACTGTATATTATTTTTAATTAATTAATTGTGAAATAAAACAATTAAATCAAATAAAATTTATTTTCGCACGCACGGGATTCGATCTCGCAACCTTCGGACTGAGAGTCAAGACCCTTACCCCTCAACCACGGTGGCCATCAGTCGTGATGATGGACTAAAAAAGGAGGTATGGCAACACGGCATAATAACCCAAAAATAAATCTCTAATCATATCTACGATACAATGTTGGTTATTTTTGATTTCACTCTACAAATTCTGGTGTGTAATGATGCAATTTCAAGTATTTCTTATGGTGACCTATGGCAGAGATCCAAAAAATGGTTCTCGGTGGTACCCATATCCGCTTCTCAAATTTCCTAGCCTTGCTATTTCTGTACAACAAAAGCCATTAAATCAGTATTATTTATTCACATAGCTAATACACTGGGCTATTAATGTTACGTAATTTTAAAAGAAAAACGCGCTCCGAAATAGATAAATATTTAAAATCAACACTATCATTAATAAATGTAACCGCCGCACAGTGGTCCCAAATCCCATTCTAGCTAGACAAAAAGATTTTCCCACGGAATGTGATGCAAAAGGGTCACAATATGATAAAAAAAAATATTAAAAAATATATACATTTATTTAAACCACTGTTACAGAATTTTCAAAGTAAAATAAAATAACAATAAATTGCGTGAAGTACAATGATTCAAATAAGTCTTAACAATCTGTTTATTTTAAGTAATTAATACAAATATTATTTTTTACATAATATAAGAATAAAATCGAATGACATTTGTTTATGGTCGAGTCACTATCATCACTTCTGTTAAATGATAATATTCCTAAGTGACACTGTCATCAGACCTCTGCAGTTTCTACGTTGGTACTTCCGAAATCGACAATAATTTTAAATCATCACTAGATAAGACATTGGGATGTTTTTGGTATTGTGGTTATTTCGGATATTACAGCTTCTCGTTTTCCATCAGTCCTCAAGCTGATTTAAGCAGCATGAAAGAGTTCTTTTAGACTTCGAGAATTCAGAGGACATTTAAGCTTTCTTATTTTACTTGTTACCGAGCAAAAACCAAATTATTTTTCTCACTCACCACGTAGTCCATTATTACACGTAACTACCAAAAGAAAAAAAAACTGTATTAAGCCATTTCCGTTTTTTTACATGAATTTTAGAGTATATCTTCGACCTTTTCCAATGAAATATCAATAGAAATGAAGCGATATTCTTCTTTTCCATTTTCTATGACATATTAATTTCTTCTTTAGTAATTTTTTTTTGAGACCTATAAAATTGTTTTTCTCAACCAAATTTTTTCCATGTTGCAGCATAACTTGACTTTGATGCGCCTTTTTCTTCTAACATCTCCAAAATATCAAAAATGTAGATCAAGGGTAGAGGCTCTGTAAAAGTCAAAAGAGCACGTAAGAGCAGATAAATTCTATAAGATGATATAGATAAACAATGGTTATATATGAAAATAGTTTAGTTTGGAGGTACAAATTGGTACACGATTTTGAAAGTTTAATCAAACTTTGGAAAATAATTGTAAATATTGATAATGGTTTCACGATTTTTTAATGACTAATAAAAGTAATACGGAAGAGGCAAAATATTAAATACTTAAATAAATTTGATAGAACACACCATGGACTTCAATTTTTTTCTGGACGTAATTTCTCTACGATTTCAAATAACACCACTAACGACCGAACAGCGCGTACACCCGAAAGAGATGGGCCGCAGGGAGGCCGCCTGGCACATTCAAAGTGTCGTGTTTACATCGTTGTCACGTGTAGCGCGTATTGTTTTAATTTTTTTATCGATGCCAACATAATGCTATGGACTGTTTTCTATGCTGTGAGTATGTTTTTGTACATAAATAAAAACATCGTCGAAATCTTTTTGTCTAGCTAGATTGTTCTAAAGGAACCACCGTGCGCCGCTACCCGAATTTCTACCGATTTCATACATATCTCCCTTAAACATTTGATTTTTTTAAGTTACTAAAAATATATGTTATTTTTGAAAATAATATCTAGACTGTTCCACGCCGAAACGCAAATTATATGAAATTCCCTCGATAGAAAAAAATCGCAAAGTATGATCCTAAAATTATTATAAACACGATCATTTCACTTATTTTAGAAGTTATATGTATGAAAAAATTCAGTGTTTCTTTAAAAGCTATTTTAGAAGATCCCCACGAGATTTTTGCTCTATTTTAAACGAGTCGTGTTTTATTAAGCATTTTCACAATTTTCGCTTCAATTTTATTGTTCTAAATATAAGCGCGCTCTCTCCAACATTCGTAATTACTTATCTCTCCATTTTCTTCGTTTTAAGCGGGGATTCTGCTTCAAAGCAGACTTGGGATGAAATATCACTAAAACGCGCTCTATAAATGTATAGTTATCGCCGGAACATAGATGAAGTGCTAATTGTATTTCAGAGTTATATCCACTTTGATTACTTTGCCTTATGAGAAAATTTACAATCATAGTTTATTGTTTATTTTATTATATATATTACGATATCATCACAATTTCATGAACGCTATAGAATCTTCACATGTGCAGAAAACATAATGTCTACAATTTGTATAGGTTTGTTAGCTACCACAGCGACACATTGAATAGGTCATCATCCTTTCTCAGGGAGTGATATTACAAGCGGTCCAGGAGAAGCCTGATGAAAGCGAAAGATATCGTAAAAAACTTCAAGCCACTTCTTTTGAGTTTGTTACTTTTCAGTGGTTTCATATGGAATATTATTCATGGAGTACAAGGGGCAATTAATAATAAAAACAAAATTAATACTTACATTCTTTTTACATAGGTTATTTCAATATCAAAATTAAAAAAAAAATTAGAAATCATAATCATCTATCAACTATCACAACATAAATTTCTTAAATTAATTTTACGAATCCATAAATGTTAGTTACATAAATAAAATTAAAATAAATAAATTACCTCCTGAGCAGCACATAAGCACACACTGTACCACAATCTTCGATTACACATCTGCACTGATTTTTAATTTTTTTATTTATTTAAATACCTCTCAAGAAGTCTAGATGCTCCCGTCTGGTGCCAATGCGATTATGGCATCCCCAATCGGGGTTTGTTGTGAGACTGAAGGTAGTGAGGAGATGGGGAAGAGGAAGGTGGGGTATTTAGATCTGGTCACCGAACACGCCTAAAGCCATTTCAAGCAACGTTTTAATTTTGAAAGGTGGTCTTAAAGTAGGGCGATACTGATAGTATATTCCATTCTGGAACGTGCCGCAAATCTATATATATATCTAAAAATCTAAATATGATTGTTTCTGGGTTTGTACGTGAGATGCCTATGCTTTGCTAAACCATTCATCTGATTGCGATGAAACTTTGAGGATTTGATGTGCGCATGCCCGGGATAGTTTCTTTATACAATAGTGAGTTCTGGCATCATGAAATTATGCGTTGCTAACCGTTCATCCTATTGCGATGAAACTTTGGGGATGAATGAGAGTTAGTGAGTGAGTGAATCAGTGGTATTTCGCGGAAAGGGAACGGGCGAATGGGAAAGGACACGCAGGGAGAAACAATTTCTTTTTAAGTGGCACGTATACAATAGTGAGCTCTGGTGTGATGAAATTATGTATTCCTAATAGCTACAGCAATTTCCTCCAAATACCAAGCGAGCTAAGTAAGCAAAGCTAGTACCTATACTAAATATTATTTTAAATAAACTTATTTTTATTTTTTATTTTATTTGTGGATGCTTATATATTAAGTACACGTAAACAAATACACCAATACTACTCTTCCACGGAAGCATTAGCTTGTGGCTGGGAGACTAGTGTACATTGTTTCTTTATAGATACTTAACAGTCTTCAACAATAACTAAAGTGACATATATATATTAGTTAAACTATATATTAATATATACTGTACTATACATATCGCTTGCTGAGGATTGGTTTGTACTCCTGTATTTTATTTATTGTGAAATAACACAAATTCGTCAAATAAGATTTATTTTCGCACGCTGGGATCACGATCCCGTGACCTGATTGCGAGTCAAGAGCCTTACCCCTCGACCACGGAGGCCATCAGTGATGCCCTCCGTGGTCGATGGACTATAGGAGATAGGGCAACTCGGCATAATAGCCCAACAATAAATCTCTAATCATATCTACAATATATTGTTGGTTATTTTTGGTTTCAATTTACAAATTCTGGTGTGTAATGATGCAATTTCTCAAATAGAGTACCTAAATAATTTTATTCAATTAGAAAATGTTTCGAAGTTAAAAATCAATGAAGATATCAAATAAACAATTTCTTGTTAATCAATAAAAGGTCAGCAGCCTCAAACGAACAATTAAAGCATTCTTAGATTAAAACATCCAGCGGGGTGGTAGAACAACTCGACAAACTCATTAAGTAACCTTTAAGTATTTCAACGCTCAGTAAGTATTAGAAATAAGTTTATTGATCATTGTAACCCAATTAAACTGAACTTTTAAAATGGTATTTTATTCGCGCTTTTACAGAGAATTTCAATCAAGTCAATGAAGTCATAAAATATTATTACGGGAAATGTGCACCTCCGGTTGCAATTTGCTCATCAAAAAGGTGGCTATTACTGGCTTGATTAAAAATGTTCTCTGATAGAATTCGTAAATTATCACAACATTTTTTCATTCGAATAAAATTCTATGAATTTGGCAAATTTTTCATGATTGACCATTTTCACTGGACTTTAAACCTTTTTTTAAATTTTTTTTTTTAACTTTATTTATTCTCATTTCTTTGTACATATAATGTATAATAGCACATAGTATACATATAATAACAAATAGTATGAACAAGAAATGAAAACCCACTAAGGCACTGCCTGAGTGTGGGTAATATTAAAACAAAATACTATATTTCCAAGTACCCAAAGTATAAAATAGACTTAAAAAACATATAAAATATAAAGTTAGTATTACATTGGTAGAATAAGTGAAAAAGGTTTTTTTTTCAACTATTATAAAAATAAAATAAAAGTATGGAAAAAACATACTGATATTAATTTTTTTAATTTTTGTTTTAGTTATTTAAAAAAAAATAAAAATAAACAGAAAACACATTGTACTAAAGTTTAGAAAGTTACAGAAAGTGAGTTGTAGAAGGATGGATAAATTTATAGAAAAAGCGTTTCAATATCTATATTTATCTATATTATTCAACCATAATTTTACCTCTTTTACATATTTTATCATTTTATTTATCATTTGAGTTTGTAGTGGTAGAAGGTTAAATGAACGAGGACCAATGAAACTGCTATGTGTCTGCAATAATTTAGTATTGGTTTGTGGGGTGTAAAATATATTATTTATTCTTTTGCTCATTCTGTTTTCATTTATTTCGAAATTGTTTTTGTTTTTAAATACATATTTCAAAGTTTGTAATATAAATAATTTACGTATATTAAATATTTTAGTTTCTTTGTATAATAAGTTGGTCGAGAATGTTTTATTTTTGTTATATATGACTTAAATTATGTGTTTTTGAATTATTTGTAGAGGCTTAATAAATGTATCGAGTGCACCACCCCATCCTATAATGCCATAAGTGATTGATGATTGCACCAGGGAAAAGTAGACCATTTTTAATTTTTCAGTGTTTAGTACTTCCTTAAGTCTATAAAATATGTAGGTCAGATATCTTAATTTAGAAGTGATTTGATTAATATGTGATTTCCAATTAAGATTTATATCTATTGATACTCCTAAATATTTTATATTTTCGACATTAGTGAGTTCGTTGCACATGAAGCACATTTCTTGATTGCAACTAGTATTATGGATTCTAATTTTAAGGTTGTCTGTAGGTTTATTTTTAATGGTTTTATAAAAAGGTAAGTAAAATGTTTTGCTATAGTTTAAAACGAGTTTATTGTTTTTTAGCCATGTTGAAACCAGTGAAATACAATCAGTTGCTTTCGAAAAAGTTTCTTTCCAATGATTACCATCCACTATTATTGCCGTGTCGTCTGCGTAAGAAACAATTTTACCAGGGATTACAAAATTACATAAATCATTAATATAAATTAAGAATAAAATCGGACCAAGCACAGTACCCTGTGGAACTCCATTTTTTATCTTTGACTCTGAACTATAGTTATTCCCAATTTTTGTTTTTTGTGTTCTGTCTGTAAGATAGTTAGAGAGTAGTTTTAGTATGTCTTTTTTGAAGCCTAGTTGATTTATTTTTGTAATGAGTAAACTATGATTTACGGTGTCGAAAGCTTTTCTTAAATCTAGGAATATGGCAAGACATTTCTTTTTTTTATCGATAGATGAGTATATCTTTTTTGTCAATTCATAAATCGCATCCTCGGTGCTTAGGTCTTTACGAAAGCCGTATTGTTTTTTCGATAGAATTTTATATTTTTCTAAGTGTTCAATGACTCTAAACTTGATGCATTTTTCGAATATTTTCGAGAGGTTTGAAACAAGAGATATTGGTCTATAATTGTCTAATTTATTCATATCTACATCAGTTCTGTGAGTTTAAAAAAAGTTATTTGAAATATATTTAGTTTGTCGCTTTCTTCTTAAATACCATATTTAAATCTAGTTAAATATTATGATTTTTGGGGATCAAATGACAAACCCTTGCTGGAATTACTCTATTAAGGGTATCCAGGGCATTTTGAATGTATGCCTGTCAACAAATTTGGAAGAGTTTCTATTTTTATTCGGCATGAAGAAAAATATTGCGTCCAAATAAGGCTTTAAGCATTTACAGGCAGAGTTGGAACAAATATAGTACTCACACAGATGCAGTGCTTGTATATAGCATGTTAATGGTTTCTCGACTTCAAAAAAGAAAATTTCAGTGAAAATTAACAAAATTTCATTTTTAAATGGCATAAAGAACACACTGTAAAAACTTATTACACTTAAAAATGAATAAAAATTTCACAATCGCACATCTAATAGTTGTTATCCTTTTCTTGGGAATTATCGCTGTCGAAAGTGGTCGGGGGATAGGGGTGGTAAAATATTGCCACACAAATATTTTACGCATGATGCATACATGGTACAACACTGTCTGTTAATTAAAATTTTCGTAGCTCTATGGCTCGGTCGGTCGAGGATTCTCCAAAAAATACATACAAATACATACATCGGGTGCTACCAGATGGCGGGTGACACCAGACCGTGAAAAAAACTTATAAAGGTAGAACATTGCCATACAAATATTTTACTTTAACACTGCCTGTTATTTATATTTTCGTAGCACTTTGGCTCGGTCGGTCGGGGATTCCCCTAAAATTCTGTTGAGTTAATTTAGTTCCTAGCTATAAGTATTGGTTGGGGATTCTCCTGAAATATTCCTCGCTTTTCACCTATGTTATTCTCATTTCTTTCGTGCACTGTGATAGATGTCAACTTTTGAAGTGAATTGTTACCTATTGATTATCGTGAATTAGTGAAAAAGTTGTTATTCTGTTACTGTTTTAAATGTTTTGAGAGACATCTTTAAAAAAACAAGGTATGTAGATTGGAAATTTAATATTTTTGTAATAAGAGAATAATACTAATAAACGCAAAACCTGAATTAAAGCAGAATCGATCAATAATTGATTGAAAAAAAGGTCAACCATCTGTGTGTTTTTTCTGTATTTCATAATTGTATGTTTATACATAAATAATTAAGAAACAATAATAAATAATAATTAATTTGGAGGATTTCGAAAAAGGTTTTCACACATTTGACTAGCTAGTACTAATTCTTGGGGTGACATCACGTTCATTCTTGGGGTGACACCATGTTCATTCTTGGGGTGATACCATGTTTTCCGCACAGGGTGCCACCTAAGTTAGCTACGCCACTGGTTGGAAGTACGTGTTTATTATTATGCGCATAATACCCTGAGTTTGTGTCATTCGCCTGAACTCTAATTGTGCGACATGTCTTGCTTTGTAAAAAATCTTCTCTTCGTAAAACGTTGAAATTGAAACTTGTTATTGGAGGGTTTAAGTTGATGTGTCACGTGATTACGCGCTATTCTTTCCGCAATCAACACCGGAAGTATCTACAATAACGTTGGATGTAAATTTCCGGTCAACCATGTCATTCTAATTAGATTGATTTGTCTGCCTAGTTAGGAATAAAAGTATTGCGGTTGCAAAATTTTTGTGGAAGATAATAAGTTCCTAGGCCCCTAACATCTCAGCACACATGACACTCCTCAGGTTGAGATGGGCTGGATATGTACAGAGAATGCCGGATACACGCATCCCAAAGAGAATTTTGACTGGACACCCAGGTGGAAAGAGAAAAGTTGGAAGACCCAGAGTGAGGTGGGAAGACGAGGTGAGAGGGGATGCAGCACAGCTTCTCCAGATAACCAACTGGAAGTCAGCCGCTGAGGACAGGAGGAGTTGGAGGCCAAGGCTCGATTTGGGCTGTAGCGCCATCGGAGAGAGAATGTTCCTTGGTGAATTTCCCAAGATTCGTTTTTTTCCGGGAATTTATAGTGTAATTCAATAAATAACATATAAAATCAATATATAAACCCTCATCGTAAATTGTGCGTGATTCCAGCGAAAAACCATTGTAAATAAAGTCGCCTTTTACGTACACATTATATTTCAAAGTTCAACTTCTCTTCATTGTAATGAATCGTGTTTTTTTCTTTCAATACGACATGCAAAGCTAAGCGTTAGTGGTTTATTCCTGTTGAACATGTATTATTTACAACTCTGGTAATCGCTATTGAACAATACAGGTACGTAATACGGAACATGAGGTTGACGGGATTCCAGACAAAAATGTACTTTAAAAGATTTTTTATTTTTCACATTTTATGCAATATTAAAAAAAAAATTGTCGCCTAAAGGTTTCACTTATTATCAACAGTATTTACGATTACCTAATTACGTCCATTATTTAATCGTCGCCTTAGTTCGTATTTGTCCAACAGACCATTAGAAAATTTTACAGGAGGTGTAAGTTTTCATTCATTATTTCAATAAAACATTATAACAGGTTATTGTTTTTGGGGTGTTATGCCGTGTTTCGCTAACTCCTTCTTTAGCCAACGTTTCGGACAGCGTTACAGTGTCCATCATCAGGGCAGATGAGCTAAAGAAGGAGTTAGCGAAACACGGCATAACACCCCAAAAACAATAACAAAAATACTTTTTGGCCGTGAAAACCTAAAAACATACCATTATAACAGGTGTTTATGATAAAGCTATTTTTGTAAATGCAAAGGTCTCATTAGTTTAAATAATTCATAGTTAAGTGATTAACTATCATTTTTTATATTTAATTTTAAATTTTAAAGTGGAGATTGAACAAAAACTAAAATGGTCTGTTGGACAAATACGAAGTAAGGCAACGTAATGTAAGAACATGTAACTGTGGTATATGGGATCAGACCAGACATATAGTTTCAACAGATATCTTAGTGTAGACAGATATATGTAGTTTTTAGGTGTCTCAACAGACGTCATTTAAGTAGTACCTTTATGATCCCCAGCGGTCTCTCATATATCTAGGGTTCTGACAGTTTTTGGGCACCCAGCTTCACAATAACTTAGGACCTTCTGTAGTATGGACGTCTGGTCCAGTTAAATAGATAACGTAAACAAAGCACCTTGTAATCTCAACGAACCTCGATCTTTATTGGAGTTTCCACGAATATAATTCAAGTAATCTTAATAATCATACTTACATCGGAAACTTGAGAAAGGTAGATAAAAATTTATTATTTAATATTTGGTGTATTTGGTAACAGGTGTTGTTGAATTTTTTAATTTGTTTAACAAATTTTACATGAAACCAAAAATACAAACAAAATAGATTTCCTCGTGTATAAGAAATGAACAGAATAATTTAAAACAGAAACAAAAACCATTATAATATAAAAAGAAGGCATGATGTAAACAATGTAAACAAATTAAATCCATTAAATAACATATTATGGAACTACATAATTATACAACAACAGAAATGTTATTTTTGGTACCGACCAAAAACTTATTTTAGGGCGGTACCAAAAATAAACTGAACATTATCAAAGATTCTCTGATTATTTTACTTTCAAAATTTATGGCATGAGCCCAGTGGCATTTTCCAACTACCCAGACTTACTCTTCCACAATAATTTATAATTGATGATATATTGCAAGTGTACAAGAATTATAAAGCTGTATTCTTTAAATATTGCATACAGTTTATATGTATTATTTTTAATTTTAGTTTTTTTAAACAACAAAACACTTAACAAAATACATAATTTAGACAATAAATAGGTAGTCCCGCGAACCTGCCACATGTCTGCGGGTTCTACCTCAATAAACATTCATTAATATTAGAAGTAAAACTTATTTATAATTTCTTTCTTTTTCTTCTTTGTTTATTCTGTTTTTTACAGATATATAGATTTTTCATTCATTAGCCTCATCTTTACAATTCTCATGCTTAAACTCTCATTTGCCTCAAAAGTAAATTAATTTTTAAGCTTATTAAAAATCACTGGTTTCATTGCACTCGTTGACAAATTCAATTTTTTCACATTGGCAAATTTATTATTATTTCTCTATGGATGCTTTCAAAGTTATGTGCGATTAATTTCGGAATATTCCATATTTTAAACTTGGTCAAATATGATCTGACATATATGCATTTTGTTTTCTTTACATTTATAACTAATCCTACATCATGTGCCTATTTTAGCAGTTCATTGAAGTCGGTTCGAAATTCTTTAATCACTATATTTTTAAAATTTATGTATTTATCTAATTTACAAACCAATGTCCTTTTTTAACTCGGTAAATATTTACCTATTGAGGAAAACTTTAAAAATTTTAAAAAAATCGTCCTCAATAGGTAAATATTTAACATTAACTCTAATTATGTATCTTTTTTAGTTATAGTTCCAAATTTCTTTCAATAAAAATATTTTTAATATTATTATTTCATAAAAATAAAAGCACCTTGACTAGTCTCCCCTGTGCTCATCAAGGCCTGTGAAGCTCCCGTCACGTTCAAATCCAAAGCTCTAAAAACTGCACGTTTCAGCTGTGAAAAAGAAGTCACCTAAGTGTGCACACTTTGAGGTGTGAAGTGGCTCTGCCGGTGACTCCCTCACGTCCCACGGTACTACGTAATTCCCATTTTATTTAATGTGAAACATTGTCGTACCACGCTCAGGACTGTTATACAAAGTACTCGAAATATCACAGCGCAGAGCGGGGACCGGGGACCGGGGACCGGGGACACGCTTTAACTTTTTAAATTGGTAAACAGAGGTAACGACACCATAATCTGTGGCGCTACAGATTACTTGTAAAAAGTCTCGATGAATATTATTGTCGCGATCAATGGAATGCAAAGAATGATAATATTATTGTCGCGATCAATGGAATGCAAAGAATGATAATATTATTGTCGCGATCAATGGAATGCAAAGAATGATAATATTTTTGAAGTGGTGAAGTTTTTTTTTCCTAATTAACCTCACAATTTCGTCTAATCAGCTGGATAATAATAGAAACAAAGGAAGCTGTGGCTTACAAGCGTGCCGCCTGCCGCCTGCCGCCTGCCGCCTGCCGCCTGCCGCCGAGCTACGATCAAACTACACTGACAAAGCAGCGCGGGCAACGGAGCATTGAATTGTGTTCTTTCATTTTCTAGATTCTTATTTGCAATGAAGAGGGAATCATTGAAATTACTGAATTTAAATCGAGTATATACAAATATTACAGTATTATACATTTACATTTACATTTTTACGTATTATACATACATTTATTATAGTATTAAACAAATAGAACGGCGTCATGTGCTCATTGCAATTTTTACCTCAAGTGGATGTTTAAAATTTTACCTGGCTATTATAGACATAACGCCCTTCAGGTAAATAATTATGAGACCTTGTACTTTATCAGTAGGGAAAATTGTTACCTAAAAACTCTTCTTAAATTGCATGTTTCACATAGACATATGAATATTAATTTAAAAAAATATATGTAGGTAGAGTAAATACGAATTCATATTAATACATAAGTTATATTTATACATACACATATAAGTAATATTATTTATTCAACATAAATTATTAAAGTGATGAGAGTTATTAAAAATTGTGTATCGGCATAATTTTTTTAATGTGTAGGCTCGACTTTAACTTTACGAGGAAATGAGTCTTCGCGAGGATTACATTTTTTATTTCTTGATTGTCCAGAAAGCTTAATAAAAACGAACTAATTTCTTTAAATACTATATTTTTGCGTGGGTTTTCAGAATTTTCAGATGTTGCTTTTTATTTGTTAGGACGGCGTCATGGGTGGGCGGTGGGGGAGGGGGAGGGGGAGGGGCAGGGAGGAGTGGATGTACTTAACTAATGCACAACAATAAAGTTTATGATCTGATTGAGTAAATGGCTTGTCGAATGCGGATTTAATCCGGCTTTATCAATTATTGAAGGTTGCCATAACAATTAGATTATATTGATATCGTCATTTTGTTGCGTCAAAAAAGAGATTATATTCATTGCATTCATTTAAAAAAAGATTTACAAAATATTTGATATTATACTTCACATTAATGACCATTTTTATTACTTTCAGTATCGTCCTGGTGAAAGGCCACTCGTTTTTGCGCATTCACTGACAATGCTTAAAAGGTTGTATGTTTAATGATTTTTTTTATGTGATTACCGCTCGAGAGCCCTTATTCTCCACTCTTATACGAGGCTACGTATCTTGTAAGGCTAAACTAAGAGGGGGGGGGGGGGGGGGAAGGAGTTGGAAAAATTGAAATTGTAAAATTAGTTAAGTACCTAGCTATTGACATCTGGTCACCAAACATGGCAAAAGACATTTCAAATGCTTCTGAATATGTTCAAAAGAGAAATCATATTTTATTATAAGTACGTGGTTTTGTATCGTTTTTTAAGTAATCCTCAAAATATTCACAAGAGTCACTTCATGACTGAATAATGTGAACAAATCCCTTAATTAAATCAATAATATTACCAATATTCATTCATTTATGTATTTGTAAGAGACAAACAGCTTATACATATGTAAAGTATATACAGGTTAAATTAAGTTAAGCCACAAAGGTCTCCTATGTTAAAAATACTTGGAGATGGAGTTTTATTACATCTTAAAATTAATTTAAGGTGAGGAGAAGAAGAAGAGGAATATGGGATAAGGATAGGAGATGCTTCCGGTACATTCCATACTCTTGTATTAATTTTCGATCGTCCGCGTTACATCTATTCTGAAAGGTATTGTTAAAAATGTCTATACTGTAAAATTTTGTGTTATATTTTGTGTTTGTGTTGTGGGCAGATGCATATGCCGCCAAGACCAGAACAAACCTCACCCCAAGAACCCGGGCACCCGCGCTAAGTTATCAAAGGTAGCAAACTACTTGGTAACCTACGACGAATGTGTTGGTTATCCAATCAATGGTTCCCGAGGCTTCGGTACCCAAATGTTTGTTACGAGTATCTCTCTCAACAAACTTATGTATATTTAAATAATTTAAGACTTACCTGATTACGTGAGCATTTTTTCATCTATAAAAAACAATTCACGTAGGTAGATGATGAAAGGCCAAACAAAATAAATAACTACGCCATCAGAATAACAATTCCTCAGCCAGCAAAAGTTATTAACTTGTATACCCAGTATTTCCAGAACTGTATATAATATTACACTTCCACCACATAAAGAATTCCATTCAGCTTAATTTCATTTCTCGAAACAAAAATCCCGCAGTAATTGAATTTGCGTTAAATCCAAAATGAAATCGGTGAAAAAAATAGAGTTGAGTTTTCAAGCGTCACGGAAAGGCTTTCATTTTTCTGAAAAGTCTCTCGCACTGTTTTCCGCTGTTCCGCCTGTTGCGATAATTGGCTCCCACCTGTGGGTTGCCGGGTGGGGGTGGGGGCGCGGGCGCTGGCACCTGTCGTTAATTGTTACTTCACAGAAACCGTAAAGGCACTACAAAAATATATTTATAAATGCGGTCAGTTGATAATTTAGCTAGTTCTACTTATCATTATTTATTTTGTTTGACATTTATATTGACTTCGCTATTTATTTATTTACGCCCCATGTTTACTTTACGCAAAATATATTAGTGTTTTAATATTTACACAATAATTTCACAAATAATATTTCTTTTATTCCCGGCTGCATGAAAGGGATGTGCAATTCAATTTATCCATAGTAAGTACTACAGCAATTAATCGAACATAATAATTTTGATTGTCTGTGATTTTGGTGAAATATTTCTTAGTAATCCTGAATGTAATATCCACATAAAATTATTCATGTTCAATAAACTATTTAATTTAAAAAAATAGAACTGATTGTGGGAAACAAGCGACAATTGGCAAAATTGGTTCCATAACAACTCAACAAAGCAGCATTTCAACACTCTTTGAAAAGTCATTAAAAGATGAAAAAAACTCGCAACCTAACCTAACGTAACATATTTAACATGACTTTTCAAAGGAATGATGAAGTGTCACTTTGTCGAGTCGTCCGGTCACCAGCAAAATTATATTATTTTAATAATAATTCTCTGTTTGAAACCCGAATTTCTTTTGTTTAAATTTTTGATACATTTTTATCAGTGTCACTAATGATTTTTAAAATTTACTTTTTTTATTTAACAGCCTGTTCACACAGTTCATTCGCACCACACCGTCACGTAACGTTCCGCGGGCGAATGAAAACCAATATCTAACAATGTTGGAACGCTTCATTCGGCACTGTCTCTCATCATTTTCGTTTCATCACATGTTCAGACGGGTCACTTCGAGGGAAAGAAGCGGAATGAAATCACGAAATGAAGGATGAATGAATCGTGTGACTTGCTCTTTACGGCGTTCATTCAACGTCTATCTAATTATATTTTGGCGATACATCGAGTGAAAAACATTACGCTGGTAATAAAAGGGGATGAAATTGAAAGTGAAAAACAAGTGAAAACTATGGTGCCTTTTTTATTTAGGTTGGATGTTTCAGTGAAATCACTTTACCAGCTGAATATAAACCATTATTATATTCCACAGATACTCTTTCACACCTTACTTTTCCGCAAATCCTTTCCTTCCCATCCTTCAGCCTCACAACATACCCCATTAGGGGATGCCGTGAATTGAGGGTGGGAACTGTTAGGACTCTTATTTGGTTTCACATAAAAGAGTTTTTTAAATAAATAATAATATTATTCAAAATACCGAATGCAATTAGAAGGTAGGTACCGAAACAGTGCGTAAAAAGTTATAAAAAATAAACTTAAGCAAAAGAATTCATTTGTTCGAAGATGAATAAAATTTTGAAAAGCGATCATATTATCGTATCCACCCTCCAATTAGACTGAAATCGATAAATCAAATTGAGCCCTTGCTGTCACTCCGTACCTGTCCTGTCCTGTCATGATTGTGGTCCCTGGTACCCGAGTACCTGGTATCCGAGTGAGCTTGTGCTTTATCGATAGTACCTACTATTATTATCAAGTCATAATCCGCGCCGATAATTGCGAGGAGATAAATGATTAAATTACTATTAATGACGCGTCACATTGATAGCCGCTCTACAATGGCACACCGATAGTGAAATGTCAGCTTATTGCACCTATTTATAACAATAATTTTACGATGAATCAGGAGAACGGAATAATAATATAAAAAACTGTAATTATGACATACCACAATGTATCATCTCTAGCAACAACGGGTGATGAAAGACATCCATTTTCACTCTTTTTGGTCCTTTGTCCTATCTAATACATTATGGCCTAGTCAACATTAGTTTCTAACCAGACTGTTCTAAGAAACTGTTCACGACATCAATTTTTGTTGTTTGGTATATAATAACAAATTATACAGATTTTTAAAATTATATCATATTAATTTATTTGTATTGGTAATACAAAGCGATTAGAAAAAAATACGAAAAATAATCGAGAAAACTTATTACTATTATCGAGAAAACTACTAACATTTAAATATTAGTCTTTATTACATACTCCCCAGTTATGATAAAATTATTTCCAATTTATTATTTATTTAAAAATACTCCCACTCCATGTTGTTAATATGGTAATTTAGTTTTGTAAACTTTGGTGAAATTAGCGTTGCTCACGAAACATGTCGGTTAATGTTAGTGTTTAAAAATAAGTTATTAATATTTTTATTTAAAATGGAGCCACAAAAAAGTTTTCCGTGTTCGAAGATTTTTTGTATTTAGACATTCATGTAGTAGAAAGTTTTGTGAAGAGTTTTTGTGTATTTTAATAACGTAATTTTTAGTTGCGTTTTAATTTGTTTCAATTTCTGAATTTTTTTTCATTTTAAATTATAATTAGTACTTATTCACGTTTTCCTTTAAATTAATTAACCTTCCTTCGTAAAATGTCCTCTCAATACAGAGTGAACTTTTAGCGTTGAGGACATTACACACACTCACTTGAAGAATGCAAACATGTTTAGTTGAAATAAAAATAAATATATTTTTGCAGACATACTAGAAAATAAATGTGCTTTAATCGTATTGTTCCATAGATATTACCATACTCAATCGAAACGATTCTCGTTTTTATAGCCACGTTAAAAGTCTAGATCTGAATAGTAAGGTAGTTACATTCCAACTTTCCTCACCCCTATCTCTCTTCTATATTCTCTTTTAAGAGAAAGCCGCAAGCCGAAAATGTTCATTATTCATAGTGTACCTTATATTGCCACGAATACAAGTAAAAGGTTTAAAAATCGCCTGGAAAAAGGAGTCTAGAGGTCACGATTTTACGCGCAAAAGGGATTTTTATTTATTTTGTGAATAATTTTATAAGCAAGAAAAAAGGTAATCAATGGAAACTGTAACAGAAAATTTTATCCATAAAATGGAATTTTTAAAAAGTTGTCTTATTTGCGTTCGTACATTTATTTCTAAGGAAAAAACGCATTTTTTAGTAGTTAACGCTGATATATTTTTTAAAGTACGAGGGTCACTCAAAGAGTAATGCCTCCTATTTTTTTCTCCTTTAATAGTTAAGAACTAAAACTTGCAATTACGTAGGTCGAAAACCACACTATTGACGATAAATTTGTCACTTTTCAGTATAATCTTCGTTCATTTCGAAAATTTTGGTCCATTTTTTAACAAGGGCATGTATCCCAGATGGTAAAAAGTACGGTTTTGCTTCCCAAAGCCATCCGCCATAGCTTTTGTTGGGCGAAGCTTTTAAAGAGTTGTGACGTATGGGGCAGAATTTATTGTGCATACCTGCTCTAAAAAATCAACCATAAATAAACCCTCTGCATCCCTGGACACTGTCGCCATAACTTACCCTGTAATTAACTTACGATCGCACAATTTTGAATTTTTTCGTCCTCGGTGAGTTTGTGTGATGCCATTCCATTGACTGCCTTTTGA
Source organism: Glyphotaelius pellucidus (assembly GCA_936435175.1). Lineage (NCBI taxonomy): Eukaryota > Metazoa > Arthropoda > Insecta > Trichoptera > Limnephilidae > Glyphotaelius > Glyphotaelius pellucidus. Next base: position 35,931,593 of record OW386551.1, on the reverse strand, counting down.
TTCAGGTTCCATGAAACCTATGTTTCGTCTCCGGTCATAATTTTTGTGCATTTGCATCACCGTACACATTTTTCAGTCTTTCAAGATTGCGAATAGGCATTTCCCTTCTGCATTCAAGAATTCAATCATAGAACGCTGATTAATACGAACATTGATATTGACCATTTTGCAAACGACTGCAGTGCTGCCACCTATTGACACAGAAAGTTACTATTGCAGTAGATTGTAGATGAAAGTTTGAGGAAAAGCGCCAAATTCAATTTTTTCTTTTAACTAACTTTATTTAATTAGAAAACAATAGGAGGCATTACTTTTTGACTGACCCTCATAATCGTCAATTTTATTTTGATTGTACTCAATGGAAATGGTGGGAAGAGCTTTAATTTATTCAACGAATATATTCTTTTATTGAAATGTAACTCGATTCGTAGTTAAGATTAATAACAAAAATTATTAAGCATTAATTTTCGCCACAAAACATGAAAAGTAGAATGACGAGCCGTATCTTTTCCTGTCATAATACTCCTCTCCGAATAATCAATATGTCATCGGAATCAATACGATATCTTCTAACGTATAACTATAATATTGATAATGTTTCCACATATTTTGATATCTGCGTTCAATTTTTATTTGGTTCGTTTGGTAGGAGTACTTTGTAGGTTGAGAATATTTATAAATAATTCAGCATATGAAATAACCGAAGTAAACGATACGTTCGATCCAGATTACTAAAAATATATTTATAAAAATATTCCAAGCAGTGTGGGTTCAGATATTAAATAATACATTTTTGATATGGTAGCGTGTTTGTTATTGTTGTGGATTTAGGTACCTAATATGTTTTCGTCTTTAAGAGCGCTGTAGATATTATTGATATGAAATTATCAACATGAAAGCAGAAATCCTTTTGTGATTTGCTCCAGATTCAAAGGTAGATTTGATGAGGTTTAGAATTTAATAACGTTGATGCTAATCGGAAAATAATTCACCAAGGGAAACTCGAAAATTTTATTATATGGTGCATCTTTGTATATATGTACTTGTTATCTTTGTAGTGAACTTCGTGAATAAAACGTTTATTATTGTACCCATTACTTTATATAATAAGCACATCTATTGATAAAAGGTTAGGTTAGGTAATACAGGTAGGTTTTTTTCTTTGTAACCAATAATATTACAAAGGGTTTTTGATATGCCTGTCTCTCTGAGAGGATTTCCATGTCGACGTATAAGCGTTACTTAAGTTACCTACATAATTTAATAAATAAAAGGATTTATGAGAGAATACAAAAAATTACAGAAGATTTATAAAATAAAGATTTTTTCATTAAATAATAAAAACATGGAAAAAGATTAGAATGGAAAAAAACATGGAAAAAGATTAGAATGAAATAAGAACAATTTGTCTCGTAAAAAACGAAGTTTTTTTTTTATTATAACTAATACATCTATTTTCAAATGTCTTTTAAAACATAAATAAAATACACTTTTTTTTGGTTTGACTGAGGAGTGAATCTTCCAACCCGGGAACTGCAGTCGGCAACTATTGCGTGTGTTATCTGCTGTGATGTCATCGAATTTCAGAGTCGTCAGAATGTATTGTTTATCTGCCGAGTATCAGCTCGATTGAATGTCGGAAAGTGAGCTGATTTCTACTTCCAAGATACCATTTCATACATTCATTTATTCATTCAAACAAATAAATTCGAAATTCAACTAGATGTGTTTAAAAAGGAATTATTAAATGAATCAAGCCCAAAATCTCTGTATTACCGGAACATCAGACAGAGATCCTACGTTCGATTCCCAGTTGCGACCGTTTTCTTTTTACTTGTCTGTGTCTTGTTCTGTTTCATGTTTCGTTCAGACTTATTAGTATTATATTTTATTTCGATGATATATTATATTGACGGGTATAACCTTCAAATTAATTCCAATAAAAATTAAAACATTCACTAATTTCTCTGCGATGTTAACACTTTATAATGTTTAAATACCAGCCTTACTAATAACAAAACCCCTTAACGATTGTTAAACGGCATATCTTTTGCTTGCCCATTGATCTGCATTTTTGCATCTTTATTTTTAACAATATTACTTTTTTTATGTTGGTCACACTGAACCTCCCTAGATCTGCGCAGGCGCCGCGGCCATCTTTTTTTTATAGCTTCGCCGCGCGCCGGTGGGTGCACTTCGCGGTAAAACATAATTTGTGATATGTTGAATTGCTCTCGCAGTTAATTTTTTTTTTGTTTTTGAACATAATATCCGTTTAAATGATCAATTCACTATGATATTAGTGTAATTCAAGAAAATTACCAATGCTGGTGTTATTTTTTCAGTTTTAAATTAATAATTATAATTTAGTTTTGATGACGGTAGATTTTAGGTTATTTCTGAAATGTTATTTTTTAAATGACTTTAACGGGTGAATTCAATAATATTTCCATGAAAATAATATTATTTAATAATGTAAAAGACTCATGCGTATGCAAATAAAAACAAATTCGAGAAATCGACGTTTTAATCGCGTAAAAATGAAACCAATTTGTCACTTCTGCCATAGGTCACCCCAAGTGGTTCGCTACGTTTGGTGATTTAGCAGGGGTGCCCGGGTTCATGGGGTGAGGTTTGTCTAGGTCTTGGAGGCGGATGACCAGGACCCACTGAACCCCGGATTCCTACCCACCCCTTAAACCCTTTTCCTTCCCAGAACTCTCCTTCCCTTCCTCTCCTTAAAAAAACCCTCCACACAGCATCCCCAAAGATGACATAGGCCCTGAGGGGAATTATTTTCCTCAGGGCCTCCTGTGTGGAGCTCATGTAAAAAAAAAAGATTTTTTCAGTAATTCTTTCGGAATTATTATTATATTTTTTTAATAATTTTTAATTGTATGAACAAGATAAAAAGTTAAGTGACAGTTTTCTTCCAAATTCATTAAATAAGATGACTGTATTTTTTAAATTTAGAATTTTCCGGAATTTTTTGACCATTTAATAGAATACCTACGGTCAGCTGTTTTTTTCAACTTTTTTCATGTCGAAGCTTAAAATACTGCAATTTTCAAACACGATCGTATATTTCAGATACAAAAATCTAAAAGACAATTTTATTTAGTTTCTAGGTATATGATTTACGACATCTTCAAAAATAAGAAATATACAAGACATTTAAAATACGTTGGAAAAATTCCAATATTTCTTCAGAAATTATAAATACAACAAATAGAACAGATAAATTACCTCCTCTGGCTGTGTAAGCAATATCTTTCCATGAACAATCTTTTTAATTAGTAATGTTTTCATATCCGCGGTCGTTTATCAATTAAATAAAACTTTCACGAGGTTTTTTAGTAAGGCTGTACATGTGTACATATATTATTTGTTATACCGTCGGCTCTACGTTAATTTAAAAAAGCTTACTTCTTTAAAAAAAAAATAAAAAATCGTTGTCGTTATCTAATTTCAAAAATTATGAAAAAAAATTTAAACAGAATAAAATCAAACAATTAAGATATACTTTTTTCCAACTCCACCCTGGATTGGTACATTTCTGTACAATGTTTTAATCAAATAAAATAAAAACTGCATATCGTATAAACGCAGGAGATATGAAAATTTCCCCAGGTTTACGATATTAAATTTCGATGGTGGTTTCCCTGAGCAAACATTGTAAATTTTTCGAATTACTGAAGTAACACAAATAAATTTGGAAGGCGGGTGTGGGTACTACCGCCATGGGAACCATTTATTAGATAACCAACACTCCTGCCAAGTGGTTTGCTACGTTTGGTGAATTAGCAGGAGTGCCCAGGTTAATGTGTCTAGGTCTTGGCGGCGGATGTTTTTGCCCACCTACTGCGTGGCGGGCCGGATCGGGAGAGCCTGGTTGAGGGAGACCTTTCGACTCTTTCGACCGATCGCCTTGCCCCGCAGTGGGAGGGATGGATTTATACGTTCGTAATTCCTGAATGCATCGACCCCCAGATTCCTAACCACCCCTCGTACCCTTTTCTTTCCCAGAACTCCTCTCCTTCCTTTCTCTAAAGAGACTCTTCACACAGCATACCCAAAGATGATATAGGCCTTTATGCAATTTTTTTTCGGGACTTCCTGGGTGAAGATAATGTAAAAAAGTCATTTTTATCATGAGGCATATTATTAAAAAAATTAAACTGCCGTCAAATTAAAAATATTGCATTTTATAGAGCCAAACATGAGAGAACGCATGGCGACAAGACACACGGCACATTTTTATAACTTAATTTGTATTAATACAACAATTTAATATTATATTTTCTTTACAGGGCGATGTTTTAGTGGCGGTTCATGATTTTAAAGCTTTTAGAGATTTAAAATCAAGTCATTGATATTGTATATATGACCGTTCAGTAGCTGAGTTTGCATCGCGTTTGGATCCCTTCCAGACGTCCCGTGTTCGATTCCTCGGCTGGCTAAGCCCTCCTTCACGCCACGAGCAACATTCCGCTTACTGTGGTGGTAGTAGGAAATTTTCAAATATTGCCAGGTTTTTTGTATCAGAAAGAGTATCTTTTTCTGAAAATCTCACCTTTAAAAATTTGTCTTCAAACAAAACGTTTTTAGACAGTTACAGTAATAATTTTTCAATGTTTGCATTTTACAATATGGTCACAATTTATTATTAAATAATTATTTACATACACGTATTAAAAGTCATTTCATTACTTGTCTCGTTGAATTTTTTTAAATTTTTTAGATTTATTTGATTTAAAAAAGCAAAATTTCTAAAGCATCCTATTTTATCTTCTGTTGACTACGTTTCTGTCTTGTCATCTCCAACCAAAAAAAAAATTGCGTGCATTATATCTGAACATATTAGATAAGAGAGCATCTGTTTAGCCAGTTTAAATTTGAATTTCAAATGTAGTTAGTAGAAACTCAAAAATACGATCAAATATGGGTTTATAAGACTCATCGAAGCGTTGAAGGGATGACAAAATAAAGTTGCGCAAAATAATTATTCATGGCGTTGAATCTTCTGCCAGATATACAAAAAACTTTTAGAAAACCAGATTCTCGAAATACCAGTTCACAATTTTTTAAGTTCACTTCCCTGTCCAAAGTGTAGTTTAGTCAATTGCATCTTTTTACAAATGATAATGCTTTTAATATTGATTAGTTTGTGAATTTAAGTTTTCGAGAAAAAGATTTATAAATAAATTTTGAGTATCTAATTTGTGTAGGTTGGCACACGCTTTGGCACCCTATAATTACTTCGTTAGTAGGTGTTTAAAATCCTTCCATCAATAACATTGTTGTTTTCCACATTCCACACTGGAGATATCAAATTTTGATGAGTTTTTAAAAAAAAAATCCTTCATTTTTCCTAATGTTTACAATTGACAAATACAATAATATAAAATTATAAGAGTAATGGGAACCCTCTAAGGCGCAGCTTGTGCGTGGGTAATAAAGTTATATTCATTTTATTATTGTACCCAGAAAGAACAAAGAGTGGGCATATAAAGCAAAACAAAATTAAAATTTGCCTAAACAGTTTGTACAAAATGTGTATAGAATAGTGAAATAATTTTTTTTTTTTTTTTTTAAAGAAAGACAAACATTCCCAGGTTACGAATAACCCAACAATGTTTGAAAATCTCCTACTACCACCACAGAAAGCCGAAAATGTTGCTTGTGTTGTGATGGAGGACTTAGCCAGCCGAGGAATCGAACACGGGACGCCCGGGTGGAACCCAAACGCGATGCCCACTCAACCACTGACTAGTCGTAATATGTTTATAGTTTGTGGGAAACATAAAGTGATATAAATTAATTAAATAAAGTTCCAAAATCTGTATTATTAAGCCATAATTTTAACCCTTTTAAGTATTGAGGAAGTTTTGTTGTTACTTAAATATTTTTCGGTAAAATATTGGGAGTGCGAGGTCCAATAAAACTGCTGTTTGTTTGCATCTGTTTGGTATTCGTTTGGGGAATATAAAATATCTTATTATTTCTAACGTTGATTCCGTTTTAATTTTTTTCGAATTTGCTCTTGTTTTTAAAGATCTATTTCCTAGTTTGCAGTAAAAACCTACTTCTGTAGTAACAAGAACAAGTTTGAATCTGGGGCTTAAATTTATGTTCAAAGATCTGTCCGCAAATAAATATTTTAAAGATATCTTTGTTGGCACAGTAGTGTGCCCATTCGATCAAAACGTTATTTTAAAGATACCTTTGTTGGCATAGTGGTGTGCTCGTTCGATCAAAACATTATTTTATCCAAACATTTTTTTTGGAAATTGACTAATGAAACTACAACACAATATGAAAGGGAACAATCATGTTGAAAGAATTGCACTCAAATTTAAACGGAATTGATAAACATCGCTACGCACCCATATCGACTGCGGGCAGGTATTTGAAAATAATTTTAAATAAATGAAGCAATATAACTTTGTTAAAACCACTTTATATTTTATCTACGCCGACAGGTTTCGGAACGACCGTTCCCTCCTCAGGGCAAACATACAATGAGTTGACAATTACAAAACAGTGGGTGGGTACAATTCAATGATGTGGTTAGCGAACTCAGAAAAATTATTATTATTAAGACACTTTAAATGTTCTTTGATAAAAATAATATAACTTCCAAACATTTGGTACTATCGGTACACAAATATATTCGAACGCGTCCACTTGACAATGATTTGATGGAACATTTTTACTACAGAAATACCTATAACAAAGTTTTTTCATAAAACTATGAAATAAAACTTAGTTTCTTATTTCTGTGAAGTGACAAATATATGTTCATTTCGGTTGTGTGTCTGTCTGTTAATTCTGGTTCAACGAATTCTAGAACTCGGATTTGCTTTGAGTTTAAATATCTTTTTCAAATATTCAGAAAAGCGAAGGTGTTGTCCAAGTACGGAGTGAATACGAATCTCATACACGCAATTGCGTCTCTGTATGAGGGAAGCGTTGCATGTATTAGGGTGAACGGTGATTTTACGGGGTGGTTTGACATCACAAAAGGTGTTAAGCAAGGCTGCGTAATGTCACCGTGGTTATTCAATCTATACATGGATAATTGTATGCAAGAATTGAAAGAGATGGGATTGGGCGCGAAATTGAGTGATCTGGAAGTATGTTGCCTGTTGTATGCTGATGATGCGGTGCTGATTTCTAACAGTATGGAAGATCTACAGTCGCTCGTGTCTAGGATGAACGAAGTATGTATGAAGAATGAGTTAATGATGAATCTAAGTCCTAAGTCTAAAGTGATGGTATTTGAAAGAGAGAGTACGAAAACAATTTGCAAAATAGTTGTGAATGACGAATACTTGGAGCAGGTGGATGAGTTTGTATATTTGGGAAGTATGTTTACGAGAGATGGAAAGACTGATAGAGATATCGAAAGACTGGTAAATACCGGTAACTCCATTAATGGAGGACTGAACGCCGTTGCGCCAACAAAAATCTGTCAAAAGAAGCGAAGCTAGCCTTCCATACTACATACGTCATACTACATACGTCATACTACATACGTCATACTACATACGTCCATACAGTGCTGGTACCTACCCTGATGTATGGCAGTGAGGCATGGAACTGGCAGAGAAAGGATGAAAGTAGACTGAATGCTGTAGAAATGAGATCCCTGAGACGTATGTGTGGTAAAACCATGTATGATCGTGTGAGAAATGTCCCGCAAAGAATGCAAGGCTGATGTAAGCGTTATGAGTAAGATTAAGAAAGGGACGCTCAGATGGTTTGGGCATGTAGAGTGAATGAATGAGGAAAGGAGTGTAAGGAGAATATATTCAAATGTGAATGGTAGACGAAGTCGGGGACGCCCGAGGAAGACATGGCACGACCAAGTGAATCAGATACTTGAGTCGGGCGATGTCAAAAGTCAGAATAATAGAAGAGCATGTATGAGACGATGTATGAATGTGAACGAAGCAAGGAGTGTGTGCCAAGATCGAGTTGTTTGGCGGTCTGTCCTCTCTGCCTATCCCTGCGGGGAAACGGCGTGATGGTTAGTTAGTTAGTTAGTCAGAAAAGCGATGAAGCAGGCACCTACCTATAATTTAATATCTTTGAACAGAAAATTATTTTGATTGTCTCTTTCAAAATTGGAATGATATTATCGCATGATTTTTCAAGGGTCTGCGATAGTGTTCAAATAAATTATTAATGTTTGTTCATTACATTGGTGGTATATTACATCGATAAAGATTTTTTTTAAAAAAGAACATTCGCAATAAGGAACTCCAGTGAAAAATATTATAGCTTTAAAAAAATATTTTCATATAGACCAATAAACGCTGATTCTGAATAAATAAGTTTTATTTAAATTTAACCGGTAAAATATTTTCTCTGACCTTTTTCTTTTGCATGAAGCCTTGGTTGATATAATCACTGGTTTGGAAATGGAATATGCGTCATTCAAAATATTTTTTTCTATATAGTAGTTCTAAAGTCACGCGGGGTAACCGCATGCAATTTTTGAAGTGAAAACTTCTCTAACTTTCGTTGTGATTTGAAACTCGATGAAATGAAAAATAGCGACACTAAAAAGAGAGAAACACATAATCTAAAGGAATTAGCTTAAGAGAATGAGATAGTATATCGGTCCCCTATTTGTGTAGTTCTTCGTAGCAGGGTTGTTGCGGATGCAGAAATTTTGACATCCGCGGGTGCGGATTATTAAAGGTTCACATCCACGGATGCGGATTTCAGGATTTTTTAGATATTTCAATTTTAGGTGCATAAATAAATGAAAATCGATTTAATTTTAATATATTTTATTTAATCATATTTTTAGAGCAAAACTAAAACAGGTTTTAGTCTTACTTATACTATGTACTTACAATAGATATGTTATCAAAATACCAACAGGTGCTAACTAGTAATTCTAATAAAAAACAACTCGTTGAAAATTTGGAAAAACATAACACATTATGTGACGAGCAATAAGGATTCCGGAACAATAACTCTTGCGAAGCGGTGATAAACATAGTGATTGATATATGGAAGATAGAAACAGACAAGTATACCTAGTTAAAATATTAATGGTTTTTTTATTGACTGTCAAAAACCGACCGAAATATGGGCTTATTGACTAGAATCAACTTTTAGAAAGAAATGTAGCTCAGTCAATAAAAAAAAATAATATTTATCGTATCCAACCGTAACTAAGTTTGTAAAACAAGATTGTATATCCGATACATACCTGCATCATCTTTTTTTTCTTCAATTGGTTTTCATTATTCGCGCTTTCGAACAAATGAAACTCCTCTGGGTGCATTGATTTCAGGTGATTTTTCAAAGAAGTAGTAGTACATCCCTTCCGCGAGTATGTTTTATTAAATATTTTAAAGTAAGTCCAGATACTGGTTTTTTTTGAAGGCGACATTTTTTTTTTAATCTTTCATTATTTACATCGAAATATTCATCAACCATGCAAAAAAGTTGGATAAACACAGTTTACAAACACGAAAAGATTTTATTGTACTTGAAGATATGAAGCAGATACGTTGTGTTGTGATATTATTGTATTTTTTGCACGACCTTGTGAGAAATTAGTTTTTAGTTGTGTGTAGTTAGTTGTGTGTAGTTAGTTTTTTAATGTGGTATATGGAAGAGTTGGTTAGATTGTTTATTTCGTATTGAAACAGTTGAAATTAATGTTTTCTAGAAGATAATTGTTGTCAACAAGTTTTGATCTAAAAAATTTCTTGACTTAAAATTTATGTTCATATATATATATTTCTTCTGTGAAGACAGACTTAATTTAGACTTCAGATCCTTCCAAACACAAGAACATCTAAAAAACTCATCAGAATTCCATAGTTTATCAACTCTAGAAGTAGAGTTAATAAACTATGGAATTCTGATGAGTTTTTTAGATGTTCTTGTGTTCGGAAGGATCTGAAGTCTAAATATTAGCTTTGTATTGTGAATTCCAAATGGCTGATCCAAATTCTAACAATGAGCAAAAAAAGAGATATATAGTTTTATTTTTCCATTTTTTATGTGAATACCTCACAAGAGTTCCAGCTGCTGCCGTCTTGGGGCATCCCCAATTGTATGGTATGTTACAGGCTGAAAGTAGGGGGAGGGGAAGAAGATGTGAAGAGGGAAATGGGGAAGTATCTGGCTATTCAGATTTGGTCACTGACATATTTTGCCCAACATGACCCACTCACTCCAACTGACGTTAGTGTTTCGTTATTTGTTAGATTAGGATGTTTAATATAAAACACTTAATACTTTACAAGACAGACTTCATTGACTAGGTGATTACACCTTTGACATTACTTTGAGAGTGACATAGACAACAATTGTCTTAAGGTAGCTCACTAGTGATGTGCGATACAACATAGTGATGTGACATCCCCTTTCTTTATTTATATAATAAAATTAACATACTTAATTTATATAATACAATTGACATACTTAATTTATACAACACAATAAAATTTTAAATACTTTGACAGACATTATACCTTTCCGGTTGTTTGACAACTCTACCATATCTGGTAATGTAAGGGTTGTTAATATTATTTTCTTCCACATAATTTTCTTCCACCTGTCCCTCATCTTCAGCTTCTGCCTCTTCAAGTGCTGGATTAGATCGCATGGACAGATGGTCATTATAAATGTCAGTAAATCTATATTTTAAATGTATCCTAGTTCTATGTCCCAATCATATAAAAATGATTTAAATTCAATAGATTGAAAAGGTGGTCCTCCATCAGACACTAAAGACATTGGTATCCCACGACGTGCTAAAATAGATTTTAAGTGATTTATTACATTTTTTGCAGTGGAATTATTATTTAGAAAAGCGGTTTCTATAAATTTTGAATAATAATCTGTTACAATAAGGTACATTTTATTATCATAATACATTAAATCAATACCTACTTGTTGCCATGGAAACTTATTTATTTCATAATTTATCAGTGGTTCCTTCTGATTAGAGACTTTAAATTTGTTAATTCTTAGTGACGTGATAATCACCAAACATGGCTAAAGCCAATTCAATTCTGAATGGTGGTCTTACACCAGGGCGACACGGAGAGTATCTTCAACTCTGGAAAGAGCCGCAAATATACTCGGTATACATTATTTTTAAGGGAATTAAATGCTAGGTATATATTATTTTTAAGGGAATTAAATATGAAATGACACAAATGAATCAAATTAATTTTTTTTGCGCACACTGGAATTCGATCCCGTGACCTTCGATTGTGAATCAAGAGCCTTAGATCTCGACCACGGAGGCCGTCGAATTATATAATATTTTAAATGTTACGTGTATGGACATATATATCCCTTGATAGGTTTTTCCTTACGTTACTAAACTATATTTACTTCAATAAAAAATCGATCAGTTAAAGCTCTCTTAATGTTAACTCTACCTACATTTTAAAAATGAAACCATTTAACATCTCGAAAAAAATTTAAGACAGTTCCCACCCAACCCAATTTTGTAACAGTATTGTGATCACATGAAAAATATATTCACACAAAATCATTACTATAACGAAAAGTTAACACGACACGTCGTGTCGAGTAAATTTCTTTATCAATTTCTCGTAAAAATAATTTTACAAGCTTTTTTAAAACATTGTAGGTACAGTTTTTCGGAGGAGGTCGTAAGGATTCGTTACAAATAATATTGGCAAGTGAGAAAAAGTTTCAGAACAGCGGTTAATCAACGGGTGCACTGAAAATGGCACACAATATTTTGCTAGTACACGAACTAAAGTATTTTTTTATTTATTTTCCAGTTAACTTTGTTCGTGTCGAATCACCCTTGCATTTTATGAATGAAAACGCTACGATTACACGTAACGGTTTTGATATGGTTTACCTGCATTTAGAGATCGTAAAAGTTAAAATCAGATTTCAAAGACGGTACACATATTGCACGGGTCTCAAACATAGTTACAGAGGTATACAATTTTTTATTGTTGTTCAGAATGTTGTGACTAACCTTGATAACAGCGATAGAAAACTGATTTGTAGATTTAAACAAATTGTATACAAAAAAAAAAAAAACAAGGAATAGGGATGAGGCTATTTCGTGTGAAAATTGTCGTCAATAAACTACTAAAAATCGCATCTACTTACGGTGGCGCCCCTTTCTATCTACGACACCAAAAGCATAACTTTCCTACTTTCCTTGGCCGCGCGACTTTGATAGTTCATGCAGTAATCATAGCTCGTCTACGGCCGGAACTCTTCCCGTGTCTAAACTAAACTATATAATATCTCCCTGTGTCTGTACTATATATGATTGCAATGCACCGCAGTTTTTAGAAAGGGTGAATCAAAAAAAAAATAAGAGTGCACAAGAGTGAAACCTTCACAAAACTAAAGTAGGCAAGTGTGGAGATTACGAAGCACCGTACAAAGAGGAGACCGATTATACTAACTCATTCTTTTGTAGATTAAATCCTATAGATGTACGTATTTGTCTCTTTTCAGTGTAGCTATTTTTCGTTTCATCACGTTTCATAATATTATACAGTTTAAAAAAAAATGCCAAAACGCTCAAAAATCGCCGGAGAACACTACCACAAGCAAAACTTTCGTTGCTTTTTACAGATTTTGTTGTCTTCCGGGGGATTTATTAAAACGTTGTTTTATCTGAATAAAAGACAGCGTGATAGAGCGCGACGCTTTTTTATACGCAGGTAAGGTTTCATTCTACTTCATTCTCTCGCAGGCTAAATCCTATATATGATTGTCTCTTTTTAGTGTCACTCTTTTCCGTTTCATCGAGTTTCAAATCACAACGTGCTAAAGAAGTTAAGGCGGCGCTTCCCCGCTCAAAAAGAAGACGATGGAGAGATATGTGATTAAGAATGTTGTACAGAGCGCGCTAATATTTTAAATGATAAAATTGAAGCGAAAATTGTGAACATGTTTAATAAAACATGACTCATTTCAAAAAGAGTAAAAATCTCGTGGAAATCGTCTTAATTATCATTTAAAGAAACATTGTGAATTTTTTCACTATAATAAAACTTGTAAAATAATAGAAACAGAGGTGTTTTTAATAATTTCCGGAGCATACTTAGCGATTTTTTTCTATCGAGGGAATTTCATTTAATTTGTGTTTCGGCGTGGAACGCGTCTAGGTACTATCTTCAAAAATAACATTTTTAGTAAAAAGCTTAAAAACTTCACATATTTAAGGGAGATATGTAAGAAATCGTTAGAAATTCGATTAGCGGCGACGTGACCTTAAAAAATGGAACATAACATGTTGTGTTGTCCTGTGATGTTTTTTTTAACCCAACAACCCGTGAGAGATAGAAATAGGTTTAAACCCGTGGTTTTAAAACCTACGTCTTTGCCACTTCTAACCTATGCCACTTCAACGCCGAGGCGCATTATTTGTGTTTGGAAGTCTAGTTAAAAATTCTCATTCCAGCTCTGGAAAGAAGATCGAGGTTGCGTGTGACAAATTATTTAAAAGATCAAGTGGATATGGAGAAGTTTCCACACTTGATGTTGGTATACGGGGAATAAAGAAGAAATGTAATACATTAAAAATTCAGCCACATTGTCAACACATCCATGTAAGAAAATTAGGAACGATTTCAAAGACATTCAGGGATGTTTATATTTTCTTGAATATTAGATTCTACCTTTTATCCGCGGCTTCGCTCGCGTAGTATTAAGGAGAAATGACTGTACAAAGAATATACCCACTTCCATCTCACTTCTTTATGCAAAAAATCACGTCATTCGGTCGCTCCGTTGCGACCTGAAAGAAGGAGAAACAAGCAAACACACCTTTGCATTTATAATATTACTCGTACTTCGGATGTCTAATAATGACATGTTATAATGTGTAATTATTAAGAAATGGTTTTAGCCATGTTTTTTTAAGTGAAACTTCTTTAGCACCTTTGTAATTTGAAACACAATGAAACGGAAACTATACTAAAAAGAGACAAACACATACATCCATAGGGTTTAGCCTGCGAGAAAATGAGATAGAATGAAACCTTACCGCATTGACCGCTTTGATTATGAGCTCACTTTTCAAGGCTCTGATTGGTTGCGATTTTGTTTATCATTATCTGTGCCACCCACCTGTGGCAAAATTGCACTGTTATTGTTATTTTTTTTTCTTGGCATTGCTTTGTTTATACTGTATATTCTTTGTTTCATATTATTCGATCAATATTATGTAAGGAATTGTAAGGAACACTACAGGATTACGTTTAAGTTTATTATAGTTAAGCGCACTTGAAGAGAAATAACACAAAACTGCGCTATGCAAATATTACGTTATTATTATTACTTGTGCGGTGCTTCTTAGCCTCCCAACTCTTGTCTACTTTAGCTTTCTGAAGGTTTCACTTCTACCGCGTGTGAATTGCACACGCGATTGATTGATTTTTTTTATAAATTCATAGAATTTTTTATGTGCTTGCTACATTCTGGAGCAAGTAAGGCTATCGAAAATTCAATTGGGACATGTTGTGCGGTTAAAGGTAGTGGGAAGCGGAAGGAGATGGAAAGCGACATGTGAGGAAGTACCGGGCTATTCAGATCTGGTTACCAAATACCGCTAAATCCTTTTCCAGCTACGTTTCAATTCCGAATGATGGTCTTACACCAAGGAGATACTGAGTATCTTCCACTCTGGAATGTGCCGCAAATATATTGTTTTTATTTTTATTTTGAATGTAAAATTGTAAAATAACCCAAATTAATCAATCTGCCTCCACTTTTCTTCCTTCATCAGCTCGACTGCGGAACGATTGCCAGCCTCTGTGTTTCCTCCACAAGCATCCCTAAAGATGATATGGTTCCAGAGGAAAATTATTTGCCTCTAAAAATTTAAAATTATTAGGGCCCTCTGTGTGGAGTTAATGTAAAAAATAAAATATATAATCTGGGCCTCTTTAAAACCCTTCATTCCCCTTTCATAAATCCCTTCCTACAGTCCTTACCTTAACCCATCATAACGCCGTACAACTGGCAGGGGTCACCTTGTGAAGTTTCACACAAAAAAATTGAAAAAAATGGTAGTGTAATTTAAATAGCCAGGTACTTACTAACCTCCCTATTTTACATCTCCTTCTCTTCATCACCCCCTTTAGTATCACAACATGTCTCAATTATTGAGAATGGCACAGCCCTGCTGGCTCTGGAGGACTGCAAGGAAAATGTCGAAGAAAAAGAAACATTACTCGTTTAAGCAAATCAAATGGTTGAAATATCAGAAAAGGTGACCCGACAGTTGATCCCCCGATATTTGGCCTCTGAAATTACAATAATTATAAAATTATAATTTTTTGTGCATTTTTTACCAATTTAGAACCTAAAATAGACTTCCAAAATACATTTTGTAATAAGTTGGTATGGATATTAAACGAATTTATTTACAGTGATGATTTTTTGTAATTATACGCTGGTACAACTAGTACATAGACAAATAGATCTATTTTTGATGAATTTGAATGAAAATATATTTTAATGAAAACAAATAACTTTGTGTGCACCACTATTTAATTAACAATATCAACATGTTTCGAAAACTATGTTTTCTTCGTCAGGATAATAAGTTAATAAAAAATAACAAAAGACAAACAACTATAGACAAATTAGAACACAGACAAAATATTAGAAAGGAGTGGTGATTAATTACTTTAAATTATCGAAGAAAGCAAACACTTTGTGGCTTGACATTTTACAGAATGAAACAAGTTCTTTGTTTAAAACCACTTTATTTAAATTTATATTCGTCGACCGGTTTCGGTCGAACTCGACCTTCTTCAGGACAATAAACATATAAACTAAATTAAAGTACAGAGTTAAGATAATGAGGTAAACACAAAAGAAAGAGAGAGCATATAAGAGAGAGAGAGAGAGAGCATCAGATAATGGTTGGGGGCGGGGTAGGAGGAGGGGTCAAGGGAGGGTGGGGGTTAGAGAGGGAGAAAGGGAATAACTTTAAAATGGGACTGGTGGTTAATTCTAATTGTTTGTTTAAAATTTGGCAATTATTTTTCTTTGATTTTAATATTTCTAAAGCTTCTAGGTTATTAAGGCGTATTCCTATTTTATTTATATGGACTATTTGGACTCCCGTATTTTTATTAAAGGTATGGTCAGTATCAATTAAGTGTTGGGCAAATTCTGAGAAACCTGTGCTTGTGAGACACCTAACATGTTCTTTAACCCTAATATTTATGTTACGCGCTGTTTTACCTATATATATTGCTGGGCAATCGTTACAATTAAGTTTGTAGATGCCAGAATGGCTTAGTTTGTCCTCTTTGTCTTTAGAATTAGTTAAGAGTTTGGATAAATTATTGTTAAAATGAAATAAGGCCGGCCTTCTATACTAACAATAATTTATCCAAACTCTTAACTAATTCTAAAGACAAAGAGGACAAACTAAGCCATTCTGGCATCTACAAACTTAATTGTAACGATTGCCCAGCAATATATATATAGGTAAAACAGCGCGTAACATAAATATTAGGGTTAAAGAACATGTTAGGTGTCTCACAAGCACAGGTTTCTCAGAATTTGCCCAACACTTAATTGATACTGACCATACCTTTAATAAAAATACGGGAGTCCAAATAGTCCATATAAATAAAATAGGAATACGCCTTAATAACCTAGAAGCTTTAGACATATTAAAATCAAAGAAAAATAATTGCCAAATTTTAAACAAACAATTAGAATTAACCACCAGTCCCATTTTAAAGTTATTCCCTTTCTCCCTCTCTAACCCCCACCCTCCCTTGACCCCTCCTCCTACCCCGCCCCCAATAATAATAATAATAATAATAATAATAATTGGATAATTTGTAGAGCGCCGTTTTTGTGAAAAATCACCTCAAGGGCGCTGTACAGCTTATTATTAATTCCTAGGTTCTATCTAATTTAACTATTTACAAACAGATACAGAAACATACTTACCTGGCAGGTCACTTCCGAGAAATTAGAAAGTTAATAGATACGTTAAGATAGTTGCAGAAGATACGGTCTTGCACGCGGGGGGCATTATATTTAAAACACTGGACTTTGCATGAATTTACATTAAAAGATTAGTGGCAAAAGTATAGTTGTATTTATTTTGAGAGACTGGAGAATTTAGGAGTCTTTAGGGAATCTTCATGAAATGACCCTTACATAAAGCTTATAACTGATTTTTTTATTTTTTATTATTTTTATTTATTTTTTTTTTATTTATTTTTTTTTTAACCATTATCTGATGCTCTCTCTCTCTCTCTCTTATATGCTCTCTCTTTCTTTTGTGTTTACCTCATTATCTTAACTCTGTACTTTAATTTAGTTTATATGTTTATTGTCCTGAAGAAGGTCGAGTTCGACCGAAACCGGTCGACGAATATAAATTTAAATAAAGTGGTTTTAAACAAAGAACTTGTTTCATTCTGTAATTACTTTAAATATCATAAAAAACAATTTTATAAAATAAAATATAAATTTATTTTAAGATGCGTAAAAAATTACATTAACATAATAAAAAAATCTATTAAAATGTACATAAATGTATAAATATTTTACTAAATAAAAATGATATAAATAAATAAATAAATAAAAAATAGGAAGTCTAAATATCAAAATAAATTATTATAAATATAAGTATTAATTCGAAAATAAATTTAAAAGATGGCTGTTTTAAAAAAAAGTTTGGTTATTTATAATATTTAATTTACTATTAACACTTTTCCTAATTTCTAATTTATCTAATTGTATACCCGTTGTATTAATGATAATGACGCCACAAAGTGAATTTGCGAATTTTGAAGAAAGAAAATATATTTTATACTTTTGTCATTCGGCGCGTGCATATCCCTTCGGAGATACTTAATTATATTTTGACTTAACCGATTGCATATTGTATATGAGTATGCCGGGGGGCCAACTGTCGGGGGATCAACTGTCATGGAATCACCAGGAGAATATGTACGAGATGGCGTTTGTAAGAAATATAATATGTCCCTTCTCTGCTTATTTATATTCGTATACTGTTTAGAAAAGGGAGGGTCGTTAATTAGTTGAGTTGTGTTAACCAACCCTGTTAAACTTAAGCCCCTAGACCCGTATCCTGCGTCAAAACATTCCGAGCCCACTTGAAAACTGTGTAACCTGAGTAACTCCTTGGCAGAGCTGTAAGATCGTTGACTCTGTGCCCTGAGCTGAGATCACGGGTTCAAAAACGGCGAAGTGCAAATAAAAATAAAAAATAGAATTTACGCCCGTCGTTCACGTTGTTCACAACTTACAAATTAAATTCACTTAAATAATAAATTAATTAACGCAACGTGGGGTGGTAATATTTCTACTAAGTAATTACCTTCCGACGAGAGATTGCAAAAGACGAGTGGGTATAGGTAAACGGAGTCCAAAAATTCGTAACAAGAGGTAAATTTGTGAATCTAAATCACATTTGACATCGATTTTGTGGTATAACGTTTTTTTATTTATTTGAGCTTTCATGTTATATACCTAAAGCCTCAATTACATTAAGCGAGTTTACAAGCTACCAGCCGGTAAGTTTTAAAGCGGGCGAATCGGCAAGCGAGATTATCATGATAACACACAAAACTGTCTACTCGCTAAGTAGCTGCTAAAATAATGACTCGCGCGACAAGCAATTCTGTCGACATTTTGTAGAAAACTTGAGTTCGCAGCTAGCGCCACACGCTAGCCAGTAGCGAGAATAACGACTTCCGTGCGAACTAGTTCTGACAGTTACGAAATCAGCTGTTGTTAGGCCGCCATCTTTAGGCAAACGCTAGCGAGTAGCGAGTAGCGAGTAAAGTTGACCACCTTTCTACTTTTTGCGTAGATTGTCCACAATCTGCCAGATAGCTAGTAATACGATTACACTGAGCGAGTTTACTACCAGTTAATAAACTCGCTCAGTGTAATTGTAGTTAATCACAGTTATCACAGTAGTATATACAGTTAATCACAGTCGTAATCACAGTTAGTGAATTTCCCAGCTAGTAGCTTATAAACTAGCTCAATGTCATCGAAGCTTAAAACAAGTCCGAAGGATGGAAAATTTTAGGTCATATTTAAAAACAAAAAACCAGGGGGTTAATATCAGCTGTTAAAGGTTTTTTTTTAAATACGTCGATGCGTATACCCGACTGCAAAAGCTTTTTTTAACCCCTTGATTGCTGAATAAAATGGAAGCTCTTATAAAAAATGCAGTTTTTGGTGTTCTCTATAACGTGATGCAAAGTATAGATTCACCAGATTCTTGAACTACGAGTTTCTGAAAACCTTTTACGAGCAAACAAACGCAAGCGGATAAATGAACAGGTAAACTAAAAATGCAGAAGTCAATGGACTATAGATTATAGAAACAAAGGGATATGAAGGGCGATGAAAGTCATGCGCGTCATGGGCAGGTTGGGGGACGCAGCGGTGCGTGATTTATATTTGTATAGATCAGTGATTCCCAAAGAGGTCCAGGTGGACCCCCAGGGGTCCACGGGAGACTCGACGGGGGTCAACGTAGACGTGATAAAAAAATGGGGGTTCACAAGTTGTATGGGGGGGTCCACGAAAATTTATCTGCAGCCTTAGTCTCTATCTTTTGTGGGATCGTTATCGAGATAACGGACGTGATCTCCTGTCAGATTTGTGTGATTTTTACATATTTACTGTAACATATTTTAGTTTAGATCGTTTTAAACATGAATATCCTGCAGGAATGCATGATTATTTATTCATGTAATGTATCTGTCAGGAGATTACGTCCGTTATCTCGATAACGATCCCACAAAAGATAGCGAATAAGCCTGCTGGTTTCGATAGTAAAGAACAAAAATGTTGGTTTGGCTTTACCTGTCAATGTAGGCAGATAGTACTCTAGTATTTCGGTGAAAAATGGTCATTTTGAGACCCATCCCATGCCCATATCCCATCCCGCCCCCCATCTCATATCACATTACCCCCCCCCCCTCCCTCGTTGTGACAGACCACAACTGCAGCCTTATATTAAATAATCAGTACAACGCGTGTCGAGTTTTGCGCATATGATAGAAACGTTGCAGCAGGGGGTCCACCGACACCAGTAAAATTTTGAAATTAGTCCACGAGAAAAAAAAGTTTGGGAACCTCTGGTATACATTAACGATATTGGCGACACTTTTATGCGCGCGGTTTCATATTAATCAAGGTTCATGTGCAATCTCCTTTGTTTTTATCATCTACGCAACACACCGCTAGGGGAATAGACAAATCAAATGATTAATTGGTGATTGATGAGAGGCTTCCAGCAGTGTTTAAAAGGGCTTAAGTCCGCCCAAAAATTGACTGAATTGACAAAGTAAACTAGTAGGTACCTTTTAAAACAGGTAGATACCTTTAATATACATAATTTTAATTTTTAATATATTTTAAATCACATTGTATTAAATACCTCAAATTACATAATGAACGTCTTCAATTAAATATGGGATCACATCGTAAATTAAATACGATCGTTTAATAGTCGAGTTAAGAAATGCGGCGGGTTCGATTCGCGGGTGCGTTTAATAAAAAAAACCTTAATCACGAGTGTTAAATTTATTTATTCGTGTTTTATATTATAAAATATAGGCCAATAAAGAATTGTGATTCTACAGGCAAGTTTGCGAGTAAATGCAAATTGTTTTTAAAAATAATTTCGTTCTAGTTATTTTGTAACGATACATATCAAAATATTAAAAATGTTTAATAACTTTAATTTAGCAACGACCGATTTACTTTGGAACACGAATTTGCCATAAATTAAATTTTCTATCTAAAAAATGCTTTTTTCCGATGTTTTATTTTTATACTTTCATAACATTTACAAAAAAGGTTGGGACGATTTTTACAAATAATTTTCGTTAACTCATAATAATAGAGAACTCCAGTCCATTTTTTTAAATTTTTTTTATGAATAATGACCTTCTTACTTAAATAACTGCATATTTAGTTTTTATTTTTATAGTTAGTTTTAACAGTTAAAATAAATGTCAAAGTTTTAATTTTTCAAGATCCCCCGAAAACCACCGTGACGTCATCTGGCCCTGTGACTTCATCTGGCCAAAAGTTTTAGTTATTTTCAACAGATGTTTTCATTTTGTATGGAAGAAGTGATGAAACTATTCAATAAGCAAAACGTTATTTAGGTGTAATTATTTATTTATTATATTATATTTATTATATTTTTCAATATTATTACGGGAGATTGGTATAAAAATTGTTTGAAATTATTATTTTTTTAGCTTTACGAATCGAAATCAATATTCAGGAAACCGAAGCATGAATTTCGTATGGAACTGGAATCAGATGTTCGACCGCCGCCATTTTGAATTTCAGGATTGGAGCGTTTTATGGAAGCGGTGACGTCACGCCTCACAAATTCAATAATACCAACTTGACAAGGTGTTTTAATGGACTGTTTTAAAATGGACTTTTTAATATTTTTTTAAAACTCTCCGTTAAATATTATTTAATAAAACTTATATATTCAGAATCAGCGTTTATTGGTCTAAATGAACATATTTTTTTAAAGCCATAATATTTTCCACTGGAGTTCCTTATTGGCAAAGTTATGTACCTCTAGAATCATGAAAGTTGACTTCTTTAATGGCCTGTATTTCATTATTTGATGCACAAATAAATAAATTAGCGCATATTCGTACTAGATATTTGCTATACTTATGGATAAAATAAAATTGATAGTATATAATGGTTAAGTTTTCGGTACAATTTAAGTTTGAATTTGAGTATGAAAAAGGCGGTGCAACCGTTCCTCTTAATTTAATTTATTAGACAAGATTTAAAATCTAACCCCGTCCGAAGTCGATTTGCTCGATTGATCCCGCAGTCTGGTAGTAATGGACCAATAAATCTATAACAATCAGCAAGTGGTGCGCTACATTTGTTGACTTAGAAGGGATGCCTGGGATCATGGGATGAGTTTTGTCTAGGTCTTGGCGGCAAATGCGTTAGCCCACCTACTGCATTGGTGGGTTAGCCCACCTCAGCAAGTGGTGCGCTACATTTGTTGACTTAGAAGGGATGCCTGGGATCATGGGATGAGTTTTGTCTAGGTCTTGGCGGCAAATGCGTTAGCCCACCTACTGCATTGGGACTGGATCGGGAGAAACTGGTTGAGGGGACCTCTCCAGCCGGAATCTCGACCCATCGCCTTGCACTGCAGTGGGAGAGATGGAATCATACGTCCGTTATTCTTGGACACATTCACCTCCAGATTTCTACCCACCCTTCACAACTTTTTCCATCACAGAATTTCCTCTCATTCTTTTCCCTAAAAGGACCCTCCATTCAGCGTCCCCAAAGATAAAATACGCCCTTAAATTTTTATCTCCAAGGCTCCCTGTGTGAAGGTAATGTAAAAAATATTTTTTTGCGGAGATTTTGTGTGTGTAAATTTTATTTCACTTTTAATTGTTGAGCGTGTTAATTTATATCTCATATATTTATATCAATATTATATCTCTTTAAAAATTAAAACATGTAATTGTATAAAAATCTATATACCAGAAATAAACCCAGAAAGCAATAATCACAAAAATGGACGCTCCTTTATGAATTCAAATAAACAAACAACTTGCCGCAAAGTATAATTTATCCAGAATAAGTTATAAACACAATAATGCCTTCAGGAGTTCAGACAGCTGCCAAATAACTTATTGCATTGCTGGGGAAACCAACAAAAGTATTCTTAAAGGGATGGACCTGTTATTGATGAAACTTTCTCTCCTAATTTGTTTTACCAAATCAACACGTATCTATATTGAACACCATAAGAATTCATGTGAATTATGTACAAACGGTACTAATAATGTTATATGAAACTTTATTTAAGTTTTTTAAATGTTAATTTCACACAGGAGATCTTTGTCATTTCCAATTTGGGAGGCTGGAATGGGTACCGCCGCCCCGGGAACCTTTATTGGATAACCAACACCTCTGCCATAGGTCATCCCAAGTGGTTCGCTACGTTTGGTGATTTAGCAGGGGTGCCCGTGTTCATGGGTTGAAGTTTGTCTAGGTCTCGGAGGCGGATGACCAGGACACACTGAACCCCAGATTCCTATCCATCCCTTAAACCTTTTTCCTTCCCAGAACTCTCCTTCCCTTCTTTTCCTTCACCCTCCACACAGCATCACCAAAGATGGCATAGGCCATGCTCCTGTGTGGAGCTCATGTAAAAAAAAAAAATTACAGACGTTTTTTGGTGGCTCTTTATAATACGGAGAGTACAGAGAAAGCCGATTACTGGATTCTGGGACTTATTGTAGTAGGGAGAAGTCACAAAAGCTCGCAAGTCCTTTACTACTATAAATAAAATAATTTAAAATTTGGGAGGCGGGTATGAGCACCGCCACCCCGGGAACAATTAATTAGATAACCAACACCTCCGCCAAGGTCACCTCAAGTGGTTCGCTACGTTTGGTGGCTTAGCAGGGGTGCCCGGGTTCATTGGGTGAGGTATGTCCGTATCTTGGCGGCGGATGCATCTGCCCACCAACTGCGTGGCAGGCCGGATCAGGGATATCTTTTGATCTTTGCAGCACGACTCTCTTTAAGAACATTGTCTTGCACCACATACGTCCACCACTCCTTGACACATTGACCCCCAGATTCCTACCCACATCTTGTACATTTTTTCTTCCCAGAACTTTCTCTTCTTCTTTTACCTAAACAAAACCCTTCACATAGCATCTCCAAAGATGACACAGACTCTGAGGGGAATTATTTTCCTCATGGTCTCATGTTCGCGCAATTTTATATGGGATTGGTTGGGTATTGCATTCGCGGACTTGATGGGTAGATATGTCAAAATCCTGAATTTATTCCACCTACCTAATCTTACCCTCCTAAATGTCACCATAAAAATTGCAAAAAAAGTACTAAACTTTGGAGAGGTGACAGTGTGATTTGTTGCTCAGTACAAAATAACATCTCAGACAGGGCGCATGTATTGTAACCTCTTGTTATAAGAATATTGCGAATTTTAAACAGTGAGCAGTGTACACCAAAACTGGAGATCAGCGAGGCCCCATCTGCAACGGTGAGTCCTATTTTCCTTATTCCAATCTGGGCTTATCTAATTTTCCAAAAGCCCAGATCTGAACTATCGACTGACTATCCTTCGGGTTTTGCGAGTGTATGCTATCTAATCGTCCCGTATAACTTAGCGATTTCACGTAGTTTCGGGACTGGTCCTTCGAGGGCTGCATAGGCTTTGCTTTGCAGCATTTACCGCCAATTAACAGTGGAGTCGCAGTTTCGCGACACCATTTTTGGTCCTTCGAGCCGGATGAGTGGAACCAATAAATATTAACTCAACTTTGGTATTAATCCACTTATAAATGAAAAACCAACAGTGATGAGGGTAGCAAATGTAAAATCATGCAATGTCCAGTGTTTTAAATATAATGACCTCCACGTGCAAAGTCGTATCTTCTCCAAGCATAAACTTGCTAATAAAGTGTGTTTATTGGAAGTGACCTGCAAGGAATGTGTGTTTCTGTATCTATTTGTAAATAATAAAATTAGATAGAGCCTAAGAACTCATAATATATTGTAAAGTGCCCATGAGGTGATTTTTCACGAAAATAACGCTCTACAAATTATCCAATTTAATATTTTTCGACTTTGTGTCCGGGTTAAATCTTCCCCACAGGAAAAACTAAACCCTTCCACACACTTTTCCACAAATGATCATCTAATCAATCCACGCCATGCAAGTGTATTATATAAGTACAATAAATACAAAACAATTCAAGAACAACATGTCAACCTACCAGAGACCAAATGGGAAAATAAATTCACCGACTCCAGATATTTTCATAACAGAGGGTTCGGCTCGATAGAACTCCTAACTGGACCGATAAATCCTACTGATCCCTCAATATAAATATTTTAAAAATCTTTCGTAATCCTGCATGTATTTATTATGACCGATTTTTGCATTTTTATATAAAGATTCTTTGACAAATCTAATAAGCCTAAATTTTGAATGAGAGAGCTAGGTATAATGCCAGTAGCTGAAATAACAAATGGTAATATTTTTATAGTCCGAGAATGCTAAATTCTTTTAATCTCATTTCCTAAATCTGTATATTTTCTAATTGTTTCAGAAACAGATTTTTGAATAAAATAATTATAATTATTATTATTAATGTCAAAAAAAACTCACTAGTACCTAGTCAAAGTCTCAATGGCATGTACTTCCTACACACTCCCTCCAGCCTCACAACACCCCCCAAATGGAGATAGCATGGTCCCACTGGCATTGTTTGCGACACTGTTTTCGAAATTTGAAGGAAAACTGTTTCAAAACAAAAAAAAACGTTAAACTAAACGAAATTTAAGTATTATTCCACTCGAAAAAATCGCATAAATTTTCTTTTGTAAAAGTGAGTATTAAATTCACAAAACATTTTCAAGAACTTTTTTCCGTTGCAAAAAATTTTCTTCAATGAAAACATTTGATGAAAATCGAATTATTTTAATGAAAAAGTTTATTATCCATAATAATTAAGATTACCTATGAACGCGCTACAAGTCAATAGATTTTTTACAACAATTGTCATTTTGTGGTCAGCAAAGACCTGATTGTCCGTAACAACTGTTAGACGGTGAGCAATGGCGTCATGAAACTAACACAGCTTTTCTAGATTTTTTCTCGCTAGGTTACTTTTATCATGTATCACATGTGAAACCTTGATATATCTAATAGTAATGATTATAATAAAAATATTTATAATTAACGTCAGCATTTTGGTAAATTAATTTATTCCAAAATTAGTCGTAGAGTCGGTTAATTTTTTTTTTACATTAGCTCCACACAGGAGATAATGATGAAAAAATCCCTCAATGCCTGTCATCTTTGGGGATGTTTCTACTTAGGGAAAAAAAGGAGAGTAAGTTCTAGGAAGGGAAAAGGTGTGAGGGGTGGGTAGGAATTTGGGCATCAATGTGTCTAGGGGTGACGGACGTACGAATCCACCCCTCCCACTGCGGTGCAAGGCGATGGGTCGAGAGAGACCAGCTAGAGAGGTCTATATTAGGTTTCTTGAACTAATTTCTCACGACCCACAGTAGGTGGGCAAATGTCAATACCTAGAAAAACCTCACCCCATGAACCCGGGTACTCCTGCTAAGTCACCAAACGTAGTGAATCACTCAGGGCAACCTATGGCAGGGGTATTGATTATCCAATAAATGATTCCCGAGGTGGCAGCACCCAAACCTGCCTCCCAAATTGTTCATGACTAAATTCATTTACAGAAATGCTACAAAAAATAATAAACTGTACTAACGCAAGAAATTTGCGTCATTTTGGAACGGTAATCATTTAATTCGCCGTGTGTAGAACGAACAGCAGTTTGGTGTCTTATCAATTCACTGAAAACGCGTGGGGTTTTGGAAAATCCGTGGGAAACTGCTACGCGATATTATATTATTATCTCTTCGATTCAACACTTTTCTTCGCGAGGGTTAGGATTCTTCTCGGCCTATGATTGGTTGCAATGGCCCGTGACGTCATGGGCAGGTGATTCCCGATTGGTCGGGCCACCCGCCCTCGAGGGGTATAAAGGGCGCGTTGGCCACGAAGGAGCGCAGTTTAACCCCAGCAGCCAGCCGAGGAGGACAGACGACACGCGGCCGCAACGGTTGCCTAATAAAAAGGCTGTTTTTACGTTTTTAGTTATCCGTCATTGAGTTCTGAAAGTGTTAGGAGAATCGTTACCTGATACTACAACTGCGAACAAACTGCTGCAAAATCTGCAAGGACGACGAAAAGTAAGTTTTTAAAACTTTATTTTATGCTATTTAGAAAACTTTTATTAGATTAGGAAAACTATGCACTTTTGCGAATTGCGTTCTTAGTCATTCAAGCCGATTTAAATTTGGTTTTCTTCATACATTAATATTCTTCATCTGTTAAAATCAATCGCAACGCATTTCACCGGACAACTAGCAATGACTTTTCGACAAAGTTACTTGCAATATTTTAACTTATTGAAGATATTGCAAAACAAACATTTAATTTTTATGAACGTAGATATTAGAAAAATACACCAAAATGGGTTTATGAAATCAATAATTAATCATAGAAAAACAATTTGATTAGTTAATTGATATAATCATTAACATTCATATATTATAATTATCGTAATTGGCGACGCGAGTAAATATATATTGTACTGTCAAAAACAACTTAATGGCATAAAATTTGATTTAAAACATTTTATTTACATACATACTGGTAGGTAACAATCGCCAACACGGAATTATTAAATTAATGTATACCTACCATATTATGTGGATAATTACGAATAATGATTATATTTGTAAAATAGAATTTATAAATTTAGTAAATAAATGTTTACCTACCATATTATGCGGATAATTACGAATAATAATTATATTTATAAAATAGTACAAGACATTTTTTAATTTATGCAATACTTTTCAAACGTGATAATATTTTTTTCTGCTGTGTTATTAATAAAAATTATATTAAACGTAATAATTTTCATAAGATTTACTCCTATATTGCTAACTCTGGGAGCATTTTCCTCTTGAAATATTAGGAAGACTTGTTAAAATATTTGTAAATTAACAAAAAACTTAATAAAATAAAATACTATTTTGTTTAAAACCACGAGATTTCTAATCTCGTAGTTTTAAACATAAAAGTATTTTATTTTATTAAATATGTCAAACCACTGCTATAATAGTGCTTTCTACAATAATAGAACAAAAAACTGTTTGTGCCAAAATATTCACCACATGGACGGCTAGTGTGTATATTCAATCTAGAACCGTTTGCTAAATTCCGAGTTATTTTAGTGGGAACTGGGAATCAAGGTATATACGAAACCCGTAGTTACAAGTGTATTATTCATAATATTATTTATGCTGTTGGATTATATTTTCAATATACTAAAGTAGTAATTTAAGGAACATACCCGCTTGACCCGGCTTACACTAATCTTAAGCAATATTCTGTTAAATTTCATAGCCACCCCTATTCTCAAAATATTATGAAAGTGTTGAAATATTTACCCCCTAATTTACATTTGCATATTTATGTCGCATTTCTTAAAGACAATGATTGTAAAACTGGCTGATTTTAATGAACTGAGCTAACAAAACTTTATCACGCTTTCTCTGTAGTTATAAAAATTATAATATTTGATGGCCCTCAAATTTAAATTTAAGGTAGAAGCCTCCCGGAAATCGTTAAGGCCTTTTAAAAATTTAGCCCCGCGTTTATACACTTTTTTCGTACAGTTATTATTTAATTTTTAACTTTATGAGTAAAATCTCAGATTGTAATATTTAATCAAATGAAGACAATATTAGCAAAACTCAATCGAAAATCTGATCATATAATTCACTACCCGCTTTTAAATAATTCAAGTGAAAACACACATATTTCTTCAGAAAATAACATTAAAAATATTGTTCAAATCCTTATATTATTTTTATTCTTTGGTACCCGCATAAGTACCTACGTAAGAACTAACTAAAAAAAAATATTAAATTTTAATTCATTTCAAGTCCTAAAATCTGAATCTTTTCCGTGAGTCCGTAACGTTTCAATTTTAAATAATTGTAGGTTTTTTTGTAAGTTACATTTAGTCTTATAAAAAATTAAGCGACTTGAGTATGAATTTTGAAGTCAATTTTTTCGCATTTTTAGCAACCCAGTTGAAAAATCTCCAAAATGGAGCAAAAAGTGGTCGCTAAGTTTAGTGACTTGGCAAGGGTTCATGGGGTGAGGTTGCGTGTGCCCACCAACTGCGTGGCAAGCCTGATTGGGAGAGACTGGGCGAGGGAAACCTTTTGATCTCTCCAGCAGGTCTCTGTCGGAACATCGCAGTGGGAGGGACAGATTCCAGGGTACTCCTGGATACACTGACCCACAGATACCTACCTACTCTTCAAATTTTTCTCTTCTTCAGCCAACCTCTCCTTCCTTTCTTAAAAATACCCTCCACATTCCCTTAGGGGAATTATTTTCTTCAGGGGCTCCTTTTTGGAACTAATCTAAAAAAATTAAATTATTTTTTATTATTTGAATACATTAGGGAAGAAAAAAATAAATGTGCTTTTCAAGAAAGCAACGCCTGTTAGCTTTTAATATTTTGCACAATGCTAAAAGTGACAGTAGGTTTAACAAAAGTTTAAAATATTTTTAACGAATGTAAAATGTACGCGACCAGGGTGAAAAAAATATTGCGATTTCATCTGTGAATTTTTTGTTTGTGCGAAGTAATACATCTTTTATCGAAATGATTGACGCTTAGAATGAAATATTTAACTTTTCACTCAAAAAACTCTTCTAACATCTTTTCAACAACTTCCAAATGATTTTTCTGTTAAAATATTCTTAAAAAGCTTACGAATATTTTTATTATCAAAATCATGAGATTTTTTTTTAGAAAACAAGAAGCTGAATTAACCAACGAAACTGAAAGTAGTTTGCAAAGTTTGGCGATGTGAAGCATCACGAACAACTTAAAGGAAGCATTTTTTCTTATTTCGTTTAACTGATCGACGCAAAGCAAAGTCTATAACGTGTCTAATTCAAGTGTTGGTCGAGTTTCAATACGCTTTTGTTCAAACTGAACTGATCAACAAGAATGCGCAATATTTTTTTCCTTAAAATGTAAAATTAGAATCTCCGTAGTTCATACAATAACGAAGAAAAACTTCCACATTCCGCCAAGACAGACCTAGTTTTTGCCGTTTTAGACTTCCACAAAATAGATTTTCTGTTTTACAGTTCAGATTTAATTCGAATCAGAAATTTAATTATCAACGCCATGTATTAAAAAGAACATATTTTTCTTCAAATCGAGTGATTCCAAAATCATAATTCGTCAATTGTCTAAAAAAAAATCTCTATTCACATCCTGGCTCAGAGTCAGCACAGGCATCTATTGCGGTTTTGATTAGTTCCTTCCAGAGGGTTCTTAACCTTCCATTCCCCTTGATTCCATCGATTCCTCCAACCGCAGGAAGTTTCTAGAGGCCCATGACATTCCTGGCAAGGTGTCCAAAGCGTTGAAAGCTCTGACCCCGGTGTATCGGCGATTTCCAGCTGTTACAGAATTAATATGTGAAAGGTTCCATGAAAATCTAAAATCACTGAAACAATAATTTTAGTTCTATATTACGAACAAACCACCTTTTGGTTTTGATATTATTTCGTTGGCTTGAAGCCTGTAAATCCTTAGGTATAAATGCCGTGGAAAAAAACCAACGCATTTTTTTTCATTAAAAGCTATGAAAACAATAATTGAAAAATAGCCCTTAACCTAACCTAACGTATTTTCCAATATATTATTTATTTTTGGGGTGTTATGCCGTGTTGCGCTACCTTCTTCCACCAAAGCTAAACGCGGATAACCGTTTTGAAATATATTATTGTAATACCAGCTCGTAGAGGAGTTGAGCGATAATACGGTATCGCTTCTACGTACATAAGCACACACTCACCACTATTAATTACACATCAGCCCTAATGATGGACACTGAAACGCTGTCCAAAACGTTGGCTAAAGATGTAGGTAGCGCAACGCGGCATACACCCCAAAAATAAATAACGAAGATACTTTTGGCTGTGAAAATCTAAAATCGTAACCTATTTTTAACCAATTTTTCATATATTTTTTCATCTTAATGACTTGATGAGTTGAGTTCATTCTGTGCTAGGTCACCCTATCCCCGTACGGGGGTGTGATGGACCTCGTTCCTGCTTCATATTTACTTACATTATCTGTTTTGCAGGTCCCTCTCAAATCTTTGCGCCTCCTCCAATGACATGTGTAGGCTAGAGGCTTGATCAGGCGACCTTGACTGTCCTTTGTTCTGCCTCTGACTACTCAATGCTGATTTTTCTTTTAGTCTTCGGGTATTTTACCCCAAATATTCAGTTAACATTCTTTGAGGCTTCACTGAGTGGTTGGCTAAGGGACACGGAAGCTAAGTGTGGTTTATGGTCAGACCGAATGCCATTCACATTTTTTGTTGCCTATTGATTTGAGATTTATTGTATTTTTTATGTTCTCCATTTTATACAGGTGCTTGCAGTTTTTTTTACACGATGCAATGCCGCCTCACGGAGTCTCATGAATGAGTTTTTTTTTTTTTTCATTTTGCCCTGTTTAATTCATATTTGCTTTACTAACATATTTTTGCATTTTGTTTTCTGTTAAGCACTTGCATACTGCTTACTAACAACGTATGCAGGGACACTGGAGGTCCAGATTCGTTCAAAAATAAATAAATGTAGCTTCGTTTAACAAAAAAAATTAGTATCTTGCGAGAGCCTTGAAGGAGTAACCATATGTTACTTATACCAGGGCGGGTATGTGGTGGATAACCTCCAATGTGCTAGGTCACCCTTTCACGCACGCTATGAAGGGAAATTATCAAAAGCCCAGAGAGAAGCGATTCCCTAAACATTATTAAATAAATAAATTAATTTGGTTTGTTAGTGCATGGGTAAGTAATGTGAAATATAATATGAATTAAATTTAATAAATATTTTATTTAATTGCTTATTTGTTTTGTCCAAAGGTTTGACAGATATTTAGATGAATCAATAGAGTGAAGATACGTTTCTCTGAACTAGATCCAGTGAACATACATTAGCGGTCCGTTTAGATAAATATTTTTAGAATGACTTTCCTTCAATGAAAGTAACGTTTCTTGAACTTTTACAATGTTACTAGCGAGTTCCTGGCATGCGTTGCAATGCCACTAATAAAGAGATTGTTTCTCCCTGCGTGTCTTCCCATTCGTACCGTTCTCCTTCCACCTTCCCTTCCCCTCCCTGACCTCTTCCTCTCACGCGTTCCCCGCACCTTACTTCTCCCCTCTCCCGCAAACCCCCCTCCCGCGATCACCACCCCTCTCCCACGTTCAATATATTCGTCCCAGTATATTCAGATTTTCAAACAGCTCGTGTGCCACCTATTACAATTTTTTTTACAAATTTTCTATTACAAACATTAATTTTTGTATATTATAAAAACAGTCAATCAAATTTGGTACCTAACATAGGTACCTATTTAAAATTGATATAATTTTTGATTTCATTCAAAATATTCGATTTTGATTAGTAACAAGGGTGAGTGCCTACTTCAAATAAATTCATTAATTTAAAGAGTTTCGAAAACTGAATTTTGATTGATCAATCATTCTTTTGCAAAATGTCATTCTCAAATTTTGACAGTTTTGTAAGAGTTTTTGTAATAATCCAGAAACCTTTGCGAAGATGGGCGGAAGGTATTTTGAAAGACTCAAACATTTCCTTTGCTATAGCAATACATGGACAAGTCATAACTCAAATAAACCCAAGCAGCGTATTTTCAATATATATATATAGATTGTGTAGATGTTGTAATTTTTAAAATTTACTATCATTCGATTTTTTCTTTAAAAGACAATGATTCTGAAGCAAATATATTTTTTATAAATACTTTCAGCTTCAAAAACACTTCAACTATTATAATATCCTATGATTTTTTGCTAGGTAATTATAAAATATGTGGTAATTGACCTTCATATTTATAAGTAATTACTTGTATGTAACATATATCACAATCACCTTTTATGAATAAGTTTGAAAAAATTATTATCCTTTTTTATCTGAATCATAATAACTTTCCCTCTGTCTTTGAAGGACTTTTAATAAAGTTTCCCTATAACAATTAGCTTTAAAAAGTCCATTGTGACTGGGGTTTTGATATATTAGGAAGATGTTCATAGAATTCTAAGCAGGTATTTGTGACTGTCACGTAGCGCGTGAAAATTTGTTTTGAAAATGACCTCTGCTAGATTGATATGCTCGTAGGCGAAAAACTCTAAAAAAATTCTGGTTGGCAGATAAGTGGACAAAAATTGTGTGGGTTTCCCTCCCAGGCGTCGTGGGTTAAATCCTCTGCCAGCTAAGTCTTTCATCATTGCAGAACCAACTTTTTACGCTCATAGTTATGGAAGAGAGTTTGGCATTTTCGGACATTCGAGATTTTCTGGTCATTAAAATTTTGTTTTCGTTTCTTCAAAAGGTAAAAAAATAAGTTGAAAAACTATTAAAAAAAAACAGGTTAATTCGATATGAATGACTCTTTATTACCACCAATTTTATGAATAGCAATTCTTTAAAATATTTCCCGGTAGTTATTACAAAAAAATTATCTTGAATTTCAGAGATTACATGTGTTTCATAATTATTCAACATTTGCTCAACATTACTGGCTACGCTAAAAAAATGTTCACATCCCGGAACTTTTTTGCATGATTCGGGGAGGCGGAATATAATAAATTGTCAAAATTAAGAGCCCAAAGTCGGGGAACTCCTAAAATTACCTGTATTAATTAACCCTGGCAGAAGTACTTAATTGCGCCATAACTTTTGGACGAAAAAACACTGAAAAACAGTTTATTTCTTTGTAATCTTCAGTCATGAAAAAGTTTGAATTTGAAGGATAAAAAACTTGGTACAGAAAAATTTAAAAAATAACAAGTGTCAAAAAACAAGGAAGGCTCTTCTGGGCAGAATAATTAGCAAGCAAGTTGAGTCCTCGGGATAAGGAGTTAGATGATAGCAAGCACGAGACTGACACGAGTTGAGACTATTTCTAGAGACGGTCAAGAATCTTCAAGGGCTGTGGTGCTGATGTCCTCGCTTTCGAAATATTTATGCATAATATATTTATGAATATCAGCATCCTTCTTGTCACTTTCCTATGAATTTTAATTGTTTTTTTTTTAAATTAAAGTTTTTCTTTTGCTTTCTGTAATGACCACGATGTTTGCATAAATGCTTTTAAATAAATAAATTATGGTGTTAAAAATAGTGAGTAATAAAAATCTGAATAATTCATCACAGTATCAACTTTAATTTATTTTTATCACCATAAAATCTGACGTTGATATTTCATTTCACGCGTAGATGAATTTCGGGATAAAAATACGGTAAAGCGTAATAAATCCGGGAAATAGGGTATTGCGTATTAACCGATGAAAAGCTGCACTAAATAACAGCTTGTTTCTGAAACTGACACAAGCACAAGTACTCCTCATTCACAAGCACACGGTAATCCAATCACCTGTCAATTGCTCTGCGCATTCAATTCGATGCACTACGCGTGCATTATATCTCGTAATGGACCGAATACGGTGCTGACTACGAATTTATCTTAATTTGGATTGCAAATAATACTAATCTTATGTTGTGGAAAGTTTGAGTACGTTGTATCTTTGTATTTATAATTCTTACAAGTTGTTCAATTCTCAAGTATAAATAATAAAAAAAAATATATGTATATATTGAATGCCGCCCAAATAATTAACGGGTTACATAGTGCCTATGAGTAAAAAGATATTTCCACATAAATTATTTAATTTTATGCTCTCATTATATTAACAACGGCCTCATAATTATTGATAGCAAACATTATCGCGCTAAAATACCTAATGTACACATTACACAATATTTTGTTAGTTGCCCCTATACTTAAAACAAACACATAAACCTAGATATTTACCTCTCACGCCCACACTCTAAGCTTTGTGAAGTCTGCATTTTTTGTGAAATTATTTTCCTCAGGGCATCCTGTGTGGAGCTCATAATTTTTTTTTTTTTATTCATCCCTGATGAAGGTTTAGGTCGAACCAAAAGCGTTCGGTTAAATATATATAATAAAGTGGAATTGAAACAAAGTTATTTTGTTGTCATTTTTTTAATAGGGTATTGTTTGTACACCCTGGCGAGGGGCAGCTATCCAAAATTGAAAGGTTATTGTTATGTTTAGCAACTAGCACCTGAATACAAGATGATTCCCAGTCGGTCTCTATCCTTTCCATTTCCTCCGGATTCTCAATATTTTATAAGCCATTGGCTCGGAGTATGAACCTTTTGTGGGTTCTCCTCCTCTCGTATACGTTTTAAAATCATACAAAACAAACCAAAAGTACTGATTGGTTTATAATTGCTTACCTATGTTTAAAAACTATCTTCATATTATGTCCCTTTTGGTTTAGGTTAAGGTTTTTTGCATAATGTTGTCTAACTTTGTAACGCCCGAAAGTTTCTCAACCACAACATAGTAGATCTAGATTCTATTTATTTATTTATTTTATTTTATTTTATTTGGGAGACCAACAGTTTACATTAATATCAGAGCATAATAGTAATTGAGTCCAAATAATTGTACCATTTACAGGTTTCCACATGGGTATTATATACAAGGGATTCGATAGATGATAAAAATAACATTACAAGAAACATTATTAATATATGTAATGTTATATAATGCTACGTTTGTGCGATTTTTATTTATTTTTTAAACATACAGTTGCGCACACATTTCGATATGTTGATTGTTTACTTGGTTGCATCAACCAGTCAATTTTCCAGCAACAAAATAT
Source organism: Glyphotaelius pellucidus (assembly GCA_936435175.1). Taxonomy (NCBI): domain Eukaryota; kingdom Metazoa; phylum Arthropoda; class Insecta; order Trichoptera; family Limnephilidae; genus Glyphotaelius; species Glyphotaelius pellucidus. The sequence goes on along the minus strand of OW386551.1, from coordinate 35,896,100 downwards.
TTTTTACAAAAATATGAAAAATTTAATTATAATTTTAAAAAATAACGTAGGTAAGGTACCTATTGATGGTAAAATTGGAAAAAGAAAATAATAAATAAATGATCCTTTCATATTATTGTTTCTAAGAAACACTAATAACAAATTAATATATACAATAAGGTAAAATGAAACTAAATAAAAATAAAACAAATAACGAAAATACTTTTGGCCGTGGAAATCTAAAAAAGTATCAAAATAAAACGTATTTTAAAGTTTTCATAGCATTCATGCGAGATATTCTTTTGTTTATTTCTCAGTATTAAGATGGATGTGTAGTAAGCTAGTTTATTCTATTTTTTCTCCATTTCTTGGCATAAAACAAACACCAAATAGAATTCTTTGTTAAAAAAAAACATTTAAAAATAATTATTTTGTTATTTTTTCTTTTAACATCGTAAGGCCCGCACTGCCTTCTCAGGTGGGCATCTACTACCAGGTTATCTTTAAGTGATTATTTATTTCCCAACGTCTCTAACGATATTTCAACCATCAACAAGCATTTATGTTGATTCATTTCCGTAAAACGGTTTGAATGTCGGAGGCTGTTGTGTAATTATAATGGAAAATAGGAAATGGCCAATGGACAGGAAGTGGCCAATCAAAGCCCCGGCGGTCATCCGCTTTTAATTACTTTAATCCTGTTAGGCCCACCCGACGGCGCCAGGAGCGGGGAATCGTTTATTATCTGAATACATCCTGAAAAGGATGTTTCACGTTGTTGCGAAAAAACACGACGTTTACATTTTACACATAATATTCGTATTTTTTTTATTAAACGTTTTATTATTTGAGTTTTTTAAATAAAATATAAATTGGCAATTTACTTGATGGATTTTTTTTTCTGTGCTTTTAAAATAAGAAATGGTTTATTATTGTGATTCTTATGTGAATAGTGGAAATGACCATAACCTCTCTTAAGTTGTCAAATCAATAAAAAAAATAATGGAAAACCTCTTACAAACAATTTAATATTATATTTCATTGTTTATAAAAGGTTGTATATATCTTAGAAGAAGCCTTCATTCTAAGCACTCCAAAATCGTTCAATAAACCTTTTACACTTGGATTACTTTACATGGCGTATTTAAGATCTCATTTCTAATTTGGAATCCTCAATACCAAACTTACATTAGCTGAATTGAAAATATTCAAAAAAATTATTTTAACACCTGAGTATCATTTTGAAAATCATTCTTCTTCCACTTTACCAATGGAGAAAAAAAATGACGTACAAAATTTCTGTACAAATTGCGTATAAAACCCTTATTGGCTCCCCAGCCATATAAGAAAGGATTGCATTTAGTTACCCTGAACGCAATACCAGATCGAATACCTTATTTTATGCGCAACATTCACATCGAAATACGCACAAAACTCCTTGCTTTGGCGTATTTGCAAATCTTACAATGCTCTAAGAGGTAATGATATTTTCCACTTTGAAACGTTTAAAATCAAATTAACCTAACAATCAAAAAGTTAAATCAAAACCATTATTTATATATTGTTTATTTTTACTCATTTTATTATCTTTATTTTTTTCCCATTAAATTTATAAATTAATTTTAACATATATTTCATAACACAGTAAGATACAAATATAAGAAACAAATAATGTTAAAGCTAGGAATAAGTAAATCTATATAAGATAAAAGTAATGGGAACCTACTAAGGCACTGCCTGTGCGTGGGTTATGTAAACAAAAATGCTATATTACATCAGTAAGTTCAATTCAAAAAGGCAAGTTTTAAAATGAAGATTTATAAATACAGGTATCTGTGAAAAATATTCTAGTAAAAAAGAGAAACTAAGATTCTGTTGATTTTTGTTATGGTTTCAAGAAAATAAATAATGTTAATCTTGTAGAATTGTAATGAAAAGTGATGCATTAAGGTTTACATAGAATTTATAGCAAAAGTGTTTTAACATCTGCATCATAAAGCCATACTTATACTATGTGCTAACTACTTGCTTCATAATCAGTAACTATAACAAAAAATCTTACTAATGAAACTTAACTGGTGATTTAGCAGGGGTGCCCGGGTTCATGGGGTGAGGTTTGTCTAGGTCTTGGAGGTGGATGACCAGGACACACTGAACCCCAGATTCCTACCCATCTCTTAAACCCTTTTCCTTCTCAGAACTCTCTTCCCCTTCCTATCCTTAAAAAAACCCTCCACACAGCATCCCCACAGATGACATAGGCCCTGTGGGAAATTATTTTCCTCAGGGCCTCCCGTGTGGAGCTCATGTTAAAAAAAAACTGGTTTATATTATTTTCACTATAAAATGTTTGATGATTTTTTGTACAATTAATTTTTTTTTACATTAGCTCCACACAAGAGGACCTGAGGAAAATAATTTCTCTCAGGGCCTACGTCTTCTTATGGGATGCTACGTGTAGCGAATTTTTTTTAAGAAAGGAAGGAAGTAGGTATGAGGGGTGGTCAGTATGTCCAGGAGTGACGGACGTATGAATTCATCCCTCCAACTGCGGTGTAAGGCGATGGGTCGTGAGATTCTGGCTGGAGAGGATAAAAGACACCCCTCGACCAATCCATGAACCCGAGCACCCCTGCTAAGGAACCTATGGCTGTTGGTTATCCAATAAATGGTTAACTGGGCGGCGGTACCCATACCCGCCTCGCAAATTGCCTGAGAGGATGGACGGCCTCACACTCATTGTTTCTGCTGCAACGCTTCTGTTGTTCAAAATCTGGACATCGAACTATTTGATTCTCTTAGTCGTGCCATATTTTCCTCGGGTATGACTAGTTTACGTAATGTTTTCGATCATAAACAGTTGTTGTTAATTTCCTGTAAATTTATTTAATTAATTCAGTATTTGGAAGTAGAGTATTTACAAAACCGGCTAAAATACGTATGAGCTTTAACATGAGTTATTATCAGGATTATTTTGAAATGTTTATGTTAGGTTCAGTGATTTAGGTTTATGGTTAATGTTCACCGTTATTTCTCAGGTATTCTGTTTTTCTTCCAATCCTCTTTCTTACAATGAATTATCTATGAAAAATAAGGAATTGCCTGTTTTCGCATTATTGCGTTTCGAATGTTGGATATTTTTTATTTTCCTAAATGCCTAATAGATTGAATCGCTGCTGATTCGTAGGTATACATGTTAAACGTCGACCCAATCTTTGTAACTAATACAAATAAACAATGTAGATGTAAGAATGCATATAGCTAATTAGGGCGACGATATTGAAAGTGGATTATTTTCTACTATTTCTTAGATAGCATTTTTTATCTACTGAATACAATAATTATTATATAAAATTGGGAAGCTTTACTGTACCTAACCACACATCTAAAGTCTATGATAAACCGGAAAGGGCTGTTGTATTTGGTTCGATGCCAACTGAGAATAAAGTCAACTCAACACCTCCTTGAAAAGTCATTAAAAGCTATGAAAAAAATAATTTTAAATTAGCCGATAACCCTAACCTAACGCAACCTATTTAACCTATTTAACCAATTTTATATATTTTTTTATCACTCTAAATGACTCTGAGATGGCTCTGAGTTGGTTTCATTCCGAGTTGTCCGGTCACCGTTGCGCGTTGCCTTTAATGCTGCGTATACGTGCACGAACATGAACGCGAACTGAGCCGCAAATTAGGGGAAAGGAACGAAGCTACTGCAAACGGCGCGAAACGCCGCTTGCAGTTGTTTCGTTCCTTTCCCATAATTCGTAGCTCGGCTTGTGACACGCAGCATAAAATCTTGTTTTCGCTTTCCTCAAGTCTCACAAAATCTTTGCTGAAGCGTTTCTCAATATTTCAGGTTTTTTAACTTTTTTATTATTTTGCGAGTAATGTTCCATGTTTTTTCTTGAATAAGAAGTAGCGTTTATAAATTTTATTTTGCATTTATTATTAATGCGTATTACTTCATAGATCGTTGATTTCACGTGCACCGGCGCACGTACGAGTAGTTGATATTGCCTTCACAAGAACATATAAGCTTCATAAGATCGTTTTTGTGTACTTGTAAAGAGCTTTCGGCATCTGTTTTTCCTCCTTCGTGTAACCTAGGTCTCTTCAAGACCCCCATTAATATATCCCTTCATACAGTCCCTACCTTAACCCGCCGCACAATGCTGCCCAACGGGGTGGTGACATAGTTCCCTTGACTTTACAGTACAGTCAGGGGTGCTTTGATGATTTTTCTATGTTTAAATGGGTACGTAAAGCAATAATCAAATACAAAAGACTAAGCACAGAGTTAAGAAACACATTTAAGTTACAACTTTCATAAAATTTGATAACCCGAGTCTGAGTGTCTGTGTGTGCAAGATGTACGGACATAAATATAAATGCACGGAGTAGAGTATTACAAGAGTGCTTAATGCACTTCATTCTACGTATAACTAAGTAAAAATTATGGACAAAGATAAATACTCAAGTGCAAGAGCTTTTGAGGTTTTCTGGTCGATAAATTACTCGCTTAATTTACTCTCTAAGAGCAAAGATTGTGAACTAACAACCTTAAAAGAAAATGTTACTTTCTAGAATGTTTTAGAGAAGAAGTTTATTTATTAAATATCAGATGCATTAAATTTCGAAAATCCTTGCAACTTCAGAACTTTGAAAAATTCTTCATTAAAGTCACCTGCTCCAAGAAAAAATTACTTAACTAACTAACCATCACGCAATTTACCCGTGGCGGAGGCAGAGAGGGCGGACCGCCAATCCACTCGATCTTGTCGCACACTCCTTGCTTCTTTATATACGCTTCTGCAATCCTGATCCTTGATTTATATATTTATTTATTTAATTGTGAAAACAGCATAACACCAATAAATTGCAAAAGCGGTTATAAAAGATACATAATCATTACGTTTGCAGTTAAAAAAATGATTTAATAAGTGCTATTTCACGCTTAAAATCATTGCAGGAAATGAGAAAATATCCACATTTGCTGCAAGGCAGGTAATTAATCTAGTGAGTCTTCCCAGGGGCATCACTATTGGTAGGTTAGTTCTGCACCTGGAAAGAATCAAAAGCCTGTGATGGCGACCTCGCGTGAAATTATCCGGGACATAGAATGCTGTTGGAAACAGCCATGGGTAAAAACCGAACTCTCTCATGTAGAGGTATCGTAAAAATTTCTTTTGTATTTTCTCAACCATTAGTACATAGACGATGTCCTCGGGTCCCCATACCTGAGACCCACTCTCGAGAATGCTACGCACTAAGCTAAAGTAAAACAGCCTTATTACTGAAAGGTTGGTCAATTCCTTTGAATTGTGTTTGAAAAAACCCAGCATCTTTGTCGCTGATTTACAGATTTTTTCAATGTGAGCTTGAAATGTTAAGCGAGCGTCGTACACAATTCCTATGTCCTTGCAAGTCACCATACGTTTCAATGACGTGTCTTTCATTTTATAATTAAAATATATGGTCTTTGTGACCTCGCAAAGCACATAACTGAACATTTTTGGAAATTGAAGTCGAGTTTATTATCGATACTCCAGTCGATAATTACGTTTATATCTTCCTGAGGTTTTCTACAGTCTTCTAAGGATCTTATTTTCAAGAAGAGTTTAATGTCGTCTGCAAAAAGTAAAAAACGGACGAATTTGATTTTTTCTTGAATATTGTTTATAAAAATTAAAAACAAAAAGGGTCCTAAATTGGATCCCTGCAGTACACCAGAGTTTGTAGGATACGTGTTAGAGTTAAACTCACCCTAGGACACGAATTGATATCACCTGGCTCAAGTATTTGGTTTACTTGATCGTGCCACGTCTTCCTCTAGCATTTCTTTTGTAATCTTACTCATTACGCTGCTCAGCCTTGCATTTTTTGCGAATCTCCACATTTCTCATGTGAGGATACGCCGCGCCGCAGTCTATTTTCATCTTTCCTTAGTTCCATGACTCACTGCATCACCTCAGGGTAGGTATCAGCTCTCCATTGTAGATTGCTAGCTTCGCTCCTTTGGAAAAAAAAATATTAGCCCTAATTTACTTTGCCACAAAAATTCTGAAAATTATTTAATTTTATTACGTTCGTTTGTTTAACACTTTCTTTTTTAGGTTTCATTTTATTTCAATTTAATTTATTAACTACATAATAATATTACTGCGTTCATGCGTACTACTTTCAAGCTTTTAAATTGTTTGCTGCTATTCAAAACAACAAAGCATATATTTTATTAAAAAAATACATTATGCGCACGAGCCTCGAATGCTTAAAAAACTGTCGAGTTTACTACAATCAACGCCTTTATAATACTAAATTATTTTGATGTTGTTATAACCAGATAAAAGTGAATATTTGGTGTCTATATAAAATTCCTTAAAAACATTAGATCAGCGCAATTACATTTTACATTTTATTTCCATACCCGCCGGAAGAAAAAGGAACCCAAAGCAATTGAGTTGTTCATTAATAATACTATTTAGAACAGTCGTCGTTGCGTACTTCGTGTAAAAAGATTGAAAACTATTATTTCTTTTACTCTATTCAAATCTATTTCAACAAAAGCCGAATATTATTATATTCGGCTTTTACAGTGGGTTAGAAAAAATAAGCGAAACTCAAGCATGATACAGTAAAAATGACCGAATCTGATATCGACACCTTGGCGCAGTGGTTAGCGCGTTTGCCTAGAAAGCGAAAGATCCCAGGTTCGAGTTCCAGAGGTGCAAACATCTTTTTCTGATTTTTCTGGTTCCAGATTTTTGATCGAGTTTCGCTAATAATGTCTCCATTTAATTAAATATTACAATTTGAGGTTTTACTCATAGGGTTAAAAAAAATTAAAAATAAAATAATTTTTTATTCGATTTTATTTCTTAATATTGATAATTTAAGGTCTCCCTTGCCAAAAATTTTTTTATGACGATATAATTAAGGACAGTTTAGGCCACTCCGGTATTTACTCCCTTCAGTCCAATGATTGCATCGCGTTTTATATCGGCCAAACGTCGCGTAATGTTAATATCCGTGTCAAAGAGCACCTACCACGTAAAGTACCTACCAAGTAAAATATTAATGGCTTCTCGGAGTCTACTGAATAGAAACAAACTACCGTTTAATAAAAATACAGTCGTCAGTTTACTACGGTAACCGGACAGCTCAACTTCATCACTCCTTTGAAAAGCCATTAAAAGTGATAAAAAAACTTGGTTAAATACGTTCGGTTAAGGGGTAATTTTTTTACATTTCATCACTTGACTTTTCAAAGGGGCGTTGAAATGACACTTTGTTGAATTGTCATGGAACTGTTTATTGCGTATAACCGGAATAGGGATCAGACTAGATAACCTAAAAGCATTAGATTTACGGAAAGCCAAAAACATATAGCGAAGTCATTAAACAGCTAATTGAATCGTAAAAGTACTAAAGTTACTCAATTGTCACGCTCTTCCGCCAACCTCCTGCAGTGGCGCTCAGCCAATTTTTTCTAACCACCGTAAATCACACTATGTTACATATTGTTTTAGTAGATTTTAATAGATTATTATGCCTCCCCGATGAAGCTACGGTTCGTAGCGAAACCAAATCGGCATTAGGTATAAAAAATAGAAGTGGTGTTGCGAAGTTATTGTTTTATGTTTTATTTTAAATAATAATTATTTGTTATACTTGAAAGAATTCATAAACTTCTCTTTCATAGATGGCGCGAGTTTAATTATTTTAAGGGGAAAACGCTTTATAAAGGTTATGCTTTAAGATGAATTAATTGTAAGCACCCATACATACACAACATGAATATGATAAATAGTTTCGTTAATAAAAAGACTCAATCTTTCTTGAAAAATTTGAGTATTTTTCGAAACAAAACTATTTATTCATATTTGTGTTGCTTTTTAATAATGGTCGCAAAAAATTAATTCATCTTGATATTTTAAAGCATAAACCTAAGCATAACTAAAATAATTACACTCGCGTCAACTACAAAAGAGTAGAGTTGAGAAGAGTTGTTTAGGTAACATCTTAAACAACACAAATTTTATTCACTTTCAGTTCTATTTGTATGCATGTAGGTATGCACACTAATTGGGTTGAACTAACCTTCCCACATTCTGGAATGCATTAAAAACACACACGAAGAAAAAGAAAGAAAACACTCGGAAATAAATTGAAGAATAATAATAAAAAAACTACCGTTCATTGTCGCAGAATACAGAATACAGGTGGAACAATTAACAACAGTACATCTGCAAAGTACGAACGAACGTTTGAAAAAATACATCTGAATTTGAAGTGCTGAGAATCTAAAAGGTTTCACATGTTGAAATGCAGAGTGGAAATTATCAACGTGCGGCCAATTTACATACAAATTAATTCAAACTGAACGCGGATTTGAGGCAATTTATAACTGAAATTTATGAAAACTTCAGGTTTAATCATCAAGGGACTCACTAATAAAATTAAATGATAAACATTAATAATGTTTAATATAGTAGAACTCATATTCTATTTGTATTGAGTTCGTCGCGTTTGACAACATACCTGTGTAACTGTATATGTTCCATCTGTGATAATGTGAAAATATCGCTTTAGTGTGTCATTTATGCAATATTAGAAAGCATTCATGGTTTTAGTTTTTATATGAATCATTATTTGGGTCGTAATTGATAAGTAGATGATCTACACGGTATCTGAAAATTCATGGTACAAGCTGGAAACTGGTGAAAATACATCACATTATTTAGGAATATCAGCTGTTTAATAAAGCTCCGACCCGGCTCGAAAAGTTTTTTAACATTTAGTTGCGGAAAACAAGTTTTATTATGAAAATAATCGGAAAGCTCGGATCAAAAAAGAACATTTTTTGGTTTCTCTATGTGATGTAGATTCTCCAGTTTTTCGATTGAACAACGAGATTCGGGGCACCGCGTATAATGCTATGTTTTTAAATTTGAAAACTTAGCAAAATGTGTTTTTATTACACATTCGGCCGCATTTTTTTATTTTTATAATATCTTCACATAGGAAGCCCCCAGGAAAACAGTTTTCTTCAGGGCTTGTATCATCTTTGGGGATCCTGTGTGAAGGGTCTTTTTAGGGATAGGAAGGAGAGGAAGTTCTGGAAAGGAAAAAGGTATGACGGGTGGGTAGGAATCTGGGGATCAATGTGAGTCCTGGATCCCTGGAAAGTCTGGCTGGAGAGGTACAAAGGTCTCCCTCATCCAGTTTCTTCCGATCCTTTCCGCCACGCAGTAGGACGGCAAACGCATGTGCCGTAAAGACCTAGTTAAACCTCACCCCGTGAACCAAACGTAGCGAACCATTAAGTGAAACGAAACGAAAGCAAATCAATTAATACTAAGCATTTCTCCTTAAAAACGAATTAATATATTACATTCTTGTAATAGTGTGGATGCGGCGTAGTTTTCGTTGATAGGTTATAATAACAGTTTCAGGATAAAAGGTATTAGGTATAATATAATTGTGTGGAGCAGTTCAAAAACATATAATTTTAACCGCAAGTAGGTGGGTACCCAACTACTCACACCCTTTCTTATCCCCGATGTCGCTTTTCTAGTGGAGCCCTAACATACAGTAGTCAATTTACAGTTATGCATTTTCCCAGCCAAAATAACTCCACATGTACACACAGTTACAAAAACTTTTACAGCAATATTATTATTAAAATAATAATTTCTGTTTTGCATCCGTAATTCCAGTTGAATGAATATAATTTTTTTTATTATATTTAATTAAAATTAAATTTGATAGTTTTTTTTTTTTTTTTACATGAGCTCCACACAGGAGGCCCTGAGGAAAATAGGAAAGGAAGGAGAGGAGAGTTCTGGGAAGGAAAAGGGTTTAAGGGGTGGGTAGGAATCTGGGGTTCAGTGTGTCCTGGTCATCCACCTCCAAGACCTAGACAAACCTCACCCCATGAACCCGGGCACCCCTGCTAAATCACCAAACGTAGCAAACCACTTGGGGTGACCTATGGCAGAGGTGTTGGTTATCCAATAAAGGTCCCCGGGGCGGCGGTACCCATTCCCGCCTCCCAAATTAGGTTATTATCAAGTTCTGCAAGTATTTTATTATGTATTTTAGTTACAGCTGTTTCGGTTTTCAAGACCATTTTCAAACTGTGGCTAGATCCACAGTGGAACTATCAAATTTAATTTTAATTAAATATGATTAAAAAAAAATCAATGGAGTTCTACGAATTAAACAGAAAAACAATAAAAAAATTGTTTTTGTTTTGTATTTAATTGTCATCATTTTCAAAATTGTTAGTAATAACGTATCTATCTAATATATAATATTTTTATCTATCTGATATACACAAATATTATATATTAGATAGATAACGTATCTATCTAATATATAACGTTTTTAGATAGACAACGATCTATCCAATATATAACATTTTTAATAAATAATATTTTTTTTATTTTTTTATATAAAATTAAAAATTATTTTAATTGCCATCTTCAAAATCAGAACTAATTTGTTGAGAACTCGGTCTATCCGTAATTTTTCACGGATCTGCTAGAATCTGGTAGAATTAATAGAACAAGTAGTGCACACATTCTTACATCAATCTTAGATTCACATACTTTATCAGGAAATACATCCACAAAATAAAACTGTTTTCAACAAAATGTATTTTTGCTGCTAAACGACATTCGAATTGCATTTTTTATTTAAATTTACCGGCACCCATTGTGGAATTTATAGGCAACGTAATCTACAAAATTAATTCGAAATTATTCCAAAAAACGGAACAAATCCGCACAGGACGAGATAATGAACGAATCATTCCATTATTTATAACTGTATTTCGTTTTCGGTGATTTATTTATACCTTAAAAGCTGTAGGTTGAATCACCATTCGTTGAGGTCTAATAAAAGACATTGTTCGTAGCTATCATACGGCGAAAGGACTTTTTAATCCAATTTACTCACCTTTATTCTCAAATAACGCCCCCAAAAAACATTACATGTATAAGTAATGAAAACCACACAATGCATTGCCCTCCCACGTAATCCCAGGTGAAGGTACTATCCCTATATTTGTTTCACGGGCATGTTAATTGCTTATCGATATGTACGAGTAGGTATACCTACTAATAATTAATGAAAAGTCATAAAAAGCCTATTACAATGTGTAACCATTGTTTTTATTATCTTATGAGTACCTATTATATATGAATACTATGCACGTTGGTTCTTTCACGATGCACGATCTCGTTTTTTTTATCTTTAAAGGACCGCTGTGAACTCTGGCGTAATTAAATTAGCGTCACTTTCTCTGTTTAGAATTTATAAGTCAAGAAAATTATTTTTAATTCACTGCGTTATGTTCATCGTGAATTATGACGATAATCTCAAATAACAATGTCAACTAAAGAACAATTTCTTAAATAGTGTTTTGAAACTGATGAAGCTGGTTGTCAACTAATAGTTTTATGTTAGTTAGAGACCTAGTGAGGATTTTTTAAAAATTAGCTCCACACAGGAGCCTCTGAGGAAGACTGTGCTCTGCACTCTGCTGTGTGGAGGGTTTTTTTTAGGGAAAGGAAGTTCTGGGAAAGAAAAGGGTACGGGGGGTGGGTAAGAATATCGGGGTATATGTGTCTTGGAGTAACGGACGTATGAATCCATCTCTCCCACCGCGGTGGAGAGGTCTAGGTTAGGTCTCATGCAAAAAATCTTTCCGATTCAGCCCGTTCCGCAGTAGGTAAGCAAACGCATTGGCCGCCAAAACTTAGACCAAACTCACCCCATGAACCCGGACATCCCTGCCAAGTCACCAAACCTAGCGAATCAATCGGGGTTACCTATGGCAGGGGTGTTGGTTATCAAATAAATGGTACCCGGGGCGGCGCTCCCCACACCCGCCTCCCAAATTGAGGAACAATGGGATTCTATAATAAAACATTAAAAATAATGAGAAACAATTTTAGTACATATTACGAAGCCAAATATTTTAAAGCCTATTTTTTAATTAATGAAAAACTTAATTTATAAAATTGCTTGCCTAGATCGACTTGCTTAGCGCCTTAATAGTTTAATTAACTTTTTTATGAGCAAATTTTAACAGCATTGTCGAGAAAGATTTTTAAGCTAATTTATAACACATTCACACAATTCCACGAGTTTGAGATAACAAAGCTACCGCAATCCGATAAAGTTTATTTCCCATCGTGACAATTCCCATAAATCCTGAAATAGTGGTTGCCTTGCCACACGCATCGTAAACGAAACAATTACAAGTTAAGCACATCAAAGTTGTCATTTAAACCAGATAAACATTTCTCGTTTCGCAGCGGCAGCGGCTGGCAGAAACGTCATCACGTACTTGGGAGAAGGCTTCATTTTGCTTAAATATAAACGAAGCTTCCTTCCTTCTAAATTTGCTTGTATGCATTTCACTTCCGGCTGCGCGTCGCTGAATAGAACCTGTTTGTATGCAATCTGGGCAACACATAACTCAAAGCGAGGAACTGTGCCCAACCTGCGCTACCCACAATGCCTTCCTTGTAACTATCGAAAAGTGGCAGTGAATACTTTATGGCGAAATGAACTTCATTGTTGTGCGAATGTTCCTGATGCTTTTTTTGTTGGGGTGAGACCAACTTTAGTTCTATGCATCTCCTTTAAGCGGATGCATTCTCAAACTCAATTGTGTAGGCTTCGTTCTAAACATTCTGTAATTCATCCACTTTTCATGTATATATTTCAACAAAAGTTATTCATAATAAAGCTTACATACCACAGACCCGCTATTTAATTTTAATTTTAATTTACTATTAAATTAGTTATAAGTTTTAAATTTAAGACGACAATATACACTAAAATATATTCAGAATCTTAACGACCTAAGTAAAGAAGCCGTGTATACAAATTGCGACTCGCGACCCGTGTATTGGACGGACCTACTGTCGAATTTGCCCTATCAAAGAAAAGAAGAAGAAGACAAATAATGTGAGAATCTTAACGACGTAAGTGAAGAAAGCGTGTAAACAAATGTACGCCCGCGGCACGGCATATTAGACGAACGTACGGCCGAATTCGCCCAAGCGGGCCTGGAGATTCGACCTTTCCGTCGCGTTCATTTTAATTAATTCTGAAGAATTACAAATAAGTGCTACAAATATTTAAGATGTTTCTTAATCAATATCTCCCGAAGTTATTAATTCATCTTCTAGAAAAATAAAATCTGGTGCTTACCGCTAATTTTATAGTTGGAAAACTGGTTATAAAGTTTTAAAATATATTAATAGTAAGGTATTGTTTTTATTAATTTTAAAAATAAAAAACTTCCATCCCCAGGGGTCTGTTGTAGTAAAAAAGTTATTATAGGAACGAATTCGCCCGAAACGATTAAAATGTGAGCAAATAAAACTTGTTAGGGTTGTGTACCGCCTTAATTCATTATGTGCTCAATAGTTTGAGTGGACTATCACTCTGGCCTAAATAATTCACTTTAAAATCTGAACCTATCCTATCAGAAAAGAAAACAATAGGTAAAAATAGTTGATGATTTCGAATTCCACGGGAAAAAAATTATTTTCCGTTTTATCGTCCCAAGAAAGTCGACATATTGGAATGTTGAAATACCCGAACATTTATTCGATCACATAGTATTGGTCCCCGTCACTATTCATATAAAAAAAAATATTTCTCCACGCTGACCTTATGAATTAATTTGAACGCAGCTTTTCAAACCCAAAACCCTTCATCCAAATGTTCTTTAATAGACGAGCTTTACATAAATCGCGTTGTTTTCACTTGAGAAAAATCTAAGTTTTATTTTGAGAGACAATGTCGCCATCCAAATAAAACCCAGTTAAATTCAATTTTGGTAATTAACCCAGGTTCTTTTTCGACCTTAATTCCTCCACTTACTTTATTGCTCTACTGTAATGTGCTGACCCCTTACCCATGCTATGTCTTGCATGCTAAGAAAACCAATGCAAAAACTCCCTTACAAGATTCAATGTCCATTCATATACTAGTAGATAATCCAAACATAATGTTATCGAAAATAAATATAATAAATGAAGGCATTTTTAATTATTGGACGTGGTCGTCGTATACAATTATATTAGATCGTGTATAGAATATATTAGTATATACACTTTATTTTACGTAACGGGGATGTTTTTTAAACGATGAATCAATAAGAGTGCCGTAGGTAATAAATCAATATTGGATGAAAATATTTTTCTGATTAGTATAAACAGCTTTGCATGGAGCCAGTCGATTTAGTCTACTTTGAAAATAATACTGATTATTTAGCATTTCTCTAAATCTTTAGCTTGAATTATTACATCCAGTCTAAATTCAAATTGATATTTTAAATATTTCTGAGTTCGAATGTTCATATAAAACATAAATCATATTCAATTTGGGAGGCTGGCATGGATACCGCAGCACCGGGAATCATTTTTCGGATAACCAACACCCCACTAGGTCACCCCAAGTGGTTCGCCACGTTTGGTGATTTAGCATGAGTGCCCAGGTTCAAGGGGTGAGGTTTGTACAAGCCTTGGCGGCGAATGCGTTTTGCCCTCCTACTGTGGGCCGGATCGGGAGAGATTGGTTGTGGGAGACCTAAACTGGATCTCTCCTGCCAGACTCTCTCGATCTATCGCCTTGCATTGCAGTAGGATTGGATTCTTACGTCTGTCACTCCTGGGCACATTGACCCCCAGATTCCTACACACCCTTCATACCTTTTTCCTTCTCAAAACACCCTCTCCTTCCTTTCCTTAAAAATACCCCCCACACAGCATCCCTAAAGATGACTTTGATAGACTTTGAAAGATTTTTTGCCTCAGGGCCTCCTGTGTGTATCTAATGTAAAAAAACGCAGGTATTATGAATCTTTAATAATCTTACCTATATTTAATTTATTTATTAGTTTTATTTTAGTAAATTATACATTTAAGTTTAGAATTTTCTAATTAATTATATCATATCATATTGCAAACAATATTTTTTCTTGTTTTATGTAGCTCCTACAATACATTTTGAACTTTCCAATCGGTGCGGCCTTTAAAGTTTCAATAATATATTTTACCTGCACATATCACTTCCAGTACATTAAAACATAATGGGAACCAGCTATGGAACCGTTATGGAACCTCATTTGTTAGTTGTTCGGGTTTTGGGATGAAAAAAACTTCACACGTCAAAAGTTTGCGAAATACTGATTTTGTATGGAAATCGTTCACACATGAAAATTATAAGTTATAAGTTTGTAGTGTGCATTTGATATACAAACAACACATTATTGTTATTGCTAATAGTGTACGGAACACATGTGGTACAGCAATACATGATTATAATGGATTATATAAGAAGTGGTGTCGCCCTTGTGATCGAGTACTATTCAGAATCGAAACGTTACTTCAAACTTAGCCGTGTTTTTATCTTTTCAACATTTCTCTTCCCATATTCTTTCCCCTCTAACCTTCTTACTAGCAGACTTAGTTGGTCGATGCTTCCCCACCTAAAACCAGTACATATTCCATTTGGGGATGCAGAAGTCCCACTGGCTTTGGGCTTGCATCTTAAGCAGCATGCACAATAATTAACAACTAATATGTAGCCAAGAAAATATAAATAAATAATTAAATGAAAATAAATTTTGTAAAACACCACAATTTAATCAAAATTATCAACATGTTCCGAAATCAAATGTTCATCAGGATAAGATTAACTTCAATAAAAATAACAAAGATAAACAAGTAGACACAAATAAGCACTATGGAAAAAAATATTATAGGGAGAGGTGATAAATTACTTAAAACTATCATGAAAAACAATTATATAAAATTTAATTCTTTTTGAATATGTAAAAATTGCATTTATATAATAAAAACTTTTAAAACAAAACAATAATAATCAAAAACTCTTAATAACAAAAATAAATAACTACAAATGTAAGTGTGAAAATAATGAGAGAGGTATTTAAAAAAAAAGGTTTTTAATAATAATTAATTGATTTACTGTTAACACTGATAATCGAGAGTTAACACTTTTTCTAATTTCCAAAATTATCTAATTTTAAAACCACTGTATTTGTGTGTAAAAGTTTTAATCCTTTATTTATATCAAAAGAATGATTTGTTTCCAAAATTGGAAACAAATTAGTAGCAAATTCAGAATAACAATTATTATTTTAATAACTGTGATGTTATTTCTTAAAGTCTCCATATTTAAAAAAGTGCAAAAGTACAAATCAATTTATAAACCCCTCATTTAAAAAACAAATACTTTAATAAATATCTTATATATAATATTTTGAAATATATCAATATCTTTTTCTGATTTTTCTGTTTTCAGATTTTCGATTGAGTTTCGCTAATATTGTCTTCATTTAATTATATATTACAAATTGAGGTTTTACTCATAAAAGTTAAAAATAAAAATAAATATTCATCCTAAACTTGCAGAAAAGTCAATAGATGTCGCAAATTAAAAATAAAATGGATAAAAAATTATCCAGACATTATCAAGAAAGCATTTAGTTCGGGTTTGAAGCTTGCAATCATATTTAAAGATAGTAGCCAATAAATTATGCGTTAAGAAAACGAAAATAACTTTATTAAATACTTTAGGTGTGAGTTTCTGACGTTCGATAAAATAAGACCAAAACAGGTATCATTTTTAATTGTTTAATTTCAAAATAAAATCCCTTTTAAAAATAATAACTTGCATCGGCTTATCCTCCTCGGAAGTTATTAGGAAATTAATCCCATTTAATAAGCTTATTATTTTGTAATCCTATTCATTATCCTGATGCCCTTAACCCTCGTATCTGTTTCGTTCTTATACCTAAAATATTAAGTTATTAGACATTTTAAGTGGCTCTAAGAAGGTCCACTTTAGTCCTACTTTGTTAATGAGAAGAAAAATGCTCACGGGAATGCTCGTTCAATTTTCATTACTAACCAGGTCTTAGACGAAAGAAAATTTGTTATTTCTAAAGTTACCCTTTACAAACTTTGATAGTCTGGTGTGAATGGTTTTTAAACGTGATATTTGTAAAGGTTTCACCACACAAAATTAAAGTTTGGACTGCACCATATATAATAGCAATAAGGGCCATGATGTCAATAAATTATTAGTACGAAACCGCGCGCACAACGCCTGTCGCCAACATCGTTCACCCATACTGCTCGGTTTACCAGTCACAGCTGCCTGGAGGTTGTGAGGCTGAAGGAACTGGGAAGGAAATGGAGAAGATGATAGTTAGGAAATGCCTGGTTATTTAGATCTGGTCTTTTTTTTCAATTCTTAATGATAGTCTTCATCAGCGCAATACTGAGTACATCTATCAATCTATCTGTTACGGTGTTGAACAAAACTATCTCTTAAAAAAACTTATTGGCGGACAAAAGAAACATCTCTCAAATTGACCATCGGGGTATTTGATGCGGGCCATCGACTATGTACTATGTGACACCGGGCGTTTCCTGAAAACTCGACCAGAATTAGAAACTTTCAGCACCCGTTTCAGAACAAGTCAGACCTAGTGAAAAGGATTGTATAATTAATCGTAGATTTAATGACCTTTTCTAAGACCTATAACTAACATAATTTAATTAATAATATTATGGCATGTAGCCACTTAATTATTCAATTAAATTAGAATTTGATGCGTTCAGTCGCATTTACACCCACGCGTCGCGCGTTACTATCTACTAGATGTGAGATACCACCCGGGATTTTATGAGTGTATAAAGTAGTTAATATAATTGAAAAGTAGAAATTAAGCTAAACCTATGTTTTACTAACTTTGAAAGACTTAGTTACAGTGTGGTTTCCATGCTTGCATTTTATACTTTTGTACTAACTCCCATACCTTCAGTATTAAAAACAATATATTTATGTTTTAATATATGTATGTTTAAAAAAAAAAATTTAAAAAAAATTGATTGATGAAATTGAATAGTGAGCTGTACTATAATTTATTAAACTTATATGTATGCTTTTTTTTAAATCCACTATTGTAAAACTGCACATCTCGATACAGGAATGCCCTAGTGAGATGTGCAGCTTGTGTTTTTATGTAAACTTTATATTTCAATAAATAAAAATTAATAAAAAATATGTAATTTTTTACGAGAAAAACTCTCTTTTTATAACTTTTGAAGGTTATTCCCATCAACGTAATATATCATTGAAGAAGAAGATAACACTTTTAAATCTAAATGAAAATATGAAAGAAAACAAGACACAGAAAAACAGAAAAAGACAATGGTCGCAACTGGGACACGAACCCAGACCTCTCGTCTTACCGGGACGGCGCGTTTTCCAATTTCGTCCCAGTTGCGACCATTGTCTTTTTCTGTTTTTCTGTGTCTTGTTTTCTTTCATATTTTCATTTAGATTTAAAAGTGTTATCTTCTTCTTCAAAAAATATGTAATTTATGAATTTATTTTGATAGGACAAGATCTATACTCTTCCGTGCCAGTTTTGTTTCAATTATCACAAAAACATGCTTTCCATAACAATCTAACGTCTCATCTTGTTAAAAAAAAATCCCTAATTTCCCCGGTGTTTTTTCGCAGATTTTCCTTCCAGAACTTGGTTTTCCCTCAATAATCCGTGAGATTAAACAACTGATTCGGCTTTGTATGTATCTGTACAAAAAATGAAAATCTTACTAGAAAGCACCTTCCTAAAGTTTGTTACTCTTTTACTACTTTTCCTTTAGCACGTGATTATGATGTTATCCTAACTAGATTGTCGAGAAAACCTATTTCAAAGTAAACATTTTAATATTGTACTGCATCGGATTTTCGTTTAGCAATAAATATTTGTAAGTATTATTTTCATAGAAGGTACTCTAAACAACGTATCAAAGCCAAACAAGTAGGTACCTACGATATGAAAGTTATTTTTGAAAAATGTTAAAATCTTAAGAGCTCTACAGGCTGTAAGCACCACGAAAGCCTTATAAAATTGCCCATCCGGTGTTATTATACCATCAAATTTTCTTGGTTGTAACTACTATATTTCAACAAGTTTGGTTCTAAAAATGGTAGTTTTCTAATATTTAGCGTTGTTTGCTTTATAGATATTATGGTTGAAGTCAGAAAATGTAAAGAAATATTTTTTTTAATTATCTGACTACAAATACCACGGGTAAAATTTTTCACAAAAATATTTCCTTTATTTAGGTTGTACCACGTACATGAACATCGAAATTTAATTTATTAATTATAATTTCAAAAAGATATCTGGTATTTTCTATGATTTGTTGGATAAACATTTAAAAATAAAACTCATTGTAGCTTACATAGGTCATCCTAAAACTCCCAACGGACAAAATAAAATATTTTAATATATTTAGTTATCTATATGAATTTGGGAGGCGAGTATGGGCACCGCCCCAACCATATATTGGATATCCAACACTCTTGCCATAGGTCTTGGTAGGGGTGTCCGGGTTCATGCGATGAGGCTAGTCCCGGCACGGGAGAGGCCCTTTGATCTCCAGTCGGACTCACTCAAGGGCTTGCAAATCCCGCACCTTTTACAAATCCCGCGGGATTGGGAAATAAAATTTAGAAATTCCGTGGAAACTGGAATTGTGACGTGCCGGTTTTTTATAAAGGGGTATTAATTTTTTTCATGGCTTTTGACCCCAAAGGAGTGTTTTAAATTTTGTAAGAAAAGAAAAATTCGTTAGCCCTTACAAAATTCCGCCAATATTTCATTTTTCCAATCGCGCAAATTCCGCACATGAAAATTTCGCGGGATCAAATATTGGTGAAATCCCGCGGGATTGTGGGATGCGGGATTGCAAACCCTACATTCGATCCTACCATCCCTTGCCCTACCGTCGCCTTGCCATCGCAGTGGGAGAGATGGATTTATACATCTCCTGAACTCTCTGACTCCAGATTCCTACCCATCCCTCATATCCTTTTCCTTTTCAGAACTTTCTCTCCATACTTTCCATAAAAAGATCCCCAAACAGCACCTCCAAAGACGTAGGACCTGACGGAAAAAATATTCTTAAAGGCCTCTTGTGTGGAGTTAACATAAAATATATTTCAAATGTGTTGAAAGTTGAGAGTCCAAATAATTCAAACGTGTGAAAGTTGAAAGTGCGGAAAAAATATTTGTTGTTTGGAAGGTAGACCCGTCTGCTGAAAAGCCGCGTAATGGTTTCAGCATTCAACCAAATTCAACGCGAATATTAATTACTGTGTTATTTGAACAGCCAATACGAAATGGACCATTTGGATTTACCACAAAATTCAAGCCTGACTTCTAATGATCAATGACTCAATTACAGCAGTTCACGCCAACTACAGAACAACCTAATGACACGGCCCCGCATTCATTTACCTGTGGCGGATGAAATTACTCTGAATAGTCGATTTACTCGCGCGAATGAAGCAAATGCCGTCTTGGTTATATTATCACTCATTTCTAAAAGTTAATATTGTGTACAATATATTATGTCATTTACATACGTTAACAACCTGATGGAATTACCATTTCGCATTTCACTCTCGCGCTCGGAGTTGAATATAACCTTTTCATCCAAGGATCCGCAACCTTTTGTGGTTTTCTATTTCAATACAAAAATAGTAATTAAAAAAAACAGACGAATACAATTGATAATCTATAAATTTAAAAAAAAAGAGTAATTTTGAATCACGCATATAAATTTCTATTTCGGAAATAAACTGGGATAAAAAATTACTTTATTGTTTTAATTATAAACAAGTGAGAGCTTATTACTGTCCGAGGACTGCTACATGAACTAAATTGGTCTCTCTATATTTCCTATTTTCCAAATTTTATGTTTAGTTGCTCAAATGACCAATTCCGTAGGCGACATTCGGAAGCGGGTGTTTCGCCTCTGTCCATCGAGATTCACGCACGCGATGATTAATTTAAGTTAACTCATTTGAGCAGTCTCCATCGAAGGACCCGTAGAACAGACTCAGCACATCTACATTATCTCCATGAATCAGACATAATAATCGACGAACCGCCATCATTTCCACAGAATCCGTTTGTTTACCTTTCCTACACCATCAACAATCTGAAAAGGTTAAAAAATTTTTTTTTTCAATTTTATTAATAGTGGAACCGCGTCCTCCACCGACAGAAAACGAATCTTACTCAAATGGAAGCAAATATAGAAAAAAATTATTAGATAGCAAAATCAAGACCAAAAACTTATTTTATTTTACCTTGTTATTTTTCTCCGAATATCACCTTGTTATTTTTCTCAAAAAGCGACGCTTTACCAATAATTACTTAAGGCTATTTATTGTTATTAAGTTTAATTTGTAGAACTCGATTTTAATTTTTTTTATTTCTTTTATATATTCAATAATATTATTAATCAATTTATAAAACAGTTTATTTATAAACAAGTTCTGCTAGGTAATTATTATTACACGTGACAGCATTAACAAGCTGTTTTTATAAATTGAACAATAATATTATTGAATATATAAAAGAAATTTAAAAAAAATACTTAAGGCGTTGGTGAGCAGCAGGTTGGCAATCGCTGCGGCAACGTAATATTATCTTTCTGTGATGAACGTAACACAACACATCTTTATAACGCAATCTGACAAATCATAATAGCGAATCACACGAATCTCATTTAAACTTCCCATACGTTGTTATTTGAATTTTCAAATGAGCAAATTCACAATAATATACTTATTTGTTTCATTACTAAAGCTAACATAATAATTTTAATGCAATATTTACTTAGTAAACATTTTGTATATAAAATGTTATGTCATCTTTTAGGATAATGAAGAATCGTACATAAACATTTTTAAGTGTTATCAAATATTAGTAAAATCAATACAAAAAATAGATGTATAAAAATGCGTTTAGTCCTTCGATAATAATATATTCACTCAAATAAAGTTACAGTCATATATATATAAGATTGTAGGAGTGAGTTATTACACGAGATTTTTACTTTTTGTCTTTTTAATTCAATTTCAGTTCACATTGTGTCATGATTTTCTGTGCATTAAAATATAAAATAACAACAATGCTTTATTTAAAATCTTGCTTGATTAACTTTATTTTTCGGTAGGAAAAAAGCTTTTTTGGGGTTAAGCTAAATTTACAGGACCGAAAAAATTCTAAAAGTCGATGTTAAAATCAACAACTAGCTAATACTGCTCTCTTCGTAATAAAATTTATAATATTTTTGTAATTTATTTTTGGGGTGCCATGCCGTGTTGCGCTACCTCCTTCCTTAGCCAATGTTTCGGATAGGGTTACAGCGTCCATCATCGGAGCAGATGAGTGAATGATATTGGTGAAAGTGTGTACTTATGTATGTAGATGCGATACCGTGCTGCCAGCTCCACTTCTCTCAGGAGGTAGCGCAACACGTCATAACACCCCAAAAATAAATTACAAAAATGCTTTTGGCCGTGAAAACCTAAAATCATTAATTTATAATAAATATATTTTTTATAAAATGGTTTGGCGCTTGGCTGAACCCCTTTTGTGTGTTCTAGTAACTTAGATGATAAAATAGATACCGAATCCAGCTGGCCGGTTCTTTTTGCTAGCATTTTTATGAATACGATGTGCTTTTTTAATTTTCCCTCTTTTTACCCGAAGCAAATAGCAAACTACGAGTGTTTTAGATCCCAGGGATCGAGCTTTCAGAGTTTAGAGTCAAAGAATAGTGTATGTCATGTCTAAAGTAAAAACTGTTAATAAATTGTCGAATACTTACTTAAAACGCATTTCATTTATATTTAAACGGTCAGCACACAATCAATCTTGCGTATTTATAAATTATGTTCTATAAGAAGCAACGCAGGTCAATTTGTCTTATTACAGACTTCTAACGCAACAAAATTCTAAATAGTAAGGCAGAGAAAACATTATTTAATGTAGCGTTTCGTGAATGTAGAGGCGCACGCTAACATAACCGTGCGTTTATATGTAAATTGTACCGAAAAATCAATAAAGAAGTAAACATTATGTTGCACAAAGGTGCTTAAATGGTATTTAGGCCACTAATGCTGCTTCTGAGTGCATTGATTGCTTTAAACGACCAGTTTACAGTGCCCATTATTTTTCCTTTCGTTTATTTTGAATAATTCAATCACTCAAACAGTTACAATTGCCGCATGTTAAACTGAAAGACTATAAAGGCTCGGGATTCAGTGCACATTGAATAGGAACATCCTTTATTATTGAAGTCCAAACTTCTTTATCACCGTTGTATTTGAAACTAGATGAAACGAAAAATAGCGACACAAAAAAGAGACATACACATACATCTACAGAATTTAGCCTGTGAGAGAAGGAGATAGTATAATCGGTCTACTCTTTGTGCGGTGCTTTGCAGTCTCCCCACTCTTGTCTATTTTGGTTTTATGAAGGAATCGCACACTCTGATTTTTTTTATTATTTTATATCAGTAACCAGTAGTATCATATTATTATTTTAAAAGCAATTAAAATAGTAAACATGAACGAATCATTAAAATTTAACGAAATTGAGAAAAATTCACTACAAATAAAAATTCGCAGAATATACGAAATCAAACAATTTGTTCACCAACCGTTATGTTATCTCCTCAGACCTCAAGCCTATTTTGTCGAAAGGTGAAATATTTCCGCTTTTCAATAAAATCCAAATAAATAGAATGTTTCTGATCGCATTCGAAAACTAAGAACTGTTTTTGAAAGGAGATGAAATACACTTTATAATTCGAAATAAACATAGATTTTGGAATATAAATATTTTGATTGCCGACATAAAAAGTTTAAAAAATGGTTCACCTTACGTTTTTTCTAACTTAAATTACTAATTACGAAAAAAATAAAATATTTTATTATCAAATTGCGGTAGGAAGCTCTGGTTTCATAAAGATGTACATTTAAATTATTTGGCTGTGATCTTCTAGATATTAACCTTAAGCCTAGTATTTTATCTTTCTCACACAGTTTAGATCATATTTCTAATTATGCTAGTAAGGGAGATACAACGAATGACGGCCGGCGTGGTCTAGCGTTAAGGCTCTTGACTCGAAATCCGAAGGTCGCGGGATCGAATCCTGTCGTGCAAATAAATTTTATTTGATGAATATGTGTTATTTCACAATTAATTCAATAAAAATAGTATATAGTATATTTTCGGCAGCTTCCAGAGTGGAAGATACTCTCCGTATCGTTCTGGTATAAGACCACCATTCAGAAATGAAACGTTGCTTGAAATGGCTTTAGCCGTGTTTGGTGCCCAGATCTGAATAGCCAGCTTTAACTTTCCCACCTTCCTCTTCTCATCTCCTTCCACTCCCCACTACCTTCAACCCTACAACATACCCCAATTGGGGATGCCTTAGTCTCACTGGCTAT
This sequence comes from Glyphotaelius pellucidus, assembly GCA_936435175.1. Classification (NCBI taxonomy): domain Eukaryota; kingdom Metazoa; phylum Arthropoda; class Insecta; order Trichoptera; family Limnephilidae; genus Glyphotaelius; species Glyphotaelius pellucidus. The sequence goes on along the minus strand of OW386551.1, from coordinate 35,871,726 downwards.
AGACGGGAGTAGTTGGGACTCTTGTGCGGTATTCATATTTAAAAAAAAAAAATTCTATGAGACCTATATGAGTTGTTCCGAACGAACAAATTAGCCTGGGTAGTTAAAAAGAAGCTTTTGACATTTGTAATGTAAATCAGAGTTCAATCAAAACAATTAAAAAATAAATAGATGACTTAACCCTTTGAATGGCAGGAGACCAGATTTGTCCCAGCTCACGTGCGTCTCGTATAAATCGCAGTAACTCCATTACTATCAGAGTTAGAATTATATTCTGAATAGTTTTAAAAAGGCAAAACATCACGCTTTTTAGTCTAATCTAAAAAGCGTGATGTTTTGCCCTGTGATATCTAAAATAACGCCAAAAAAGTAAAATGTACACCTTTATGAAACCATAGTTGTGAATCGAAATTTGAAAAAAAGTTGAAAATTTGAGAATTTATTATTAATTATTTTTATATGAAAAGACATAAAAGTGAGGTGATGTACCGTTTATAATACATTTGTTTAATAAAATATATATGTGTTTTAATTTTTTTTTGTTACTAGTAATTTTAGTTGGAAAAAGCGTGAGGTGAGCCATTTTTAAAACTTTTTTATGTTTGCGTGCAAAAATTTTATATTTAAAAAATTAAATGTTTATTTTGAGTTATAAAATTTGAAAGCATATTATATCACCTTTCAAAAACAGTTTTCAGTTTTGGGATGTGTCCAGAAATATTCCATTTATTTGCATCTTATTGAAAAGCGGAAGTATTTTGACCATCTGAAAAATACGCCAAAATTCTGAAATGAATCGCAAAAACTTACTTAGTTACACGTAAAAAAGGCGCAAATTATAAATGTCTGGTATACCCTGTATATACGATGGTTACTGCTTACATTACAGTCAACACTCATTTTCATGCAAGTTAAAATTTTCATTTTCCGAAAACTTTCCCTTTGCAGAAAACAGACTTATCAATCATCTCTTAACATCACTTTGGAACAGAATAAAAAACTTTTTGCCGCCGAAAATGAACCTTTATCGTTAACGTAAATTACAGAAAGCCAAAAAAAGTAATTCATTTTAAAAATGTGGGCATCTTGTCGCTCTGTAGATCCTCATATTTTCGCAATTACTAAAAAGTTCCGCTGCGAAAATTGTTGTTCCTAAAGTTATGACTTTTCCATAACGGAGACGCCTTTTGTTTTCAAACTTTTGCAACGTTTTCCTGCAAAGCCTTAAACGGGGAGTTAAATAAACGAATTATAGCCGGCTTACAAAAACATCCACGCGAAGGAAGCGAAAATGGGCGGGTTATTTCCTAAGACCATCAGGCCTTCTGGAAAACAGGGTAGTTCCAAATAATCACTTTTATTTATGGTTGAGGAGGTAAATTAACAGAAAATTATCATGCATGGTTAGTGGGGTAAAGTTTAAATCGTATGAGAGCACTTACTAGCCTTTTACAAATAGCTAAGTACCGATTAAACTTATTTTTTTATAAATATTTGCAGTTACAGTAGAATCCGTTTATTATGACTCCGCCTACATTGACCAATCGTTTACAAAGCAAACATTTTATATGAAAACCAACAGTTTGGTTTTCATATAAAATTCTTTACAACAAAGTCGGATATAATGACTCCGCTTATAGTGACATATCGCTTATTACGACCCATTTTTAATAAATTATGTCCTAATTTCATGGAAAATTATGTCGGTCGGACGCCCGACGACATTATTATGCCGTGTTTCTCTCGTCACGTATTTTAATACGCTCTTTTTCTCACGTCACGAGTCTTAAAATGCTGTGTTTCTCTCTTTTTAAATAAAAACATACATATTTATACCCAACAAACAGAAGGTTGTTTATTTTTTACAAAATGCTTTGTATGACGTCCGCTTAGTATGACTTGTTTGATTTCCCGAAACAGTTAACATATTTTCCTTTCAGTTAAGAGATTTTGGATTCAACGTAAACTTTTTGACTTAATATGTTTTTCAACCCAATTATATGTATTAATTTCAACTATAAAATGTATATCAAAATCATAATATCCGAATCTGGCAGCGCTCATGTGTGACATAAGAAAATAATGTGAGTATATATTTAGCTCTGGCAAATATTAACGTTCTTTGCGTCTACAGTGTACACTACGTGAGCACACCGTAAAGTTGTGAATAGGAAACTGGTGTCATAAATGTTAAATTTTCAAATATGTTTTTTTTTGGCTCTCCTGTAGGTATGTGAACTTTGCAGCATAAAACGAGACACTTAATTTCCTCTACAAGTTCGTTCTTCAAACAGTGAATATACAATACTTAAAATGAAAATGTTCCATTAAACCATTAGTTTTCAAGAATTTGTTTCTTAATTTTAAACGTTTTGTTCTTTTTCGTTTGAAAAATACGTAAATTATATCATTTTAAAAATACGTTTATTACATGTATATAATATGATTGACAGCATTATCAAGAAGTTCCAAGTTTTTTTGTTATTTTTTTTTCACATTTTTTAAATAGGCTGCTCTGGTAATGTTTTTTTAAGTTTAGTTTTTTTATAGTTATGTGTTAAAGTCTGTTTGCAGTAATAGGTTACAGGGTTATTTTATTTTTATTTTTAGGCGCAGTTTATTTCTTTTTTTAATCGTTTTTAATATCCAATCAGGAAGACAGGTTTTATTTGTTTTTATTGTTTTTGATCTGTAAAAATTAATATTGTTTATTAGATAGTTTACAAAGTTAATGTAGTTCAGTTCCGAGTCCTCATTATTGTTTATGGAAAAGGAATTTTGTTGGATACCCTCCTCTAGTTTATCATAATCAATTTTTGTATATTTTTATAAACTAACTTAACGTAAAGTATTTAACAATTTTTTATTTATTTTTTATCATCACTTTTAATGACTTTTCAAAATAGGTGTTGAAGTTGCACGATTTGAGTTGTCCGGTCACCCACTGATATTTTCCATTTGTCATCATCAGGTCAATTTACTAAACGCGTATTAGAGAAAATAAATCAAAATTTTGATAAGGAACTCTCGACCCCTGCTGTGGGTATTATGGATCTGGAAGTTATTTTTCTCATTTTCATTATGTTGTTTTTTTTTCCCTTATTTTGTTTTTCTTTGACCATTTTGTTTACATTATTAAAAGACGTTTGTATTATTTTTATATAAATTAATTTAATCTTATCCTTTATAAACTTTTGCTCTGTTCTAAAAATGTTCAAAATTGTTATTTTTCTATCAATTCAACATTATGTTTTTTTTAATTATTTATAATTTTTTTTTGAATTTGAATATGAATCTTTTTGTTTGTTTCTCTAATAAACTAAAATAAAATAAAACAAAATAAAATAAAATAAAATTGTGTGGATCAATCGATTCATCCCCCAGGAGGGGAGATTTAGAATATTTCCGGTCACTAGTCAATATAAGGGTTATCGCGAAAAGTTCTTTAACTTGGAAGACTTTTGACCAAGCTGAAAAGAAATCGGCAAAAAGTAACGAAAAATGCGATTTTAACTACTAAAAGTCTTTGGTTTTGTCATGATTTACTCTTCTATAAAGATGCCACAATCACAAATCCATGATATATTTGGAAAATGTGAAAGAGTAAAGAGTGGGAAGATTTATTTTCGATGTCCTAACGTCGGAATCTTCCTGGGAATTTTTGATGGAATTAATGAACCGATTTAAAATTCCTAAAATAATTGATTTCTACAAATCAGACATTTCTCACTTTGATTAAAACCAAATTGATTAGCACCGTTGAGCGCATTTTGAAATTAAATTTTATCGTGTCCCTTGAACTAAATCCGTAAGTGGAATACTTTATTAAAATGCCAAACCAAATTCACTCAGTGAACTTGTCGATAAAAATTATACTTTTTATAGTAAAATTATTTTAAAATTAAACCACACAACGTGTCATTTAAACACAATATGCTTATCTCCAAATCCCCAAAACGACGTAACATATTAGGACATCACGAAACCGTTTTAAGGATTAAATTAAAATCGAGATATAAAACACCCACGTTAGATAAAAAATAAGTCCCTTAAGGTCGGATCTTCAAGGTTAAGACTAAAGCACATTATCGAACATTAAGTGCACTAAAAAATCCCTTTTTTATTTCTTATTCTCCTTATTTCTCAATTTACTTTACTAGCAAACTTCACTCGAGATGGATTAAAAAGGTATAAATAAACGCTGCAGATATTTCTAACAACGCTATTTCTAAAGGAAGAAAAGCTCACCACGGATGCACAGGAAAATGTCGAATCAATTGAAAACTCTTAAGTAATTACATATTTTACGAACATGTGGTGTATAAAAAATAGTTAAGCGGAACTTTTGCGCGGCATTTTCACATAAAATTCAATTTTGGATATAAGGCCGAAATACTCAAACAAACTGTTTTTTTTTAATCAAAAGGTATAGCAAATATCAAGTACGGATATGAGCTACTTTATTTATTTATGTTCTAAATTATAAAATATAGATCTTTGCAAAAGGCGATTTTTCGTGATTTTGTTTGAAAAATTTGTGATTGTTTTTGAAAAATTGTTTTGTGATTGTTTTTGAAAAATTGACATGTACAATTCCAGCAGACGTAATTTAAGTACATGTTATTCTCTCCATGTGTAATTCTTCCCCGGTATGATTTCGTTTATGAGTAATTCTAATTTTAATTTCGTCCTGACACCGTAATAATATCATAACTTCAGCTAGGAAGCTATCGAAATATCTGAATTTCTAAATAATAGTTAACAGCGTCGTCAGGATATTTTTTCGCATAATACAGATCTCTATATCATGCTACTGGAAAGCTCTATTCCAAGTGAAAATGAAAAACTCTTTTGACACTATCGAACCAGTAAATAAATAAAGTTGATGTTAGGTACTTTTTTGCTAAATTTGATCCTTTTCTTGAAGCTTTTGTTTGATAACAATAATTTTAATGTAGTGTGTTTTATAAAAAAAAAAAAAAAATTTTGCATTCTGGTAGGCATGGAATTTGTATTATCAACTCTAAAACGGTAACGTTCTGTATAAAATTTGTCATCTACTATTGCGTTTCAATAAAACCGAATAAATGGTTGAATATTTTCTATGTTTGATACTGATTTTTTTAAGTGGAAAAGCCTTTTAAAACCTTTTAGTACTTACAAATACTTATATAATTACACACTTAAAACAATCGATAACATTTCCAAGTCAGCAATGAAGCACCTCTTTTAAACCTGAATTATCTGCAAAACCATGTAATTCAATAAAGAGTACTAAAAATACTCATTTCTTTTACGCGACAGACCCTCTTATCGCAATAAAACCATTCTCCACGCATTACAGTAAAGTATAGTACCATCTTACGCAATGTCCTTAAGGATTGACTGTAATGAAGGGTTAAGGGCTACATTACGCTCTCGTCCTGGATTTTATAAGGTGTCCCATCGGGATAGAACGAGTGTCTTATACCTAAAGCTGGGTTAACTGTTGAATGTTCGTCCGAACGTAAAAATAAATTATACAAATGAATCTAACCTGCCATCATCAGCACCAGGAATTTTATGTTGAATAGCATAATATCTTCTTCTATTTTTAGTCCCTTCTGTCCCTTCATCTTCTTAGTTTATAAATTAATTATTTTAAGTCCATAAAAAATATTGGCAAAAGCTCTAAAATGATATTTTCTCAGCAGCTGTATTAACCAGTGACATTCCGATTTGACACCGCGTAGGTCGTATGTACTCTGGTGGGATTAAAATGTAGTATCCCAACAAATACCACCACCTTGAACCGGAGTCGGAATGAAAACAACAAATTTACAGATAGATGAAATTCCAAATGGCCGAGTTAAAGCAGGACTTCGCTACGCTCTAAGTACGCAAAATGCTCATGTTTGTGTAGACTAACGAAATTCAATTCCTCGTTTGCATAAAAACACAACACACAATTATGAAAAATATGTAGATATTAAGTTTTTCTTACATTTTCAGCAAAAAGCTCTCTGATCCTCCCAGATTGCAGCAGATGCAATGGCGTCTGGCAATCAGTGTGGCTGGACTCGTTAGTTAAATATAAGCCTGCGTGGGTACTGGGTACTGGGCACATGTCCCCGAGTCATCAGCCACCCTAATTGCTCACTGAGATATTAAATCCACCCTGACAACATCAACCAGGCCGCTCACTGTTAGTGTTATTATCTTGGTTGAGCTTTTGTACCTAGCTTTACATGTAAATCAGTCTAGAATTCTGTACTATACAATTTACTAAGAAAGATCTTTACACCTAAATCTTGAAAGTTTGAAGTATAGTGATAGCTATAGTAATAGTGATATTTTTTAGTTACTTTTGAACTAACTAATTAACCATCATGCCGATTTTTTTTTTAATTTAAAAAAAAAATAAACCACTCCAACCCCTAAGCTTATTAACATGACAATATAACGATAGCAATCAAGTAAAATAAACTTGTTTTCAAGCTAACGCGTGTATTCTCAGAGAAATTGTTATAAATCCGTTTTTGTTCTAGTTACAACTCTAAAACAAAAAGGAGAATTTCTTTAATATTAGACGGTGTAAATTTTTTATCAAATATTTTTGTATGAAATGGTAAAAAAGACAAAGACGTACGTTATACATTTGTACCATAAAATAATTTATTTTTTTAATTAATCCGTGATTTTAGTACCGTTTCCACATAAAAAAACATCACGTGAGTCATTTTCACATTTTTTTTTATGTTTGCATTCTGAATTTTAATATTTACAAATGTTAATATTTATCTTTAATAAAACAATTTGAAAGCTTATTTTATAACCTTTCCAAAACATTTTTTGGTATTCGGCTATGTTCAGAAATATTTATTTATTGAGCTTTAATTGCGTAGTGGAAATAACACATAATTTTTATAAATCTGACAGGTCGTTAAGACAAAAAAACTTGCACAAAGGCGATAAACCGGAGTGGCTAAATAATGAAATCTGCCTCCTTAGAAAAATACCCATCGATTTACGATTAGAAATAAAACCATGCTAATTACAACATGTATATTTTTATTATTTTAGTGACATAATTTTTTTTTTAAATCACATCTACGCTTTTTCTCCCTTGTTTAATCGATTGAATCCACGTCCAGACTTACGCTTTACAAATAACTTAACGTTAATTTTTTCAAATCACTTCGGACCTTATAGAATTTTTTTATAACCAATTCTTGGTCAACGTATGTACAAAAACTTTTATACCATCTAATAATGGGAAATGAAATATACCTGTGTGATAATTATTAATTAATGCTGAACTTTACACCCACTGTGGGGTAAAATCCAGTAGTTCGAAACATTTTAGACAGGGGTGAAGACTTAGTTTCAACTTTTCTCGTTCTACATAGTTATAATAATTGTTATTTCCGTACACCAAATATTTCTCTACACGTCATCCTTTATCAGCGGGTGACATTCACAGATAAACTTGTCAAACTGATTCAACTCGGCTATATCTAAAATTATCATAAAGGAAAACAAAATAGAGGGAAAGAAGATATTATTACACAGATTATATAAATACCTACTGTTTTTTGCGTCAGAAGTTATAAACATTCTTAATTTTGCACGAGTGAAATTTCATAAAATATTTTTATTTTGCATTAGCTCCACGCAGGATGCTCTGAAGAAAACAATTTCCTTCAGGGCCTATGTCATCTTGAGGACGATGTCGGGAGATTATTTTTAAGGAAGGGAAGGATAGGAAGTTCTGGGAAGGAAAAAGGTATGAGGGGTGGGTAGAAATCTGGGGTTCAGTGTGTCCAGGAGTGACGGATGTAAGAATCCATCCCTCCAACAGCAGTGCAAGGTGATGGATCGAGAGTCTGACTGGAAAGGTCAAAAAGCCTCCCTCAACCAGTCTCTCTCGATCCGATAGCCTATCACCTTTCGGTGTAGTATTGAAATCCTCATTTTCTGTGCTAGCCCGTATTATCAACATAAAATGACACGATGTATAACTTTTTCACTAATTAACAAAGAAATGGATGGTCTGTATGCAATTTATTTAGGAATTATATGCATTTATTAGTTCGAACCTTTTCTCATTCCTCAATATACTTACATAATGTAGAAAACGCTAAACTCAAAAACCGGCCTGACGTTGATATAGAAATCGTTGCAAAATAGTATTTTGCAACGATTTCTGCCCGCCTGCATTTCGGCCCGCACGTGAAAAAAAAACTTACGAAGGTTGAACATTGCCACAAAAATATTTTACACATGAACACTATCTGTTATTTATATTATGGCTCTATACTATGGCTCGGTCGGTCGAAAATTCCTCAAAGATTATGTTTTTTTTTTTTTCCGTTCCTAGCTCTAACTATTGCTCGGTTGGGGATTTCCCTAAAATATTTCTTGCTTGTTACCTGTGTAATTCTCATTTTTTTCGTACATTTTGATTGACGTGAACTCGTGAAGTGAATTATTACCTATTGATTGACGTGAATTAGTGAAAATGTATTATTCTGTTAGCGTTTTTAAAATGGTTGAAAAAAATCTTTCAAAAAACAAGGTACGTGGTTTGGATACTTCATTTTTTGTAATAAGCGATGACTGATAAACTCAAAACCTGATTACAATTAAAGCAGAATCGATCGATAACTGACTGAAAAAAAAATCAATTATCTGCATATTTTTTTCTGTATTTCATAGTTGTGTGTACATAAATAAATGCAGAGTTTGCAATTCACACGCGGTACAAGTGAAACCTTTGGAATATTAAAGTAGACAAGAGCGGGAGAAGCACCGCACGAAGAGGAGACCGATTACTCTATCTCGTTCTTGGCTGTGGAACGATATGCCGGCTTCTGTGTTTCTTCCCTCCTACAACATGGGTCTCTTCAAGACCCATGTTCACTCCTTCCTTTCCTCAAAAACACCCTCCACACAGCGTCTTCAAAGATGACATAGGCCCTGAGGGAAATTATTTTCCTCAGGGCCTCTTGTGTAGAGTTAATGAAAAAAAAATCTCCTTCTCTCTCATGCTAAATTCTACACATTTGACTAGCCGGTAATGATTTTATTTTTTATGAAGTCCAAATTTGCGTCTTGAATTTCTCAAAGCTACTAAAATGGCTCTCTTACATTGGGTCGTCTATCGCCTTCGGCAAGTGACTGGTCACTTGCTGGTGACAGACGAAGCGCTATTTACACCAATTACCGAGTCAACTGCCGACAGTTTTCAACTGACCGACTTCGACTGCGAACTGTAATAGTTGTTGTCGAACGACTAGCTGCTTAACTGGGGTAGTTTCACGCCTTCGCCGGGCAAGTGCAGGTAATTCGTCGACCGCAGATTTAGTTCAGTTGTCAATTCTTTGGATAAGAGCATCGCATCACTAACGCATCACCAACGCACCCTCGCATCACTAACCCCGCCTATCATAATACGCCCGCTCACGCTTATTTTTGTCGCAAGTATGTTTTTCAGTATTTTTTTCTTTCGCTTACGTTCATTGTAAAGTCAGTAACTGCGTGAGAATGAATTGAATCTAGATCAAGCCGTAATCAAAGTTTGGCGTGTACTATAAGTTATCAGTTGATATTTAGTTAAGTCTCGCTCAATATGAGAAGAACAGCCAAATTAGAAATATTTTAAACTAAACTTTTGATTTATTTTCTAGCTTTGTATAACCCACTTTGGTGATATTCACAAAAAATCTTTCTCCTTCACCTTCCATTTTCTTAAGTTAATTTATAATTATTCTCCCAGTTGACATAATATAATAATTAATGTTAGACGTGTTGGAACTTTTGTAAGCAAATTCTGAATTATTCACAAGTTTACTTCCAAAAGTCACCTATGTCTGAATTAGTACCGCGTCTTACAATCAACTCATAATTCATACCATGGCCAAAGAAAGGAGAACGAGAGATCAGGCGAGCAAATTGAACAAATGACACAAAAGGATGTTCTAAGCGCGAACAATACATGTAATGTTTCCCAAGTGGAAGATCTACTTCAAAACAGTGGAAGAACCTAACAAACAAAGGAAATGCTGCTAGAATCTCAGACACAGATTTTCCGTGTGGTTTTATAAAAAACATTTTTTGTTGTTAGTAAATGTAATGTGTATGATGAGGCAATAGGAAACTGTAATTCTATGGACTTTTGATCTTTTTCCGTGAAAGTAGTTCCGGGCAGTTTCTATTAAATACGATTTTCCATAAAATGTAAAACAGAGTTTTCCACATTTTTTGGCACTTCGTCCCCTTTAAAAAAAACTCACTCCTTGCCCATCTGTAGGAAAACTTTAGACTTTTTGGTCTAGTAATAATAGTGCAATTGTTGAATATTATACCACGAAACGGAAGTTTTATGAGTAGATGCCACCTCGGAACATGGTGAGGTGTTTTATAGCAACAACATAAAAGTGTTTATACTCGTATCTGTGTATTTTCAAATATATTTTTTTACTAATACATTCCATACATTCATTCCCGGTACATTCAGTTTTCAATTAGCTCGCGTGCCAACTATTGCAATTTTTTTATACAAATTTCATAATGCCAGAGCGCACCAGTAGTAAAAAAAAATTATCCAATTTGGTTCAGTCGTTCGGAAGTTATGCGCGTACATGCATTTCGCGATTCATTTTTGAGATAGATATAGACTACGACGCCTGAAATAAAATTTCCAGGAAATATATCAACATCGTTTCCACGATAACGGATTTGTTTTGCTTTTCTTCCGACGTTTTCTTCTTTCTTTTCACCTTTGTTGTGACAAAACGTATAATAAATATAATATATTAATATTTATAATTTCATAACGCCAGAACTCACCATTATATACAGCCGATATTACTCGCATATAATGTTCTATTATTGAAAGAATTTTTAAAATCGGTTTAGTGGTTTATGCGTGAAAGCGTAATAAACATACATACGCAGTTTTGCATTTATAATATTAGTATAGAATGTCGAAAGTACTTTGGTTGACCTGTCGTCTTGAAAATCATCATTACATTATGTTTATATTATTAAACTTTTTTTTAAATAAAGCTTGTGTCAACCCTTCACGCGTTTGCTTCATACAACGATATGCGCCTCTTTAATGTATATTTGAATAGTCAATTGGAAAAATTTTGTAACCCACAGATTCTATTTAAAGCCCTTTATTTACCCTAGCGGCCTCCTTTCTTGTCCCCTTTATCCTCCAAAATCCCCAATTTGGGGTCACTGTAACAACATCGTAGCAGTCACTTTGTAAATCTTATTAAATCAATAACATATTAAAAAATGGGAGGCAGGTATGGATACCGCCGCTCCGGTAATTATTTATAGGATAACCAAAACCTCCGCTATAGGTCACCCCAAGGGGTTGGATACGCTTGGTGACTTAGCAGGTCCGTTATTTAGTTTTTTCCGGGTCTTGTAGGTGGTTTTGCTGCCGGATCGGGAGAGTCTGGTTGAGGGAGACCTGTCTACCTCTCCAGCAGTACTCTCTCGGAACATCGCGTTGAATCGCGGTGGAAGGGATGGATCCATACGTCTGTCTCTCCTGGACACACTGACCCCCAGATTCCTACCCACCCCTCATGTTTTTCTTCTTCCCAGAACTTTCCTAAAAAAGCATCCCCAAAGTTGAAGTAGGCCTTTTAGGGAATTACTTTTCTCAGGGCCTTCTGCCTGGTGCTAATGTTAAAAAAATATATATAATTTTCAAAATATTGAATACAAAAATTTCGTTTTACATCCACCAAAATTTAAACAAATAAAAAAATTCTTTGAAAAGAAAAGTATTTTGTTTAAGAAAAAACCTACAATTAACAGAAATGAAATTAAAGTTTTCTCAACGTTTCTATCAATGTGAAAGCTTACGTCTTATTGAAGTCTTCCGACTTTTAAGGTTGTGTTTTCGCACGGATTCCTCAAAGGGTTTGTGTCTACAAACCACGCTTTTCCCCCAGTTCAAAGGAACTAATTGAATTGCCACTGCACGGAAGAGACATTACTCTAAATACAGTTAAGTAAATCAAACTGTTGCGATTTAGTTGGACTCCGGAGACCAATTATTTATTATTATAACATTATGGTCAATATTAATAATAAATAGTATGAATTATTGAATTATGCAACAATAATAGTGAGAAATAAAAAAAAAAAGATTCATTCACTTGATCAATAAAATAATGACGGGAATTTAAATTAGTACAATATATCAAAAATTAGTATGACGATCAACAATATTAATAGTTAACCGTTATGTCAGTTTTTCTCAAGTTCCTACAATAATAATTTTTTTTGCCATATACGAAAATGTATTACAAAAAACTTCACTACCATCATGTTAGGATAGTTCTAGTAACCAAACTCATCTTCAAACCCGTCTACGGGTCAGAAGTGATGTGCTCATAATGTTTTCAGACTGATTCGTGGACGGTTCGAAAACTATCATGGAGAGTATTAGTTTCTATGTTCCCGATGGTTATCTCCGTCACCGACAGCATAGACTATTTTATCTTCCGGCTTGCAGAATTAACTTGCCAATGGTTATGCCAGTAGGGAGAGCAGCCTTGTTGTTAAATAGAATCACTTTGAATATTGATATGTTTAACATCAATGAAGCAAAATTTAGACAGTAAGCTTTATTGCGGTTAGTCTGGTTGTGCTTCATTGATATTTAAATTGTTTTAAATTGTTCAAATTGCTTAAATATGCTTGAATCTTCATATTTTCTCTACTTTAAAAACGATTTGAAATTTTAATTTTGTTATATTTTTAAAGTGAATAAATTGAATTGAATCTTAATTGTGACAAAACACAAATTTGTTAATTTTAATGTTGGTATTCCTTGCACGCTAATAAATACAGTATAGTTTTGGATTGGGTTCCATTTATTCCTTCCATATTAACGTATTGACAAGTCCTTATAAATTGCCAAAATCCAGACAATTAGTGTGTAATTCACTATTACCCTTAACCCATTAATAGAGATTGATATCAATTCCCCAACCACTAACAGATAAACTATACAATTAGTTAATTGAATGCGATGCAGGTTGTTACTGACAGCATGTACACCAACTTACTTACAAATTATATTATTTGTATGGATTTGAGGTGGGAATAATAACTAAGTACTATCATTATTTCACTTTCATTTTATTTGTTTTACGTCCAAAATTATCGGCGATATTTGGATTCGTGGTAACATGTAATGCATCGTCAACTCGCCAAAGCAAATGTCGCGTGCATTTTACAAATCACTTTAACACCCACCGCTCATTATTATGGATGAAATTATCTCACTCTTACTAGTTCTTCAATACGCTCGTACTTTTTGGAAAATGGCGAAAGAGTATCAAACGAAATTCGAAAGATGGAAAAAGAAAAAAAAATCTGAAATTCGCGCGCGTTCCGAAAAATCCGAGAGAGGAGTGAGATCAATTGTTTTCAGTGATTACTACACGTGGGGTAGTTACACACTAAAAGCATAACTCTATTTTCTCGTCTAAAAATGCTACAAACGGAAAAGTCATAACGCATTGGAGTCGTCAAGTTATTTGAATAAATTTTTGTGGGTATCTCCAAAAGACGCTTTCATTCAATTCTATAATAAATTAACTCTAGTGTTTTTCCATGTTTCATTTAGGCAACTAGACTTTGCTTGTTGTAGCACTAAAATTGTGGAATTGTTTAAGTTGCTTTCATTGCCTTTTTTGTATGTAACACCAACATAATTCATTCCATTTTTGTAAATCCATACTTCCATACTAATATTATAAATGCGAAACTGCTCGAGTTTGTTTGCTACGCTTTCACGCATTAACCAATAAAAAGACTTTAAAAATTCTTTTACCAATAGAAAGCTAAATTATATGCGAAGACTATAAGCTGTATATGATGGAAAGCTCTGGCGTTATGAAATTATTAATATTAATATGTTATATTTGTTATACGTTTTCTGTCGCTAACAAAAGCGAGTTTTTGCTAACGTCAGAAAAAAAATTGTGTCCATGGAAACAATGTTGATATATTTATGGTTTCTATGCTGGTAGGTACTCAGCCCCCTACTGGTCGGCTACTGCTCCAAAAAATTCAAATATTAGAATATGTTTTTTTTTTGGACAAGCTTATGTTTTGGAATAAATGTCAGATGAGAGTTCCTACATTAAAAATATAATTCGTAAAGATTATAAAGACTGAATAATAAATAGTGTAATTTTTTATTGTATTTAAAAACTTTCAAATATTTAAATAAAAATTAACATCCGAAATGTTTGTAAGCGCATTAATTCCGAACGAATGAACAAAATTGGATAATTTTTATTTTCTTTGAGCTTATAGCATTATGAAATTTAGGTGGCAGGCGAAATGTTTGAAAATTGAATGTAAGCAAATTAATGTATGGAATGCGGGAGGGGGTTGGGGTGGGGGGAGGGGGAATAATTGATAAGTGCAAGCGCTACAGTAATTTCCCGTAATACCATGCGAGCGAAGCCGCGGGGAAAAGCTAGTAAATACATAAAAAAGATAAACCATTCTTATTTCCAAAATGAAAGTATTACGGTTAACAATACGTCAATCTACAAATTAGCCACACCAATCAGTATAAATATACAACAGCGATTTATCAGATTAATTACCATCTTAAAATTCAATTTTCAAACAAAGCTGATTTCAGAGTTACATAGTTGTAGTAGTTACCCCAAGATTTGAAAATATAAAACATAATTAATTTAAAACACACGAGAATCTTGTGACATTTCTGGGAACCAATCGAAAATGCGAATAATCACAATTTCGTTCCTATTAATGATGCTACCGATGAATTAAAATATCTGATATAAAAGCTATCACTTAAATTGACCATCCATGGAATGGATGGCGCTAATTGCATGCAAATTAATGCATCAAACTGTAAATGATCACAGGTGTCATTATGCACCAGAAATAAAAGTAAATCTGTAATATTAAATGATTACCGAAATAACAATTTTGATTTCGATGCGGAACAAACGTTATAGAGGGAGAAGGGAAGGGAACAGGTGAATCGGAGCCGTTGGATTTCATGTATGGAGTTTAGTTTTCCCCACTCTGGGGAAATCAACTGCTTCATTTATCATTCTTGTACAAAGTAGTTAGGTTGATTCGCTATTATACAGATACAGTAGTGTGAACACATCTGGCACTGTGAATGATACAGTTTAATGAACGTTTCGAAGCTTGCAGTAACAATGCACATATTTTATTTGTTTTCTTTAAAAAAAAATTGCTGTGTACTAATGCTAAACCACCACAAGTAGAAAGGAGATTTTCCAACTTCAACATTAAAATAATCATAAAATGGCAACCAAAATTCGACTTGTATAATTTATCTTTGAATTAGGTTATGTATGAAGTTTGGTACTTTTAAGAATGAAAGTAAGGTTTAAAAAAGTTGATAATGAAGTTTCGTAATCTTAACACTACAGAAACTGGAAAAAAATAATTTTATACCTTCAGCAGGAGTCAATAGACACATAAGTAAGAACATTCTTCGTCAACAGGTTGTGAGTATGCATTTTCCAAAATAAGCTCTAAGTGTAGATTCACACAAATTTGTGATAATAAATAAATAAATAAAGTATTTTTTGGCTAATAATTTTAAATATTAATAATTGTAGGTTTAGTGCAGCTCCTATTTTGTGAAAAGTCATCTCAAGGGCGCTAAGTAATTTTTTGTGTTGCTCAATCTCTGAAATAATGGTTCAAAATTAGTTATTTATCAATTGGCACTCTGAACGAAGTTTACCACAACTAGCATTAGTGTATCCTCAGGGCTGGGCAGTATTTTAAATACATGTAATTTGTAATTGGTATTTCAAATGCCTGATCCTGAGGTATTTTGTAATAAATATTTAAATATTTACGGCTTCAAAATACATTTAACCATCTTCTTAATGACAATGAAAAATATTGACTCATAAATAGACAAAAACATTAGTATCAAGAGCAATACCTGTTGATCTTCAGAGTTGGTAACATTGTACGTCAAAGCAAGTACCTGTCTTGTCAATTGTCATTTTCCATGTTGATGTATTTATTTTAATTTATGATTCTCTATTTCGTTATTTTCACGAAATTTCTACTCGTAATAAATAAAGTTAATAAAGATGTCACAATGATCACATCTACTCAACATCATCGTATACGATGCCGGACGCCGATGGCGATGGATTGAATCAAGTGAATGCCGTGGTGTATCTATTAATTCTAAATGAGGAGAGTATTTCATAGTGAATACACTTACAGTGAGCAACATTCCAGATATGTTGACAAGACTGTGCGACCTACGATCACGTTTCACAATATCATAAGGCTCACACGGGTCGTCCCGCGTCCAGCCTAAATTATACACCGCACACCTACATTATTAATGCCTCCAAGTTACTACGACACGGAAAGACAGCAACATTCCAGATATGTTGACAAGACTGTGCGACCTACGATCACGTTTCACAATATCATAAGGCTCACACGGATCGTCCCGCGTCCAGCCTAAATTATACACCGCACACCTACATTATTAATGCCTCCAAGTTACTACGACACGGAAAGACAGTTAAACTTTAAAAGGTATTTTTACGAACCACGCATACTCGTAACTTAAACGTTAACGACTACTTTACCGAATCTAACAGTCGTAGATCCGAGTGGAAAACATTGATATTATAAAAATATGATGTAAGACCTACAGACGTAAAAACGCACTGAATTTTGATTATTTTTTAATATAAAGTATATCACTTACTTGCATAGATATATTTGAAGTAGCTTTAATAATGCGTGAAAGCTTTATACCGCAACAGTACGTACTGTTCAGTGCTTAACCTTTATATTTATAAATGTTTTTATACCGCAACAGTACGTACTGTTCAGTGCTTAACCTTTATATTTATAAATGTTTTTATACCGCAACAGTACGTACTGTTCAGTGCTTAACCTTTATATTTATAAATGTTTTTATACCGCAACAGTACGCACTGTTCAGTGCTTAACCTTTATATTTATAAATGTTTTTATACCGCAACAGTACGTACTGTTCAGTGCTTAACCTTTATATTTATAAATGTTTTTATACCGCAACAGTACGTACTGTTCAGTGCTTAACCTTTATATTTATAAATGTTTTTATACCGCAACAGTACGTACTGTTCAGTGCTTAACCTTTATATTTATAAATGTTTTTATACCGCAACAGTACGTACTGTTCAGTGCTTAACCTTTATATTTATAAATGTTTTTATACCGCAACAGTACGTACTGTTCAGTGCTTAACCTTTATATTTATAAATGTTTTTATACCGCAACAGTACGTACTGTTCAGTGCTTAACCTTTATATTTATAAATGTTTTTATACCGCAACAGTACGTACTGTTCAGTGCTTAACCTTTATATTTATAAATGTTTTTATACCGCAACAGTACGTACTGTTCAGTGCTTAACCTTTATATTTATAAATGTTTCGGATTATATTTTTCTACAAGAAAAGAAAAATGTTTAATTTCGATATTTTAAAACAAAGAAGAGAATTTTTGAAAAAATGGCTTTGGTGTTTTCCAATAATAAATGAAAAGGTGTGAAAAAAGGTATTAACCTCCCACAGCTTGGGCATATTCTGTCAAAAGGTCAGAGTATTTCCACTTTGAAATAAAGTCCAAATAAATTGAATATTTCTTAAAAAATCCGAAAAACTGTTTTTGAAAGTTAATGAAATACGCTTTGTAATTTTATTATTGGAAATAAACACATAAGTTTTGGAATACAAAAACTTGAACGCAAACGTAAAAAGTTCTAAAAATACTCGCATCATTTTTTCTAGCTAAAATTACTAATTATGATAAACTTACACATGTTTTATTGGACACATATATTATAAACCTATCACTCAATTTTTTTGCATTTTCATGTAAAAAGTAATTTTTTTCAAATTGCGGTCGGAAACTTTGGTTTCGTAGAAATAAGTATTTTAATTTTTTAATATAAAGCGTAGTGTTTTTTAAATTTCTAACTCCGCTTAGATCATATTTCTCAAAATTACATTTCAGTAAGGGAGACACAAGGATTTCTACGAGACCTACACGATCTGTTCAAAAGTGGACAATTTTTTTTTTTTTACATTAGCTCCACACATGAGGCCCTGTGGAAAGCAATTTCCCCCAGGGTCTATGTCATCTTGAGGATGCTGTGTGGAGGGTATTTTTAAGGAAGGGAAGGATAGGAAGTTCTGGGAAGGAAAAAGTTATAAAGGGTGGGTAGGAATCTGGGGTCAGTGTGTCCAGTCCAGGAGTGACGGACGTATGAATCCATCCCTTCTACTGCAGTGTAAGGCGATGGATCGAGATAGTCCGAGGATCGAGAGAGTCCGAGATCGATAAGCTGGAAAAGTCGAAAGGCCTCCCTTAACCCGTCTCTCTCGATTCGACCCGCCACCCGGCAGGTGGGAAGACGCATCTACCGCCAAGACCTGAACAAACCTCACCCCATGAACCAGGGCATCTCGGCTAAGTCACAAAACGTAGCGAACCACTTGGGGTGACCTATGGCCGGAGTGTTGGTTATCCAATAAAATTAATCTGAATGAGTCTTGAGTCTTAGTCATGAGTCTTTTCGCGATCTGTTTATATATTAATGATACAGCGTAGGATGTGAACTATTAACGCCAGTAAATATTTCAAGTACCAGGAAATTCTTCTGGCACTTGAAACCCTTCTGTCCTCATGTTTCGGTTCTTGAATTTCAAAGTAATTCTACACCGCTTAGAAAAAATCATTGAAAGCTTGTTACATACTTATAAAAAATCAAATAAAACAAAAGTACCTGCTTAACATGCTTTTCTATTTTGAACTGAGCTTTCAAGCCGATATACTTAATTAAAACTAGTTTAAGCATTCTGAAATGCATTAAATGAATAGTTTAATTAACGGTTTTAAACAAAATGCAAAATAACGTCTAAATATACGCATTAATCCAATGCAAATAAACTGCACTTAATCCCTAAGGACGTAAACATGAGCGAATAAATCTAAATCACTCAGTTTAAATACCGACAGATTGTTTCATCGTGAACAAGTCTAAGCTACAGTTGAATAGGTATTTATGTACTATTACTTGTATTAGCTTACTACAGATTGCTTGGAATTCTCCACAGACCAGCATCTTATCGGTACATCGTTTGAAACTAAACTGTACTCCCCCTCGAACAAACAAAGTTAAAAGATAAACCAACATCGGCTCATCTACTCCTGACCATTATCCAGTGTCCAGTGTCTAGTTGTCCAGTAATCCCTGTGACCGGCGGGTCTTTGAGCTATTTTATCATTTTCCGATCGAATGATCCCCTTTGATCGTATTTTCTCCTGGTTGATGCAACTAGTTTTCATTATTTAGCAATTTCACATCATTTTGTTATTGATAGACAATTTGCCAAGAAAATTTCAGAACAGGAAGAAACAACTTTTTTTTAAAAGATTTTTTGTTGTATTTTGTTCCATGTAATAAAATTTTACTTTAGAAAGAGCTGATGCTGATGAGTTCTGAGAGATTGAAATCCCAGAAACCTAACCCTCGCAGTTTTAAATTAACCCACATGAGTCATAACATATTGATATTCCTACATGAAAAGAAAAACAAACGAGAATTAAAAAAAAAAACCTTTGTGCAAACCATGCAAGTGAACAGAAGAATAATATAAACAATGTTGAATGGTGAATTGAACTTTGTTACCTTATTTTTTGCTATATTATCAGTGGGCAATTACCGAAAAAACAACAATACCCTCTACCTGAAAAAATGGTGAATTTTTAACGAAACCAGAAAATTATATACTTTTCCACAAAGTTTTTAATGAGCCGAAATGTTGTACACATTTAGTGGAAATCATTAATGCAAGAATAGGGAATTTTATATAAGGCTTTCGTAACGTAATAACCCGCTTATTTTACTTCTGAGACGGGAGGTGGTGGTTTAGTGCCCATTGAAAAGCAAACAAAATAATGCTTATTGAAATTGTTACAATCTGGTTATAAGCGAGATGGGTCGAACACCTCTATTATTCGTTCTCTCCCTCTACTACAAATCGCATCTACGCTGAGCAACGCGGCGCCCTGCCTTTGTTTCTTCCTACACAATATAACAAAATAACTTTCATTGACTTCGTCACTTTGATAATTCGTCCAGTTAATCGTAGCTTGGCAAAAATCCGCACCCTTCCACCCCATATCTCTTATTGTTTCTATTATCTATGAATCAAACGAAATGTTTTTAATCCAAAATGTCTAAAGTATATTTTTGTTTGTTTCAGGTGAGTGTAATAAACCATTACTATAATCGTTTACGAACTGATTGAACAGGTAAGCTTGGATTAAAATCTAACATTAGTTTTAGCAGAGTTTTCCTTGGACCATCTTTCGCAGGAGATTTATAGCCTGCAAACGAGTCCCAGAAAAAACAAGCGTTCGTCATTGAAATCATGGGTAATCATTTTTTCTTATGTCTTCCACTACCACGAGCTGTCCAGTGACCATGATGACCAGTTCGACCAGCAATGAATCCAGTATATCTTAGGATTCGTTGACGGAATGCCTAGCTCTTCCAGAACAGTTGTATTAGTGCTCTTTTCCTTTCCTAGAATCTGGAGAATTCTTCTCCAACACCCGATGGATATCCATTTTCACTTGCTCTAAATATCCATATCTCCGCGCAATAAATATGTGGCCAAAATCAGCAATTTAGGCCAGGACTGGTCTCATATTGGTGTTGTACATATTCTTATAAATTCAATGAATGAAAGTTTGTTTGTTGGAATCAGGAATAATGAAGTGTGGCGACAAAAGATAGAACCACGCTTATTGACACGGCGGAATCAGATTGTGAGCACATTCAGTCAAGAAACGGCGCAAATTAACTTCATTATTCATATTATTTCTCCGCCTTGGAGCATGTTGCTTGGGAATATTTGCATGTTAATGGCCATTTTACCGTAGGTTGTCGTACAGATCCGTAGAAATGGACTGAACTAGGCGTACTTTCAGCTCAAATATCTCATTCATCAGTGTTCACACTGTTTTGTCGCCGATAAACCACCACGAAATGTCATATTTTCCATTGAGGAATTGGAGATAATTTAAGTAATTGTACTTGTCAAAATTTAGACGCTTTATTTACACACCCTTTGCATTTCTAATTTCTTTCGTTTTTCCACTTTTCCATTAAGTATTGTTTTTATGTCAATATCGATTATGACAGCCAGTAACTGAAGTCTTAAGTTTGATTAGATTCTTTGCCAACAGATGGTTAGATTCGTGTAATGTCCAAACTTTACATTACGTTTCTGAAGTATATATAATTTTAATTACACTAGATTGAAAGTCCATTGGAAAATAGAATTATTTCATTGGTGTATCGGTTACAAACATGTGAAATGGCACAAACTGGACTATTTTTACAATGCTATAGCTACGAATTTCTATAATTCGTGGTCTTTATGGAATCGGGTCATTTCTCATCAAATTTGTAAGGAAAGTTTGCACTAAACAAATTCAAATTTTCAATACGATAGCAGTCAACGCTTTCTTTGTACAGAGTGGAGAGGGGGTACTCACACATTGAAATGAAGTGTCAATTTTCATTAAATTAATTAAGTTAACTGTCTCATTTTATGGTTGTGACAACGTATTTGAACAAAAATAGCAAGAACCTTTTGACTATCACTTTATAATTTCACAGAATATAACAGATGATCAATGAAGTGGTAATGTTGTCATTAATCTGATTATTTATTTATTTTATTTTAGGGAAATCAAGAGTTTACAACTTGATTAATTTATACAAGTTTAATTTACCTATCTGAAAAACCAATTATAGATTTCCTCATTATACTATTACATTATGTATCTATAAAATAAAAAGTAATCTTACAATAGCTAAGAGAAATTACATTATTACAACAAGAGGCAATACATAATATAAGTCGTTCCATAATATATCATACAGTTTTGTACTTATTAATATATTTTTAATAAATCTTTAATACCTTTTTTATAGATTTTTTATATTTATTTTCATCACAAATGAAGATATCTATTTCAGAGAGAATATTATTATACGTTGAACACAGTCTTATGAGGCAAGCATTTTTATTTGAATTTGTATTGCAGTGTTTTTCTTTAAAAATATTACATGAACGTGTGTGCCGTCTAGGTACTTTGAAATCAATTCTGTTCAATAATTCAGGACAGTCAGTAATATTGTTTACGATTTTAAATAGCAACATTGCATCTGAGAATCGTCTACGTACACTCAATGTATCAATTTTGAAAAATGTTGTTGCATCCAAATAATTATTAAATCGATTGTGTGATTATATAATATAACGCTATATTTTGCGGTACAAACTCCAACAATCCTGCGAATTGTATCTCAAAAGACGAAAGCAGATAAAGAGGAAAGGAAAATTAATTACCATTTGTAGAATATGAAATTTATGATAACTGAGTTACACCGTGAGTGACGTCTTGGGCGCTTCAACTCTGCTCTCGTCCCTGCATACATTTTCACCCAGTATATACAAATTCTCAGTTAGTCAGATCGGTGCAATACATTTTCATTAAACCTAAAAACGGTTGCAAAGCGATAAAAAGCCGATTTTGTTCGTTGTTGCAATGATAGTGAGGATATTCTCTAGTTAAATGCTTAGTAACGATTTTAGTAAAGATTTTCGGCATTAAAAAAATTGAAAGTTGTAGTCAAAATAATATTACACGCTGCTCTAAACGCTGTTTTTTTAGGACGATGAAATATTTTTTTACGTAATCTTAAACTTTTTTTTGTATTTCTTGGGCATTAATTATATAAAATTTTTAGACATTTTGTTTTGAAGATTTTTACTATCCATGTAAACTTGTTGCTAAAATTTTAATTTTTCTGCTACCGGTTTTGACACAACCGTGTCATTCACTAGCAAACTTAAAAATTTATGCAATTGCAGAAATGATTAGATTTTATTAGGTGTGGGTAGTTGAAGGGATGATTTTGGGGGAGGGGGAGAACGGTGGGAGAAATCAACATAACTTGGGAAAATTTTTAATAAGGGCAATCTGCAGCTATTATTTTATTAACTGAATTAACTTTTGGTTTAATGTTTTTGTTAATTTTCAAGATTTCTAAAGCGCACAAATTAAAATGTGTGTTTGAATTTGAATGTTTAAACTTAGATTTTCATTTGTTGAAGCTATGGCCTGTCTATTAAATGATTAGCATACTCGGAATAGTTTTTATTTCGTAAACAGAGTTCATGTTCCCTGATTCTAGTTTTATTTTTTTTAGTAGTCAGTCTAAAGTGTATACTTTTTCATCCCATTTTTTTCGAATTTATTAGAAACATCCTTGTTACTTGCCCTTACTTTTAACTCTTTTTGCGCAGTACCTAAAAAGTTACAAACCTAGTAGGGGTTGGAGTGAGGAGGGCTAGGGGAAGGTTGAAACTTCCCGAGAGTGTAAGGGTGAAACTTTTTCAAGCGAATTGCATTCAATTCATTACTATAACGGGTCAGTATAAAGTGGGTGGTTAGGGGGAGGGGGGAGTGTGCCAACACAGCTGTTAAAACACGAGCAAATAATTATATACTGTTTACAATTGAAAACTTATAATTATTACTAAACATCAAATTACAACTAACAAACTGAAACTTCAACCAAATAACCAACAATAGAAATTTATGTATTCAATGTTGTCGAATAACAATATTAATATTGTGGAATAAAATATTTTAAAAGAATTATCATAATATTTTATGCAGATTTTAGTTTAGAATGGCAATCCATTACATTTTTTTTATTAAACGCGCTTTTAGTTAGATAGTGGGTTGGAAAATAAATTGATATGAATTTTGAAAAGCTTATAGAGGCTCCGCATGATGTGCTGATTATTAATTTGGATAGACTTTTCAAAAAAGGTTTTAAGGTTGTAAAGAAAATTGATTAATAAAATAAAACACTTTCCAGGAAAAAAGAGAATCTGAAATCCATGTCACGATTTTGGCAGAAGTGTATCTTTTTGTATTTAATGGATTTTTTCAGGTGAAGGTTCTAAACACTGAAGAGATAAGCTTTTGAAGTGTGATGTGGGCGTATATGTGTTCCCAAAATAAGCTATTTTTAAAATTTGCTTGGTAGAAATGGATCAAACATTTTCAACTACGGAAACAAATTCATTGGTCATTCTGGGATCAGCATCAGGTCGAAAGTTCTTATGTTCGACGACCTCAGTTTTTTATCACATGTATTCATAGATCACACTTCTAGGTATTGTATGGTCAGTACGTACTTACGTATACAAATTCCATTTTTTGTATTTACAAGTTTTGGCATTTCCTGAAATTTATTAAAATGAATAGTCGTTATATTATTGTGAAAGTAATAAGCTATTTGTTTCTTCAAGTGGTATTATTGTTTACATTCAAATTTTTAACCTCACAAGAACAAGCCTTCTGGGATGAGGTTTGTCCGGATTTTGGTGGCAGATGCGTCCGACCACCAACTGCATGGCAGGCCGGATCGGGAGAGGCTGGTGCAGCCTGACTTCCTCCGGGAGATTTTTTGACCTCTCCAGCAGAGCTCTCTCGAAAATTGCCTTGCACCGTAGTGAGAGGGATATATTCATACGTTCGTCACTTCTGGACATACTGACACCCAGATTCCTACTCACCCCTTTAATATTTTTACTTCCCAGGAACTTTCTTTCCTTCCTTCACTTTCCTTTTTTTCCCCAAAAA
The DNA here is from genome assembly GCA_936435175.1 of Glyphotaelius pellucidus. Taxonomy (NCBI): domain Eukaryota; kingdom Metazoa; phylum Arthropoda; class Insecta; order Trichoptera; family Limnephilidae; genus Glyphotaelius; species Glyphotaelius pellucidus. The sequence continues at coordinate 35,846,919 of OW386551.1, read as the reverse complement.
GAGCCTACACACAGCATCCCCAAAGATGACATATGTCCTGTGGGGAATTATTTTCTCCAGGGCCTACCGTGTGGAACTTATGTAAAGAAAAACCTGTGTCGAGGTAAATAATTTTATAACATTGGTCAGTGGTTGGGTGGGCATCGCGTTTGGGTCCCACACGGGTGCCGCGTGTGGTTCGATTCCTCGGCTGGCTAAGTCCTCCATCACGACTCAAGCAACATTTTCGGCTTACTGTGGTGGTAGAAGGAGATTTTCAAACAATATTGGGTTATTCGTAACCCGGGAATTTTAAAAAGTTTAAAAAATTAACATAATAACAATAACACAAAATAAAATATTGGGAAAACTATATTTTTACCTTGACGTTTCACCTACTAAGCTGAAGGAAACTATTTTATTGGAATAAACATGTAGGGTGACCATGTGTTGATATTTGATTTTAAATAATACATTACGCTAATAATTTTAAAATCATATTTAAAACAACGTTTTTTCTTTCTGAAAAATTGATGACAAGGGTGCAAAAAATTGATCAGGCAACGATTCTGAATTGCAAACACAAACGAAAATATTTTAGAAAATCCAAAGAACCACAATACGCTAACACAAATTGGCCAATAAACAGTTACTAGTTCGCTTGGCTGGTCGCATGTGAGAACAAATCCTGCCATTACTAGTGACCATATAACTTTATGGAATAGAATAACTCTTGTTGTAAAACCTTTGAAGGTAACTTTTTATCTAAATACCGCACAAGAGTCCCAATTTCTGCTAACCACCTGAAACCAGTGTCACTACAGCACCCCCAATTGGGGTACATTGTGAGGGTAAGGAGATCGCGACGAGGAAGGTGGGGAAGTGCCTGGCTATTTAGATCTAGTCACCAAACACGGCCAAAGCCATTTCAAGCAACTTTTTAATTTTAAATGCTGCTTTTACAGCAGGCACATACCGAGAGTATTTTCAACTCTAGAACGTACTTATTTATTTCAAATGATTAAATTAAATTAACTGAAAACACAGGTGAACCAAAAAACTGCACGAAGCAATTTTGAACCGCTACCTCCGATTGTTTTTATTTTTATTTGGTTCGATTTGTATTTAATATTTTACTACTTTATTTTTAACTTTTTCCCCGCGGCTTCGCTCGCATGGTATTACGGAAAATTACTGTAGCGGTTGAACTTATCAATTATCCCCCCTCCTCCCCACCCCCACCCCCTCCCGCATTCCAACCATTCATTCCCTTACATTCAGTTTTCAAACATCTTTCATAAAGTTATAGCTCAAAGAAAAAAAGAACTATCCAATTTTGTTGATTCGTTCGGAATTTATGCGCTTACAAACATTTCGGATGTTTGTTTTTATTTAAATGTTTGGAAGTTTGTTAATATAATACAAAATTACACTATTTATTTTTCTGTCTTTATAATCGTTACGAATTATATTTTTAATGTAGGAACTCTTATCTGACATTCCAAAACAGAAGCTTGTCCAAAAAAAACAAAACATATTTTAATATTTGAATTTTCTGGAGCAGTAGCTGACCAGGGTGAGTACCTACCAGCTTAGAGCCCACAAATAAATCGTTTCCATGGAAACGATTTTTTTCTGACGTTAGCAAAAACTTGCTTTTGTTAGCGACAGAAAACGTATAACAAATATAATATATTAATATTTATAATTTTTTAATAACGCCAGAGCTTGCCATCATATATGGACTATGGTCTTCGCATATAATTAAGCTTTCTATTGGTGAATGAATTTTTAAAGTCTTTTAATTGGTTAATCCGTGAAAGCGTCATAAACAAACTCGAGCAGTTTCGCATTTATAATATTGGTATGGATTTATCCCTCTCGAGTCCAGACAAAAAAAAATCTGAATAACGTTCAATATCTTCACTTGACATTCAATTTCAAATAAATTCGCTTTTTTTAAACGTACCAAACTTAAAATTAAACATTGTTTTTTGAAAACAGAAGGAAGGCAGGTTTCAAAATTACATACGGATATATTATGCAATTATCATAAAAGTTTTAAAGCAAACATGCTTAGGTTTTTTAAATCGCTTACTAATGTTTTTTTTTGTAAACCGTATTTACCACTTCACGCGAAACAAAAGACACATTTAATTAGGCAGACGAATTTTAAAGTTTATTGTCACTTAATTTTTTTCTCTTTTAAGTAAATATGATAATTTAAAAAAATGACGAACCTTGATAGTGAACTGTTTGGTTTTCTGTTTTATTGAATTATTTCAACCTATACGGAAGCTTTTAGGATATTTTTTTAAACGCAAAGAGAATGTTTGGTGTTGTCCCTTTCTAAATCCGTTTGTGGTACATGTCTATCATAGAAAATGAGGTAGAACGAGTTCTATGAGGAAGTGTCATTTGGTGACAGATACACAGTACAACTTGGCCCGAGTAGTTTTAACATTATATTATAAACAGCCAAGAGATAACGTCGAGAACTTCGGCTCTTTGTCTAAAAGTCTGATGACTCAGATTTGAAACCTGTGATGTGCATATTATTTTGTGGAAGTTAAATACTATAAACGTGTGTTTCAATACAAAGTGGTACATTATTTAACTTACTTTAGAAGTACCCTTCTATAAATCCAAGGGTTCCATGCCAAAATCAACTCAACACCTCTTTGAAAAGTCATTAAAAGCTATGAAAAAAGAAATTTTAAAATAGCCCATAACCACCAACCAACAACCAACAACCAACGTAACCTATTTAACCAATTGTTTTTTTTTCATCACTCTTAATGACTTTTCTGAGATGGTTCTGAGTTGGTTTCATTCTGAGTTTTCCGGTCACCAAATCCACTTATAAGGCTTTAAGAATAAATGTAGAAAATCGCTTTGGTTTTGTTTAACAATAAATCTGAAGACTTAACCACTTCCAAAACTTTCTCTTCGTCTTCCCCCCTTTCTTCTCTCAATAATCTCCCGCTTCGCGATATTCTACTAAACGTATCGTAGATTAACTGCTTTCGGTCAGTAGAATTGAGATAACAGCGGACACATCGATCATCCAGTTGATTAATCAGACATCTTCAAATACAAAGTTTTGAGATAATAAGGGAAGCAATATTCGAATGCTTACCATAAATAAAATATTATTAACACGTGTCTGTGTTTTACATACTAAATGAAGGAAGGCATAATGGTCCGGTACATAAGTATGACATTTTGAAATGTCCTACTTGTGAACAAGAAAACATCAACATTTTTTAAAATTCTATACAATTTTTTCTGTATTACAATTGATTTGGTGGTGTTTATGAGTAATCTGAATATTGCACCAGATAGAGGGTTCACTTTTACATATAACTGCATACTAAATTTAAATTTATATTTTTCAACTGGGGGATCGACAAGGTGCATTAAATAGGCCATTTAAGAGCACTTCATAATGTATAAGTAAAAAAGATTCTCATCAACGGTTTATTTTTCATATCTCAACAATTGTCTTCTTCTATCATAATTTTTCATGTGTTGTTATTTGTTACATGTGTTATTATTGTAAAATACTATAAAAATGTATAATAAGTTTGTACAGCGCCCTTGAGGTGATTTTTCACAAAAACGGCGGTATACAAGTCATCCAAATATTATTATTAATACGAATGTAGCATATTGCATTGCATTACCCCTGCATAACTTTTACAGCAAGTGCCTGTTCAGAAGGGGCGTATTGGCCACGAATCGTTACGCGCGTAAGCACACGCGCGTAGGCAAGGCACTAGGCACCCAAACAGTGCAGCGTCCAGAAGCATCGCGCGTGTTCAAAATACGGGCGCAACTCGCGCGTAGTACTAACTAAGGCAATAGAGCGGGCCCGTTTCGCGCTCCTTGTGAACAGGGTCTAAATAACTATTATTAATATTATTAAAAAAAAAATTATGGGCTGCCCATTTATAATTACAACAATTTAATAAACACCTTTGAGGAAAATAACAAGCAAACACCAATGCTTTGTCTCAAATTGTCTGATATTAAATTTTCTTCAATACGGAAAGAACGTTTTCCAAGCTTCATTTCTAAGACGTGACTGCAAGAGAAAAATAACGAAATAATAATCTACGCGCTGGTTTTCATAGTTCATTTAATTAAATACATTTGGCTTCACTCTTTCCAACCCTAAAATTTACCCCCGTACATCATCCCCAAACACGACACAGGTTCAGAGATTTCCCCGGGTGAAGTTAATCATTTAAAAAATAGGTAAACATTTTACAGGCTAAATTTTGTTTGGGAAATTTCATTAAAATAAAGAATTTTTTTAACTCTTCCCTTCAAATAGAACAAGTCGGTAACAATAGCTGCTTAATATTCGATTAATATTATTGATTTTTTTAAATGTTTATTTAAATTTTTTGCAAGGTAAATTCCGTTAAACTATAATTAAACCGTTTGTCAATAGGATGTTAATGTTGTATTACAATGCTTGCAATTATGAATGTTAATGTTCAATTACAATGTTTGTTTAAATGTTTTTCAATTACAATGTAAACATAGGTATATTCGTAATATTAATATAAATTACACAGACTTTCACTAATAACACACATGACTTTGTATAAAGCATCTCTACTTAGTAGGTACATTTTCAGCATATATCTGAATTATTTGGTGAATCGCAATTATATACATTACTTGGTAACGTGTTAAATATTTTAGGCAAGTTATATTCCAGGGTTAGCAAATAAATATAAATATAATGATAAAATTTCATCAAATATTGGTTATATTTAAACATCTACATCGGATATTCTGCTTCCAATAGCGTAAGATCCCACTCGGTTACATACAGTTACTGTATTGCTTGAAGAAAAATTACACACGTACAAAAAAAGCTTTTTATCATAAATATACAATAATTATGTATATGAAATTTTACAATCATGATGATAAAAATCATTTAATAATAGACAAAAAACGTTCATGTATAACCATTCAATGTGGGTAATTGCGCTGGCGTACAAACATATACAAATTCATGAAATACATGATTTTATTATATAACTAAAAAGCATCTAAAAGTAGTAAGAGTTATATTGTTTGCCAGAAAATTAAAAAAAGTTACTTTTTTGACTTAACCACTCCGACCCCCAAGCTTTTCAAGAGAATATTTCAATAGCAGTCAAGTACGATAAGCTTGTTTTCAAGAAAACGCGTGTGTTCCCACAGATATAGTTATAACTCCGTTTTTGTTCTAGTGACAACCCTAAACAAAAAGGAGAATATCCATACTAATATTATAAATGCGAAACTGCTCGAGTTTGTTTATGACCTTTTCAGGCATTAACCAATAAAAAGACTTTAAGAAATCATTCACTAATAGAAAGCTAAATTATATGCGCTGACTATATGTTGTATATGATGATAAGCTCTGGCGTTATGAAATTATAAATATTAATATATTTTATTTGTTAAACGTTTTCTGTCGCTAACAAAAGCGAGTTTTTGCTAACGTCAGAAAAAAATTGTTTCCATGGAAACCATGTTGATATATTTGTGGGCTCTAAGCTGGTAGGTACTGAGACCCCTGGTCAGCTACTGCTCCAGGAAATTCAAATATTAGAATATGTTTTGTTTTTTTTTGGACAAGCTTCTGTTTTGGAACAAATGTCAGATAGAGTTCCTACATTAAAAATATAATTCGTAACGATTAGGTATAACGACTGGATAATAAATAGTGTAATTTTTTATTATATTAACAAACTTCCAAATATTTAATTAAAAATAAACTTCCGAAATGTTTGTAAGCGCATAAATTACGAACGAATGAACAAAATTGGATAACTGTTTTTTTCTTTGAGCTATAGCTTAATGAAATTTAGGTGGCAGGCGAGATGTTTGAAAACTGAATGTGAGGGAATGAATGTATGGAATGCGGGAGGGGGTGGGAGTGGGGAGGAGGGGGGATAATTGATAAGTTCAACCGCTACAGTAATTTCCCGTAATATCATGCGAGCGAAGCCGCGGGGAAAAGCTAGTCTATAATAAACCACGCTTCATATTTCTATTCAAAGTTGTCCAAAGAAATAGAAAAGAAATAGTAATTTTGTAGAAATAGTTTTCACCCGCCAAAACGCATACGCGCCTTTAGACTTAGTTATTTTTTTATTAAATATTTTTGTATTAAATGGTAAAAAAAATAGGTGATAGAATTGTTTACTAAACATTTGTCTAAAAAAAGATGTATTTTTTTACGTTAACCGTGATTTTAGTACTGTTTTCACATAAAAAAACATCACGTGAATCATTTTTACAATTTTTTAAGTTTATTTATTTATTTTTTTGTTATAAAAATACAAAAACAGTACAAGGAAGCATTTGACTGTCCAACTAGGAAGGACTCCCGTTCTAGGACAGTCAAATTGATAGGTTTCGAATGCATTAGGTTCATGATATTAATATATGTAGTGTTAATTAAAATTAAAAAATTACATTTACCTAATTATAATATATGTTACAGTTTTATAATTAGTTAAACATCGAATATAAAACGTATAGTGTTTTCGAATTCCGATTGAAACAAAAACAGTAAAGGCAAAGAAATTAAACATTTGGGTAACAAAAGAAATATAGTAAATAAAAGTACGTATACAATAAAAACAGTAACAGTTTGCATCCTAAATTTTAATATTTATTTGTAAAAAAACAATTTGAAAGCGAACCTTTTAAAAACAATCTTTAATGTTCGCCTAAATAATAAATACGTTCAGAAATATTGAATTTATTGAGCTTTAATTGCGAAGCGGAAACAACACAATTTTTTTATAAATCTGTCATTTCGTTTAAGACAAAAAAACTTGCACAAAGGCTATAGACCGGAGTGGTTAATATTAGTAGAAAAAGAAGAACAGACATAAAAATAAATAAAAAGTGGCGGAATCTAGGTTAAAAACCAATTCTTTCGAGCTTTGTGATCAATTAAAAAGATAGCAGCCAAAAATACGGGGAAAATTTGTCATATAAATGGCCGAGTTGGTTAAGGCATTTTTCCCGGTAAGATAAGAAATCCTGGGTTCATGTCCCAGTTGCGGCCGTCTTTATATTATTTTTCTGTGCATTGTTCTCTTTCTTATTTTCTTCTTCAATGATATGTAAAACTGCTGTGTATAATCTTAAAAGTTATCAGAACAAGAGTTATTCCAATAAATAAATATGGTTTTCGATTTTATTAAATCACTTCGAGTCATATCCCGTACTAAATATGTCTATACACATCTGCGCAGCTACAAGTCTTAACGATATCAAAATATACGGCTAGATTTTAATTCTTCAACAAAATGATATCATCAGAGTACCTCCAGATCAACTTGTTCCCGAACTGTCACCGCTGCTGTCACGCCAGGGTCTCTGCGGAGCCAACTTCATTCAATAAATCACACAAAGTTGGCTAAATACTTGACAAATAACTAAAGTTTCTCACCTTTTGAGGCACATCTGTAATATAAGAATAATGAATGTACGGTAATGTACACGGTTATCCACTCAGGTGTCTTCGGGGCTTACTAATAAATAAGGCTAGAAGGTGCCTGTGATCGTGCGCGTTACTTTGAACATAGGAAAATTAAAGCAGTTGTAGCAATCCTTATTATCTCCGGTAACTAGCTCAGAATATTTTCAAGAATATTTAAATTCTCACCAATTTGGATTCCTTGTTAAAATACGTGAGCCGGGGGTGTGAAGAACCCCAAACTCGCTGGGCATAATACCTTAGAAATTTACTGATGAGTTTACTTTGCGCGGATACAAAACACATCAACAAAATGGGAATCAGCAGATCTAAATGTAATATAAAGAAACCAACCTTATGGAATGAGGTTAGCTGCATAGGCGGTCCTTTAGATGTTTCCCAAATTAGATTCCTAAGCAAATTTAATATTTTGACGGACACCTATTAGGTTAAGTTGATTTGGAGAGAATAAAATTCACAATTAAAAATTACAATAAATTGGCAGTTTGCGGTTTTTCATGTTACAATTACATTTTGCATAATTCACATTTTGTATTGAAAAAGACACTTCAATGCCATCTGTGATCCATGGTGATCTATTCGCAGCTCAAACGGGCAAAATACATTTTAGTATCTCTGAAAGCACGTAGAATCACAATCACAATCATTTTGTGGTAAAATAGTTTTAATTAATAATTGAGATTAAAAAAACAAAAACATATTGTGATGCCTAACCCCTGGGTTGAGACAAGGGGGAAGATTTTAACTACCAACATCTATTTAAATGTATGGAATTCAATGACGTCAGTCTGGCCAAGTTTTAAATCATACTCTTGATTATACTTTGATAAACTCATAACTAAGGCTTCACTAGATCGGGGTTGCTTCTCCATTGAACACATCGTCATTGATAATTGTTCACTGTAACTTCCTTCGTATCACCGAGTTCCCTGCGGGGGCCTTGGTAGGGCCGAGATCCTCAATGAAAGCCTCTGCAGTACAGCAGCTGAGGCCCTCCTAGGCGAGTATTCTACCAAGACTCCTGCCTGTACCATTGTCTTCGCACTTCGGCCACTGGCCGCGTCTGGTCACCGCACTTTGTTCATCTAACGCCCAGCCCCACGCCCCACGCCCCATCGCAGGGCGGAGAAGAATAACTTTCTCTAACTCAAATATTGATCTATTCTCCGTCCCGTCCTGGTCTTGGCTGTCTTCCCATCAACTCGTAGAACCCTCGGCTATATCTCTCCTTTCTCGCTTCTTCTCTTCTTATCATTGCACCCATGTCCATCATCGCTTTTTTGGTCTTTACAGCATACTGCGAGATTCTTTCATAATTTAAAATTATTTTTTCAAATTAACTTGCGACGAAATTTGATTCATCACACAGCTAATTCGTGAAAATGAACCATTTTACGCCTGGTTTGCCGATTGCGCGCCCAGAACGCGCCATAAAAAAAAATTTGAGATGCGATTTTAAACCTTATGTATAAAGAAAATGTATGAAGGACAAGGTCAGAATCGCTTGGGGCATTCTTGTTCTTGACGTAACAGATATAAGGAACACACCTAGCCTCTCAAATAATCATCTTTGCACATATCTATGACTTTCGAAATGACATTTCTGCCGCGATTTGAGCTGTCAAACTTTGAGCGTCGCATGTCATGAAAAGATCGATAAAACTATCAATTTGTCAAATAAACGCAAGTAATATTATTTGTAAGCATAGTTTATTGTTCAGGAAACGTGTTTCGGTAAATATTATATACGATAGCATAAAATAAATCCGCAAAATATTACGTCAAAGTCAAAACATCGCGAAATTTCCGAGTTTCCTCCCGTGGCATTTAAGAGGTTAAACATCAATGACTTACAATTTATTAATTTATGCTAATCAACTTCTAAGATATTCTGAATTATACATAAATATTTTATTCAAACGAACTACATATGAATAATAAAATTATTATGGCTTGTATTCAAACTAAATTTGAATGCGTTTACAAAATAACAAACTGAAACAAAATAAACTATGTGCTTTGTGAAATCCAAACAGTTTTATGATTATTATTATTGAAGACATCTAAATATTGAAATCATGTTTGTGATAATCTAAATATTCATGACTATGAGTTAAAAGACAATGAAATAATAAATTGAATAATTATTTTGTTTCATATGAATTCTGTGGTGGTGGTTACAGCCCGGTGGTTCGGAAATTTCTTGATAAGCAACTGCCTTAAAATTAAATATGACGTGCTTTCGAATAAGAAAATTTGCGGTTATCTTAAAATAACCACCAATTATTCCACCACTGCAAAGATTCCAAAAGGGAATCGAAAGGGCCAAAGAAAACCGCACAAATTTATAGATTTTCGTTAAATTAACACGTATATCATTCACTTCGACTGTATTTTATTGATTTGGATCGATTTTTGTGTTTGTTAGGTATATTTAAGTTATAGAGACTTTTTGGGACATAAAATATATAGGTAGTAGCAAAAATAATACAGAATGTTCCAACAATGGCGCTGGATTAAAATTGCGCGCCATTTTTTTAATTGTGTTGGCAGCTCTTAAAGATTTATGTGTCGTCTGTCAAATTTGCGATTAGTAATTATGGACCGCTGTGTAGAAGAACAACGCATTGTTATTGTTAAAACAAATTAAAAATTGAGCAAGTTTTGATGAAACAGTTCGAAACCTTCGTGGAATTTTCGGTCGAAATAATAGTTCAAATGAATCCTTCATTCGAAGATTTATTTAAAAAAATCGAGGAAACCGGTTAGATTCTAGACAATCTGTCAACTGCGCGTCCTTGTAGCGGGCCTTTGCTCGAAAACATAACCGCTGCGCGCTGTGAGAAAGTGTTAACCAAACTCCGATGACCTAATTCGCCGTCATTCTCAAGATAATTTCATAATTTTTTAAGAATTGAATTTATTGATTGACAGAGGAAGTCGGGGATGCTCGGGGAAGACATGGCGCGATTCATTGAATTGAGTTGGATCATGTCGACGGTCAGAATAATGTAAAAGTAAGTACGAGATCATGTATAAATACGAATGAGGAGTACGGAATAGGAGAGGAATACGGAGCGTGTGCCTAGTGAAATGTGTGGCCGTCCATTCTTCCTACCTACCGCACTGGGAAACGTTGTAGCGAGTAGTTTTTAATTAATTTATTCCGCACAGGAGGAAAATATATTTTACGGATCTAGTGGGGATGCCGTGTGGAGAATCTTTTTATGTTAAGGAAGAAGAGGAAGTTTTGAAAAGGAAAAGGCGAGGGGCGAGTAGGAATCTGGTGGTCAGTATGTTTCGGAGGGACGTATGAATCCATCCCTCCGCTGCGGTGAGTCCTGCTGGAGAAGTTAAAGGGTCTCCTGCAATAGACCTCTCCCATCGGCTCGGGCAACCCTGCCAAGTCACCAAACGTAGCGAACCACTTGAGGTGATCTGTAGTTGCTTTGTAATTTGAATTTGAAATACCTACAAGATATAGGACATTACAAAAATTATAACACAGCTACATGGAATGGAATTTATAAAGATATTCTTCGTAATATGAGAAAAAATACATTTTCCCCATCCCATCATCCCAACATCCTACCACAGAACAATGAAGCTTTCTTCATCTAAATATTCCCAAGATTTAGGGTTGCGACGAGTCACTATTTCCGTTTTGCTGAACATTTTTCAAAACTGCACACTAGAAGTGTCAAAATTTTGCATTGTTTTTGTGAATAATTTATATTACGCCATTGTCATTTTACTGCGCAGAGGGGAGTTTTAACTCAAATTGACACTGGAAAAGATAAAAGAGCTATTTTTAAGAGCGCACCGTCTACCTCCCTATTTCCTCCCGCTTTCCCCCACTTCTTCCACTTCCTTTCCACCTGGCGCGAGACCTCAACGACTTCCTCTTTCATCATGGAGCTCGGGACTCGGGACTCGGGGCTGCATAAATATACTAAAGTTTTTCTGGAAACTGCGGAGCCTTACAATGAACTGAATTACAAAACAATAACAAAAATTTGTTCGTTTCGCTGCGACCATTTAATACCTGATTTTTCTATTTATCGAATGACAACAGGCCCTTTTAATATTCCCACGTTTGCGGAACGGCAACATTACAAAAAGGCAATAAACATACGTTCCTTGTCACAGTAATGCTTCAGCTCTTTCTTACACGTTATATAATGTTGAGATAAAAGATGAGACACACGATGCACGTATGTCCCATCTTTTGTTTCACCTTTTGTCTTGTAAGAAAGTGTTCTAGTTTTTTTTATATATTAGGTAGTTAATAGATTTGCTTTTATTGTTACCACTGTAAATGTACGGTTTTTAAAAATCATTCAAAATTTTTATCGAAAATTAATTAAATTAATAAAATAATAGCGCCTTGTAAATCACCTTTACTAACTATGTTTCCGTGTAATGTTAACTCCTCCCACTAATCTCCCCCTCCCCCAAAATCACCCCTCCCACTACCCCCACCTAATAAAATCTAACTCATTTTGGTAATTACATAGAATTTTTAAGTCAGTTTTAAGCCTGCTAGTGTATGACTCGTTTGTGTCGAAACCGGTCGCAGAAAATTTAAAATTAAAGTAAAATTGATAAATAAAACTATTCAAAAACAAAATGAATAAATTATGAACCAACACAAATTCATTATTAATTGTGTCTGTGTTTAATTCGTAGAACTCCGTTTAATATTAAAAAAAAAGTAATTTAATTTAAACAAACTTAATTTATTAAGTTATGCAAGCACTTCGGTTTATTTTATTATTGTGATAGCTATTTCGTCTAACAAGGCTATTTTCAACCTGTAGTTAAATCACTTTGAGAGGACTTACTTTTACGATTCTATTTACCAACGCCTAATTTCAAATTTTAAAAGTGCCAGGGATTTTCTAATTTGTGGGGTACTTTGAAATTTGTTTTCCCCAGAGTAAACATTTAATAATATATTGCCCGAAATTACTTAAAAGAATTCAAGTAAGCAAGTAAGAATGCCCTTCAGACAAACCAGACAGAATCACACATTAAATATCCCTCAATTCAAAATGAACTCAAAAAAAAATACGTTCATTCATCGCATTTCACCACAGTGAATTCGACTTATTTAACATAGCACCCCACATTTTCAAATCTAAAATCAATAAATAACATGTACACATACATACTACTCATACAATAGATCCACTCCGTTCCCCTCCCTCCCGCCATCACTATATTCATTAAATAATTAAACTACATCAGTGAAAACCTATTATTGTATTAATTATTTTCACTTATTTTACCATACGTTAAAAAATATTATAACTGTTTGGTTTTCCATAAAAAATTTTAAAAAAAAATTAAAATGATAAAAATCGACAGTATTTATTGGTTTGGCGTTGGAGATATTTTTTTTCCTATAATTGTTTTATTAAAAAAATACCTTCCTAGAAAAAACAAATTGGTTTGCGAAAACACCTACTGCAAATTTAAAACTATCAAACCGATTCTCTGCGACCCACGAACAAAATGAAAATGGATAAATTGGCCACCCGGCTGAAAAGATTGCTCATCACTGGTCTAAACTCTAAACTGTAAAAGAAAGAAAAAATCCTCCAACTATTTAATTCTGAATTTCAATAAACTGGGCTCTCATTTTTAGTTAAAATTAAGATTATGTTAATTTGAATTATAAATATATTATTTTTGTGATAACTGCAGGTATCAGCGAATTTTAAATATTCATTTGGTTGTGACTAGAGATGAGTAAGTAAGAGTACTGCATTTTGCCGGAGGCCTACTTCCTTTTAGAAGTACTCGAGTTCTAGGAGCTAGTCCCGGGTCCGAGTTCTTGGGTGCGGATAGGTACTGGTGCTATTGGACGCACGGGTTCGACCGGAGCAGGACCTCGGAGCTGGAACCCGCAAAAGAACTCGAACCCAGGACCTGCTCTCGACTCGCGAGTGGCTCGGTCCGCGAACATGAGGACGCCTGTAACACAAGTTCAGTGAACTCTAGAACTTGGATTTGATTGATTTTAGGTGTTCAGTCATTTTTGAAATTGAAAGTTCTTGTTGGAGAACTCCAAGCGATAAAGGTACCTACTTGTGATATAATATTTTTTTCGATAAACTATTTTATTACCATTTTCAAATTTGGAATGTTTCGTTAAGAATGTAGACAAGCCATAAAGTACCAACCTGCATAAGTGCATTTTCGTGAATATGTTTTCTTGAACATTCTGCAATTTGATGAGTTTTTTCATAAACTTTCAACCTCTCAATCCTGCAATTATAATATTCCATGATTTTTCACGGAGCTGCGCTAGTACAAAAATAATATTTCATAATCTACGTAAAAAAATCATTTTTTCCCGTTTTCTCTCTGATGACTTGACAGTTCCTTGATAAATGCGGATTGTCTCCTGTCTTGCGATAAAGCAATTTTCTATGCGATTCGTTTGACATTAAAATCCATAGATTTTTTGGTGCTTCCTGGCTTAAATCTTTTTTGCTCTACCATTTTATAATACACCTCCACAATGGCTTTTAACTTCTGAAACTCATATTGCGTCTTTTGAAAAAGTAAATTCAATGGAATAATTTGGTATCAAACAAATTTTGTGAAAACTGACGTGACTGACTGGATAAAAAAAAAAAAAAAGTTTTACTTTATTCTGTAGGTACAAAATTTTTTAAATTAAACAAATATATTTAAAAATATGTAATTTAACTGTATCCTCATTCTGTGATTTTTTGACAACTACTTTAAATGAGCAGTAAATATTTTAATATTAACCAAATGGAAATACCCATTCACATTTCTCTGCTCCTGGTATTTTGTTCCTATCGATAGGCTTACATTTTGACGATTTTTTTTTATGTCTAACCAATTTTGAAAAATACAATTTTTATTATTATTTTCTTACACTTGTTCCACACAGGAGGCCTTGAGGAAAAAAATCCCTCAGGTCCTATGTCATCTTTGAGATGCTGTTCAGGGGGTCTTTTTAAGAAAAGAAGGGAGAGGAAGTTCTGGGAAGGAAAAGTGTTGGAGGGGTGGTAGGAATCTGGGGATCAATGTGTCCAGGAGTGACGGACGCAGGAATTCATCCCTCCCACTGCGGTGCAAGGTGTTGGATCGAGAGTCCGGCTGAAGAGTTTAAAGGTCTCTTTCAACCAGTCTTTCCCGATCTCTCCACGCAGTTGGTGGGTAGATGCATCCATCGCCGAGACCCGGGCAAATCTCACCCCACGAACCCCTGCAAATTAACTAAACGCAGTGAATCACTTGGTGTGACCTACGGCAAGGGTTTTGATTGAACAATTACCGGGGCGGCGGTACCTATATGCGCCTCCCAATCAATTAAAATAATTTTAATAAAAGGCACGTACTCTATCGCTCGTCTGAATTTGATTAAAACAGTTCCAATTTTGAAAATGACAGTCGAATTCAAAGCAAATTCGAGCTCTAGAATTCATTGAACCGAGTTATAGACACACAACTGAAAATAGTATTTTTGATTAGAAACTAAACCAAAAAGAAGTATTGGATTTGTACAAGAAAAAAAACGATATCTTAAGAGCCAGCGGTTGAGAATTTTAATTTCGTCGAACGATGCGATTGTACCCTTTCAACGATGCAGGGTGGTTCCGGTGAGAAAGATTAATTATTCTCCATATCAGCATTTTAACATAATGACTCAATATCGATTTTATTTCATTCTAAATTTGCTTTGACCCACATTCAAAATAGCTCAAACAAGTGATGATAAAACAATTACACTTATTTACTTTATGTGATTATTGTTTGATCATAAGTATTTACTATTGTTCAATAATGTCTAAGCAAAATAAGATTTTTTTTACATGTTTGTAAGACCGTAAATAAATAGACAAACTATTTTCATCATAAAACAAGGGCACGGATCTTTTTTTAATAATTTTATCTGAACTAAAATTAAAATTCTGAAAAGTAGGTTTCCCAAATAATTTATTGATTTATTTTACTGCACTTTATATGATTTGAAATGTATGTTGTATAATAAAAAATTTTGTTTGAAAATTTAACAAATCTCCCAACGACCTACGGTAAAACTTTATTGTACTAAAAATAAACATATTTTCTCAAAATTTAAAAAATAGTTTCACTAAATAAAATAACAGTCTTTCGTAATCAATTTATAAATTTTAGTGGAAAAGAGTCAATACGTCTAAAAGTTGATTTAAAATGAATATTTCCGATTTTGTCTGGTTATTCCCTCTCAAATTCAAAAACAATCATCGGAAATATGTTTTTGAGGTTCTATTAAACAAGCACGTTCATTCATTCTCTGTCCAGTCCTTCATTCACCTGCAGCTAGTTTCATCAATTCAGAAAATATCAGTTAAGAGAAATACGATCGCTTCATGGAGGGTTTACCTGCTTGGCAAATAAAACAAATATGATGGAGTTTTATACGTCCCGATTGATTTCTCTTCCGTGAATATTTTTTCAATCCCAACAGAGCAAATAATAAACCAAGAGAGAAGAATTGTTTGAACTGTTTTTATTTTTATTTTATTGGGTGTGTTGATATTGATAGTTTTTCAATTCATAAATTTTATATATATATATATATATATCAATGCCGTCGAATACACGTGCGGTCAGTTGTTTCACAGAATTTGAAAAATTCATCTAATTTGAAGTTAATTTTCTGTAAAAGTTCTGTAAAAGTTCTGTTATCATTTCAGTGTGAGGCATCTGGCCAATAATAACACAATAACAGAACTTAATTTATTTCATTTTTATTTAGTAAAATATTTACACATTTATGTACATTATTTATAAAATGTTTTGACTGTCCAACTAGGATGATTCCCGTTTTAGGACAGTCAAATTAGGATAAGTGTGAATATATATGGACCATGATTTACACAAAAAGAGGGAAAATTGAAGAAATGAAAAGAAGAGAAAGAATAAAACATAAAATTGGAAAGTTAAAAGCGTATTAACATATTACTTTAAAAAAAGGTTTATATGTATAGGTTCTTGAAAAAAAATGGTTTAAACATATAGTTCACTTGTGTATGCATGGCATACAACAGTTATTAAAATGATAATAATAATAAATAAAAGGAATAAAAATATTTTTACACTTAAACATAAAGGGAACTGGTGTTTGCATTTCATAATGTAGTCCTATTAATGAGAACTATAAAGAGAACAGAAACAATAAAAAAGGTTTGATTATTACTGTTGTATGCTTTGCATAGTTATCAAAATAATAATAAAATAAGTTTACTTATAAATGGCGTTTGCATTACAAAATAATAAGCTTACATATACATTTTGTATAAATATGAAATAAAAAAAGAGGTGATAGAATAAAATAAAATATCCAATTTAAACATAAGATTAACTGCTGCCTTGTAGAATTCTAATTTAAAAGTAATAGGTACGTACATACACGCACATAATATAAACAATTAGAATATAAAAGGTAACTTTTGCACAGTTTATTTTTTGTCAGAATTTTCGTTATTGATTTTGGTTTGTGTTTGATTTCATTTTTTGTGTATTAAAAGTTCACTCTCCTTTCTCCCTAATTGATGAAACCAAGTAGTGGTCAATCTGCGAAGAACCCTTGTGCTTTCGTTTTTCCAAGCATCAGGCATTAACTTGTATAGTTTTCGACCTAAGAATGAGAAGTGTCTTTGAGCAAGAGATGTTTTGGTTGTGAGTGGTACAATTGGATTTCTCCGTGAGTGTCGGGTGTCGTGAGAGTGGTTAATAGATGGGTATAGGTGGCGTTGTTTATGGGTGTTTAAAATTAATTTTCTCATGTATAGTTGTCTAACATCCAGAACTCGTAACTCTTCAAATAGTGCATCGCTGTGATATCTAAATGGTTTTTTGAGGATTACCCTTAGCGATTTTTGAGCTTTTGCTAATTTGTCCAAAACCGTTTTTGCACACCCACCCCAACCTAGGGATGCATAGTCTGTGTGTAGTGACCCACACATAGTATCATAGATGAATTTCAATTCTTTTTTACGTAAGATATTTCTGATCGTTATAAACATGTATGTAAGCTTTTTAACCTTTGCAGTGACTAGTTCCATGTTCCATGTGTCAGAACTTAAATAGAAGCTTTAAAGAACTTTAAATTTAACTATGATATTTGAGAAAAGGTTCAAATTCTGTTAACCGTCTGACATCAATGTTTAATCAATGTCCTTAATCAATGCTTTTTCTATCTTTATTCAAATATTTATATTAGCATTAAAACGACGTATTACGTAATTTCGCGTGGTGCTGAGAACGCACCTAGCACGTACGGATATGGCGAAGCCAGACAGCGTGGTGCTAAGAATGCGCCTAGCGCGTACGGATAGCGAAGCCGGACAACTGCAATGTAATTTTGAAGATGCCTGTTGCAAGGTGAAACCAGTTTTGTCAAAAATTAATAAGTGGAAGTAAGTCACATCGCCATCCGAAACGTTGGCTAACGAAGGAGGAAGCGCAACACGGCATAATAATCTAATAACTAAGTTTGTGTTTTTGGCAGTGAAAATCTCAAATCATATCAAAGTGGAAATAAAAAAGAATGGTGAATGATATATTCGTACCTACATAAAGTAAGTTACAGCAATATTATCTCCAACAACCAATAATATAAATTCATGATGAAAGAGAAAGGGGCCTTTTTGGCCCAGAGCTCTGTATGCCAATATTTCAAAAAGTCAAAAAGCAATATTAGTTTCGCAACAAATAAACCAAATATCCTAAGGTATTTCTTGACAAAAATATCATTTAAATTATTTCAAAAAGTATTTTATATTTCTAATAGGAACTCATTTTTCCTGCTCGCACAATATAAAATGCTTTACTGTATTTCAAATACTTAATAATTATGCTTCACTGTAAAGTCCAGCGGTTTTTTTAACACTCATTGCAAGCATTTTTAACACTCCCCCGCAAAATGCCGAAATTGACATGTATCCTCCTTAAAGTAGATATTGATGTAACTTATCTGTTGATGTTATCAATAGATAGATTAAGTATGTGGATAAACTCCATCCTTCATTAAATTGGCCTTTGCACTAGTTTGTTTGCAGTAAAACTCGATGGTATACATTATACAGTAGACTCCAACAGGTAATAAATTAAAAAATAAGACCGTTAATTGGCAGGGGGTATAAATAAAAACCAAAATGCAGTCTGAAACAAAACACTATCTTATATATTTTATATGTATTTCGGAAAAAGCTTGTCCCAGAGAGGATAACAAAGGAAGATAACTAAACGTTTATTGTTGTAACTAGCTTTTCCCCGCGGCTTTGCTCGCATGGTATTACGGGAAATTGGGGCTGAGTACCTACCAGCTTAGAGCCCACAAATATATCAACATCGTTTCCATGGAAACGATTTTTTTCTGAAAACGTATAACAAATATAAAATATTAATATTTATATTTAATTATTTATATTAATATTTATAACGCCAGAGCCTGCCATCATTTACCGACTATAGTCTTCGCATATAATTTAGCTTTCTATTGGTGAATGAATTTTTAAAGTCTTTTTATTGGTTAATGCGTGGAAGCGTCATAAACAAACCCGAGCAGTTTCGCATTTATAATATTACTAGCTTTTCCCCGCGGCTTCGCTCGCATGGTATTACGGGAAATTACTGTAGCGCTTGCACTTATCAATTATCTCCCCCCCCCCCCACGCCACCCCCACCCCCCCCCCCACCTCCCCCCCGCATTCCATATATTCATTCCCTTACATTCAGTTTTCAAACATTTCGCCTACCACCTAAATTTCATAATGCTATAGCTCAAAGAAAAAAAGAATTACTTATCCAATTTTGTTCATTCGTTCGGAATTTATGCGCTTACAAACATTTCGGATGTTTATTTTTATTTAAATATTTGGAAGTTCATTAATATAATAAAAAACATTCTATTTATCATTCAGTCGATACGAATTGTTACGAATATACGAATATACGAATTGTTACGAATAATCGTTACGAATTATATTTTTAATACAGGAACTCAAATCTGACATTTATTCCAAGCTTGTCCAAAAAAAAAAACGAATTCTAATATTTAAATTTTCTGCAGTAGTAGCTGACCAGTAGACTGAGTGCCTACCAGCATAGAGCTCAAAAATATATCAACATTGTTTCCATGGAAAAGATTTTTTTCTGACGTTAGCAAAAACTCGCTTTTGCTAGCGACAGAAAACGTATAACAAATATAATATATTAATATTTATAATTTCATAACGCCAGAGCTTACCATCATATACAACCTGTAGTCTGCGCATATAATTTAGCTTTATATTGGTGAAAGAATTATTAAAGTCTTTATATTGTGTTATGCGTGAAAAGGTCATAAACAAACTCGAGCAGTTTCGCATTTATAATATTAGTATGGATTAGTATTAGTATATTAGTATTAGTAAGTATGGATTGCAATAGATAATAAGAAAGAAAATAACGGCTCCATCACACCCGAAAGAGCTCACCCCGTTTTACCGCTACCTACCTAACAAAAATAGATTAGATAGATTCAAAACTTAAATAATGGCTGATCAAAGAGACAATGATCTTAAACGGAGGAGCCGTAATATTAATTGAGAAGTAATTAACACTTAAATAGTATTTTGGGAACTCATTCATAAATAATAATTAATATACCGGTGGGCGGAATCTATAATACCACTTTCATCGTATCGATCGATTAAATTAGGGTAATTTTAAATTTAGCTTGGGGGTTATTGTTGGGAGTTTCATCAGAATGGAGTGATTCAAAATTAAATTACTTTGTTTAAAAATGAATAAAAAATTGACACCCGATATCAACCATAAGTGAATTGATGTTTTTTGAAGCCAGAAGATCTTGGTGATATCTGAAGATATTTTTATAGAAAAAAAAAACAATTTTGTTCATAAAGCAAACGGAATTGCTACGAAATAATAGCGAACGACCAAAACATTAATTACTTTTTCGCTCTTGCTCTGGAGGGGGGTAACAAACTTCCCCAAACGGGAGTTTTGTGCGACACATAAGTTATTTTTTACATCACGTACTCTAGGTAATCCTAGAAAAACACTTCGGTTATTCATATAATTTTCAAAATAAATTATTCCATTGCTCTTTTTAAGATATTAAATAATATTTAAGATATTAATAATACTCTCCTCTGCCTCTTCCTGATTGCTTTAATTTTTAAAAAAGTTCCACGCCGCAAACATACTATGAGTGCGGTCGTAAATGACGCGTTTTGGTGGATCAGGGTTATTCTGATATATAATATTAAGTTACGCTCGATTTAGTATTAAATCTTTTAGCATTTTGCTGCTTAAGTGCTTAGCAAAGACGGTAAAATCGGTAGGCAGTAAACTAATAGGCAGTATAACTGGAAGGGGGACCCTAGTGACCCTCCTTCGGATCGTACGGGTTAAATTACTCTATACCTTCACAATAATATTATTCACGATAATAAACATATACTTACCGGTTGCTTCCTGTTTTTGTAAATACAAAACTTAATAATATTCAGTTACCAATAACTTCATTGCAGCTTCATAGTTACAGTTTTAAGCTGTAAGAAAGTTAGGATTGTTAATATGATAAAAAAAATTACCACAAAATATTATAAAATGTGTTTTAAGTTACGCTTCCCACAAAGCGAGAAAACTACTATTTTCGATAATACGGTTTAAATGTGTAAACATTATCTAATAGTATACCTAACTTTATCTACATAAACTCGTAAATAACATCAAAACAGTTGACTTTTGACACGACCTACCTATGAAAAGTTGTGGGACCCAACTTGACTGTCCCGGGTTATAAACGACAAAAGGATATCCCACGGAGGCTTCTCTTTCGTTGCGAGCTTAAAGCTCTTTGTCTAGAGCTACCCAAATACTTTGTATAGTATCTCGTCTGCCCTAAGTCTGCCTAAGGTTGACGCGCGAACAAAAGCTTCTGTATTTAATGTTGAAAGATTTAAAAAAAAAAAGCGTTATTTTGTATTTTCAAACATGGCTGCGTGATGAAAAATGAAATCAAATTTTTTTATTGTCATTAAAAAATATGTTTTTTGCTTGTTGAAGCAACGTCGAAAAATCAAACGAAATGCGTTATTTTAATTTACTGTTTTTAATTTCTAAAATTTAATCATATTAACAGCTTTATTCTGAAATATTGTTGTGGAGTACAAGTTAATCGTGTGGATAAAATCATGTTTTTATTCTGTTTGGTGAATACTTTACTCTTAACTAGGAAAATCTCTTCACTATGAGAAACTCTTCACTAGGAGAAACTCTTCACGCGGAGAATCTCTTCACTAGGAGAATCTCTTCACTAGGAGAAACTCTTCAGTAGGAGAAACTCTTCACTAGGAGAACCTGTACTGATGTGTTGAAAAGTCTTTGTTTTTTAAATAATGATGGGATATTATTTATTGAAGTACTTAATATTTCGGATTTGAATTTCTTTTGAATTAATCCTAGTTATTATATTTTAATTATAATCGGTGCAAATTTAAAAGAAACGTTCTATGACGGCGTTATAATACTTCAATCTATTCAAAGTTTTTCTATTCAGGCGTCAAATCCGAGTTTCAAATGTAGGCACCTTTCATCGTCCCTACTAACTTCGTAACAAGCTCACCGTGGACTTTCGCTACCGATTCAGTCTCGCTATTTTACGAATCCGCTACAGGATGGTGCAATAGAGTTTACATGGTGATTCATTTATTTAAACGTGTACATTAAGGTAAAGAAACATCCGAAATTGTTGCCAAGTGCAACTTCTCGAAAAATTTACAAAAATAAATTTACAATATTTTATGTATTCAGAGAACATTTACTAAAAAAAATGTGAAAATCTGTTATCTGTATTCAGGTATTCTATATTTTGACAATATAAATATTTATCGAGATATGAAAGGAAATCCAACAAAACAACATGGGTCTCTTCAAGACCCTTATTTTCCTTCTGTGTGGAGTTTATGTAAATAATCGAAAAAGGGATCTACCAGTGGTCTGGTGATCAATTGAATGATTTGTAATTGGAAAATTGAAAAAATTATTGCAAAATACATTTTTTTTTAAACACCAAAAAGCGGTGAATGACCAAGATGGCGGCATTTATACCTGAAATGTATCATATCGAACGCATAAAATTTTCAAAACTATAACATTTATTTCCATCTTAAACGCCATATAATTCAGACTTATAATGCCTGGACTGAATCCGATAGACCCAGAAATTATTGTACCTACTAGACTCTTTATTCCGGTCTCCTTAGTAAAATATTTCTTCCTTCCCTTCCTCTTGTCTAATGTGACCTAACCTTACGAACAACCCTTTCATAATAACACGAATAATACTCGGTTAAATTTGATCTCGCTGGTTTTCGTGAAATATTACCTCAAGGGCGCTTTACCCATTAAATGAGGCGCAATAAAATAAACTTATTTACAGATGTCGCAGGCTGTGAAGTGAAGATTTATGGGATTTTAGTGGGATAGACGGTAGACTGTCGGGAGTGAATACTTTAAATGATAAAGAAGGTCATTTTTAATGAATACCTGAATCAATAGCTAATGTTTTATTCAAAAGTCGAAATAACGTAGGCAGATTTGTGGAACGAAATATCACTTCAGATATATTGTATTTTTAAATATTTGCTGAGAACACCGCTCAAAATAAACCTGTATATTAAATAAATTACAAAATAATACTAAATAGGCATGCGAGGAAATAATCACAAGGCAATATTAATATGCAGGGAATTGTTACAATAATTTGCAATAACATACAAGTAACGGTCGTTAGGTTGTTACGAGAATGTTTACTAATGGCTTGCAGCTGATGGTTGAGCTGATGTCTAAAATGTATATGGAGACTAAAGTACCCGCAGATACAAAAGTATTGTTTTCACCGTTTTCTTAAATAGCAAAACATTAATGACTATTATAATCGCACATCGTTAATACACTCGTTCCCCACTCTTTCTGCAAACCTGCCTCGCATTTTTCCAAACAATAGATTTTCCCCACAGCATTAATCTCCCATTTCTACCTGTTATTTTCAAATAGGTTAGTTCTAGATTCATACTTGTGTAAAGATTTAAGTCATCCCTATATATTACATTGTCGAAATTTATTTTTACTAGCTGTCACTGGCGTTGCCCGGGCTTTATGTAGAGTTTTTCTAAATCAGGTGTAAACTGTTTTTATTTTTCCTCTTATTTAGAACAAAAAAGTGTGCAAAAATGCATTAAGTGTATTAAAATTCTGCTTGTGGTGAAAAAAGAGGAGGGATGTTTTTCTCCTTTTGACTTTCCCGTTCTTTTGAAGGTCATGGCGGAAGAAAAAATGTTACCTATTTTGCCGAGAAACCAGTTTTAGTTTATTTTAGTTTAAAAACTTGGTCAATTCACTTTGATAAAAAATTAAAAACATAAATTTTAGCTGTGGGATTTGGAAAACGTCGCTTGCGGTTGATTCGTTCCTTTCCCATAATTCTTTGTTCGGCTCGCACTCTTTTCTCCTATTATACGCAGCGTAATGTGTGCATACATATTACCCAAGAAATTCTGTGTAATGCAGCGTTAAATACTGTGATCATCGCAGTATTATTAAACTTGTAAAATAATGACAACATTGTATTTCTTGCTGGTACTTGAGATTTCGTACTTGAGCTGGAGTAAATCAGGGCTGCCAATGTTATTATTTTAGGTAAAAGCACTACAACAAAAATAATTCTGCTGTCACTCATTTTTAATAGATTCATTGATCGTAACAGATGAATGGCTGTTTATAGTTTATGAAATGAACCTGAAATAAAGCGAAATCCTTAATGATTCTGATTAATTACATTGATAAAATGGAGACCCCTCTCAGGTGCCACGGTAAATAACGTTATAACTTTTATTTATGTAAATATGAAACACTAATGGGGGACTTGTATAAAATTAAATTCTCATTTTACTTCAAACAAAAGCTATTCTGAGAAGAAAAAGTGAAACATAATAGAAAATTAGATAGCAAAGCGGTGTTATCAATCATGTCGACAAAAAATATATTCTTAGGAACATTTTTATAATTTCACATTTCGTGGAAATGTGCCAATTGAAAAATAAAAAAAACATATTAATGTCTGTTATTATTTAAGTATCAAGAAGTTTTGATTAAATATTCATTATTTTTACGACAGTACATAAATAAAATAAATTTAAGTGATTTGGTTTTGTAACTTGAAAACCGTTTTTTTTTTTAACTATTATCAACATTTTCAAAACGACGCAGTGCATCTCACAATTTACAGTTGTTTGTTCACTTACTTTTATGATCAATAAAAACTTCATTGATTGAATAAAAATTCCGTTTATTTACCCGAATACAGGGTCATTTCAAGCATGCAATGTTTTCCAAGTTATCGCCGAATTCTAGAACTATCCATTAATTACTAGCAGTTAAAAACCCGCTCCGCAGATTTTTGCTGCTAGGCCCTGCGGGCGGCTTTTAGTTCAGCTTCACCCAGTTAGTGTTGGTGACCATTTTATAAATCCAATAGGAACTGGTTCCAAAAACAACCCATTTCTCGAATCCATTGTCATCCAGTGTAGCTAGTCACCGGGACGAAGTAACCGAGACAGGCAATGATGTCATATATAATATATAGATGCTTGATACAACTATGTATTATGTCAATCTTTCCATATCCGGAAAGATACAAGATATTCACAAATTCTTAGCAGTTATACCCAGGGGGACACGTCCCCGTCCGACCTGCTGACGGAAGTGGCGACATCTTTTGACGAATTCTTGAATTCAAACCCGAATTTTAACGGTAGCTTTGTGTGAAATTTGTACAAAGAAGGAGAGGAAGGGGAAGAAGACGAAGAAGCCAAGAAGAAGGAAGGCATGAAGAAATGGAAAAAGAAAATCATAATGCTCAATCCATTCCTTAGTTCCTGCCCATCCTAAATTCCAATATTGGTTTATTAGGTTGCCATGTATACCGGTCGATTAAACTCCAACCTCCTTCCCATCCTCAGAGCACGTGTTCCAAGTCCTAACAAATCAGTGCCCCTCGGTGTACCGGTCTCACCGGAACAGGAGTGCTCCTGGCTGGGGGGTACAATCGTATCGTATCGTATCGTAGCTTTGTGTGAAATTTGTACATAGATGTTATTTGTGGCGCAGCGAGTTTAGCGTGGCGTCAGACATGCTATGTCGACGCCATGCACTCGAAGCCGGGTTCTGAAATTCAACCACGCAGATGCAAGCCTATTAATAAAGTACGATTATTAATGAATAATTCGGTATTTTGCTTCTTACACAGCTGTTTGAAATTAATACAATAAGTGAAATGACTAATTTTTAATATCATGACAAGAACAGAACTTTTTCGTCGGTAGGATTAGGTTATTGCCTCTTGTTAGTTTCATCTTCAATGAACTCTAGTGAGCTCAATCAGCGAGCATCATACATACCGGACTATCAACTACTAATTGTCCAAGCGAAAAGTCTTACGAGACATCATCGTTCTAGTATCTTCTATCTCTTGCGGTTTGATACAAGGCGAAGGGAAAGGAAGAGGACGACCGTCGATGACGTGCGTACGAGCTCTACTGGGATTAGTTAAGTCGTCCTTTTTATTTTTCATTTCAATTATTTTTTGTACTTTGCACCTGAAGTTTCTTAGCAGTGGGTAAAATAATTACCTTACTATTTACACGATAATTAACATTTTAGTAATTTCAAATAACAATCCAATAATTTTATTCGGAGATGTAGCAGGGAAATCTGTATTATTTCAAGTTTAAATAATTTTACTAACTTCTTCATGGGCGAATTTCTGTTTCAAATTTTAATTTTGTGATTTTAACCTTAAAAACACAATTCGGCAGGTTAATCAAGATAGTACAGAATAGAACAACGGGAGAAATCACCTTCATTTTGTATAAAATACAACTTATGAAAATTTTATTAGGATATTAGGAATAAGGTAGCTGAAATTATTGCATAATTTTAAAATGGTTTCCATTACTATTTGTTATTCAATTATCCTCTTATTAGAGTATTATCATCGACCCCTAACATCGACCCTAATAAAGTTAATATTAAATATGGAAATTTTTGTCTTTTAGAGCTCATCTTATTGAATGGATTAATTAAATTCTGTTCAATTCAATTAGAATAGTGAGTACTAATTTATTTACTAATTATTTTTATGCGAAAGAAAAAGGTCAGCTTATTTTAAACATTTTTATTATTTATTATCTATACTAATATTATAAATGCGAAACTGCGTGTGTTTGTTTGTTACGTTTTCACGCATAACCCAATAAAGCGATTTTAAAAATTCTTTCACCAATAGAAATCTACATTATATGCGAGTAATACAAGCTGTATATAAAAGTAAGCTCTGACGTTGTGAAATTATAAATGTTAATTTAAATAAAAATTAATATCCGAATTTTTTGTACGCGCATAACTTCCGAACGACTGCACCAAATTGGATAATCCTTTTTTTCTTTGAGCTCTGGCTTTCCGAAATTTTGGTGGCTCGTGAGCTGTTTGAAAACTGAATGTACCGAGAATGAATGAATGGAATTCAGGAGGGGGGATGGGGGGATAATTGATAAGTGCAATCGCTACAGCAATTTCCCCCTAATACCATGCGAGCAAAGCCGCAGATAAAAGCTAGTATTATATAAATATACAAATAAAAAAATTGGTCTTAGCCATTTCAATGGGCTGAGCCTATTCCGAGGCGGCAAGGATTTAACTCATCTTAAAGAAAATCTTAAGGAAATAAGAAAAAAAACGAAACGACAGAAATAAAAAGAATATATTTTTTTACATTAGCTCCACACAGGAGGCCCCGAGGTAAAAAATCCCCATGAATGAATGAAAGAAATAAAAATAAATGTGAAGAAAAGAGAAAAAATACAGGCGTGGTGGGTCTTATTATTGTAGAAGTATACAATGCCTTTGTTGACTTTCTATGTGTGAATTTTATGTTTTACATTTACATTTGTTGTAAGGTGAAAGGTTTTGTTTCGTAATTGTACTGCGCAATATGATGGTTTAGTTTGTCTTTTGAATGTTCAGTACAGCAAAGTCCTTAAATAAAACTCCTTAATTCCTTAAAGGCTTCTTACACTTTGTTAAGAGGGTTCGTATAAGTTTTAGCAGCACCACTCCAACCAAACATTCCGTGAGTGATAATTGATTGGGCTAATGGGTATTGTTTTTAGAGTTTCTTTGATATAATTTTTCATAAATTCTCAAAAAACGTATAAGTTTCCTAATTTTACCCACAGCTTTGTTTATTTGTTCTGTCAACCTAAAATAGTCGATGTAAATGCCTAATTACCTGAGTTCGTGTTAGTAGTAAGTTTTCATCGAATCACGGTTGTCGTCTTAGATATATTATTTTTTTATGTTTTTCATTTACTCACAAATAATTGCCCAAGTTGCCTCTAAAATCACAAAACATCAAATCTTTAATGGCCTATATCTTAAAGCAAAAATAAATAAAGTAGCTCACGTCCATACTAGATGTTTAAAATACCTTTTGATTATAAAGGTATTTTAAACATCTAGTTTAAAATACCTTTATAATCAAAAGGTATTTTAAAAAAAGATTTTAGTTTGGTTGGGTATTTTGATTTCAAATCCAAAATTAAGATTTGTATGAAAAGGGCCGAAATGGTCTGCGCAAACGTTCCTCTTAAGGGGGCAAATAAGGTTAGATGACTGAAATTTTTTATTTTCCAAAATTTTAAATAAAAATTTCAATTCGTTCCGATGTTATGAGGATGTTTAAGTGAGCGTCTCCCCTTAAGTGCCGGATCGCGTAGTAAACTTGAAATTCGTTTTTCTCGAAACTTTTTTTTTTTTAAATTTGTGTACACTCTAGCTCAAAAAGATTTTAACCAATCATTTTAAAAATTAGCAACCCTATTTCTTCCTAAACGACATAACATAAATCACTAAACTATATGACAGTAGCATTGAGTCCTTATCTGTTTCAATGAAGACTGACTGATAAAGTTAATAATTTATAAAAATTATTTTAATGAAAACAAATAACTTTGTGTACACCACTATTTAATTAACAATGTCAACATGTTTCGAAAACTATACTTTCTTCGTCAGGATAATAAGTTAATAAAAAATAACAAAAGCCAAACAAGTGTAGACAAATTAGAACATAGATAAAATATTAGAAAGGAGAGGTGATTAATTACTTAAAATATCATAAAAAACAATTATATAAAAAAAAATATAAAAATTATTTTAGGATGGGTAAAAAATTACATTAACATAATAAAAAAATCTTTTAAAAACAAAACAGGAAGTCTAAATATCAAAATAAATTATTATAAATATAAGTCTTAATATGAAAATAAATTAAAAAATGGCTATTTTTAAGAAACGTTTTTATTTAAAATATTTAATTTACTATTAACACTTTTCCTAATTTATAAAATTTCTAAATTATCTAATTGTATACCCGTTGTGTTAGTGTGTAAAATTTTTAAACATTTATTAAAAACACCTTTGTCCTTGTAATTTAATATATAATTTTTTTTATTTGTTATTGGCGTAAAAAGCTGGTTGGTTATTATCTGGCATGTTTCTAATTATCAAATTTGAAGTGTTATTATTTAAAAATACAATTTTTCTCCAGTTATTAATATTGTCAACTACGTGTGGATAAACAAAAGATCTAAAAAACTTTTTCTTATACTTTTGTTTAACATAACATCTTTTGTTATTTTTTATTAACTTATTATCCTGACGAAGAAAACATAGATTTCGAAACATGTTGATATTGTTAATTAAATAGTGGTGTACACAAAGTTATTTGTTTTCATTAAATTAATAATGACGCCACAAAGTGAATTTGCGAATTTTGAAGAAATATAAAAATTATATTTATATTTTTGAGTACACTACACAGTACAATGTTAAATTGATACACTGTTCATCAGTATATTTGGGAAGTGGAACATTTAGATGGAATAGTTAGTGTAAAAATAAATATACGTTGCAGATTTCAGTGTACTTATTTAGTTTACTTGCACAACACAACAAACAGACCAAAACTTTTGTTGAAATGTAAATTAGAGCACATTCGTTAATTAAATTGAGGAAAACGTACGTATGTTTACCTAGCTTTATGGATTATTTCATCTCGTGACGTTTAGTTCGTGCAATAGGAGTTAGCTCGAGTAGTTTTTACAAAGCTAGTGCATAGCAAGCTTTGATTATTTATCGAAATGGAAATAATTCTTACACCACGGTTAAAGGATCATTAAATGAATTAATTCGATGGCACCAGCTTTAAAAATAATGGCACCTTATTGAAAAAGGTATTACAAAAACTGGGACAAGATCAATTTCATTTTAACTACTTTTCCTATTAGAATTGAAGGTTTTCAGAAACACCTACTGGAGAGCTAATTGTTGGAAGCTTCCGGTACCTTTCTTTTCTGCGATTCTTAAATTAGCTCAATTCGTACTAACTTCTAGGGAAGTTGATCAAACTGGGATCGATCAATTTAAGAGGTGAGTATGGGTACCGTCTCCGGGCATCATATATTGGATAACCAACACCCCAGTTGTAGTGGGTCGCCCCAAGTGGTTCGCTACGTTTGTTGACTTAGCAGGCGTGCCCGGGTTCAAGGGTGAGGATTGTCTAAGTCCTGGTGGCAAATGCGTTTGTCCACCTACTGGATTCATTTGTCCGGGTAGGACGAGTAGGGTGTCCACCTGGACATATCGATCCGCAGATTACTACCACCTTTACTTTTTTCTTCCCAGAACTTCCTCTTTTTCCTTTCCTTAAAATATCCATCATCACAGCATCCCCAAAGACGATGAGTGATTTTTTCCTTAGATGCCTGGTGCTTAGAAATCGAAGAGATAAGAAAAGCCAAAAAACGGCGTAATGAGCCGAGAAGAGACGAGAAAATCCAAGAAGAGGCAAGAAGAGAGAAGAAGAAACAAGGAAAAAAAGAGAGAAAAATTCAAGAACAGACAAGTCACAAGAAGAGTCAAGAAGGTTCGAAAAGAGGCAAGAAGAGCCGAGAAGAGGCAAGAAGAAGGAAGATACAAATAAAAGGAGAAAAATAAGGCTCAATCCATTCATTTACTCCTGCCCATCCTTAATTCCAATATTGGCTTATTAGGTTGCCATGTATACCGGTCGATTAAACTCCAACCTCCTTCCCATCCTCAGAGCGCGTGTTCCAATCCTAACAAATCAGTGCCCCCTGGTGTACCGGTCTCACCGGGACAGGAGTGCTCCTGGCTGGGATGGTGCAATCGTATCGTATCGTATCGTATAGATGTCTGGTGCTTAGAAATCGTGTCTTTGGCGTAAGCACATACATATAGTGGCGTAGCTAGCATGGGTGCTCCTGGGGCGGATAACGTGGCGTCATCCCAAGAAAGAACGAGGTGTCATCTCCCCCCCATTAAATTAACTTTGAGAAATTCAAAACACAAATTTTGACTTCATAAAAAATAACGTTACTAGCAAGTTAAATTTGTAAAAAAAAATGAAATCCTGGAAATTAATTTTTATTTATTCTTATTCCTTAATATTTAATTATGTACACCAAACAATGAAATACAGAAAAAAACATTCAGATGATTGATTATTTTTTTCAGTCAGTTATAGTTCTATTCTGCTTTATTTGTATTCGGGTTTTGCGTATATGAGTTATCGTTTATTACAAAAAAAACAACTTTCCAATTCACTTACCTTGTTATTTTGAAAGGTGTCTTTCAACACTTTTAAAAAAAAATAAAAGAATAACAAATTTTTCAACAACCAATAGGTAAAAATTTCCTTCGCGAGTTCAAGTCAATCACAATGTACGAAAGAAATGAGAATGACACAGTTGACAAGCGGAATATTTCCGGGGGATATCCAAACAAGCAAAAGTTAGAGCTAGGAACGAAAATAAAACAACAGAATTTTTGTTGAATCCCTGACCGACCGAGCCATAGAGCTTCGAAAATATAAATAACAGACCGTGTTCATGTGTAAAATATTTTTGTGACAATATTCTACCTTCGTAATTTTTTTTTCACGCTCGGGTGTCGCCCCCCGTCGGGTGGCGTGGCACCCGGGGCGGACCGCCCCCACCACCTCCCCTAGCTGCGCCACTGCATACATACCTACATACTTTTTTAATTTAATTGCCGGCAACCCAACAGGGTTGGGTTGCCGGTAACAATATAATACAAGAAAAGTATGTAACCCGTCTCACTAGACGATGTCTGTTCTGAGACGGGTACATAAATATGCGTGCATGAACATATTAATACACAATTAGCATATAAAAACATATTAATCATATAAACACATACACACAAACATAACATACATACACACATACATACACAAACGTATACGCATGCATGCAGTATTCAGTTTTATTAAATTTAAGAGTTTAGCTGGCATCTAAAAACAATAACATTTCAACAAAATAATATAATGTATATATACTGATCATACTTTTATGGAAAATCTACGAAAATATTGCACGTCACATTTCGTTGTTTTCAAAATGATTCCTTTTTGGTGAACAGAGAATACGCTTTATAATAGCGTTCCAAAAAGAATACGGTGTTTCGGGGAAATGTGTAAGCCATTTTGCGTTTACGTTACGTTTACGGCACAATACGTTGCAGCCTTTCTGTCCACGGTGTATAAAAGCATAGTCGAGTAGACGTTTATTATTTGCTGTAGTTTACATGATGCGACATGCCAGGAACTGAAGTGTTTGTTTAGTGACGTAAAACAGTGCAAACAAACCGTACGCTGCTATGATTCTCCGTGTACCTTTGAAAGCAGGAAAACTAACTCTGCTAAATATACACATAAAAAAACATAAAATAGATATCATACATTGTTTTAATAAATATGGCTTTTAAATATTTATTCCCAATAGATTTCTTAAATATTTTAAACAAAAAACTTGTAAAAATGACGTACAGACTGTTGCGTTTTTTGTCCGGTTTTGAGTATGTCGAAGAACCATGAATGAAGCGTGTTTTATGTATGTGAAAGACCGCGGCACAAGCAGATAATATGCACAAGAAAATGAAAAAGGACTTACTGCGCTTCTATCCTGGCTGGGTTTATTGTGCACTTATACGACTATATTAGTCGCGGTATGCGGGATTCGGTTTGCGATACGCGGTGAGCGGTATATGAATGGTATGCAGAGATGTTTAGGCGGCGAGGGTCGATTAATGATTGATGTGGGTAAAGCAAAAATGATGGTTCTAAGGGAAGGGTAGGAAGGATATGTGACAATACTAACAAGCAAAGGGTCTATGACGTGTAGATGTATGTTCTAGATAAGTGTAGCTATGTAATGTGTAAATGCCTAACAACACATTTAAAAAAACTAAAAAAACTTCTAAATATGTTATGTAAATCCCGATAGTAAACGTTCAAAAAGAAGAAGGGAAGATATATAAATACGAATGTTAGAGGGAGCGCACTTATATTAAAAACGATAACATTTTAAAGAAAATTGTGAGAATGGTTAATAAAATACGACACATTTAAAATAAAGCACGGAATGACTTAAATAGCATTTAAAGATGTGAATTTTTTTATCCATTGACAATAATTTTCGGACCATACATTGCTATTTTTCTCTATCGAGGCAATTCCACATAATTTCCGTTTCGGCGTGGAAAATGTGTGGATATTATTAATTATTAATTGTTTTTGTGTTTAATTCGTAGAACTCCATTTAATTTAAATTTTCACATGTAGCAAACACATTGTGGGAATACATTATAATAAACACGATGGTATAACTTTGTTTAATTCCACTTTTTATTTTCTTATCCAACTAGTTTCGGTTCAACCTGAACCTTCTTCGGTTCAGGTTGAACCGAAACTAGTTGGATAAGAAAATAAAAAGTGGAATTAAACAAAGTTATACCATCGTGTTTATCCATTTAATTTTTTATATTTAATTAAAATTAAATTTGTTACTTTCATTATCAAGTTCTGCAAGTATATTATTATGTATTTTAGTTACAGCTGTTTCGGTTTTCAAGACCATCATCAAACTGTGGCTATATCCACTGAAAGGCGACTTATTTAAAAAAAGTGTAGATATTAACTTAAAAAACACATATTTTTTTACAAACTGTGTTAATGTAATAATGAGAAATATGTTATAAAACGGTAGAAATTCGGAATGTCGAGGCTTAAAACAATTTGTGCTACAAAAATACCAGTCTTCTAAATTTAATGCCATCATAACAACACTATGTTTTATTTATATTATCTACACGAAGAGATAATTTCCAACTGGTTAGGAAAAAGTATCGTTTATATTGCTAAAAAATAATACGTTTATATTGCTACAAAATCGTACAAACCTCAAACGGCTTGTTCAGGATTATCCCGAAAAAGGTCACAACACATCCCATCTCTATCCAAAAGCACACAGAACCATATCAAATAACTGTATCTGTCAATATAAATTCAATTTCTAGTTAATTGCAATCGACATTGACCGATTGGCTGCGTTTAGCAATATGAGAACGTAATCTTAAACGTTTAACGTTTGGGTCCCTGTGACATACTATCATACACAGACAGGGACAGCCCACACAGTAAGGACTCTCATCAATGAAATAGAATAGACAAGATCGACCTCACAAACTAAAAAAATAGGTAATCACCAAACGTAGCGAACCACTTGGGGTGACCTATAGCAGAGGAATTGGTTATCCAATAAATGGTTTCCGGGACGGCGGTACCCACATCCACCTCACAAATTGTATAGCATTTGTGAGAAGTAAATAATAAAAGATGTTTGAACCACTATTTTAAATAAAAATTATCAACATGTTTCAAAACCGAAGGTTTTTTCAACGTGATGTAAAGCATTCTTTGAATATATATCCCGATGAAGAAGCCTTTGGTTTTGAATTATATTGATATTTTTTGTGTTTCTTAAATAATGCGTGTCACTTTTATTTTATTAAAATGATGCCACAAAGTGAATTTTCAATTATCGAAGAAGAAATTAATGCATTAAAAATACGTTATTATTTCTTATTTTTTTAAATATAACTCAAGTTTCTTGACTATTAACAGCTTAATGTTTTAAGGTGATACTTAAAATAATATTTTAATATACTATTTCGTAGATGGCGTATGTTTTCTTGGTCAAACATAGTTTTTGAAACATGTTTTTTGTTTTTTGTTTTCATTTATTGTTTATTTCCAAGTCTTGGGATACAATCTAGTTTGTCCCATATAAATGACCGCCACTCTCCCCTAAAGTCGAACACACCGAGAATTTTCAATATCATTCCCCCAATTCTTTTTCGATACATTTTTTGGTTTTCAGGCATTCCTTTGAAAGAAAACTAGATTAAAAGCTCTCGCGGATTAATGGAATGTCGTGTTCCGTTAAGGCCAGACTTAAGGAAGGTTGATTAATTATTATTAAGGACGAAATGACCATCAAAACTTTAGCATGGCTAACCAACAACACTAACTGGAACACGTATCGCATCGGAGCGTGAAATGAATGAACCTTTTACGTAAACACGACTAACTATAACGCAGCAGAATGTAATAACACATCACCTGAGCATAAATATCATTTTAAGTACAAATATAGGTCAAATATATTTATAAAAGTTATGAGAAGGTTAACTTCACAATAAATTTAAGTAATGAGAAGGTTAACTTCACAATAAATTTTATAACTTAAATTTATTTGTTAAATATAAAACGTATTTATTTTTATTTATTTATTTATATAACGCTCAGAGGGCTTTAACATGATTTGTAGAGTAATTTTAATTTGATAGATACTTTGAAATTTAGGAAATAATAAAAATAAAATTATATTAGATAAAAGTCATTCAACAAGTCATCCAAACACAGAAATAAAAACGAAAAATGCAGCTATTTTATAGGTTTACAAGATGTGTGTTTTTTTTTTTTTTTTTTTTTTAATTGCCGGCAACCCGGGCGTTTATTACAGTAACGCGTTTAGTAATAGTGTTGACATAAACGTTTTAGATGATCCACAAAACTCGCCAAATTGATATTCAATATATCAACATCATCCAAGTACTTATTTCCCATGGTGTGAAGTCGTTGTATCAAAGAGTGGGCAATGTAGTTACGCTTATGAGTGCCGCTGTAGAATATTGTATTTTGTCGTGTTGTTACTGTGGGTGTTCGTAAGTTAATGAGTTGCAGGGGTTCACAATCGAATTTAAAGTAAAGTATTTTGAATAAAAATGTTAAGTCGTTTATTTTACGTCTGTCTTCTAATGTTTGTATTTTTAGAGTATTTAATAAGAAATCTTATTTTAAGTCTTCTACTGGGATATTTAATTTAAAATTTATAAAACGCAGAATTTTTTTTTGTATTCACTCAATGTTATTAATATGAATTTTGTAAGATCCCCATCTTACAAAATTCATATTAATAACATTGAGTGAATACAAAAAAAAATTCTGCGTTTTATAAATTTTAAATTATAATAGAGAGATACGTATAATAGTTTAATGTCTTGTAAGGAATTAAAGTTTTTAGTTGTTCGTAATACGAAATGTTCTTATTAATATTGTTGCGATCAAAATAATTTTAAATAATTGGGAAAT
The DNA here is from genome assembly GCA_936435175.1 of Glyphotaelius pellucidus. Lineage (NCBI taxonomy): Eukaryota > Metazoa > Arthropoda > Insecta > Trichoptera > Limnephilidae > Glyphotaelius > Glyphotaelius pellucidus. Next base: position 35,810,719 of record OW386551.1, on the reverse strand, counting down.
ATTTTACTAATTTATGCTATTTTATTAATTTAAGCATATCGTGAATGCTTCTAACGACATCTGCAATAACATGTGAGTGTGTGAATATTTATATTTCCTAGTCTGAATATTATTTATAAGTAAGGAATAGAACCCACGTTTACCCGAATCAAACTCAAATGGGTTGACTATTACACTATAATATGTAGGTGCAGTAATAAACTTAAACACCTTTTTTATTTTTTCGTTTAACTTGAAAATATATTTTCATCATGTGTTTATTTTCTACGTCCAAGTTACCCGCAGACTTTATCGAATATATTCATACGAAATTTCCCTGATTCGACTAGCCCGCCAGGTTAAACCGGAGTATTTCTATTGTGAAGCAGGGTATAGAATCCCTCAGGGTACTGGATTCATTGAACTCGAACATGTCCCAAATTTGATATGCAGATTTCAGTGTATCGAGATGTTGAGGCTTTAAGGCTGAGGCTGTTAAAGCTTTCTTTGAAGGCTCTGCGGGAGAAAAATGTTTAACATGATCCCTGTGGACTGAGGGAAATGAACAATTCGCAATCTAAGTTTCAGGCCAATGATTTTTCCACAGTTCAATTTTATGGGGCGAGTGTGGTTTTGCGCAATTTAATAATATGTATGTATTTTTTTATAAAATAACTGTTTTTAAATAATACTTCAACTTGGAGTCCCATTATGGTTAGAATGTGATACTTAAATATATGAGGAACATATAAGCTTTATTATTGAAACCGTATTAATTTGTTAAAAATTGTATAACCGCGTAACCGTTATACATTTTTTTAAATATCATATCGCTGCTTCCAATTTGTATTTTGAGAGTAATATACCACACGTATGTATGTAGCTTTCAGCTTTAGAAGTGATTACTGATTTACATATAAATTAAGTATATAACATTTTTTCAAAATCAAAGTACAATTATTTCCAAAACTAAATAACATCGATATTAAAATACAATTTAATTTTTAAGTGATTTCTAAATCCATTACAATAAATTATTGGTCTACTGAATTTTTCCAGTAAATTTCAAACTGAAATATGATCATAATAATAGATAGTTCAATGGCAATTATTTTTTTTTAAATGTCGCGAAACAATGTAAAAAGGAAGAAACCAATTAATTAAATGTCTTTGTAGCTACCCTCATTGATTGCCTCTGGAACTTGGACTCATGAATAACTTTGTTCTGGGTCGTTAATATTGAGAGCAATTTGAAATGTGCTAGGTACCTTAAAATAGCAAAGATTAATATTATCCAATTAAATAGCTCAGAATTAAGGCAAATGTATTTTTATGCTAATTTTACAATAACAATGTAATGTAACGCCACGAGCACCTAGAAAAAGGGAGTCCAGTTTTAAAACTTTTAATTTCATTTTAATGCTCATAATCGGAGTCTCTATATATACACACATTTCAGAACCCTTCATTGGCCCAAGTGCCCTGAAAGAATCCAGTACAAAATGCGCTGGATAGTGTTTAAATCAATTAATGAAATGGCCCCCACCTTACATCTCTGAACTATTTGTCCCAGAAAATACTGGTCCGAGGCAGTCAACCCTTAGATCAGCAACATCATCAGCTATAGGCAGACTAATGGAACCTAAACACAAGCCAAAGTTTAGAGATCGCACTTTCGGAGTATCTAGGCCTAAGGCTTGGAATAAACTTCCTCCGGAACTAAGATGCATAACAAGCCCAACAGAATTTAGGTCCAAATTAAAAACCTTCCTTTTTGGGCTGTCATATCCTTAATTTAAATATACCTATCTGAGAGTATCATACTTGTATTGCCTACGATATTTCTTAATCACACTTTTCTTATTGAATAAAAATTACTTCAATCTTTACACATCAATCTGTCTCTTGACGAATTACATTTAAGAAGATCAAATCCTTGTACCACTGTACCGCCCACTACAAAATATTGCTTTTGATTTCCAAAATACACTCATTAAAGAATGTATTATATACTAACATTAAAATATATTTCAGGATTAAATACATGTAACAAGGTTTCACAATAATTTCCTCTGCGTGCGAACTCTATCTAAATTTCTTAATAGACAATAAACAGTGTTAATTTCAAGCGACCTTCCAGGTAAGTATGGTTCTATATACATTTTTAGGAAGCATCACGTTCATTGGTCGAGACATTGTACATATATTTTCGTATGAACCGGTGGATGCAATTTTTAGCCACATTGTTTGTCTAGTTTGTAGTTTTTCTAGATTTTAGAAATATATTGTAAGTTTGTACAGCGCCCTTGAAGTCGCCGTCCAAATATCATTATTATTATTATTAAGTACCAATCTAAAAATAAACAATTGTTTTTACCTTGCAACGGCAAGCTTTTATCTGAAACTGTGGTGTCCTAGGGGGATAAGCTCTCAGAATTACTCTAGAACTCGAGAGCCCATTTTTTCAGGACGATGTTGTTAGATGAAACTTTCACATTCTAAAGTCACACGTTAATGTAAATAATAAAAGATTGTTCAACGAGTTAAGAGAAATATGAAGGCTAGAAATATTTCGATTCCCGTGCCATATAAAATTTTAAATCGCGCGTCATATTTTCACTAGGCAAAAAAGTGGTTTTTATTTATTTTGTGCATAATTTTATAACAATGAAAAAAAGTTAAGAACATACAAAACCTCAAAAATATTCTTAGCCATTAAGGGGTATTTTTTACTTCATAGTTAAGTCGTGAAAAAACATTTTTATTAGTGGTTTGCGCTAATATTTTTTGTTATGTAAATAATAATTTTATTGTAATTCCAATACATAGAAAAGCAAGTATAAGCTTCAATTTATTCGTAGCATATTTTTTGATGTTCATACTGTAAACCGATTTGTCGTAAAGATGAATCAAAATAGCGTCTAAACAGGATGTCACGTATAGCTTCATCTTAAAAGTAAATAATAACACGGTCGTTTCCAGAGAATTAATAACATCCCGTTTATATACTACCTTCAAAACCGTAGGCAGGGGACTTAGCAATATTTTTTCTAATTACCTCTCCTAAATTATTTTTTTAGTTAATTATAACTTAATGTTCATTCAAAGAACATCCTGTACATCCAATCAAAAATAATTCCGATAACTCGCTCCACCTTTAGTTAAGGTACTATTATGCAAAATGACCGTTCGTGAAATCCTTTGATGAAATCGTTTCGACTAGCAGATAGCCATTTGCAAAGATAATATAGTGGCTATTTGTGTCTCGGACAAAACTAATTATTTCAATGACGAGGGACCCTGTGAGGTTTCTCTACGGAAGTCTACAGAGGGGGATTTTAGATTTAAAAAAAAAAACAAATCACGTAATACTTACTTAAATAGTACACAACTGCTAACCCTGTACAAATCGCAAGTGCGCCCCACGGTTTGATTCGGCAGCCACCTCTGGTCTCGAGCTCCGAAACTCCGACTTTGTGCAGAAACGGGCGGTCAGTTTGATAGATTCTCACACCTTAACGAACGGACTGCAATCTTTAGAGCACAGGCATCGGGTGGGAATGCTATCCCTGTTCTACCGGTATTTCAAGGAAGATGCTCTGAGGAACTAGCGTCATTGATCCCTTCGGCACCGGTGCATAGTCGGAAGACACGCCAAACGCGCGCCCAACATACGTACACGGTTGACATTTGTCACACGAGAACGGGTCGTTTTTTCGACTCGTTCTTCGATTCAACAGCTCGGCTATGGAATAATTTGCCGGCCTCTGTGTTTCCTCCCTCCTACAACATGGGTCTCTTCAAGACCAATTTTCATTCCTTTCTCTCCTCAAAAAGACCCTCCACACAGCGTCCCTGATGACACCGGCCCCCTGGAAAATTATTTTCCTAAGGGCCTCCTGTGTGGAGTTCATGTAAAAAATATGTATATATATATATATTTATATATATATCTTAATTAATCTACCGACATTAACCCCTGTGCGTTCTTCATCTTCGGATGAAAAGGTATTAAAAATATCCCGTTTCAGAAGTGACAAAACCGTTATATGTAATAAAATATACCAAAGCTTTAAACTTAATGCAGTGAAAAACTGGTAAAGTCGTATTCTGAAATGCAACGAGTCATAATTAGTAAAAAAAATATGCTTGTAATCTTCCATGTGAATGGTGCAAGGTTTTTTGTAAAAGATTTTTTACATGCTTGGCGTAAAAATATGGCATCATGGAGTTTATCGAAGTTTTTGAAAGGGTTGATCCGCCCCTGCGAAGGTCTCCCCAATAATATTAGCCCTTACCCACCTTTAATGCACCCCCGGGCTATCTGAGGTCACCACGTCTAGGGTAACACCTTTCCAAGGATTTCATCAGCAAGAGAATACCTTAAGCAAGATATTCAATGCGCTCCTGTGTACGCTATTATTCTTTATATCCCCCACACGAAAATATAACAAGAGAACAACAAACAAAACATCTGTCGACAAGAAAAACATATTATTTCATCATCCAAAACTCTCTCATAAATATTAACTAGACAGCTGTGATAGGCTTATGAGATGATAGCTCATTTTTGTTGGGCAATATCGTCGTGAAAATGATAAGACTTACCCACGAAGCTTTTGGAAAACCTCTAAAAATGACACCTTCCTAGCATTAATCTGATTTTCGATTCCCGCTCGGATTTTTCATTAATCATATTTGTGCTGGCAGGTCTGGTTATTGTAATATTTATTATTTAGCTCGATAGAAAGTACAAATACATCTTAACAGATTGTCGAAAAAAAAATTATTAATCAATATTTTTGTTAGGTATGTTTTTAGGTTTTTCACGGCCAAAAAGTATTTTTGTTATTGTTTTTGGGGTGTTATGCCGTGTTTCGCTACCTCCTTCTTTAGCCAACGTTTCGGACAGCGTTACAGTGTCCATCATCAGGGCAGATGAGCAAATGATATTGGTGAGTGTTTACTTATGTGTGTCGAAGCGATACCGTGCTGCCAGCTCCATTTCTCTACGAGCTGGAAAAAATTCAGCATGGTTTTTTGCGTTTAGCTTTGGTGTAGCCGTCAATTACTGGATACCAAGAACTATTGAGCTTAGCTCCGTCGTCTCTGTTAATATTGATGGGGTTTTTATGGATTTCATGCTGAATTTTTTCCAGATCGTAGAATAATGGAGCTATTGAATGAAAAATAATAACAAAAATACTTTTTGCCCGTGAAAACCTAAAAACATACCTATTAATCAATAGTTAAAATACAGTTCTCCAAAGAACTCTTCATAGTAACCTTAAATTATAGTATTTAAGTTATGACTTTCATAAATAAAGACGAGTTGTTAAGAATATTTTTTTCTTACACAATCGTTAATTATCTATAAGATCTGAATTATATTTTTGGTCAGTTTTAAAGTTTCATTCGTTATAAAGCGATTCAAAGTTACTAAAAAAAAATTAAGTTTAAACCTTTAAAATTATTCAAAACATTGTATATTTTTTATCAAGCTATTTGTGAACATTATTGTTATTTCAAGGAATTAAAAAAAGAAACGTTAAGTCCATATTATTACTTATAGGTGTTAAAATGTGTATCAGTGGTTAATGAAACACTTTACTCGACCAATCCGAAAAGACGAAGTTAATTTTGATAAGGACAGTTTACGATGCGGTTTTAATTGTCTTAGGACTTAAAATCCATTAGAAATCGTAAATTGGAAAACCAGAAGCACAGGAAACTCAGGAGGTGAATCTCACTTAAGGCAAAGTAATTTAATGGCTGTGGCCTCCTTCTAATTGAATGTTCAACAGATGATTGCCATGGACCGGAGATGGGTGTAGGAATGCCCTGAGCACTGGGAGTTCTGACTATGTAGCATTAGATATGAAAATACTGAGCTCGAGATTGTTTTAATAATATTAATCGAATATTTATTTATTAACTTGATTGATTAACTTTAGAATCGTTGAATAATTTTTATAATATCTCTTTCAATGTTTTTAAAAAAGCCTAAAAATTTCACCCGTGCGGGTATAAAAACTAAAGAGTGATAAATGATAGATATTAACAAATATATACACTGTACGAGAAACTAATATGAAAATAAATAAGGTATGTTTTTAGGTTTTCACGGCCAAAAAGTATTTTTGTTATTGTTTTTGGGGCGTTATGCCGTGTTTCGCTACCTCCTTCTTTAGCCAACGTTTCGGACAGCGTTACAGTGTCCATCATCAGGCCAGATGAGTAAATGATATAGGTGAGAGTGTTTACTTATGTGTGTCGAAGCGATACCGTGTTGCCAGCTCCATTTCTCTACGAGCTGGTGTTAGAAAAAAAAATTTCAGCATGATTTTTTGCATTTAGCTTTGGTGTAGCCGTCAATTACTGGATACCAAGAACTATTGAGCTTAGCTCCGTCGTCTCTGTTAATATTGATGGGGTTTTTATGGATTTCAATTGCCTCCGTAATTAGGCGTGCTCTGTAAGTTTTGGGTCTTCCCAGGACTTCAGGAACAAATCCAAAGTAATGGCCGGTTTCGATTAAGTGCTCGGCGATTGCCGATTTGTCAGGGTGGCCAAGTTTACAAGCACGAAAGTGTTCCGAAATCCTTTTGGAGATCGTTCGCTCTGTCTGGCCTACATAGACCTTGTCACATCCGGAACAGCTGAGTTTATATACTCCATCTGTCTCCAGAGGAAACTTAGTCTTTGCCGACCTCAGTAGGTCTTGGATTTTAGTTGTGGTTCCGAAGACCGTCTTGATGTTCTCTTTTCTCAACAGCCTGGCAATTTTGTCTGTTACATTATGGACGTAAGGCAGGAAAGCGCAGCCTTTTGACTCTTGTTCGCCCCTGTCTTCGTTTCGTGCTGATTTGTCTCTTATGATTTGCCTTGTCTGCCTTGCTGGGTAGCCGTTACGCTCCAGTGCATCGGTGAGTTTGGTCAGTTCTAATCCGAGTTTTGGCTCCTCACATATTCTGGTCGCTCGGGTTACCAAAGTATGGATGAGTCCTCTCTTCTGAGCGGGGTGATGATGCGAATCAGCGTGGAGATACCTGTTTGTATGTGTTGGTTTCCTATAAACTGTGTGTCCTAGGCTACCATCCTCTTTTCGCATCACCTCCACATCTAGAAAAGGCAAGATTTTTTGGTTATTTTCCAGCTCCATTGTGAATTTAATTTTGCTGTGGAGTGAGTTGAGATGATCCAGGAATTCGTTCAGTTTCTCTGTTCCGTGAGGCCAGATGGCGAAGACATCATCGACATAGCGCCACCATACTTTAGGGACAGCCGAAGCTGTGTCGAGTGCCACTTCCTCAAACTTCTCCATAAAAAAGTTGGCTAGAACTGGCGACAATGGACTGCCCATCGCAACTCCTTCCACTTGCTCGAAAAGTTCACCCTGAAAAGCAAAATAACCTGTTTTGAGGCAGTGTTCAAAAAGTTTGCAAATGTCATCCTCATAAATCTCCCTGAGCAAAGTCATTGAGTCTTCTAGAGGAACATTTGTAAAAAGAGACACTACATCAAAACTGACAAGGATATCTCTTTCATCAGTCTTTACCTTCTTGAGTTTACTGATTAGATCTGTGGAATCCTTAATCCAAGATTCAGTTTTCCCAGTTTGCATCTGCAGCAATTTTGATAGGTATTTTTTTCTAACACCAGCTCGTAGAGAAATGGAGCTGGCAACACGGTATCGCTTCGACACACATAAGTAAACACTCTCACCTATATCATTTACTCATCTGCCCTGATGATGGACACTGTAACGCTGTCCGAAACGTTGGCTAAAGAAGGAGGTAGCGAAACACGGCATAACACCCCAAAAACAATAATGAAAATAAATAACTTCGTACACGACACTATTTAATCAAAATAATCGACTTGTTTTAAGCCAAAATTTCTTGAAAGGTAAAATAAAAAGTATCAAATATAAGAATAGACAAACAAGTATAGACTAATAAGTACTTGTAGACAAAAACATTGTAATAAGCGGTGATTAATCAATTATTACACATCATTAAAACCAATACAATAAATAAAATTGTTAAAAAATAGCTAATTATTAATTTTTTCATCCATTTCTCTTGTCTTCTATGTTCAGCGTGGAGACTGAACGGTTTTTTGAAAATGAAGTTTTGGATTAGGCCTAATTTCGTCTTTCATAATTTGGCATTATTGTGGCAAGCCCATAGACGTTCTCACAATATAATTTCTTTTCACGAATCCGCTCAGCTCAAAATTAAACGCTTAACAATTCACCGTGGTATAAAGCCGATGAATGAATTTTTATTGAAAAAACCAAAATAATGGCTGCGTCAGATAGCACATAATTGTAAATATATTTTTATGATTTACCTAAACGCTAGACTCGCAAAAATAAAACTTTGAATAAAACTATGTAAGACGTTTGAACGGAGCTTTTACAGTGACTATTAAATTATCCCGTATATAAAATTAACTTGGCATTTTTTAAAGCCCCATAAAGTGAGGTTCAGCCCATACTGAAGCTTTAGGCCATGACGCCTCGTGTCAGCAGAGATTTGTCATGATTAATGTGAGATTTCATGCAAAAATGAATATTTTACATATATTACGAGAAAAACCTGTTTCTGCTTTGGTTCACACTTCATTGGAAAATATTACGTTATAAATAAAGCCTTTTTATTTTTAGGTTTCCACGAGATGTGATTTGACATTTTGAACTGTTTTTATTTACATGAAGCGGCTTGACCTCATTTGCCTGTTTCTGAGAATTAGTGTAAATATTTATAACAAAGAATTCTGAAAGTATCTTATATGCTAATAGTAACGAATACGTCAAACATATTACTCCTTACATTTACTATTCACTAGCTGTTACAGCCTGGCTTTGCCCGAATTACAGTACGTTTTTTTGTCTCTTTACGACGTTCAATACCTAGTGCGTTTCAGAAAACAAACCTAGTCAAGATAATGATTCAATTTTTTTGTGAATGCCTCACAAGAGACCTAGCTGCTCCCGTCTGGAGCTTGTGAGACTATGGCATCCGTCAATTAAGGTACGTTGTGCTTCTGAAAGTATTGGAGAAGGGAAGGGGATGGGGAAGAGGAAGGTAGGGAAATATTTCGCTATTCAGATCTGGTCATCAAACACGGCTAAAGTCATTTCAAGCAACGTTTCAATTCTGAATAGTGGTCTTACCCCAGGGCGATACTGAGAGTATCTTCCATTCTGGAACGTGTCGCAAATATATTATATGTATATAATTTTTAAAATAACACAGTAATAAATTGTGAAATAACACAGATAACTTAATAAAATGTATTAGCGCATGCCGGGATTCGACCCCGCAACCTTCGGATTGCGAGTCAAGAGAGCCTTACCTCTCGACTACGGAGACCACTTTCATACAACAGTTTCCTACAAAATTAATTATTTTACCTTATTTTTGATAGCGATAAATAAATGTGTAAGGATTTAGGATGTAAAGGGAGATTATCTTAATAATTATCGTATGTAATATTTTTCAATAACGTGCGGAGTAAATGTGGCCCCGTCATTAAATTTATAGGTTTCTTTTAGTAGGTTCTTTAATGACCCTTTTTATTACGGGGTAGGAAACGTTTGCTGTGAATCACATTATAAGAGTGAAGTTAATTACCAAATATATTATTATTAAAGGTGTGTGGGATCTTTGATATTAAAATCCGAGAGTAAAGACTAAATCGGGCTCGTGAATCATTCTCCACTAGGAATCAGTAACTTCTGGTGAAATTCACACCCTTGCCTTATTTTTAACTAAGATTCAAGTCGAAAAATATACATTATTAGAATAACTCTCTTTTATAATAACTTTAGAAGGTAATTCCCATTTTTAATATTGTAACACTGCAGAAGAAGATAATGCTAATAAATATAAATAAAAAATATGAAAAAGAACAATTCAAAGAAAAATAAAAAAGGTAACGGTTGCAACTGGACTCGAACCCAGGATCTATCGACTTACCGGGACAAGCGCCTCAACCGACTCGGTCATTGAGACCTCATATTTTGTCATTTTTGTAAATCTCATTAGTTTTACATGGAAAGACAAAAAAGTGAGTTGACTACAACGTCTATAAAACGTTTGCCAAATTATACATGAGTGTGTTTTTATTTTTTTTCTTTATCTGTAATTCTAGTTAGAAAAAACGTAAGGTGAGCCATTTTATGTTTGCATTCAAAATTTTTATATTTCAAAATATGTATGTTCATTTCGAATTATAAAATTTGATTCGCGTATTTATCACCTTTCAAAAATAGTTTTTATTTTCCGACTGCGTTTAGAAATATTCCATTATGGATTTTATTCCAAAGCGGAAATATTTTGACAAAATAGGCTCGAGGCCTGTAGGGTTAAACTTATTTGTTGGTTGGGAGCGGCCCGGTGCGTTGTGCGGCTTAGCCTGAATGTAGCAAATAAAGTGGGCACACGCTTTATTACCGCATCTTTCTTATTATTTTGTAAAGAGTTTTGTTGCCTAGCGCTTTCAGCTGGTTCCAATGTGATATTTCTGGTGTCAACTTTCAAATACTTTAAGAAAACGACCGGGCTTTTACCGAAATGCAATTAACCGAGAATTTTGTATTGCGGCTTACGGCAGACCAGGAGCTCTATAGCAAGGTGAAATCGATAACTTTACAATATCGTATCGATAGGCGTAACTTCCGATGATTTTATAACAAAGTCCTTAGCACAGTTTCACCGTTGAAAGCCGAACCGATATTGACTGGGAATAAATAAGCAATGGTTATTAGCTGAAGAATTTGGTCAATATCGTATCGACATAGGGTTTTATCGATCGACTATGCTTAGACCTCCAGGTACTCTAAGAAAACGGTTTTTTACGGATGTGGAAATAACCAAGCATTTAGTACTGTACACCTTGCGGCAGACCAGGTCAGACCGATTGTTTGGATTAAATTACCCCACGTAGATAAAATAAAAACCTATCTGCAGATTAAAGTGGAACTATGCTGGGCACGAAGAAAGGCAAACAGATGATGTTAGAATTTCAATACTATCCTTGTTTTAAGTAAGAGATAAAAAGAGAACCTGGTAGAGAATCGCTAGTTTTGGATTTGCTATCTAAGATTTCCACATCAATGCAGAAGTTAGTAAGTATCGTGAAATAGGACTTTTTCTCGGTCAAGATTAGAATTTAAGAGACTTGTATTAACAATGGCAAACTTAAAAGTAAAATGAAAAAGAAAGGAAGGTAAACGCGAGAAGAGAATGAGAAAATGAGACGTGCATAGAGATGTGTCAGATTCCCAATTAGCGCAGATGATGTGAGCTGTTGACACAAGACGTGGGGGTCAATTCCTGGCCGTGTTGTGTGAAATCAAAATAAAATTCTCAAGACTGACAAACTGATATATATTTTTAGTACTTCACGATAAATAATGTGTGTACTTATTAGGTATATGACATAAAACCGTTAATAAATTTCAGTAATCAAAGACACTTATAGGTTTATTTGTAGATGTATTGATAAAAAGTGTTCAGTTCACACGCGGTAGAAATGAAACCTTCAGAAAGCTAAATTAGACAAGAGTGGGGAGGATAAAAAGCACCGCACAAAGAAGATACCGATTATTTACGAAGAACCGCACAAGAGATTTTTCTATCTCTCTCTCGCAGGCTAAATACTATAGATGTTTGTGTTTGTCAATATTTGTCTCTTTTTCGTTTAATCTTGTTTCAAATCATCTATAGAAGTTTTAACTTCAAAAATCATCATCGATTAGAAAAGATCCATTGCCAATTTTAGTGAGAATTGAAGCAAATATGCCGCACAGGATTCTGACTGGTTTTGCGGTCGGGCGGAAAGAGCCGACGGGGCACGAGGCTGGCCGAATGAAGCATGCTGGGAGTCGGTTTTACGGTTTTGCTCCCCTAGGCGCACTATACAAAGACAATAGAATACACGCGCCAAAAGATGTTTTATGTAAAAAAAAGGTAAATATGTCAAAAAAAGTGTTAACATTATAATAACTTGGACATTGGTTAAGGAGAGGACAGCATATTTTAAAGAAAGTCAATTTATATTTATTTAATTATTTATCTATATAAAATAAGATTATAAATAATTTTTCGAATGCTTGTCTCTCCTGTACCGAGACAGGCATTTTTAACCTGACAACGCAATTCATTTAGACAAAATGAGAAAATGCTGGTATCTCTAAATAAATGGTTAATGCAGTGAATTGCTTTTAGAAAATTGTGTTTCGATGGATTTAGAGCGAGTGCACGCAAAAAAGCGCTCCTTGATAATCGCAAATTCACTTTGTGGCGTCATTTTATTCTAATGAAAATTAATTGCTTTAAAATAAACCACAATTTTATCAAAATAATTGATATGTTTTCATCAATTTATGTTTTCAAACATGTCGATTGTTTTGATTGTGGTGTGGTGTGGTGTGTACAAAGTTTTTTTCATTAGTAAAATAAAGGGTTGGAGTATGACATGAAAGTTGTTGGAAGAAGTATTCGGAGACGTCCTGTTTAACTAATAAGTTTTTATGATTGTGGATGAACCAGGTTATGCGCAGAACAAAGCTGCGTGGTTCGTTAAATGACTTTTCTCCTCTATTGTACTCTTTGCCTCGCTAAATGACTTTTGAGAGATTAAAATAAAAATTATTCCATTTTTTTTTCAAGGTTTAATTTATTTATTATAAATACAAAAAAAAATATGACAGCAAAAAATAAAATATTATACAGAAAAAACAAAAGTCCCAATAAACTACTTTTTAGCAGTTTGACGATGGGTTCTTTTAATACAATACTCGTATTGCTCTGTTCGTTAAGCGCTAAACCATTAAATTCACTTCATTTTGTATAGTGCATTTCATTCCATGAAAGAATAATATAGGAAAATAATTTTCCTCTCTGACACAATCTTCATTCAGGAATTTGACCCCGTGGAAGGGGACGTGTCTTCACGCCAACCAATTATTATTCTCGGTTTAGCCGCGGGGGGTCGTTAGCTGCCTCCGTTGAGTCAAAAGATGTGCAACTTAATTGCACTTGGGGAGATAATGTCTATATTATATGCAGCTACCCTCATCACTGTCGTCTTCCACACCGAGTCCTTGCTGCGAGATGTGGCATATGCAGACTGCATATGTGTACATCCTATATACAGAATTCATACGAGTCTTACTAAAGCTTGATGGTACTGTATGTACCTGTTGCATTCGTAATACAGAAGGTATCTTAAAAAAAGAATAAACCTACACAATGGACACGCTTCTACAAAATTTTGAGGTCAATATTTAATAACTTATTTGTACTACTTTTGGCCCTGTACCAGCCTAAACTATTTCGAATAATATTATTTTTATTTGTCTCCCCTTGTTCAATATTTATAAACAAAACTATTTATTACATGATGGATTCTTCATTTCGTACATATTTCATTGCTCTGTACTCCACCATTAGACATAAATTTTGCAAATAAGGAATGAATTATTAAATAAAAAAAAATTTATAATTTATTTTTTAGTATTTATTATGTAATACATATTTCGCTTTCTAATTAACTTACAGCAAGATCGTCTTTTGTTAAATAAAATTATCGAATAAGCTTATTCTAAGTAAATAAAATAATTCAAAACTTACCCTATCTTAAAATCAACTACAAAATTACGTTAATGTACACAGCGTAGGTCAGTAATATTTCACCGCAAATCCACTCGGCTCTAATGGCTAAGATCATAAATATTTCACATATTAAGCTTATGTCACCTCTTCGGGGCGGTATTTAAAATTACTCGCGTATTAGTGCTAACACAACCTAACTCAGAGATGCAACATAAAATATTTAATAATTAAAAGAGTTTTCTTAAAACAGTAGATACAGAAGTTATTTTAGGAAGTTTCTAAAACGTACCTCTAAATCAAATGATATTCCTGAATATTTGTTTTGCGTTTGCAAAAGATGAAAGATGAAAAAATATGATCTGATGATGTTCCAAGGACTATGTTTATGGTCCTTGAAACATCATCAGATTATCTTCTTCCAGGTTTTAATTGGGTCGGTTTCCCCTTCGACAAGCTCCCTGTCCTGAACATTTCAACTTCGTTCACCGAAGATCCAGTTTCTCTTGTTATTTTCTCCATATTTGCCTGAGGCGGCCATCCGGACCACCGCCAGTATTTTACGTAGAAGTCGGTCTCCTAGCATTCTGAGTATATGAATGTGTCGTTGATACATGTATACCAAATGTTAACTCCCATTACTAAATGTTTTTTATTCACCATTTACTACAGCATTGGTTGGGGCTCTGTTAAGCCTGTTACATTTCAATAAAAACTTATCAGTCTTGTAATTTTTTACTTATAATATTTAACCTATTTTCTCGAGGTAAAATTGCCAAAGGGTTCATTGAGATGATATATTTTTTTAACGAGGAGGGTTAACCATAAAACAAACTTTTTGCCACCACAAGATTATGAACTGTGATAAAGACCGGCCTTTAAAAATTAAACGATCAGAAAAATCCCTTTCTTTTAGCAAAAATTTTCCAGGTAAACGTTTTGCCGTCCAAAAAACATTATTTATGTAAAGTTTGCAAAATTTTCATTTGCTTTAAACTAATATTTCTAGCATTATTAATTAAGGAAAAAAACAGGTATAACCATCTAAACGTGTAGGTACAACCAAATGTAACGCTCCGTTGTAACTCCCATCTCTTTTTCGTAAACCCACGTAAGAGAAGGTTAGGTTGCAATGGAGCTCTCAGCGGTTGAACCATACTTGAATACGACAAAAATTTTGGAGCAAAGAAATTCTCAAAGTTTCTTCTTTCTACGGTGGGAGGGTCAGAGGGGGACATCCAGGTCTGCCCGCCAGTCTAGGGCTCCAGGCGTTGCCCTGCGGACATCATCAATCCCGCCGGGGAATGAATGGAGCGGGCATTCGTTGACCACGTGTTCGGTGGTCGCACCTCACCGCATTCACACATCTCCGACTCTTTGAGGCCCCACTATACATCATATGTGCACAACGGCTATGGGAGCACCTTATCCTATTGATGGCGGACCAGAGTTAAAACGCCCCACGCAGAAGTAGTGTCCGCCGCGCTATTCGCGATGTAACCGGCACGTATAGTGTTACCGCGCGTGTAAGGTAGTAAGTGCAACAAGTGACGCAGCACCCAATATTAAGAGGGCTTCCGACTACTAATTATAATGCTAAGGGGCCGAAGACCAACGGGTCTCCCGGCCAAGGGGAATCACTAAATATTCTCAAAGTAAATTGTTGTTTCGGGACTCAAAATTTTGTGACGTTTTCTTACAATTTTATGAAAACATTAAATACGTGTTTTGCTTTACTTAATCTCTAGAAAAAGGATGAAAATGACTCTTTTCTTAGTTATTTTCAGAGGTTTATTTTGGGAGTGGATTGGCTTTTAGTCTCCGGTGTGAGCATGAAACTAGAAATGAATTTTTGCTGAAAAGCCTTTGTTCTCAGTGCGAAGAACGTTTCGAAAATGTTACTCACAAAACATTTAAATAATGTTTATGAAACATGTAAAAGTTTTTACACGAAATTAGGAAACCCATGAGAAAAACATGTTTACGTATAATATATACGCCTACATCTTTAAAGTTTTATAACTTGGGAGGCGGGTATGAGTAGGTACCGCCACCCGGGAACCATTTATTGGATAACACCTCTGCTCAAGAGTTTGCTACGTTTAGCGACTTAGCAGGGGTGCCCGGATTCACGGAGTGAGTTTTGTCCAGGTCTTAGCGGTAGATGCGTCTGCCCACCCGCTGCGTGGCGGGCCGGATCGTAAGAGACTGGTTGAGGGAGGCCTTTTGACTTTTCCAGCCGAACTCCCTCGACCCATCGCCTTCGCCTTGCACCACAGTTAGAGGGATGGTACGATGATACGTCCGTTACTCCTGGACACACTGTTCCTCAGATTCCTGCATACCCCTCATACCCATTTCCTTTCCAAAACTTCCTATCCTTCCCGTCCTTAAAAAGACCCTTCACACAGCATCCCCTGAAATGACACAGGCCCCGAGTGAAATTATTTTCCTCAGGGTGGAGCTATTGTAAAAAAAATGACTTGCAGAATTATATATGTACCGAAGAATTGTTTTCTAAAAGCAACCAATGTGTCCTTTCATACAAATTTACACGGTTCTCTCATTTATCTTTGAACATATTATAGAGTTAACAAAGTTTCATGTTTCATTAAAGTTTCAAGGTAATTGCTATTAAGGGGATACTATTTTAAAATCTACCTAAATTTTCGCCACGTTTTGTCTGAAAGCTGAATTAATCTATTAAGTTTCGGAATCTAATATTATGTTATGATAAAGAGTAAATGTTTTCGCAGGCGTAAACATTTTTGGGGTTATAAGGTTTCTTGAAAAGAAATGGAAATTATTATTTATTATTTTAACTTTTATGAGTAAAACCTCAAACTGTAATATTTAATTAAATGAAGACATTATGAGCGAAACTCAATCGAAAATGAGTCCCAGAGGTGCCAATATCTTTTTCTGATTTTTCTGTTTCCAGATTTTCGATTGAGTTTCGCTCATAATGTCTTCATTTAATTAGAAATGGAAATGTTTTTAAAATTTCGCTTGTGTTTTAAAAGAAAGACAAACATCCTCGGGTTTTGTATAACTCATATATATTTCAAAAACCCTTATTACCATCGTACTAAAAGGAAATTTGGCGTTTTTCACGATGGAGGGCTTAGCTAGAAAAGAAAACGAACCCACGACTCCTGGGTGACAATCGGACGCGTTTGTTAACTCAGCCTATAACCTGCTGTCTCATTTGTGAAACTACAGTTAGAATAATTAAGGAAATGTTTGTAAATTCATAGAACCATTTTTTATGCTAATAATAAGGTTAGGTAAATAGTGTCGTGAATAAATCATCCCATAATTACAGAAAAGTACACATTTCAAATGAGTGTTTTCCTTAAATTTGTGATGTATGTTATTTATTTATACGGGCTAATAAAAGCTCTCAACTTTTTGAGCTTTGGTTAAAAAAATTTGGGAAAATTAAAATACCTTTCACAGGTAGCAATTACTCTGTGGTTGTACATTATAGAAATTGGATAGGTGTACCACCCGAAATAATCTATAATCTAGAAGCTCAAGGAATTAATAAATCTCTAAAAATAAATAATCAATTATATTTTTCGAATATCCCAATTTTAAATGCAAACTCACAGCAGTTTCATTGGACCTCGTACATTCAATCTTTTACCGAAAAATATTCAAGTGATAACTAAACTTCCTCAATACACAAAGGAATTGAAGTCATGGCTTGACAATGTAGATATTGAAACGTTGTTTGTTTAACTTGTATGACTTTATGTTTTTTTCACAAACAGTTGTTCACTTATAATTACACTATGCACTTATTGTTTCACTATTCCACTATTATTATACTACTTCACTTAATATACAATTACTATTATACTTAATATTACACTATACGCTTACTGTTGCACTGTTTATATGCTCATTTTGTGCACAGCTATTTAAACAAAATTTAATCATGTTTTTGCTTTATATGCCCATTGTTTGTTCCTTCTAGGTACAATAATAAAATATATTAAACTATATTACCCACGCACAGGCTGCGCCTTAGTGGGTTCCCATTGTTCTTATTATGTTATAATATTGTAAAAAAAAGTGCCCCTTCCCTTCTCCCTCTATTATCCCCTCTATCCTTTCTGTTTCCTATGCACCGTAATTATGTAATAATTTATGTTTTTATGAAACCCTGCGGGCGGATCAGGATGAACCGAAACCGGTTGGTTTATATATTTGTTTATTTACGTACAAGTGAGTGTTAAGTGAGTGTTAAGTATAGTGTTGTTTATTTTTTTTTGTTTTTTTTTGTTATTGTTTTTGGGGTGTTACACTCATCTGCCCTGATGATGGACACTGTAACGCTGTCCGAAACGTTGGCTAAAGAAGGAGGTAGCGAAACACGGCATAACACCCCAAAAACAATAACAAAAATACTTTTTGGCCGTGAAAACCTAAAAACATACCTACTACTTGTTATTTTATATTCCACATATTTTTCATACCCGCTTAATTCCTTCCGCGCACAGAATAAAGGAATAACTGCACCCCAGGCTGATAATGCCGACATAAGATCATGAAAATCGAGGTTTTGCATTCCCCATTTTTCTCCTCCAAAACTGGATCGAATTTTAAGGTTTTTTTACTAACTATGTTAAAAGAAAATATTCAATGTCTGTACGTTTTGCTTTTTGAAAAAATATTTTATCTAGTTTGTATACTGAACGTCTGTTGATGGCGTTAAAACCAGGCAATTTTAACGATTTTAACTCCTATAAGAAGTAGCTTATCAAAAAAAAACAAAACTAACCGACACGCCAGTGGTCGGTATCTATATTACATTAAAATATTTGCACTAGTGACGCCGCCCGCCGGTTTCCTCTTAAACGTAGCTCTAAAAGAGTATGTTTTTTTGGAAATAAAATTGAAAGTTAATGAATCTGTGGTTGATTTCAAGTCCATATTGCTGTGAAGAGAAAATGAACAACTATTATTGCTTAACGTATGGAGTAACGCCGTTGTGATTGCATTCAATCGGCTTGACTTTGTAATTTCCCATACATCCTGCCAAGGTAAACTAATTAGGGGAGATACAACCTACGACCAACATCCAACAACCTAAAATCTACTGCTGACTACAGACCCTAGTTCCTTAGTTCATGCAACCAAATTTGACTTGTTTGAACCGAGACATTCATTTCAAAGGCGCTGATTGTTCTATGGAAACAAAACCCAGTAAAGTGAGATTACTTCTAGATTGGCGTGAACATTTAAAAAATGCTATATTTAGTCTGCTGCTAGCTTTTATAGAGTGAAAATGTATTATTAAAACTAAAATTTCTTCACGTAAAATATTTCATGTAAGAAAGTGAAAGGCAAAATATTTTTAACATACGCCTACAGTTTTCGCCACAGGCTTTTGGATAGATACATAAAAATATATATGCCCATATTTTGGGAACAACAATATTGTGGGAAATGATTATTACAAATATATAACAAAACAATTTTCATTTTTAAGAACAAAAATTAAAATATTAAAAATTAATTTAAAAAAATGTTATCATAATGTTTGTATCTGTACTTTTACGAAAAAATAAAAGGTATATCTACAGTTTTATGTAGGCGTACTTTTTATTAGCCGTGTTACCTTTATGCAGACACTATCTTTTTAACAAAAGTAGGTCCCTTAATATTGTGGAAAAAACAATGCTGCTTTCACCACTAAAGAGTTAAAATTCTTTTGAAATATGAAATTTTAATTCTAAAATGTCAGTAAAGAATAATACGTGTGGTGACTGATTGTAAGATTTCCATTTAAATTATAAATTTGATTTTTTATTATTTATTTTTCACGGATACTCGGTTCCAATATAATACGATAAATCCAGGTCCCTCGCAAGTCTCCTTTTGTCTAGTGGTAAAAAGCGCCTTAGGAATCTTAGATATTGAGGAACAAGGATAGAATCTTACGAAATCCAAAAAATAAATTAAAAAATTGTAAAATCAATATTCAATCCTCAAACCACTTCAAAATGAACAGGCAAAGAAAGCACAAAAGAAAGCAAAATCTAGCAATTCCGAAGAAGAAAACGCAAATATTAATAAGATGACCAAATGAATAGGAAAAGGTGCACTGAAATTCGACGACAAAATTATGGAAAAAATCATCCTTCATCCATCATTGATAAAAAAGTGCTTCGTAGTCTCTCCACTCTTGTATACTTTATTTTTCTAAAGGTTTCACTTTTACCGTGTGTGAATTGCACACTTTATTTTTTTTTATAATGGGGACGGTATGTGGAGGGTCTTTTTAAGAAAAGGAAGGAGAGGAAGTTCTGGATAGGAAACGGATATGAGGGATTGGCAGGAATCCGGGCAGTCAATGCGTTTAGGAATAACGAACGTAAGAATCCATCTCTGCCACTGCGGTGCAAGGCGATGGGTCGAGAGAGTCTGCCGAGATAGATCAAAAGTCTCCCTCAACCAGTCTCTCCCGATCCGGCCCGCCACGCGGTAGGTGGACAAAAATATCCGCCCCAAGACCTAGACAAACATCACCCCCATGATCCCGGGCACCCCTGCAATGTTAAACTTGGAGTGATCGATGGCAGGGGTATTGGTTATCCAATAAACAGCGACGCTGCCCAAATACCCGCCTCCCAAATTAACATTATGGCAGCAATTAATATCAAACATTAACTTAAACATTCACTTTCGTTGCTTTACGTTTGTTTACTATTTGGCCGTATGTGATTTGGACACATCGAAAGCAGCAAAAAATATTGTAATTAATCCATATTTTTATGAAGTAAGCCTAATTCTTTCATTTCTTTGACAGGAGTTAATAAGTAGGGAAAGTTTAGGCTCACGTCTCGGGAAATGCCTTAACTTGTTCGGTTGGATACGTCGAAATGATAGGTTACAAATATGCCTAATAATACATATGTTACGGCATGAAAATCAATTTCAAATACATACATGTACCTACTGACAAATTAAATTTTATTCAACAAAGTAAATAAAACATTGTACGTTGGCTAACGGTTTAATGCAGTTATGTACCAGGTACCTATTTATTTTTCTGAGTAGAATAGAAAGTTTTTAGAAAGTAGAATAGAAAAAAATTGTATAAGGGTCGTTTTAAACAAATAATAATAGAAGTCAGAAAAGCAACTAGTTCTCATGCTGCTGATGTCAACTGTGAAAGGAAGTTTCGCCCTAGTTTGCCAAACTTTCCCGCCATGTGATCTTTACTGTTTCTCATCAATGCTTTCATTGTAATTAATATCTGTAAAGCAGACTCTGCATTTCATCGAGGCATATGAGATGGTAATTCGTATGAGAATACTGAGTCCTCCGTTCTCCTCCGTGAAATCCTCCGGTCCCTTCTTGATTAATGTTGATCCAATTTAAATATCCATAAGATGGCCTTCCAGTTTGCAGTTTAAATATTTAGCGTGTCTAATGATTTTATGCGAAGTGGGTAGAATGTTTTTATTAAATATCGGAAAATTCTTTATTTTTATAATTTTAACAAGAACAAAAATTATAACAAAACAACACAATAATAAGACAAACAATACCCGCATAGAAAATTTTAAAAGATACATATTAAATTGCACGCAAATAAATTACAACTATCTCTCTCATGTTAAATGGGAATATATGCAATACAATTATAATAAATACATATTTGAGAACGGTAAAAGGTTTTAAAATAATTATCTATTTTAAATTGCTGTTCAACCATAAATCTCCAGCATGTGCACCGTTTATTGTAAATCCGTATAGTTATGTTATGAAAAACACCCACCTTATAGGGCGTAAAAAAGGTTAGTAATTTATAGTTTATAAACAAACTTAACAAAATCTATTTGTGTTTATCTTTGTAATAATAATAGCAAAATTACTTTAACGATTTATACTTTCAGCTTATATTTTGATACTAATATATTATCGAACTCATCTGTCCTTTCCGTGAAAGTGTAACTATCTGACATTGTTTATTTAAACCTAAAATGTTCCACGGTAGCAGTATGAAGTATTGTTTTCTGAAATTGAATTCTTTAAGCAGAAGTTCTGACGATAATGTAATTGGTCAAAGTGGAATCGCTGTGAATATTAATATTAATAATTTTAGTGCTGTGCTGTGCAAGTCGGTAGCATTTTTGTTTTTATTCAGCTTCGCCATGTATTCATCAATGACCGGCCAACTCGGAATGAAACCAACTCAGAACCATCTCAAATAAGTCATTTAGAGTGATAAAAAAATGTATAAATTGGTCAAATAGGTTATGTTAGGTTAGGGTTTTCGGCTAATTTAAAATTATTTTTTTCATAGATTTTAATGACTTTTCAAGGAGTTGTTGAGTTGACATTATTCCCAGTCGGCATGGAACCGTATTCATCACACACAAATTATATTTTAAGAGCCCACACATTATTATTGTTTATTATATACATGCCGTCTGCAGTTCAAAAAATATCTCTCTTATTGCTTAATGCTTTACTTTTTACCTACCATCTTTATTTCTATGTACACGTGTAAATACCTATTTATGTTATTTTTGTCATCTAAACACACCTGTATGCACTAAATCATAAAAAAATGAAATTTATGTAAAAGCCCATAAGGGCGTTAGTGATTAATTAATAAATATATTTTAATAGCAGTTATTAAATTTGGACGAATTTGAAATAACGCCACCACGTAGCTGTTTTAAGAATAATTTCGGGTGTAGTGCTGCCTCCTTCATTACCCAACGTTTCGGACAGCATTACAGTGTCCAGCAGACGTGTGATGCCCCATTTGCCCTAACGATGTATATTGTAACGCTGTCCGAAACGAAAAGGAGGTAGCGCAACATGGCATAAAACCCCAAAAATAAGTCACGTAATACTTTTGGCCATGAATATCTAAAATCTACTTTAGTATCTTTTACATTCTTCTTTATGGACTTCAGCCGGTCTATTATGAAATCAACATGTTAAAGATAAAAGCACCTCAAAAACACCGTACTGTC
Source organism: Glyphotaelius pellucidus (assembly GCA_936435175.1). Classification (NCBI taxonomy): domain Eukaryota; kingdom Metazoa; phylum Arthropoda; class Insecta; order Trichoptera; family Limnephilidae; genus Glyphotaelius; species Glyphotaelius pellucidus. The sequence continues at coordinate 35,788,110 of OW386551.1, read as the reverse complement.
TTGATAGAAAGTCTCGATAAAATGTACAGCTTTCTGGAGAAAGCTTTGCACGATTAGCTATTATTATCAAGTAGGTATAAAGGTTTAACATTGCAGCAAAAAAATAATAATATAATATGTAGGAAACCAATTTTGAACCAAAAATATCCACAATGTTGATTCCTACTGAAGGTTGGAAATAAATGCAGCCAGTTTTCTAAGAAGATTTTCTTTAGATATTGTATTTTCTTTGAATGGTATTTTAAACATTTTAGTCAACATCACAGAAAATTTAAAAGTAAAACGCAATAAAATATTTTATTAAATAACTTGGTATTAAAAAGTGTGGTATTTTAAAAGCAGGGGTGTTATTAAAAAAAACAACAGACCATTTTTAACATAACTATTCCAAGAAAACAATGAAGTTCTTACGAACTCCGGAGACAACTTTATAAAGTTATTCTTGATTGCAAATTAGCAAACAAAGAGCGAAATATCATTGCAATCTTCGCAGCAATCCGTGAAATGCTGCAAATTAATGAGCAATTAAAATCTTTTTACGTTTGGAGTTGATCTAGTAAGAAAGTTCTTCCTCATAAACTAAACATTTCATGATTTTGTCCTTTGCATTACTACTTTCGCATCTCTTCTCTTATTCCAAGAAGCTTAGTAGGAACAATTAAATAACTTTAATATACGTTGTGTAAGGTGAAGGGTGATTTATTAAAATCGGTTCTAGTTTAGTTTAGTCTAGTTATTTTACGCCAAACTGCAAGATAGCCGACGGTGATTCCCAACTTTTGCAATTCCTACTAACAATAATAAATGCGAGAATCTACTTAAGTGGAACGTTTGCGCGGCCCGTTTTAGCTGGTTTCACACAAAACTTAATTTTGGATTTGAATCCAAAATAAATAAAGTAGCTAGTTTATTTATTTTGGATTCAAATCCTAATCTAAAATATCCTTACTAGATATTTGATAGCAAAATAATTTCAGTTAAGTTGTACATATCTGTAGAAGTAAAAGATAAGTAATTATATAGTGTAAAATCTGAGAGAAAAATGGTGACAGAGAAAAAAAAAACTCTTTTCCACTGTACAGAGTTGCATAACTTCAGCTTATCTTCGAAATCAAATATTTCTCAACAATAATTTTTGACATGACACATAAACTCGTATCAGTGATAATAATTATCTACATTAATTAGACAATGTTGCGACGTTTGGTACAAAAATAAGTTACCATATCAATCATACACACAATTAGGTAGGTAACATATAACTAAAAGCATGAAATTAATAAGTTATAAGTTACCTACTACACTGTCTATTTCTGTCATTCATTGCGTAGTAAAAAAAGCTATCATGATAAGGTAATCAATGTTAAAGAATTATACATACATGCACGTGAAGAAAATTACACTTTAGTCCCTAATTTTCCTAGATAATGAGTTCAAATTATATCGATCGGTAACTGATACGGGTCATGACAAGAAGAGTTAGTTATTACAATTATTATTAGCCTGAATATTTTTTCATTTGTCGTCTTTTTACATGAAGAATATGTTTGAATTATTCAGGGAAGTTTTTTTGAAACCCTAATTATTAGTTTGCCCTAAAAATGAATTTACTTTAGCTATTTTTCCCATAAATATATATAGTTTCATCATAAATCATAATTTATTATTCTAATATTAAAAATATGAAAAGGGTAATATTTTGTGAGTGCTCATTCACATATATGTAGGTTTTTTTTAATATGAATACCACACAAGAGTTCCAACCGCTCCCGTCCGGAGCCAGTGAGACTATGCCATCCCCAATTGGGGAATGTTGTGAGACTGGAGGTGGCGGGGAGGGGAAGGAGACGGGGAAGAGGAAGATGGGGAAGTACCTGGCTATTCAGATCTGGCTAAAGCCATTTCAATTCTGAATGGTGGGCTTACACCAGGGCGATACTGAGAGTATCTTTCACCCTGGAACGTGCCGCAAATATACTATATATTATTTTAAATGAATTAATTGTGAAATAACACAAATTAATCAAATGAAATTTATTTGTAACGCCAGGATTCGATCCCGTGACCATCGGATTGCTAGTCAAGAGCCTTACCGCTATACCACGCCGGCCGTCAGAATGTAGGTAGGAACATTAGAAAAAATTATTTAAATATGCGTTTATTTTATTATGCGGGTCTAGGAAAAGCCCACGTAATAAAAACTCTTTGTTGCCTTTTTGTTCCATTAATATTTAATTCCGCCGGAACCCGACAGATGTTCCCCACAATAACGTACGTATTAATCTCCCACATAACGTCCTATTGATCATTATTTTGTCACCTTCGCATGCAAAATAAATCCAGAGCTTTTATGCGAAAAGTTATTGAAAATCTGATTTGCAAAGATTGACGACAGCCTTTTTATAACCTGAGGCTTTATTGTTACGTATCGTCCTTTGTTGTCAAAAATGCCAGGTTTTTAAACACTTTTCAGGTTATGGTTAAGGTTTATGCGAAAGAATTTATTCACACGTGTGATTCTCTTCTACCATCATCGGAAATAATATTATTAATAATTTCGTAACGGGTTCCAATCGCTTTTTTTATCAAAGCACGCAAATTATGTCAGCTTGAAATATCATATTTCCATTTTTTTTTTTTTAAATAATTTTTTGTTTTTTTATCTTTTAGACTTTTTGTGTAGCTAATAATATAAAAATAATACAAAATCATTTTTAATAAAAAAATCATGTTTCAGTTTATTTCCCTTTTTTTGACTTTATGCCTAGGTAAAATCATCCCAACAGGAAAAATTAAACCCTTCCACGAATGATCATCTAGTCGATCCACGCTAAGCAAGTGTATTATATAATAATAATTGGACAATTTGTAGAGCGCGGTTTTTGTAAAAAATCACCTCAAGGGCGCTTAATATAAGTATAATAAATACAAAACCATATAAGAACAACATGCCAACCTACCAGAGACCAAATGGAAAAATAACCGATTCCAGATGTTTTCATATCAGAGGGTTCGGCTTGGTAGAACTCTCTAATTGGACCGATAAATCCTACTGATCCCTCAATATAAATATTTAAAAATCTTTCTTAATACTTCATGTATTTAATATTACTGATTTTTGCATTTTTATATATAAATCTTTGACAAATCTTATAAGGATAAATTTTGAATGAGAGAGCTAGGTATAATGCCAGTAGCCGAAATAACAAATGGTAATATTTTTATAGTCTGAGAATGCCAAATTCTTTTAATCTCATATCGGTTTTATTATTTACTAGCTTTTCCCCGCGGCCTCGCTCGCATGGTATTACGGGAAATTACTGTAGCGCTTGCACTTATCAATTATCTCCCCCCCCATCCCCACCCCCATCCCCTCCCGCATTCCTTATATTCATTCCCTTACATTCAGTTTTCAAACATCTCGCCTACCACCTAAATTTCATAATGCTATAGCTCAAAGAAAAAAAGAATTACTTATTCAATTTTGTTCATTCGTTCGGAATTTATGCGCTTACAAACATTTCGGATGTTTATTTTTATTTAAATATTTGGAAGTTCGTAAATATAATAAAAAATACTCTATTTATCATTCAGTCTTTATAATCGTAACGAATTATATTTTTAATATAGGAACACTCATCTGACATTTATTCCAAGCTTGTCCAAAAAAAAAACGAATTCTAATATTTGAATTTTCTGCAGTAGTAGCTGACCAGTAGACTGAGTACCTAACAGCATAGAGCCCAAAAATATATCAACATTGTTTCCATGGAAAAGATTTTTTTCTGACGTTAGCAAAAACTCGCTTTTGTTAGCGACAGAAAACGTATAACAAATATAATATATTAATATTTATAATTTCATAACGCCAGAGCTTACCATCATATACAACCTGTAGTCTGCGCATATAATTTAGCTTTATATTGGTGAAAGAATAATTAAAGTCTTTATATTGTAGTTTAAAATAAAACAATAACTTTCACATCACAAAGTATCTGCTTCATATGAAAAAATCTTTATATTGTGTTATGCGTGAAAAGGTCATAAACAAACTCGAGCAGTTTCGCATTTATAATATTAGTATGGATTACACTTGAATGATTCAAAACAAAAAAAAATTATGCTGATGTGGTATGAGACATTTATATAACACCAATCTACAATAAAAATAATAATAATGTTTTATTCCAGAATGTGGGAAGGATGGTGCAATCCTCGTGTCCCTTATAATTACAATACACATTTACACAGGGAATTTTAAATAAAGAAACAAGTAGAATAGAAAATAATACGTTAAAAAATAAAAATCAATTATGTAGGTTTGGACTTGAGTGAGCTCGGGCCCAGCGTTCTCTCAGGAGTGGCGCTTGGTGCTGGAAGGCTGCGGCCATTACCGTGTTGTCGAAGGTCGTTAGCCGTATTCTAACCCCCATCAGGCCGGCGAATCCATTCAGTCCGAGTTCAGTAAACGCTGTTGATGAGCTGCTGTACCTTCTGTACCAATTATCCTGCAAAAACCTACGGTTATGTAATTTATTTAGGTACCTACCCATACCAGTAGACATATAAATATTATGACATTTAAAAATATCTGATATTTTTCGTTGAATAAACTTAGATTTGGATTACTATGTAAATGGTATAAAAGCTCGATATTTGAATTATTCTGATGATTCAAGTGGCTACACATAACAGGGGTTAATAATTCGTATTTTTCAGGGGATTCAATTGATCTTGGAATTATCAGGGAAATGTCAAGAATCTGTATTATTTTTTTCATGATATCGGGAAATTCTTATTTTTATTCGGAATTTATTTTTACACTTAACAAAAAATATAAAAACTTGACAGAGGTTTTAAAAAAGTTTCCGTGGCATCTCTGCGATTAGAAACGTTTTCTTTACAAGAATGATAGTATAAACCCGATCTTCTTCGGGACTTAGCTCAGAACTTTTCCTTTATCGACTTTGATTCAAGGGCTATCTTAGACTTGAGTGAATTTCATTGTGTAATTCAAGGAAATTGTGCAAAGTTAATGATGCATTTCACTAAAATGGCTATTAATTAGTTGAAAAGATAATGAGTAAATGTTACATTTCTTATTTATTTTATATTAGGTACCTGAGTTCAAGCAAATACTTAACGATTTCGAATCCCATTTTAAATACAAGTACGTTAAATGGTTGCGCCAGTTTGGTCCCTACGTAAATTAACTGGTTTTAATTGTAGTTAAATTGCTAAAAATATGCATTCCTCCTTTCCAATTTGAAATCCTAAAAGTTCTAAGTATTTTTTGAAAATGGTATAAAATGTTCTACGAATAACCTGTTGAACCAAAACAATCGAAATCGCCGCCTTTTGGAAACTATTTTTAACCGGTCATTCTCGTAGATTTTGTGACCCCCCCCCCTTCCATTGACGGTATCCCTGGCGTACGCAGATAAATTTTATTTGATTGATTTGTGTTTTCACTATTTCATCATTTTAAAATAATATAGGATATATTTGCGACACGTTGGAAGTTACTCTCAGAATCGCCCTGTTGTAAGACCACCATTCAAAATTGAAACGTTGCTTGAAATGGCTTCAGATCTGAATAGCCAGGTACTTCCCCTCATTTCTCTTCCCTATCTCCTCCCTCTCCCCACTTTCCTTCAGCCTCACAAAATACCCCAATTAGAGAAGTCATAGCCTCACTGGCTTCAGACTGGAGCAGTTGGGACTTTAAAAATAAATTTTATGTGAGAGCTGTGACCAACTGTGGACCACCACAAAAGGCCTTGAAAAGCAACCATACTGACCACGGGTAAGTTTGTGGTTTCCTTCACATTTCCTTTCGTCACCCTGCTTTTGGGCAAATCAATTTAGTTGTTTTTATCGCACTCGCAAATCGCAAATGAACGGAAATTTATTAAAACTAGCGAAACTCTTCATTAATTTATAAAAAATCTTTATAACTCTATATTACGCTTGTTGATCGACAAAATCCTGAAGAAACCCTCATCAGTAGTAATTTCAGAAATATTCTATGAAAACATCATATGGAATAAAGTAAATAATTTCTATTCATGTATTTATATTGACGTTGAACGTATTTAAGTGGATAACCCTTAAAGTAAACTCTCCCAATTCGTTCCACGTAGTAAATGTGGATTTCGTCTGCTTAGGGATGATTTAGAATTCAATTCAGGTAGTAATTGATTCAATCAGTCTGATGGACATAACCTTTTCCGGACTACTCAACTTACCATTTATTTGGTTCAATATATTTATGTAATCAAAATATGTACTAGTAATTAAATTCATAAGTAATAAATTATTGTGTTCAGTGATGCCCTATTGATTTATCAATTACCAATTAGAATCTATTCATTAGAACCCCGCCAAAAAATTTGTTATGAAATATACGTTGAACAATATTTCAGTGTAAAGTGCAATTATTTATCAATTTATTTATTATATTTTATTCACATCTATACACAGTTTTAATAACTTTCATTGTCTTAAAATCTTGTTTTTATTTTTTAATTCTTTTAAGCATTTTGAACTGTAACCGAATTATTGACATAATTAAGGGTCTATTTTCTCCTCTTCTACTTTATAATATTGTAAACAGTAGAAATCACTTTATATTCCATCCAGCTGAACTGAGAAACTTTTACATAACTAACTAACTATCAGGCCGTTTCCCCGGGGTAGGCAGGGAGGTCGGACCGCCAAACAACTCGGTCTTGGCATACACTCTTTGCCTCATTCACATTCATACTCTTCTTTTATTCTTACTCTTGACATGGCCCGACTCAAGTATCTTATTCACTTCTCAAATGTCTTCTTCGGGCGTCCCCAATTTCTTTTACCATTCATATTTGCGATAAATATTCTTCTTACACTCCTCTCTTCGTTCATTCGCTCAGCATGCCCAAACCATCTGAGGGTCCCTTTCTTAATCTTACTCATTACGCTTACATCAGCCTTTCATTCTTTGCGGATCTCCACAATTCTCACACGATCGTACATGCTTTTACCACACTGCCTCAAGGATCTCATTTCCACAGAATTCAATCTACTTTTATCCTTCCTATGTCAGTTCTATGCCTCGCTGCCGTGCATCAGGGAAGGTATCAGCAGTCCATTGTGGACTGCTAGTTTCACTTATTTGTAAAATTTTATTTTGTTTTAACTATATAAAAAAAAACCTTTTTAATTTATAGCCAGGTTTTGAAGCATAATGAAATAGTTCATTCTCAGTCCAGGATTTTCAAAATCAAGCCAGAAAACCAGACTTACTCCAAGGATCCCTGTATTCCTGTATCAATCTTTTTTGTACTCACCAACGTAGATCTAAAACTAGACCCGTAACTAGTAAACCGCGGTTTTAAACAATATATTTTTTATGCTTCCAAAAATGATTAAGTACAAAATGAGAGAGAAACTTGAAACTGTATTGTCGCAAAATTTAAAAGTATATATTTAGTGATCGTGATTTAGAAAATCTAGAGTAAATGATCGTGATTTGCAAAATGATTTCAAATGGCTGTTTACTTTTAAAATTCCCTTTATCTTGGAAAAAAAACTTTTGGAGATAAGTCAATCAGTTTTTGGTTTCAAATGATGACAAAAACAAATTGCTTTCGACAATCTAAATAAAAGAGTTTTACAAAAATACTAACCTCATTTTAAAATTGGCCAAAAACAAGAATCGATCTAATATAGTTTTCATAAGTGGTTTTTCCTAAAAAAAATACTTGAAAAACTACACTAAATGTGTGTGTACTTTTTTCGTTGTTAAAAATAAAATGTTCCTAAGGTGAAATCAAATTAAATACGGTTCCCACAGGTCGCCGCTGCCTGCCGGCCATATAAAGATAACCCCGGGTACTAGGCAGAGGCAGTTCTGTGCAAACGTTTCTTGGCTACAATTTATATTTCAACATTAGAGCCTCAGGGACAGCAACGATGTCAACTGTTTGTTAGTCGGACAATGAATCTCGACTCTATCAGAATGCCTTTGTACACAACTTACTTGGCGGTTCTTCTGAGGACTTTAAATGGCGATTTTTGTTGCGTATATCAATGTAAACCATTCTTGTGAAGAAGGAAACTGGAGCAGAATTTGGTTCATAAACTCGAAAACTTTTTCTTACTGAGCTTTTGAAAATATTAAATACACCGTATTGTGGCTTATGATAATTTTTAACTGCATATTATCACTCTATTGAAAATTATGTTTAAGGCGGCACAACACCCTAATAATGGAGGCTTGCTCAAAGCTCACATTTTAATTAATTCAGACGAATTCCGTAAATATAACAACTTTTATTTTTCAAACCGATACCCATTGAAGTTAGTTATTTATATTAAAGATTAATAAAAATATTATCTTTCTTTTAATATATTTTATGTAAAATGTTTTGAAAATTTTATAACCAATTTTTGAACTATAAATTTAGCGATAAGCACCAGATTTAATTTTTTTAGACGATGAATTAATAACTTTCAGAGGGATTCGTTTTGAAACATCTGAAATATTAGTAATACATTCATTAAAATTAATTCAAATAGAACCGACAGAAAGATCTAATTTTCAGACCTGCTAGGGCGAATTCGACCGTAGGTCCGTTCAATGCTCCGGGCTGCGCGCCTATATTTGTGTACACGGTTTATTCACTTACGCGGCGCGCCGTTAAGATTCCCACATTATTTAAGAGTGTTTGCTAGGGCAAATTTGACAGTAGGTTCGTCCATATACCGGGGTTACGCATCGCATATTTGTGTGCACGCCTTTTTTACTAATGCATTTAAGATTCTGACTATATTTTAGGGTAACCGAGTGAGTTGTTAGTTGTTAGTTGATTAGTTGCGTTTACCAAGAAATAAAGGAAAGAAGTTTTGATAATGTCATTACTCCTGCCCACTGTTTCAGAATTTTTGTTGCTTCATACACGGGGATTGTGGTAAACAATAAACAATCGAACATTGGTCGTTAACGATACAAGTAACAATGAAATAAATTAATATCCGCAGCTAATCAACAAGGGTTTCAAAAATAGGAATTATATGAATATTCATACAGAATCTACCAAACAATATTAAAATTATTGAAACAAATAATAGCCTATTTAAACCACATACCGCTGTTAAAATAGAGTTGGATTATTTTAATCTGATTATGCAAAACGGAACATTGCTGCTTTTCGTGAACACGTGAAATATAATCAAACATGACACGCCTGAAAAATTACAAATAATATTTAAAATCAGTGGTTCATTATTGATTGATGATTTATTGTTGATTTCACGTGTGACTTTTGTATGGCTGTATGTGCTGATAACCATCCATACTTTTCTATTCAGCGATTTGTTTTTTCATTTGTGGTTAAATGTTTCTGTACCAAATGCTACCAAAATTAAAAAAGAAAAAATTGTATATCTCTTATCAAACATGTTTTTATATCCATTTTTTATCCAGCATATTTTCTTAAGTACTCAGCATACAACTTTCTTAAGTAAAGCGGATTTTCTTAAATATCAAGTGCATTTTTTCAATTACCCAGCATATTTTTTAAGTATCCAGCACATGTTTACTAAAATTTCTAGGGTTTTGTCTTAATTTTCCAGAATATTTTTTTTAAGTATTCAGCATATTTGCTTAAGTGTCCAGCATATTTTCTTAAATATCCGACAGACAAAATTTAACCACAAACCATTTGTAAAACATATTTTCAATATAATGGTGGTTCTTCAAAAATTAAAAAAAAAAAAAACAATTATTCATGCATGCGAATTGTCATTGAAAATTGGAAGCTTGATATTATATTATTGGCGTTTATATGGAAGTTATTATGGAAAAGGATAATTTCACAGATCAACCTGTCAGTAACATTCAAATTTGTGTAAATGGATGTGTTCATATAATGCTTTAACTTCACCTGAAACGACGAATCCACCTAAAAGTTTTCTAGTTTTCTTTTCGTCAGACTTAATAAAAGAGTAAAAAAAACCCGCTCGAATTCATCCTTGATTAGTATTTTAATTAATACTCCTTAATGAGCCTAGGATTTTAATGGCAAACCGATGATGATCACAAATCGGAAAAAAATGATTTCTCACAAAGTAAATTTTTTTCACCCTTATCCAAAAATTAAAAAAAAAGTTATACGTAAAAAGAGCAGATAAGAAGATATAATTCAGTCGAATTCTTATCAAGAAGTGTTAGCAAAATAATTACATGCAATTTTTGTTATTGTTTTTGGGGTGTTATGCCGTGTTTCGCTACCTCCTTCTTTAGCCAACGTTTCGGACAGCGTTACAGTGTCCATCATCAGGGCAGATGACCAGGGTCACACCCCAAAAACAATAACAAAAATACTTTTTGGCCGTGAAAACCTAAAAACAATTACATGCAAATTAGTTTGGTAGGTGATTGCATTGGCTTAGAATTAGTTGTGAATATTTGCATATAAATGATAAAAATCTTTTTTTACATTATCCCCACAAAGGAGGCCCGAAGGACAATAATTTCCCTCAGGGCCTGTGGCATCTTCGGAGATGGGGTCTTCTGAGGGTCTTTTAAGGAAAATTAGGTGAGAAAGTTCTGGGAAGAAAAAAGGTATGAGGGATCAATGTGACCAGGAGTGAAACCAGCTAGAGAGGTCAAAGGGTATCACTAAGCCGACCTTCTTCAACTGACTCAGCCGGTGGGCAGGCGTATCCGCCACCAAGACCTGGCCACCCGATTAACATAGGCCGAACAGTGAACCAACTGGAGTGACCTTTGGCATAGGTGTTGGTTATCCAATAAATGGATCAATAACCGCCTCGCAAATTTAATTTTCATGATCCGTATTATAAATATTTAAAAATTGATATGATGAAAGGTAACGGTTCTGGAAAAAGGCCAGGATAGCCATATTTACATATCAATTATGGAAATTTGAAATGCAGTAAAGGACAATATTATGTTAATTGTTCAACATTGTGAAACTAGTGTTTTTACTTTTTCAAAAAATCTTAGCTCCATTTTTAATAAATATGAATTTTTATTTCAAAATAACGTTGAAGAGATCTTTCGGAATACAAAATTTCTTGAATAACAATATTACAGTAAAAAAAATCCTTTACCGAAACCACGTCCCAAACTCGTCCCAAATACGTCCTCTACGTCCCAAAGACGCACTTGCTTTCTTAGAAATATTTTGACAACGCAGATCGAAAGGGAAAAAAAACTGAGAAAAATTACATATTTAACTCATTTTTGGATTTGTTGTCCTTTACAGAATTTCAAATTTCCGCTATCAATATATTTAACAACATAGACAGGCTTTCAAAATTTGATCAAGAAATAAATGTTTGCAAAAAACAGTTCTTTTATGGCGTTAGCTTGTTTGTGTACATATTGTTATTTATATGGCATATATATGAAACATAATCACGGTAGTGCAAACAAAACGGTGGAAAGAGGCCAAAATACAAGACCAGAACCAAATTCAGTATTTGTGATGTGTTTAACTACTCCGGCCTACTGCCTTTGTGCAAGTTTTTTGTCTTAAACGAACTGTCAGATTTATAAAAAATTACGCTTTAAATACGCTTTCAAATTGTATTATTACAAATAAATATTAAAATTTAGGATGCAAACTTAAAAAAATTGTAAAAATGACTCACTAGATGTTTTTTATGTGAAAACAGTTAGTACTAAAATCACGGTTAACATAAAAAAACACTTATTTTGTTAGACAAATGTATAATAAACAATTTTATCACTTAATTTTTTTACCATTTCATACAAAAATATTTAATAAAAAATTAACAAGTCTAACGGCGCGTATACGTTTTTAAAATTAGTATGTTTTATCTATTTCTATGGACAAATTTGAATAGAGATATAAAGTGCGGTTTATTATAGATATTCTCCTTTTGTTTTAAGATGGTCACTAGAACAAAAACGGAGTTCTGTGGGAACACACTCGTTAGCTTGAAAACAAGCTTATTGAACTTGACTGCTATTGATGTATTGTCTTGAAAATAAGCTTAGGGGTCTTAGTGGATAAAGGTTATTTTTATCATTCACCCAATATTAGTAAAACAATTGAATAATAAAAAATAGAAAAGACACAGAAAAGAAAAAAAAAAGAAAAAAAATATTATTTAGCAAAGATTGTGTAATTACAATAACAAAGGAAAATTGTTAAATAAAAAAATAAAATAAAAAAACAACAACATTGTTCAACATCATAAAATACAGTAACAAAAAACGAACTGACTCATCTGCTAAAAATCATCCATTGTTGATTAAAGCTTTGACAATATGATTTTATTCGCAAATAAAGTATTTAACAGAATTATTTATTCGTCGCCAGAATACGAGCCAATCGTTTATTCCGTGCCGTTATTCTCTGCATGTTTAGGTAGCAAATGTCAATGTTAGGAGTTCATTTGTTAAGGGATGGACTAATTAATCGAATTATTTACGATCAGCAAGTGCGTTGTTCATCCCAACCTCGATAATTCGTTTTGGCCGCCGGACTTTTCAAAATTCAAAACGGATGACAAAAAACTTTTAAGGGAAGAGTTGTGGTTAAAGCCTTCGATAAATTGATTTGGCAGCCTAATTGAGACCAAAAACAGGCATTTTACCCACAAGCTTTGTGAACACGAATACGTTTAACTTAGCAGGAATACTTGTCAATATTTTCACCAGAAAAGGCTTAGTTTGGTAGTTGAATATTTTGTTTAATTTACTTTTATGAACAAATTTAAAGTTTAAGTTGTCAAAGGAAACCATAAACGTTTTTTTAATCCACTTTGATTAGTAAGGGAGTTCCACGTCAAGCATCAATATCCGATACGGCTTATATACACGGGGTTCGAAAACTCGCAGTACAAGCGGAAAATTTTAAAGAAACTGTAATTGTAAAAATTGCGGTGAATCTGCATCTCATTCACATTTGGAGTCGATTTTTTGGCATACCTAGTTTAATTCGAGCTGTCGTTTTTGAGTAAATCCAGTCCAAAGTTGGAACATTTTAAGTGAATTTTTTTAAAAATCTGACACTGGGGTATAGTATGTAGTTAAATTGAAAAAAAAAGTTTTAAAATAAACAAAATGCTTAGACCGAAAAAAAATTTAAATGGATGCTACGTGATCAGCTTCCCGATTGTACTACAAGTTTCCAGGCACTGTATCGGAGCGATAAATGAAAATAATGTTTTTCAAAGAAATATTTGCATTTTGTTACCAAAAATAAATATTTAAGTTATCGGTTTCGCATATAAATCTTTTGATTATTTAGAAATTCGGTATTAACTTTATATATAATAAATATTCTGATAGTCACTGGCCAGTGACCTGTGGTCAGTGGTGATTTTTATTTTATAAAATACGTGGCATTTAATTGAGACATTTACAGAGAACAGATCAATAAACCAACATATAAAGCGGCTGCCTGATCATAGTGATCATGGTAACCAATGGAGTGAAGCTATTTGGTTTAAAGTGTAAACATATGGCTTAAATATATTAAAAAATGGAACAATTATGATAGAAAATAGAAAAAGGCACAAATTATATGCTTATTCTTAATTATTAATATAATCCAACAGCAGTTATTACTATTATTAATAGTGAAATTTAAATTACACAAAAAAATGGTAGTTATCTAATCGAACCAAATCTATGAATATTATTCCAATGAGGCTCTCTTAGATTAGTCTTTAAAGAGTAAGTAAAAGCTCTTAAAACCTTGCAAAAAAGGTGACCGAACAACTCAAAATGAAATCAACTCAACACCTCCTTTGAAAAAATTGGTTAAATAGGTTACGTTACGTTAGGGGTCAGAATTTGCGGCTCGCGCGCCGCATGAGGCTCTTTGCATAGGCGTCTGCGGCTCTTCGGCTCTTCAGACATCAATGCAATTTCACCTCTACTCAACCAGCCTTATGAGATGGAGCTGCCGAACGATTATTTTTTGGCATTCCGAACACAAAACTGGTTTTAATTTAATAAGATATCTGTGCGCCAGTCTGTTATAGAAACAATCAAACGAGCAGAAGTGTGATATTATAGTAAGAATGTAGATAACACAAAGCAAATCGTAATTATCGTTCACCAAATTTTTACCACAGTACGATTACAACACCCTTCCCCCCCCCCCCCCGTTATAATTGGCTTTTTTCAATTTTTTTCATAGCTTTAATGACTTTTCAAAGAGGTGTTGAGTTGATATGATTCTGAATTGGCATGGACCCGCGAAAAACATAATAACACGGAACACTCCCAACCGCTTAGGTCGCCAACCAACTTCCATCAAAAATCTACTAATATAACCTGTCCAAGTTTGACTCAGTTGCACTCCAGAATCGTGGGGAAATTTAGTCACTCCTAGACATATCCTGGATATGTCTCTGGAGTTTGAATTTTGCGTGCATCGACAAAAACAAGGACTTTCGTAAAACAAAGGTTTAAGGTACAAACAAAACAAAATTTAAAAAACACAATAACAATTCCGTCAGTATAAAAAGAAATTATGGTTGATTTATAATTAACAGGTGGTACGTGATGTTACACCATCAAACTTAAAAATTATTCTACGTTGGATAGATTGTGAAGCTATCATCTATTTTACTTTAGAGCAGACCAAAGCAACGTGTGGATTTTCCATTATAATTATTTATATACGCTATTAATCTTATTTTATGATGTTATGTAATGTGTATTACGTAATAATTTGTTGTGTGGAGCGTATCAAACCAATAAAACTTTAGTAAACAGTATCCTTAATCTTTGCTCTAATCTTGTTTGTTCAAAAGTGGGTATCCACACATAATAATAATCATAACAGACACAAATAAAGGCTTCATCCACTTAATTTATCGGTTAATTTGTGGTGAGGAATAAGGCTTTCGACTAGCAATCCGAAGGTCGCGGGTTTTAATCACGACGCCGTCGTGCGCAAATAAATTTTATGTGATTAATTTGTGTCATTTCACAATTAATTCATTTAAAATAATATACTTTCGGCATTCCAGATTAGAAAATACTATCGGAAACGCCCTAGTGTAAAACCAAAATTTAAAATTAAAACAATGCTTGAATAGCTTTAGCCGTATTTGGTGACCAGATCTGAATAACCAGGTACTTTAACACCTTCCTTTACCTCATTTTCTTCCGCCCTCTACTATTTTCAGCCTTAAAACCTATCCCAATTGGAGATGCCGCAGCCTCACTGGCTCCAGACGGGAGAAGTTGGGACTTTAGTGCAATGTATTCACATAAAAAAACACTAACTTCTTCGTGAACAGTAAAGGAGCTAGCTATGTTAGCTGTTTCCCCATTTTTCACTCATATTATATATTTAACTTTTTTAATAAATCTGGAAGCGCGTTCAGTTGAACAAAAACATCATTACCTTGCAAACCTACCAGGTTATATCTTAAGGCAGAGAAGATTTTAGTTAAATTTATCCGAAAAGAATACGTTGCTGTATTGTGATATCTTAACACGCCATTATTCAAATCTGGTATCAGAAAAAAACACGCTCCCCGGAATCCCCTTTAATCATATCCAATTTTTCAAAACATGTCTCTATTTTGTGAAGAATGTGAACCCATTTGCTATTCGTAAACAAGGCAGCTGGATTTATAAAAACCAAATTTGTTTGTTTTTGGCTCCGTGGAAAAAGGTTTCTTCTTGAAAACAAGAAAGACAACAACGAGTTGAAATAATAAAACTTACCTTTTTGGTAGACATTTCATTTCTTTTCCCGGGTTTGTTGCTACTCAGGATGAGAGAAAGGAATATGTTGTAATCCAACGGCAAGCCCATAGTAAAGAAAGACAATAAACAAGACAAGTGTTTTAAAGAATATGGGTAAAAGTAGTTTAAAGTACTTGTCTAAACTCACGGTATTAAAATGTTTACCTACTTCAGATGAGGTATAGGTAAGGAATTCAAAGAAAAACGGATGTTTATTTGTCCTAGTTAAATAATAATAATATTTGGATGATTTGTATAGAACTATTTTTCTGAAAAATCACCTCAAGGGCGCTGTACAAATTTACAATGTGTGTATTTCTAATTTTTTTTTACAATAGCTCCATACAGAAGGCCCCGAGAAAAAAAACCCTCAGGCCTGTGTTATCGTGCTGTGTGGAGGGTCTTTTTAGGAAAGAAAGGAGAGGAAGTTCTGGGAAGAAAAAAGTATGAGGGGTGGTTAGGAATCTGTGGTCAGTGTGCCCGGGGATATTTTTTAAATTTTTTTATATGAATTCCACACAAGAGTCCTAACTGCTCCCGACTGGAGCCAGTGAGACTATGGCATCCCCTATTGGGGTTAGTTATGAGGTTGAAGGTAGAGGAGAGGGGAAGGAGATAAGGAAGAGGAATTTGAGGAAGTACTTGGCTATTCAGATCTGGTCACTAAATACGGCTAAAGCCATTTCAAGCCACGTTTCATTTCTGAATGGTGGTCTTACACCAGGGAGATACTGATAGTATCTTCCACTCTGGAAAGTGCCGCAAATATACTATATATTATTTTTTTAAATTGTGAAATAACACAAATTAATCAAATAAAATTTATTTGCCACGCCGGGATTCGATCCCACGTCTTTCGGAAAAGTGATAGATGTATGAATCCATCTCTCCCACTGCGGTGCTAGGTGATAGATCGAGAAAGTCCGGCTGTAGAGGTCTAGATTATGTCTGCTTCCGGCAGTCTCTCCCGATACGGCCGGCCACGCAGTAGGTGCGCAATCGCACTCGCCACCAAGACCTAGACAAAACTCACCCCAAGAACCCGGGCACCCCTGCTAAATCACCTAACGTAGAGAAACAACTTAGGGTGACCTGTGGCAGGGGTGTTGGTTATCCAATAAATGGTTCCCTGGGCGGCGTTACCCATTCCCACTTCCCAAATTTACTGTTTCTAATTACAGACTAGACAAACCATTATAAAACTTGTGGCTAAATGATTGCATCCACCGGTTCCTCAATCACTAATATAAAACTATTTGTACAATGCATTTGACCAACAAGCGCGATGTTGCATTAAAATGTTCATATATTGTTTCATTTATACTCTGAACAGGCGGAAAATATACAGGACCATACTAACCTCGGAGGTTACTTGAGATTAACACTGTTTATTGTTTTATTAGAGAAATTTAGAAACAGTTTGCGAATAGAGGAAATAATTGGGAATGCATGTTACTGTGTTTTAAAAATAATATTGTATATAAAAATTATACTATATCCTACTAATGTTTGCATCAATAAGGTGTATGTTGATATTCAGAAATACTAATTACTGGCATCTTTTACTACATAATTTTCAAGAAAGTAAGAATAATTTTAACAATATAAAGTGTATTAAACTATAATATTTTGCTTATGTTAGAAGTCAACTTGAGTACAATTCTCCCGTCTGGAATCCACATTATAATTTTTTAAAATTTTATTTATTAATATGGGTTTCATTTAATTTTTCATAATATAACATAATATAGCTTACATATTTTATACACTCTCCTAAGAAAGCAGATGCTTGAGTTTAGGAGAGGACAACTTGTTAATAACAAGAATTATTTTTAAAAAAAGGAAAAGATCCTTATCACAAACTAAAGAGTTTAACTTGTGAAGAGATTTAGACTTAACATATTTTAAAAGTTCATAGGAGTAATTAAACAAGAAATGTATATAGGATGTACATAAAACATTAGGAATAACAAACAGTCAAAAATATATCTAGGAGAAAATTAAAATATGGTGGTACTACCAACATAAGATTTAATTTTTTTATTAAATTTGTAGTAATTTTTTTCTGTTCGTATATCAGCGGGTAATTGATTAAATAATTTTATTCTTTTATATACATAGTGATTCTGTGCCGTTGTGGTTCGTACGAATAATATACATGTACATGTATAATATACATGTACAAGCTGTTGAAAGAATACAAAACAAATTCTTACGTTTTCTAAATTTTAAAATGGGTATTCCAGCAATTATATTGAACTACAACCATATTTAAAACGATATGAATATGCTCAAACTGTCAGACAGAAGAATTTTCACTGACTTGGTATTTCTATAAATTATTCTAAATGACTTAAATAGTCCAGTATATAAGCTTCCGAATTCCGCATCGTTATACTAGAAGTCAGGATTTATTTCAGTGCAGAGATTCTGGGACTAACTACCATATGTATTCCTTTTTGCCCAGAATACTAATGGAGGGAAAAAACTATAAAACTACCAAGTCAGTGGACATCTTCAATTTATCTTTAAACAAATTTAAAATATTGTTATTGAGGCAGTTCAGTTATGTACAATAAATATGTATTTTTCTTACTATGCTGTACATGTAAAAGCCCCGACAAATGGCGTTTATTAATAAATAAAATATTTTTTTCCTTGCATTTTGCCTTAATTCTTTGTGTTAAGCCACTAAATAATAAAGTTTGACCAAAATAAGTTAATAATTATAAAATAAATATCTATAATAAAAGCCATTAGAAACGGAAATGAAAAACAAGTTACCTCCTTCCTTAATCAATAATTCCCCCCTGGGTTTTGGTTAACTTAATAAAGACTTAAATTGCTCAAAAGTTTTATTAGCATCAACCTGAACAAGTGGATATTAACACGGAAAAGATATTAATTAATTCATATAACGCGAGATATCAAACACTTTGAAGGATCTACTGCAATAATTTATTATATCTTCCGAAGTAACGGTCCTTTTTGAAATACACAAAGTAAATTGAAGTGTTAAATGCTTACCTTCAAAGATATTGGCTTCTTTAACAGGCGAGTTCATTAATTATTCAATTTTACGGTCAGAGATCGAAATAAATTTGAAATCCATTTCTCCAGATAAGGGCTCAACAAACGACAAGCGGCAAGTTGCCAACTTTAATCCGGCCGGAAAATAATGGATTTACAATTTTGAAATGTTAAAAAATATATTTTTTTAAATACGCACTATCGGCAATATTTTTTGGTTTCACCTGGAAAGTGCAAGAAATCTTCTTAGGTTCTCGGTTTTAAAAAAAACCTAATTTTCTTTAGAAAATGACCATCCGAATTATTTTATATGACATAATTTATTAGATATTTCTCCGTTAAGAGCTATCGATTAAATTTCTGGCAGTCGTGATTCAAATATTCAGCGATTTCCGTTCTGGTTTGAAGCCTCGCGACCATCTTAAGTCCGTCTGCAAAGTGGAAACATACGCCAAAAATTAAAAGCTTTTTAATCAGGTCAGCAAATATCATGTTTAAGTGTTTTTTTTATTTCTGAATTTTATTTGGAAACTGACTTTTCGAATGATCCATTGCAATAAAACTCTTGCAGCGCGATTTCTTTTCCTTACAAAATGACGGTCACAAATGACGCGGGTCTTATAATAAATTTCAAAAAAACTAAATTAATGCATATACAATCTTCACATGCCAAATATAGCTATACTAAAACGCCTATAATAAAATCGCATATATTTGAATGTATACACGATACTTCAAAGTCCTGCAAATGCGGAACCATTGAACTTGTAGAAACGTATGTATATTTGGGAATAACTGTAAACCCGCATATAAAATGGGATTCTCACAAAAGTAACATTTTAAAACGCCTGCGAGCTATTGCAGAGCGAACTTACAAAATTAAATATTTTATGCCCATAATTACGTTAAAAATAACCTATTTGTCACTATCAGAATCTACTATAAGTTACGGAATAACGTCTTGGGGGAACAGTGCAGGACAAGTATAGGTTACATTCAAACGATTCAAAACTCTATGACCAAGCTCTTGGTTAGCAAAAGTATTTATGCACAAAGAAAGTACATAAAATTATTATATGAGTCAGTTAACATATTACCCGTTCGAGAGATGGATATTATGGTTATAGGAAGGATATTATGGTTTATAATTGTATGCAAATTCAATATGTCGGATTCAATGCACAAAGAAAAAGTAATCATATGGCACTAAATTAGGTAAATGAGGGTTAGTTCATTCCAGAAATTATACATTAATACGGGCAACAAACATCCACTTATCTTGTTCCTACTGTATTTAATAAGATGCCATGAACCGATCTAAAAAAATTAAAACGGCCAATAGATCAAGACCTTTTTATCGATAGTGTTTGTTATCGTATGTATAAATATGATTATGAGTAATTTGCCTCTGATAAATCTGTCTGTAATTTAAGCCTTTATATTGCAGATACTTAAAAGTTATTCTTCTGTATCTATTTTGTATTTTGTGGTTTTTGTTATATGAGTGCTTTAGTATTGTATTAGCGATTTTCTTTGTACCTTCCGGAATGTTATAACTCATATCTCACGTCGTTCAGCCTCGCGACATACCCCAACCAGGGACGTATATGTATAATTGTGGAATGGGAATGAGTACGATTGGCTTCATGAAATTGGAGCTATTGTACTGTATTCACTTTTTATAATTTTGCTGGCCGTATAAAAGGAGGGCCTTTCTTTCTTGATAAAAGGTTTTCGAATTCGCTTATAAAATGTTTGGGATGTTATTAGGTATATTATTGATATTCAAGCGGCTGTTTTGAGTTCTGTAGTCCAAAAAAAATTGAGTCGATACAGGTTCCCCTTGAATTTACTTCCTGGCACGCTGAGTCTAATGTGATTTAGATGTGGCCCTTTACAAAAAAAGTTTGTCGAGCCATGCTTTTGATTGTTCGAATTTAATTCATCTTTTCCACTGTTCAAACACGCAAAGAGAAGGACTCAATTTATTTAAGAACTGTAACTTGATAAAAAATGAATTATTGTTATATTTAATAGCTTTCTCTTGTAGAATTGCCGTATCCTGACAAACCTGAAAGTCTAAAACTCTAAATCTAATTGTCCGAAAAAATATTTTGAAAACAATCCGTGTGTTTACTGAACAAACTGACAAATGTTTTGCTATTTTCTTGATAATCTAAAGGTACTTTACTAAACATTATAAAATAAATAAATAAAGTACTAATAGAATTTGGACAGCTGAAAGCTTCTGAAAGGCGTTTCCAAAGGGCATCCGTTCAATTCCCTCGACCGAATGATTTCAAGCTTTTTCTACAATAAAGCCGATTTTGTAATGAAGCATAACCATTTCTGACTAAAAAAAATAACGAATAACAATACTTGTAGTATGTTTTTTGGTCTACTGATATTTGTGATTGTGTGGGAGTTTATAGGTATTTCACTATTCTGTACTTAAACCGGAGTATAGCAATCTTCTCTTCGAATACCCTATACTTTCCTTCCTAATGTATCCAGCGGTATATAATATTAGTAAATGTTTAGCAATTTCTATCTACCATTAAATAAATCCCAGAAAAACTATTAACATTTCGACTAAATCATTTCCTCAGGATAAAATATCCTTTTATGAATTTTTGCGTGGAACGGAAATGAATCAGCGGTTTTTCATACACACACAAAAAATGTTTGATTGAAACCTTTACCAAAATTAATGAACATTTCGACCTTTTTATTGATGCCTCTCAAATAATGTCACGTGTAACTATTTGTCGCTTTACTTTTGCTTCGAAATTCGGAAGGCAGGTTGACTCTC
Source organism: Glyphotaelius pellucidus (assembly GCA_936435175.1). NCBI lineage: Eukaryota > Metazoa > Arthropoda > Insecta > Trichoptera > Limnephilidae > Glyphotaelius > Glyphotaelius pellucidus. Next base: position 35,766,514 of record OW386551.1, on the reverse strand, counting down.
TGTCCTACAAACGGATATTTACTCATACGAGTACGTACTTACAAGTAATATTAATTTATAGTCCAGTGTTTTGTAGACAGTATACCAAAAAACTTCGCCCCTTGGGGAGTTGAATGATAAAGTACCGCTATACATATTTCAAAGAGAACACATTTTAACCTTTTTCAGACTCTTATCTGATATTTATTTCTTGTTTTATTATTCACGCCACGGAGAAAATTTACAAAGCCTGCTGCGGCCTTCGCATTCTTTGAGTCGGGTAGTTACAGGTTCAATTCCCGTCGCAGCGCATGCATTGTTAAAATATGATATCGATACCGCCTCACAGCTTGAAGAATCAACAGCTGTCACAAATTTAAAGGAAAATTTATTTCATCGTTTTTGATATTAATTTGGTAAGATGTGGTATGGAGGAATAGAGCTCGCTTTATTTTGAACATGGGCATACGCAACTGTAAAAAGGCCATACTAAAGCTTAAGCACCTAAGAAGGGTTGGTTTGAGTAGTGAATCGAATCACTCCATTCTTTTTCAGTATCCCTTCGGGTATGCGTTATTATTTTGTAGATCTGTTTCCATGTGTGTGTTTTCAAAGTTCAAATGGGATGGATATCTACGATGTCAGGCGAGTGTAAGAGAGAGAGAGAGAGCGCGCTGGGATATTGGGCTAAATGGAGCATTTGTTTGCATTAAAAACTATATGGAAGGCACTTCTGATCTTCTTCTTTATTCTATGGACACCATTTTTTATAAAGCACGTGTACTTTAAACAAACTAAAGTCTTCCGTCATAGGTCAACCGGAAAATACACAAAACACATTAAAAGCACAATTTCATTACACATTTGAGTAGCTTAAACTATTATTATTCTGTACACAGAGTCAACACTCAAGTACACAATGAGGTGACACATTTGTCTTTTAACCACTTAAATAATTAAATTAATTACTAGATTAGACCGAATCATAAATATTCTATCTAACGCGCAAAGTGAAATATTAACCCTTTTAACATAAAAGGAAGCAAGCTTCCTTCCTTACGGAGCAGTCTACCTGCTCTCGACGAACGAAGCTTTAAGTAATATGCTGCTAAAACTGACCAAATAAATACATTATTAGGTAGACCCTGTTAAATAGATATTTTGATAATTCACCTGGCTTCATTGTGAATTTCTTAGTTATAAAAACAGTTGGTACCTATATTTATTCGTCAATAATTTATCAATATATAATACATTGTGCAACATTGGGGAAGCTCTTAATTTTAATAGGCATCTTCATATTCAACAAACATATTATAACTTCATATCAATGTTTCGTTTAAATGTTTTCTCTGTTTAAAATCATAAATAACAAGTGTGATTCATCTTTAATTAAACGTAATATAGTGCCGACATTGACAAGAAACCCCGAAACCTTTTGGATCGATACTTTTCATATGAACACAAGTTTTTTCAAACTAACGTTAAGAATGACTCGATTATATAATAAATACTACGATCGTTAAGACTAGAATATATTTTTGATTTCAATCACTCTCTTCAGAAGGGACTTAAACTTACATAAGTATACCTAAAGATCTCCTCACATAGAGGCACTTTAAAAATATTGTATCATTCACCTGCCCATGCATTGGCTCCATAATATTATTGAATATATGTTTATGTATGTTTGTGTGTACATGAATGCAATATATGCAAGTACAGTATACACGAGTATGCATAAATGCGTATATAGAAATATATAAGTAAACGTGTATGTATGCATTTACTAATATTTGATTTTAATTTATTATTACTTATTGTAACTTAACTTAAAGAATGTTGGGACGAATGGCGTGCTCACCTATATTTAGAATCATCATTTTCATCACAATGAAAATGTAAATTACTGTAATAATTATGTGGTATATTCTGTTGGCGAGCCAATAATTAAAATAATAAATTAAAATAAAAAGCGTGCAATACAAAAACGTGGTGATTTTGCGTGGAAAAGTTTGTTATTTGAATAAACAAGGGAATTAGTTTCGTTAATCAAAATGAAGTGCATGCAAATGAAACGGAATCTGTCGTGAATAATTAACTGAACATTTTTATTTTTTTTTAATTTAATCGGAAATCTTTTCAGCCAATAAAAATATGCTTTAAGAAAATGACGATAATGTTGGTAGTTCTCAGTCGAAGTATGAAACAGTTAAATTTGGCCGAATTGGATAGGGACGCATTAGCTCAGTTTGTAGAGCTCCGCCCCGGCAAGGCGTTCTGGGTTCGAATCCTAGATGAAACCGTACCTTTTTCTGATTTTTCTGTTTTCAGAATTTGGATTGAGTTATTAGCTAATATTGTCTTCATTTAATGAAATAGAAAAAAATCTCGTACGGTTTACCTTAAGCTTTACTCGTCCCATCCACTGAATCTTAGCTGTGCTTGCTACCCCTAAAATCACACGAGCATAAAAAAGTTCCATACGCGTTCAGAGACCTATATTTATAACAAGTCGACGGATAAATTACAGGGAATCGGAGCGACACTTTCAGATGAAGTCAGAATCAGTGCCTGAGTTGGTTTATTAATAAGAATCCTTTGGGGGTGGATAACAAAGGGTGTTTTAACAAACATACCCTTATTTTATTATGTTCTGGGTTCTATTCCGTCACAAAGACCATTTGCTCCTGAATTATAAATTGACGTTACAACTCGGTGAGGCGAGGCGAGACAATTCTAGAGACTTCGTGTCTACAGCTAAGTTCATTTTAAGATTAATACGAACCTGAATTTCTGGAATGGTTTTACATATTGATTATTTTATAACCACTCAATTTCAAGTGATTACCTTTAATAATCTATTCTATCCCACAAGCACCTGTTTAGGTTTACCTTCTCTATATATCTGTATCGACTTGAACATTTTGTAAAACCTTCATCATATGTAAAATTGTAGAAAAAGTCGGGGACGCCTGTCCTGATCTGAAGATCTGAAGACCTGACATGATCAAGTAAATAAAATAGGCCCAACAGTTGAGCCATGTCAAAAGTCAGTAACTATTATAAAAGAGTACGTAAAAGATAATTCATGTATCAATGTAAATTAAGCGAGAAGTTTGCACGAAGACAGAATTGTTTTGAGGTCTATCCTCTCTGCCCACCCCTGCGGAAAAAACAGCGTTATGGTTATTTAGTTAATAAAAATAATTCAAAATATTTTCAGTAGTGTTCTTCTTGTCGATTTTCTGAAATTTCTGATTTTTTTAAACATGAAAATACAAAATCACATGAACTTAATAATACACTATTAAGCTTTATGTTGAGTGTATCTAATATTGCCACAAAATCAAACCTTTTTGAAATTAGTTAATCAAAAAAAGCAAACAAATTTCTTTACGGTCAAAGCGGTTATCAAGTGAAACCACTTAAGTGAATACACTAATCACATTCAAATAAAACAAAATAAAATTGGTAAATACCTGCATAAATTAATCTCCTCCATTCTCGCATTTCGTATCACCGAGTTGCCGCGTAACAAACATAAACAAACTAAAATCTCATTGTGGAAAGTTGGTAAACAATTAGCTTCCGTATCTTGGGAACCACCAGTTACGTAAAACAAACAATCATTATAACTCAACTCATACTTATTAAAGAGACAATAAATGAATCTCGCTCAATAAAAAAAAGTTCCATTATTTACGAAAAACACTGATTGCTCTCGCATTAAATTGTATTTTCTGAAAATCGGCCACAAAAATTTTCCGATTTTCTGAAAAAGAAAAAAAATTATGTCAAAATAATTTTTTGTAATTTCCGGATCACGCAGGAGTGTTGCATTCAATAATAAACTATCAAGAACTAAAAACTCAACAAATTATACGAATTCAGCATTAAAACTGGGACTTAGCTAACTTCAACATTAGAAGTTGAGCTTTAGAATGCATTTTTGAATGCCGCGACGCAGATTTCTTTACAGAGTAGTAACGAAAAAGTAAAACACCAAACCAACATTTACTGGGAAAGTGAGTCTGCAAAACTTTTTAATCGTTTCACCTGATGTACCTGCATGAAACATGTGAGGTACATCGCTGATCATTTGCGTCGCACTGTAGCGCGTATCCATACTCGTTATATGTTGCATTGAATTTATATACTTAGAACGACTATCTATTAAAGTATTTATTTTTAAATTGGTTTACTTTGCATACATCATCTCATCATCAACTCTAAGGGAGCCTTGGCCATCTCTATGAAAAGCCTTCATTAGCACCGTCCATTCATCAAACATCTAGACTTAGGCCTCTCAACACTCCTTCGTCCTGCAGGTTTATAGAGCATATCTATTTGGAGATCCGCTTTCTTACATTCCTGCTACATTTCCTGCCCAGCGGAACCGTCCTAATGTTTTAAATCTTTTATTGGCAGGTCTTTTGTGTAATTAATGGTTGTACGCAGTCAGTTGCACATTTTTTTCAATGACTTCGAGATTCGATTAAAAATCTTCCTCGGTATTTGAACGTTAATTAACCACAAACGTAACATTGCGGGGGTTAGCAGAATCAATAGTCAGGTTAGCGGTTAAAAGATGCTCTTTTCCGCTTAATTACACTTGCAACAGAAATTTATCTTGTGCTAACAAATCGAAACTTTCCGAAGCCATGGAAAAGTCCCAGTGAAACTTATTCGCGTTTCATGTATTTATACATTTTCCCGATAAGCGGAATTCTCTAACTTGTGTGCTGCAACGGACAGAAAAGTCGATCTACATTGGTAATTTTTCCTTGGGTTCACCGCTTCAAAGTAAAATGCATTTTTCATGACATTTTCAACAATTATTTTTTGCGTTTAAAAAGTTTTTACTGACTAAAAATATGGTTTATATAAATATTTTGTAAGAGACCCTGCAAACTTGTGGAATTATTACTCACTAAAACCATTAACCGGTATTATACGAGTATCACCGGTCATGTAAAAGTAAAATGACATACTTTGCAATAAAAACACCTTGCATGAAGAAGTAAAATTATGCAGGAAAAAAGTTTTTTTACACAAAATTCAACAACTTAAACTACTCGTATTTAATCAGTATGAAAAACACGGTTTTGTAAAGCCACACAATAATTAGTAAGGTTTTTTTTTCAGTCAGTATTACGCAGGAAAAATATTTTCAAGTAACCACTTCAATTTAACTACTATCACCTTTCAAAATGTCTGAAGAAAACTATATACACGAAAATTACAAATGTAAAAACCCATGTGAACTAAATAACCTATTTAAAAATGTTAATTTCTCGATCTTAAACATGAAGATTAGGAGTATAAGGAAAAACTTCGATGAGCTCTGTGTACTTATTAATAACCTAGATTTTTCTCCAAGCATAATTGTTTTAACTGAAACTCAAATGAAACAAGTAATTCCATATGACTTACCAGAATATACAACAATTTCATCTGCCTGTAAGCATACTGGTCATGATGGAGTTACTGTCTTCTGTCATAATACTCTGAAAAATGTTGCCGCTGAAATTATTGAATTTAAAACAGCCAATGCAATAAAAGTAACTTTTTGTCAAAACAACTATAAATATCATATTCTAGCCATATATAGATCCCCTTCATTAAATGATTTTTTATTTGTAAAAGAACTAAAATCTTTTGTTAGTAAACTTGATAGAAACAATTTCACTTTTTCCATTGTGACAGGAGACATTAATATAAATATTAATGATAATAATACAAATGTGAATTGTCAAAATGAGTATCTTGATTGTTTATCTAGCTCTGGACACATGTCATATATTAACTCACCAACAAGAGTAACCTTAAGTCACTTGGCATGTTTAGACCACATATTTGTCAATTCGCACAAGGCGGTTAATATCATCTCTTCAATTCTTGAAACAAATATCACAGATCATTACCCGACCTTTTATGGACATCATTTCAAAAATACTCCTCTAAACCGAAATTCTGAAAATCTAGAAAAAGTAGACATTGATTATGAAACTCTAAACTCTTTACTTCGGTCAGAAAACTGGGAAAATGTGATATCAATAGAAAATCCACATCTCGCACTAGAGAATTTCTATAAAACTCTGAGAGATCATACTCTAAAAAGTGAAAGTAAAATAGTGGTCACTAAAAATAAATATAAAAAAATTAAACCTTGGATAACAGTTGGATTAATTATATCAATTAAACAAAGAGATAAATTATATAGAGAAATGTTTAAATATCAAATAGATTGCCAAAAGAATAATCTCAGAACAATGCCTTATCTGCAAACAAAATATCTAATGTACAGAAACTTACTCAATAGGCTTATTAGAAATTGTAAAAAGAAATACTATTGCGAACAAATTGAAAACGCAAAAAATGATAGTAAGAAAACATGGAATATTATAAATGAAATTGCAAACAAAAATCGTATGTATTCACCTGTTATAAATGAGGTTAAAATAAATAACAAATCAATAACTGACAAATCTACCATTGCCGAAAAATTTAATTACTTTTTTACAAATATAGTAGATGAGGTACTTGAATCATCCAAGATAAATGATAATAATACTTACCTAGAGACATCCTCACATATAACTGTAGCTAACGAATCAATAAACCCTATAGAAAGTTTCTCACCTATCACAATAAATGAAATTGATAAATGTATTGATAGCCTCAAATCATCTAATTCTCAGGGAATTGATGGACTATCTTGTAACACTTTGAAAAAAATAAAACAACATATTTTAACTCCTTTGCAACATATTTTTAATATGTGCCTTAAAGAGGGTCATTTTCCAAAACAGTTTAAAACCTCCACCATCATACCAATTTATAAATCTGGTGAATCACATAAATTAGACAATTATAGACCAATCTCTCTTGTTTCAAATCTATCAAAAATATTAGAAAAATGCATCAAAAATAGAATCATGGAACACTTAGAAAAATATAATATTCTTTCCCACAACCAATACGGTTTTCGTAAAGATCTGAGTACTGAAGATGCAATATATGATTTAACAAAAAATATATACACTTCTATCGATAAAAATAAGAAATGTCTAGCAATATTCTTGGACTTAAGAAAAGCTTTCGACACTGTAAATCATAACTTACTCGTTAAAAAAATAAATCAATTAGGTTTCAAAAAAGACACACTTAAACTACTCACAAACTATCTTAAAGACAGAACACAAAAAACAAAAATTGGGAATATGTATAGTTCAGAAGCTCAGATAAAAAATGGAGTTCCGCAAGGAACTGTACTTGGCCCGATTCTATTTTTGATGTATATAAATGATTTGTGTAATTTTGTAATCCCAGGAAAAATTATTTCTTACGCCGATGACACGGCAATAATAGTTAACGGAAATTCTTGGAACGAAACTTTTTCTAAGGCAAAAGAATGTATTGCACTTGTTTCAACGTGGCTAAAATGTAACAAACTCATTTTAAACTACAGCAAAACATTTTATTTAACTTTTTATAAAAGCAATAAAAATAAACCTCATGATAACCTTAAAATTAGAATCCACAATACAAGTTGCAATCAAGATACATGTACACTGTGCAATGAACTTGTTAAAGTAGAAAGTATCAAATATTTAGGAGTATCTATTGATACACATCTAACTTGGAAAACACAAATTGTTAAAATCATCTCGAAATTAAGATACCTTACATATACTTTTTATAGACTTAAGGAAGTACTTAATCTTGACAAATTGAGAATGATATATTTTTCACTGGTGCAATCTTCAATAATGTACGGCATTATAGGATGGGGTGGTGCGCTTGATGCTTTTATTAAGCCTTTACAAAACACTCAAAAGCGCATTATTAAAGTTATGTACAATAGAACTAAAACATTCTCGACTGAGTTACTTTTCAAAGATACTAAAATATTCAACATCCGTAAATTATTTATATTGCAGACAATGAAATATGTATTTAAAAACAAAAATTGTTTCGAAAAAAATGAAAATAGAATTAGCAAAAGGACTAATATTATCTTTTACACCCCTCAAATCAATACCAAATTAATGCAAACACATAGCAGCTTTATTGGTCCTCGGACATTTAATCTTCTACCAAAACACATTCAAACTACAGATAAAATATCACTCTACATAAAAGAATTAAAATTATGGCTTTATGGTGCAGATGTTAAAACACTTTTGCTATAAATTCTATGTTAACCTTAATACATCACTTTTCATTTTAATTCTAACTCATATAACTTTTTTATAACTTATAACTATTGTTAATTGTACTTACCGATGTATGCATTTTTGTTTATATTACCCACGCACAGGCAGTGCCTTTGTGGGTTCCCATCACCTACTTTTTACTTTACGTAGATTTAATTATACCTAACTTTTGATTTATTTGTTTCTTATATGTGTATTTTGAAATGTTTATAATAATGGGAAAAAATAAAGATTAAAAAAAAAAAAAAAAAAAAATTTCTTAAGAAATTTTCATCGACATTATTTGATATTATAACAGTCGCTATAACAAATACTTCAAAAGTCATGTTACATTAAGTAGATACTAACATATAAAATCACATTCATTAATACTAATTATTAATCATACTTATTTGCTAAGTGTAGGAATAAAATTTGTTTAACTAACCTAGTATGAAGCACTGTACTGGGTGGGTACATGCACATTGGAAATAATGATGCTTGTTCCTAATAAATACTTATCAATATGTACATTTATTCCAACGTTAACCCTTAATAGGGAAAATGATTCTCAACTACGTTATAGGAAACATCCATAGAATAAAGAATTAAATTAGAAAGGCCTTAGGGCGTGTTTCGTGATCGCCTAATCGAGGCTTCAATTTTTAATACAAAACTGTGTTAACGAAATTCAAATAGGATGGTGATCTACCTACGATGTCAGGCGAGTGTAAGTGGGACGCAGCGCTGGTATATTGGGCTAAATAAAGCATTTGTTCCCATTCAAATATGTATGGAAGGCACTTACAGTGTTCTTTATTCTGTAGGAACATCGGTCTTAATATATTTTTTGAAAAATGTAAAAAAACACCTTTACTAAACCTTTTTTTCGGTTCCTTTGTCCATTGGAGCGCTTTTTGCCACAATACAGCACTCTGTAAAATACCTCGGATTGCTTTGCTGCCAATTTTGGCAAATTTTCCCTTATTTGTAAGTAATTAAGTAGAAGTTTACGATTTTATAATATTTTTTTTTATAAATCCTACGAATATGTGATAATCGACAAAAGATTGGTGAATTCATTGGCTGTACAGATCTATAATCAGTTTGTATTTCCTCGTATTAAAATTCAGAGGTATGATTTTTTTTTAATTTGGGCGGAAAATATTCAAAATGATCACCAAAAAATGTCGAGCAATCGGAGAAAAAAGTTTTAAATTGCGCTGTCGCTCCAGTGGCAGTTTGGGATCTTACGCCAAAAACAACAATACAAATTGTATTTAGTAAATATTTGATCATTTTAAAGTTAGGTTAATCATGAAAACAAAACAACAAATAATAATTCCATTAGAAAGAACATCGGTATGTCAGATCGCTAAAAATACAACTAACGAAAAAGAGCAAAGAAATAAGTGAAAGCATCTTATTGATTAAATAATTTACACGTATTTATCATAATTATTAAACTTTTGGTTTTCGAAATAAAACAAAAAAAACGTTACAGGGAATACCGATCTATGATTATTAAAAAACTGACGCTCCCGGAAATGGACTACTACGAGTAGGAGGGGTCTATCTTGAGAAGTACCAAAGTGGGTTGGCGAAAAACCAATCTAGGAGATTTTGGTTGGCGGGGCAAAGGACATCGTTGTAGTAGAACTGTGGTAGCAAAGTCGTAGCGATATTTGAGAACGATTTTCTCTGTTAAGGGTTAAAATGCCGTAGGATTCTTATCTGAATCATCATCTAAAATAATATTTGACGCCGAAATTGATGTTGGATCAAATTTGCATAATTTATCGTTAATTTGATGAGTCTACAACGCATTAGGCTTTTACAATTACAAGGAATGATATGATCAAAGCGATACGAGTAAATGGAAAACCCACGTGCTACTGATATTGGATTAAATGTTTTAGTATTTTATTTAGTATGAATCATCGCGTACTATAAAACATCGAGACAAATATTGACTGCAATATAATGCTAAATACAATCTTAAAGTTCTATAAAAAATTAATAATATTTCTGTAGAAAGAAATCAAATTGACGGTTATAACGAAAAATGTATGATGTGCAAATAGTTAATTCTGCAAAACTGCTTTTTCCTTGTTTAAAGTTTTGTGTTTTATTTTTTTGTTTTCGTCTGCAAGAGACATGACATTGTTTAAACATTAAACATAAATCCTCATTTCTTAATATTTCTATTTTGGTAATGACAAGTCGTGGGGTAATTCTATTATAATAATGTTATAAAACAATCATAAAACTTTTTCACTTAATTTATTTGTGACCGTAAACGGAATCACATTGTTAAAGCCGCCTTCAGACTAGTATAATTGTTTCTTCCTCTATTAGACTTCACACATGCTTAAATTCCGATGAATATTGCCAGTGTCCCTACATTCAGCGCACAACACAGATGAAGTACCTCGGCCTCGTCATTGATATATATCTAAAATGGAATCTTCACACTCAAATAATTGCAAACAAAATAAGAAAAACAATGCACTCCTCCAGAACGATATGAAACTTTCTCGACTTACAACACTTGAAAATTATTTATTTTGCAGTCTGTCAATCTATTATTGAGTATGGTATCATAGCATGGGGAGGTGATACTGCATCTTCACTAGACCCAATCATAAAGGCACATAAAACTATTATAAAATTGATCCTTAAACTACCTCTAATTACAAACTCAAAATTAATTTTTAATATTATGAATGTGTTTGACGTTCGGCAGATATATGCAAAAACCGTCCTCACTCATCTATACACAAATATACATAAATACTATGAAAAAATATTAAATACTCGCTGTACTCGAAACAATAAGTCTTACTACAAATTCCCACAACGCATACTAGCTTCGGTCAACGAAACTTTAGATACCTTAAAACTGTACCAATGTGGTGTGTTATTATTAATACAACCAATCTATTGTATGATATAAGTGTAGGTATGTTCACAAGTATTATAAATTGACTGCCTTAATACAGGCTAGCCTTGTGAGGCAGGTTACGAGAAATCTAAATTTATAATTATAAATTTTCTATTCTTCAAGTACCTACTGTTCATATGCATATTTATTTTCTGTTGTTAACTTTTGTACATACATAACTTATAAACCATTGTAATATGTAGGTACTTTTTTAGTTATAAAGCTTGCAAATTTTCGTTGAATAAAGATATATTATTATTATTTTTATTAATCTACAGCTAATATACATAAAATTTGGAGGAGAGGGGGGGGGGGGGGTAGTCTACAAGAATTTTATACAATTTTTATGAGTTTTTCCATATTTGTTGCCATGTCGTCTTTGACGGATGGATTTCTAGTTATTTGGTTAAGAGAAGACATAATTTCGTCGGGTTTATAGATTACTTTAATCTTGTGGGAAATAGGTAGCGAGGGACCTCCGAACCAAGCTCTTGAATAATCCTTTTTGAGTGTTTGTCAGAAAACGGTAGCATTTCCCTTATCCTATGCCTAATTCTGAGGTTAAACAAATCGATATTACGAAAAGTTATAAATTTTTTAGGCATCACACTTTTTTTAGCCAACAATTTACAGAAACTATATTCTAGTCTAGAAGCATGAATTGTAGTAATTTTTTCAAATGCTATAAAAAAAACATGTTGTTTTTACAAGCCATTATTTAACCAAATATTGATTAAACATTAAAGAATACATTAAAAAAAAATCAAACGAAAAAATTCAAAAAGTTACAGGGTGTTGATGTGGGGGGACTAAAAAAATGGCGCGCCCTGGTTGACACGATTGCAACCCTCCTAGTAATCTAAAAATAAATAAAAAACAAATCAATTCTTAATCTAAATAAATGCGGCTACGGCCTGAACTAAGATAAAGTCAAAAGAATTATTTTTCGCAAAATGGCGGCTGTCTGAAATAAAAAAGACATTTTTTTACCAGTATTTTTGACTTTCCAAATTTTTAAAAAATAGTAAAAATTAAAATTTTATTATAGTTTTAGCTTCCGCCATTTATATAGAGAAGGCTCACACCAAATTTCAAGCAAATTGGTTTGGTAGAACTTGAGATATCGTGTCAACCGTCTCGAAAAAGTGATTTTGAGAAAAATGCGTTTAAAATTTTGTTCTGTTCAGATTTTGGTTAGATTCCGTCTAAACTGCGATATTAAAATGGTTATAACTTCAAAAATACTTCTTTAAATAGAAGATCCTTAGAAAGATCCTTTTAAGGAGATATTTTTGAATATTTAAACTTTGGAAATATAAAGAAAAAAATATGTTTTTTTTTTCTTGACTAGAATACTGCCTTAAGAAGTATTCTACAGTTATTTTGATACCATAATCGATAGATCGCAACCTTTCAATTAAGACACATTATTAAATTAAATTAAATTAAAACACATATTTTCATTGTAGGCAACTAATTGTCGTCTACGAGTTTTGCACCCAAGTTACCTAAGGGCTGTATAATCATTAAGTTGATGGAATAATTTACTTAGTTGAATAATAATAATTAATAACATGTAAATAATTCATCATATTCTGCCCTTAGAAATCTAAGAGAAACTGCGCAGGCTATAAATACGTTATTAAATTAGTAGTTTCTTCAAAGAAACGGTTTTGTTTAGATTTAAAAAAAAAAAATAATAAAATACTTTCAAAATAGTGACTAAAAACAAGTAAAATAAAATAAAAAATATTTAGATAAAATAAAGTACTGGAATATAAAGCTTAAATAGTTATTTCAAGAGTAGGTATGTATAAAAAGAATTTGAATAAAGTTAGGAATGCGCTTAATATAATATATCAATTAGCGATTTACCGGCATGCGTTGTTTGTTTCTCCCTGCGTGTGGTTCCCCATTCGTCCCGTTCCCCTTCCGCCGCCCCTTCCCCTCATGGTTCCCACCTCATCTTCCCCGCCTTCTCTCTCCTTTCTCCCGGTACCCCGTCCCGCCAACCTCCCTCCCGTGTTCCATATATTCAGTCCCAGTACATTCAGTTTTCAAACGCGTGCCACCTATTACAATTTTTTTATTGAAATTTTCCTTTTTCATATATTGCAAATATTCATTTTTGTATATTATAAGAACAATCAAACAAATTTGGTACCTAACATAGGTAACTATTTAAAATGCTTGCAATTCTTACTTCAAGTACTTCAAGAAAATTAATTAATTTAAAGAGTTTATTTAAAAATTGAATTTTGAATCGATGGCTTGCAAAATGTCAATCTCAAATTTTGACAGTTTCTCAAGAGTTTTTGTAATCATTAAAAAACTTTTCAGATGTATTGTCAGGTGGTTGTAATAATCCAGAAAACTACGTGGGGAGGAAAGAAGGTATTTTGAAAGTTTCACACATTTCCTATGCTGAATATAATACACAAACCACTCACTTATATTTTTGTTATTGTTTTTGGGGTGTTATGCCGTGTTTCGCTACCTCCTTCTTTAGCCAACGTTTCGGACAGCGTTACAGTGTCCATCATCAGGGCAGATGATGATGGACACTGTAACGCTGTCCGAAACGTTGGCTAAAGAAGGAGGTAGCGAAACACGGCATAACACCCCAAAAACAATAACAAAAATAATTTTTGGCCGTGAAAACCTAAAAACATACCACTCACTTATATATTTATAAGCAAGCATATTTATATTTTTATGTATAAGATAGGTAGGAACGCGTCCCTAGACAGAACAGAATTGGGTGACGTACTCGTGGCATCATGGTAAGTTAGTTTGTAATAAGTTGTATGTATTTTCTTTCCGAGTAAGCAAAAACTATTATTATTAGCAATTACTATCATTTTACAATTGGAGAGAAGACTTCTAGTGTTTTTTGTTCACCAGAAACGACCCAGGCAAGAGAACATTATAGCATTGTAAAAAGAGCAAACGAGATGCGCAGTGTAAACGAATGAGATCTAGTCCTTTCCACTAACAACTTAGAAATTACTTGCTATCGCTTAGAATTATCCCGATACTTCCAGCAGATGGGAACGGTGTAACGTCCGAACAGAGAGGAAGGGGGGCGGGCGGGACAGATTCTCCTCCGGAATTTGATAGAAATTATTTAATATTAAGAAAAGTAGTAATGCGATTTTAATTTTTTTAATGCAGATCGATAACCAAATAGTTTTGCTAAGATTACCCAAATTATTGAGTATGTGGTTTAAAAAAACAACTTAGATACAGCTAAAACTCTCGTTAGTGTGAGTGCGTTTCCCCGGTCCGGTATCGAAGTGTTAAAGTAAAAAAATTGGAAAAAAAAGTCAACTTTGAATCAAGGTAGCATATATAATTTACAAAAAAAATATGTTTTTAATGTCATTTTAATAAAGCACGTAACTTGAAGAATATTTTTAGTGAATTTTTAAAAACTCAATGATTAGTACACAAACATCCTGATTCTGCAAACCTTTATGCTTAGTTCACACTGAGCTATATATCTGCGAGCAGATATCTGTTGATTCGCGAGCGCTTATCTTTTGTCCTTTCACACGAGGCTATCAAATATTTCTTCCTATGGTAGGAGAGGGGGTCAGTCGAATTAGGGAGCGGCAACGGAACGCATATTTTTTGACATCTGTCATCCACGGGTCTAGGCAGCTTCGTAATTACAATGACCCCCTCTCCTGTTTTAGTCAGAGAAGGGGAGAGTTATCTTCTGGAATATCGCGTCTGGAGCGGTTACGTCTGAGATGTGTATTGTCTATGATTGATCTGCGCTTAAAAACGCTTAGGTGTGAACGGTCTGAAGGGATTGTATGGAGAGAGTTATTTGGCGTGCTATGATCTTTTATATTTGATAGCTGAGTGTGAACCAGCTCTTAAACTCCCGTTGATGCAGCAGCATAAATGCGCGCCCATATATCTCTGTTCTGTGACTAATTACAGTGTAAGCAAGCTTCGGTCGTTATTTTCAATGAAATTTTTTGTGTCAGTGATTAATTGAGAATTCATCAATAAAAATAAAAATGATTTGGGGAACATGCCGATTAGGGGCCAACGTCGCCATACGTACGCAATATGGATATGAATAAATAATTTAATGTTTATAGTTTTAGGTTTTAATGAAAAAAACTCAGAACCTCCTGGAAAAATTAGAAAGTCATTAAAAGTGATGAAAAAAATATATTACAAAAAAATGATAATAGGTTACGTTAGGTTAGGTTATGGGCAATTTTTCAATAAAAAAAAATTAATAGGTTTTAATGACTTTTCAAAGCGATGTTGATTTGATATGATTCTGGTTTGGCGTGGAACCGATTCAATCCGACCCAGGCTATCATACCGCATTCGATTAAGGATTGATATAGTGAATTGCAAATTGTTTTGGGTTGATTCTATTGAAGAAAGTTGCGAGTTTGCGTAAAGAAGTATTAGGATTTTCTAAGTATATTTGGTATAGTTATAATTTAATATGTCCTTTCCACGTCAAAAATAATACATGATTTTAGTATAATTTTATGATTTGACGGCCGGCGTGGTCCAGCGGTAAGGCTCTTGACTAGCTTTCCGAAGGTCACGGGATCGAATCCCGGCGTGGCAAATAAATTTTATTTGATTATTTGTGTTATTTCACAATTTATTCATTTAAAATAATATATAGTATATTTGCGGCACGTTCTAGAGTGGAAGATACTCTAAGTATCGCCCTGGTGTAAGACCACCATTCAGAATTGAAAAGTTGCTTGAAATGGCTTTGGCCGTGTTTGGTGACCAGATCTGAATAGCCAGGTACTTCCCACCTTCCTCTTCCCCATCTCCTTCCCCACCCCACTACCTTCAGCCTCACAACATACCCCAATTGGGGATGTCAAAGTCTCACTGGCTCCAGACGGAAGCAGTTCGGGGTTGTGCAGTATTCATATAAAAAAAAATAATAATGATTTTTGTCACCCGTTCTAAGCAAGGGCGAGCACATTTATTAGCATTTCTCAGATTTAATCCGTTAGTCTCTTATAGTTACTTTACATTCGAAATACTTATAATTATCTCCCCCGGAACATCTACCCATCTGGTATCATTTCTCTCTCGCCTTCAACAATGTAACGGTTTACCCTCTTCGTATGTCAGATTCATTTAATACAATGGACACTTCTAAGGTTCTAGAATTTAATATTTAGATTTGCTAAATATTCCTAAACATATTTGTATCATAACGTGTAAGTTTGGGGCATGTTAATAACCCCAAAACATGTTTCACGCTTAAAATTATTTGATTAATGAATTTACTCGCGAATAAAAAATATTTCAAAAATGGTCATCAGCACAGGTCTAAATGTATAAAAATGACACAAACCTTTTTAATGCGACTGTCTTCTGCAAACTCGGCTGGCCTACAGGCGTTAAAATACCTCACAATTATGATTTAATATTTCTTGACAGAAACAAGTTAGGATACCAAGTCGGCCCGACAACAGAAAAATTCACAATGATTTTGCAGATTTGTGTTTCTAGTGTCACAATAATATCATTTGAAAAATTCAAATTATTTTTCAAAACACACTTCAACGGGCACAATATATATTAATAATAATCAATTGGATGATTTGTAGAGCGCCATCTTTGTGAGAAATCATCTCAAGAGCGCTAATGTCATCGACAATACACAGAGACCACCAAACAACCATTTTGATGAAACGAATATTTAAAAATCATTTCGAAAAAAACAAAATTACACATTATGACGCCTAACCAATATTTTAATATTTTTTAAAGAAATACCTAATATTTTTATATTATCAACCTCATAAATCTAACAGATCCCACACACTAATTTCCGGCTGGAAGAATTATTATTTGAACCCTAAACGTAGGTTGTTGTAAATAACCAATTTAATTAAAATAACGAATTTAAATTTGCGAATATAAACATTACTTCCCTTCATAGAAATATGATAATACTTGGTTGACGCATGAACCATAAAATTAAAACATAGCGTAAAAATATTTCCTCGAAACAAAACAAAAAAAAACTTTTTTAAGTACCTAACTAACCACCAAGCCGTTTCCTATAAGGCCCTGGAGACGGGATAGACCGCCAAACAATTCTAGCTCAACACACTTCTTACTTCATTCATATATCACCTCACACACACCATTCCGTTATTCTGATTTTCGACATTACCGACACAAATATTTGATTCAATTGATTGTGCCATATCTGTATTATTTTTTTTCAGTAAGCAAATATTATTTCCATTTATATCCATTTTAAATGTTTTTTGCGTAACCCGGTTCTAAGAAACATTATTCCCTCCATTCTTTCAATATTAAGTGGACTTATCTTTAATACAAGTTTTCCCTATCTGTCTTTAATCTTGTATACCTACTTTTTAGTCCCCAAACTCCCCTTAGTACTGGTCAACCTTTAGCATTTTAGGTAAATCAGGACCCTCCCTTAGCTAATATAGCCCCAAAGGCTTACAACTAGTTGAACCATGAATTCCTGACAACTGAAAGCGCCTAAGTAACATCTTCTGAATCAATTTCACGTCATATAATAAGTTGATTTATTGCAAGGTATTTTCCAGCAATCTTATTTATGGCCACGAATAGAAATTTATTTGATTTTGCCATTTTAATCCAGGAACCTGATTTATTATTATCTACTATTACGATTGTGATGTGAAATCGAATGTAAAACGTGAATATGAAACAATAACTAGAAATAACATATTAAGGCTAAATGCAAATACTATAACGGGATAATAATAATAAGGGAATTCCTAGAGACAACAAAAGGTTTTGAAATTGATTGTTTTTACATTATTACTAGGAATCTCCTTTATATTAATATTTAGCCTTTTAAGCACATTATTTTGTAAATGAAAATTACTACCCACCGCCAACACACGTAGCAGATTTAAAAAATAGCTTTAAAAATACATCTGTAAATGTGTAACGATAACAATTGGAAATATCAAGTAATAAAAATAACTTCGTTCTGGAGCTTTCTGACCGAAATAAACTTTCGAGTCTAATTAGACCACAACTTTTGGTTCCTGTTGTAAACATTATTTCCCTACATAATTGTGGGGATATTACTTATAATATGCGTGATCCTTGGAGACTAAAGCTCTCACGGAAACCTTCGCCGCCAGGAGATAAAATTAAGCATTTGCTCTCCAGTTCTGACTGCGCAGTAACAGGGCGACCGAAGGGAAGTTGATGAATGACTAAACGATTGAAATTACGAAAACGTGTTATGGTAAATATACATTTAGTTCACAAGCCAAGGCGTCGTTCATAAAGCGAAACGTTACATACTGAACATTGAATAGGGGTGGTGTTAACGAGGATTGGATCAAGCGCTGACGTAAGTGCGTTGCAGTCGATTATGATAAATGAACTTGAATTTTCGATTTTACGAATACAGTCCTAAAACTTATTGATCAAGGTATTATACACGACACGAGAGGGGAGTTTATCCATTCCTTGATCCAGGGTTCCCATTTGCCGTTATCAAGTTAATACTAGTGTGCATAATAGTAGACATTTCCTAATTCTATGACATCATTTTGTTCTGCTCCTACCGCTGCGCCGGTTGGACAACTTTGTATACACCTGACATTTTAACTAAGACAATCTTGGAGATTCTTAAACCACGACAATCGGTTTTTGCTTACCTTCTTTTGTAATCCCTGCATCATAAAAGTTAGAGACTTCTCATTTACTAAAGTATTGCATTCTGCAGTTAGCATTTTTGAAATATGATTGACTGACATACACGTCGTGATCTTTACATTGGCTACTCGGTATGTTTAGTGTAATCTGAACAACGACACTAATGGTGACCGGACAACTCGGAATGAAACCAATTCAGAATCATCTCAGATAAGTCATTTAGAGTGATAAAAAAAATTATACATAAAATTGGTTAAATAGGTTACGTTAGATTAGGGTTATCGGCTAATTAAAAATGATTTTTTTCATAGCTTTTAATGAATTTTCAAAGAGGTGTTGAGTTGACTTTATTCTCAGTTGGCATGAAACCGAGACTAATATACCCAGAATTCAATGAATACGCAAATTTACAAGAAGTATTGAAAAAATATTGCCATATCTTTGACCATTGTGATTATGGATAATAAAGGGCCTAATAAATTAAATCAATTATTTTGGCTTCAGATCTTTCTGTTCATACGTTAAAAATTTATTGTATCATTTCAACTCTGATTTTGATTTCTTTTACGCAGTCCCGCTGATTATTTAAATAGAATTCATAGAATCGGACCTTTCAACTTTTCGAATTTTCATTTCGTGCTTAAGGTCAAGGTAGATATTTTTGCGGAGATCGCCTATTTATAAATCACGGTTTTTGTACAATAAAGTGATTGTTCTTATAAAAATATAGAAACTTTAACATTTTGAAACGTGAATCGGTTGACGAACGTTTTACTAGCTAGGAACATAAGAATCAATTTTTTAGTTCTAAAAATAAAAGATTTTTTTAAAAATCCTTCAAAATCTATCTTTAAAAATATTCAAGTTATTAATAAAGTAATTCCATTATCAAGGAACAATGCAAAAAAGGAGCCTGGGTCATTCAGCCCCAAACTTATTTCATATTGACGAATATTAACCCTTCCAATCTTCCTGAAACTTTCATTGCGAAGGCTTTCCGATTAAGTCTATTCAATGAAAGCTTAAAAATATGCTGGTACTGTTAATTCCCACCGGACTTTATGTTTTGCTAAGTGATTTAGCGAGGACTTTCACGAACGATTTAACTTTTGGAATAAGTTAATAAATAATTAATGAAAAATTCCAGCCATTATTGCTATTAATATTTCAATACACTTACACCTGTTTCATATTTCATATTTTTCTATGAAGTATGTACATAATAATGGCAAAAACTGATAAAACGAATGGATGTGATTTTTTAAGTACCTACCTTTACGAAAAAGATTAGTAAGTTCCCGATGGTGAGAATTGCTGGAGGTTAGTTACTACCCGGCTGTGCTCGAGTTTCTAAACTATTTTTTCCAAATCTTTATCACTTTGATGAATAGTAAAAAAAACCTACAAATTTTGTGACTCTAAAGAGAGTTTTTGCAGCTTTTGAAATTTTTTTGCTTTTTAATTTTGATTTATATTGCTTGCTAATGTGGTCTAACGTTTTTTGGAATTCAGATTTTGAATAATATCGCAGGTGATTTTGAGTGAAGAGTCATTGTCCTTAACAAATTGTAATGGGGTGAGATAGAACATTTTGGTTTCGATGTATTTGTTAACTTATGACAAACAAGGATAATAAACACCGAGGCAAGTTAGCGTGGACCCTGGTTGATAGTTTGATGGTGCCACCATGTTTTTCTTTCAACGTTCAAAACATACAAACAACTCTAATTTACTAGACACTTAGAACCAAAAGTTCTTAGTGTTATTCCACGAGCCTCTTAGTAGGTAATAATAATTGGATAATTATTTTTATAGCGCCGTTTTTGTAAAAATTACTAGGCTTCCTAGGCTCCGTCTAATTATGTGTAAACGGAAAACAATCGTAAATGGCAGGTCACTTCGGATAAACACAATTTTATATGAAAGTTTGAATTGCTGAAGATTGAAATTTACTCGCAGAAGACACAGCATTAAAATCATTGTTAGGCCCAGCTATTTCGCAGAAATTCAAAGGTGATTTTGTCATCACATGTGAATTTCTGCGAAACAACCAGCCCCGCAGGTGTTATTTTATCCTCCTTTACTCTTATCCTCTTTTACTTTGATATTGGATTTATTAGAAGATGAATTACAAAATTAACGGCAATATTTATTTTACCTAGTTATTTAAGGTAGGTACATCTGTCATATGCTGTATCAGCTTTATTTTAGCTGTATGCTGTACAGCTGCTGTCTTCTAAATAAAGTGACATTCTAGGTTAGAAATCTGTTTTACCATAGGATGATCAGTTCATAAAAATGACACTAGGGGGGGTTTAGCTAAGTGCTGAACCAGCTTATCATAAATTTTATTTCCCAGAGGGCAATAGTAGTTATATATTGATTTCAACAGTTGACTTAAAACAAATTATACAGAATCACCCTACAGTCCCTACGCCCTTCCATTGATATGCTTGGTGTAACTATAAGTGACCAGCTCAGGTATGTGGGCTCCATCGAAGCCAGAGTAAAGTTAGCTTCTCAAAAACTGGGCGTACTGTAGAGGGCCCGCAGATACTTTAATAGTACACAACTGCTAACCCTGTACAAATCGCAAGTGCGCCCCACGGTAGAATTTGGCAGCCACCTCTGGTCTGGAGCTCCAAAATACTTGAAAAATACCCTCGACTATGTACAGAAACGGGCGGCACGTTTGATAGATTCTTCCATCTTAACGAACGGATTGCAATCTTTAGAGCACAGGCGTCGGGTGGGAATGCTATCCATGTTCTACCGGTATTTTAATAGAAGATGCTCTGAGGAATTAGCGTCATTGATCCCTTCGGCACCGATGCATAGTCGGGAGACACGACAAACGCGCGCCCAACATGTGTACACGGTTGACATTTGTCACATGAGAACGGGTCGTTTTTTCGACTCGTTCTTGAGTTCAACAGCTCGGCTATGGAACGATTTGCCGGCATCTGTGTTTCCTCCCTCCTACAACATGGGTCTCTTCAAGACCAATGTTCATTCCTTCCTCTCCTCAAAAAAACCCTCCACACAACATCTCAGATGACATAGGCCCTGAGGGAAATAATTTTCCTCAGGGCCTCCTGTGTGGAGTTAATGTAAAAAAAAAAAGTCATCCAGATGGAATAAGTATAGAAAAAACCTACAACATTTCCACTACTGACAACGGTTTTTTCTCTAATTCAATAATAATAGGTTTAACATTTGTGATTTAACTTTCAACATAGTATATTTATCAAACTGATAATTTAACGGGTAGAAATAAAAAAAAATACAAAAGCATTATTATTTTAATGTGCGTTTCCCCGGTGATAGTGGCGGCTTCACCCGATAAATTAACGTTGGGAATTACCGCTAATGTTTTTCAACGGAAAATATTTACTGGTAGATAGTGTAAATAGAGTATTTAGATTTCGTGTTATCTACAAATCTGTTTTTCCAGATTATTCACTATCTAAAGTACATTAGTGCCATATTGATGCATTAACAGTAATATTTTATGATACTGAGATATTGGGGATTAACCGAATTAACAGAAAAAAGGATAAAATGGTATTCACGTAAAAGTTTTAAATATTTAGCCTTTTTAAATATCAGAAAGCTAAAATCGGGTGTTTTCGATAGAGTATTCAGCAAAAGATGCCACGTCTTAAAATAACATTCGACGCTACAATGAACAAACTTTAGGACGAACTTTTTATTGAACACGATTCGAGATTTTCACGGTCAAAATTATTATCGTGATTTATTTTTGGAGGTAATACCCCAAATACAAATAACGATAGAACATTTTCTGTTTTTGATAGAACATCCAGCCAATGTACCACATTGATATTACAAAAAATAATCTTACTTACAGACGAACTTTTTTTTTAATATCTATTATTATCAACATGCTTACATTATTGACAACGTATATTGAAATGCGAGACCCGTCAATAGTTTTTAAGCATCTTCCCCAATTGCTTTGTGGGCGTCTAGAGTGTGAGAATACACTGCAAATCTTCGGATAATTTTTTCGCTTATAATGTAATTATACTATAATCAATCAAAATATATATCATTCCGCAAAATGTACATCATCGTCAATGGAATTTTTAATTTTCGAGGCTGATATGGGTACCGCCGCCCGCGAACAATTCATTAAATAACCAATACCTCTGCCATAGGTCGCCTTACGGCGGATAATTGATTGAAAAAGACCTATTGTACCTCTCCATCAGGACTCTCGATCCATAAGCTTGCACCGCTGTCGGAGGGAAAAATTCGAATGTCTATCACCCCTTGATACACTGACCACCAGATTCTCAGAGTTTACTCTCGTTCCTTTCCTTTAAAAAAACCCTCCACACAGAACCCCCACAGATGTAACAGGCCCTGAGGGAAATAATTTTCCTCGGAGTCTCTTGCGTGGAGCTAACTTAAAAAATGTATCGACTGCCAATTGCTTCAATTTTAAAGTGGTTTGCTACGTTTGGTGATTTAGCAGGGGTGCCCGGGTTTACAGGGTGAGGTTTGCCTAGGTCTTGGAGGCGGATGACCAGGACACACTGAACCCCAGATTCCTAACCACCCCTTAAACCCTTTTCCTTTCCAGAACTCTCCTCTCCTCCTTTTCCGAAAAAAAACCTCCACACAGCATCCCCAAAGATGATATAGGCCCTGTGTAGAGCTCATGTAGAAAAAAAAACGATCAACTAGTCATTGTCTTTATGTAAGGGTCATTTCATGAAGATTCCCTAAAGACTCCTAAATTCTCCAGTCTCTCAAAATAAATACAACTATACTTTTGCCACTAATCTTTTAATGTAAATTCATGCAAAGTCCAGTGTTTTAAATATAATGCCCTCCGCGTGCAAGACCGTATCTTCTGCAACTATCTTAACGTATCTATTAACTTTCTAATTTCTCGGAAGTGACCTGCCAGGTAAGTATGTTTCTGTATCTGTTTGTAAATAGTTAAATTAGATAGAACCTAGGAATTAATAATAAGCTGTACAGCGCCCTTGAGGTGATTTTTCACAAAAACGGCGCTCTACAAATTATCCAATTATTATTATTATTATTATTATTATTGTCAATCGCATAAATGACAACAATTGACTATTTACAATCATTATTGATATTGATATATCTGGTCTCTTTAAATGTCGGTAAGACATTTAAAGAGACCAGATGGGTTTAAGTCCTAGTCACGAGCTTTAATTTTTCTTATTAATTTTCATTGAGAGTTGGTAAAATAAAATTAATTACTTAAAAATAATGAAATATTACCATGACGTGTGAAAGATTCAATCAATTAAGTAATAATAAATAGTTTCTTCATTAATTAACTTATTATTAATTAGCTTATTATCCTGACGAAGAAAACATAGTTTTCGAAAAATGTTGATATTGTTAATTAAATAATAGTGTACACAAAGTTATCTGTTTTCATTAAATTATAATTTGAATTCAATACCTTATTTTACCACTTATATGAACTAGGTCAGTCTTGTACCTTACGTTTTTTTTTTAAGTAAGACCGACGTATCCAGTTTATGAATTACCTGACAATGTTTGAATCCCCTACTCTTAAAAATCGGTAACTGTTGCTTGTAAAGCAATATTGGAGGCCTCAAGTAGTAAGTAGAGAATGAACCCGGAACGCACCAACACAACACCACTCGATGATGAATGAAAATACGAAAAAAATTTAAAGGTGACACGTGGTAAGTTCTCAACACTCGACACCCAACACCCTACTCTTCTCAACTACATCATATTTATTGTTCGTTTGAATTGCCACTTCACACAGCGACCAATATAAATAAAATGCCCCTAATAAAAAGATCATTGAACGACTGATAGAAAAATATAATAAACAAATTGAAGACTGAATTTTACTTTATCCTTTGGTTGTAGTTTGTTTTTTTTTTATTATTTTGTTACATTTAAACAAAACTCAACAGTTTTATTCAAGGAGTAAATTAACCACTCAGGTCTTTCGTGGTCGGACACATTATTTGTCTTAAACGAAATGTCAAAATTGTAAAAATTTTGTTATATTTCCACTTCGCAATTAAAGCTCAATAAAACAAACATTTCTTAACGCAGCCGAATACTAAAGACTGTTTTTGAAAGGTTATGAAGTAAGCTTTCAAATTGTATTATTAGAAATTAATATAAATATTTGTAAATATTACAATTTGGAATGCAAACATAAAAAAGTTGTAAAGTTGTAAAAATGACTCACCTGTGATGTTTTTATATGAAAACTATACTAAAATCACAGATGACGTAAAAAAAAACACTTATTTTATCATAAACATGATAGTTAATATTTCTGTCACCTCACTTTTCTATCATTTCATACAAAAATATTTTATTAAAAATTAATTAATTCCAACAAAATTTTCACGCATTTTGAAATTCGTTGAACATGTGAAATATTTTAATAACTTATTTTTCATTGTTATATTACGCTAATATTACAAATGCAAAAATGAGTGTGTTTGTTTGTTACGCTTTCACGCCTGAACCACTGAATCGATTTTCAAAATTCTTTCATTAATAGAAAGCTACGTTATCAGAGAGTAAAATAGGCTATATATGCGTTAGCTATGGCGTTATGAAATTTGTATAAATGAAAATGTGTGTATTTCCCATATTTTAGTGGCAGCGGGAAGGTTGGGTTCGCGGAGAGGGAAGAGACGAGGGAGGGGGGAGGCGGGGGAGGTGGGAGGGACGGGAAAAGCAAGGGAAAGGAAATGAAGGGAGAATAAATTTATTTTTTGAATGTCATTGCAACGCATTCCGGGTACTATAGTAAATAATATTTGTACTTTTTATCCCAAATAGCTTGAGCGGATTTTTAACTGCTAGTATTGTTAATTATATCATCAGAACTTCGGCTAGTCCCTGCGGGCGGTTTTTATTCGGCTTTGCCCAGTTTGAGTGTTTGTGATCATTTTATAAATCCGATTGGAACCGGTTCCAAAAATAGCCAGTTGACAGCTAGTCACCGGGACAAAGCAACCGCGACAGGCAATGAAGTCATATATAATATATAGACGCGTGGTAGAAATCACAACGTGGTATTGTAATTATACCATACCATCCACCACTCCATACCTGGAGAGGTCAACGAAACTACGAATCCAATAGTACTTACGCCTGCCAGCCGATGCGATGCTCCTCACGTAGCCGTTTACGTAAGTGGCGCCATATTTTTGCTTTAATTCGATTCTATTACAAAAGTTGATTTGTGACAATCTCCACATACGAAACGGTTTTGCGTAAGGCGCGGCGTCAGAGTTGTATTCGTAGTCGGATTATTATATTTCAACCGTACAGACGCAAGGCTATTAATAACGTTGGATGATATAATTTCTGCATGTGCCTACTGCTCTTAATAGATACCTACTAAAACAATTTTTAAATGAAACTTTCGAATAATCGCCAATGTATCGAATTCTCGTAAGTTTTGAATTTTTTACATCATTCGATTTATCCGACACGTACACCAAAAAAGATTTATCCGACACGTACACCAAAAAAGATTTGTAAAACAACTGGAGCGTTTTAGGCTACATTTTAGTCAATTTCCAAACATTCGAGCGCTCGTTCGAGAATGGGACTAATTTGAAGAGATGTTTTAAAACATTTGTGTGAACAATTTGAAGAGATTCGACCGGGCAGTGGTTGAGTGGGCATCGCGTTTGGGTCCCATCCGGCGTCGCGTGTTCGATTCCTCGGCTGGCTAAGTCCTCCATCACAACACAAGCAACATTTTAGGATTTCTGTGGTGGTAGTTGGAGATTTTCAAACATTGTTGGGTTATTCGTAACCCGGGAATGTTTCTCTTTCTTTAAAAAAAAAATATATATATATATATTTTAAAACATTTATATGGCCAATATTAAGAGATATTTTAAAACATCCACGTATGTGGCCAATTTGAAGAGATATTTTAAAATATTTATGCGGCCAATTTGAAGAGATATTTCAAAACATTTATTGGCATTATTTCAAAAACTCCCGCGCGTTGTATACTTCCATTAATCATAAAAATAACTAAGTATAATCACTTTTCAACAAGAGATGTTTCGCATCTCTTCTGAATTACTTGTTATTGACATATTTTGCGAACCGAAATCATTGAAATATTTTTCTTACAAATTATCGACCATATTAAAAAACGCAAGTTAGAATTTTATTTTATATTTGTGATTATCAACTTGGCTGTAGGCAACATATATTATTCATAATATTAAAATTCTCCAAATAGGTACTACGTACGCCACTTTTTAAAGTAAATAATTCGCCGAATTCACGCGGTTATAAATTTAAAGATTTTTTTATAATTTTTTTGTGAATCCTACAAAATGGGATAAACGGTTAAATATAGGTGCGTGCAATGGCTGTCTAAATACCATAAGCATATATGTCTACATTTTAACATTTGCAGGTAGGACTTTTTTAATGAGGCCAGGAAATTTCCAAATCAGACTCTCAGAAATCTTGGATGCTGGACACTGAATTATTAACGCGAACACTTGACAGGATAACTTTATTTGAGGGCATATATCTTCATCAAACTAGTGTTAAATAATTATCTTCTATCTGAAGTTCAACAACAACATTCAATCTCAATTATCTCACGTAGGTAATTGCCTTGGAAGTCCAAAGTTAATAATTAATATTAAATGGTCAGATCTAAGTCTGGAGCAGTACTAAGTCACGTGATTATTGTTAATTCAGGAAACAATTTGAATTTTAAATTGTTCAAGAACCGAAACATCCCTCGGGAAGAAGCGGAATAGGATGGCGGATATTCTATCGAGACGGAACGAGACAATAATTATAGATAAGGACAGTA
This sequence comes from Glyphotaelius pellucidus, assembly GCA_936435175.1. Lineage (NCBI taxonomy): Eukaryota > Metazoa > Arthropoda > Insecta > Trichoptera > Limnephilidae > Glyphotaelius > Glyphotaelius pellucidus. The sequence continues at coordinate 35,738,832 of OW386551.1, read as the reverse complement.
TCATACAGAAGGAACTCGAACAGTTCAGCTTTATTGCTTGCTGGAAATAAGAAAAAAAATGGTTAGAGTTAACAAATAACTGGTCATTAGACAAATCTCATTGAATCTAATTATCATCCTTGTGATGATGTCCCAAAATCATAAGGAATGGAATGGATTCTCGAGTTTAAAATTATTTTACGAGTTTTCTATGGGAAAGGAATTAATTATTCCAAAATCAAAGTTGAAATATTTCTTGATTTTGTTTTTTATCGAAGAAAGTTGATTCGAGGTTTGTAAAGTTAGGTAAAGTAAAGGCAAAGTCAATAAATCATTTATTCATAGTACTTGTATGAATTTAATCTTGATAGTCTTTTCATGCGCTAAAATCGAATATAACTATAATTACTTTACTTAAAATGAAAAATCTTAGTAAAAAACACACAATTATACTTTTTTTTATTTTTTTTACTGTCCATACCTCACAAGAGTCTCAGCTGCTCCCGTCTGGAGCCAGTGAGACTATGGCATCCCCTATTGGGGTATGGCGTGAGGCTAAAGGTAGTGGGGAGGGGAAGGAGATTGGGAAGAGGAAGGATGAGAAGTACCTGGCTATTCAGATCTGGTCACCATACACAGATAAAGCCATTTCAAGCATGTTTCATTTCTGAATGGTGGTCTTACACCAGGGCAATACTGAGAATATCTTCCACTACGGAACGTGCCATAAATATACTACATATTATTTGAAACGAATTAATTGTGAAATAAAGCATATTAATTAAATAGAATTTATTTACGCACGCCGATTTTCAATCTTCGGATTGCGAGTCGAAAGGCTTACCCCTCGACCACGGAGGTTGTTAAAATATATCTTATTAAAAGTGGAGTTGAAGACAGTTGAATTTGTTTTAGTAAGAGGTAATAATATCTACTAGAATATTTCTGAGAGATTTTCTTTTTAGAACAGGTTTCATTACAATTATTGTAGGTTAGGTTTATATTATGATTTCACTCATAATTTTATACAAATAAATTTAAATGAGGTGTGGGCTTCAGAAAAATATTTATTTAAATGTTTGTATTTTCCTAACTAACTATCACGCCGTTTCTCCGCAGGGGTAGGCAGAGAGGACGGACCGCCAAACAACTCGGTCTTGGCACACACTCCTTGCCCCGTTCACATTCACACATCGTCTCACACATGCTCTTCTATTATTCTTACTCTCGACATGGCCCTACTCAAGTATCTGATTCGCTTGGTCATGCCATGTCTTTCTCGGGCGTCCCCGACTTCTTCTACCATTCACATTTGCGTCATATATCCTCCTTACTCCTTTCGTCGTTCATTCGCTCTACATGCCCAAACCATCGGAGCGTTCCTTTCTTAAGCTTATCTGTATTTTTCTATTATGTCAATAATTTACCAGTCGTCTCTACAGAACAGTAATAATTATTAATAGAACAAAACACATTACAGTGGTTCAATAAAATAACTTCAACCTGTCAAATAAAAGGAAAGTTGAAGAGTTTAGTCTACAACCGAAGGGTTCTGCCATTCTACCGTCCACGTGGAACTCTTTCACACTCAAGAACCTACTCAATGAATGTATGTTTGACATGAACATCTGATATGATTCTCTGCTCACGATTCCTTCAACTAGAAGTAAAATCACTTATCCGTTTACAGAAGTTACAATTTCAAATCTATAAATTAAATTATTTCTTTGAAAAATAAGTTAAAATTAATAATCTAAACAAAAATTTGAAAAATAACAAGATACAGAAAAACAAAAACATAACGGTCCCAATTGGGACTTGAACCCAGAACCTCTCGTCCTACCGGAACAAACGCCCCTACCAATTGTTATTTATTTTTGGAGTGTTATGCCGTGTTGCGCTACCTCCTTCTTTAGCCAACGTTTCGGACAGCGTTACAGTGTCCATCATCAGGGCAGATGAGCTCATCGTGAAAACGTAAAATCATACCCACCCCTACCAATTATATTTTGTTGCGTCTTTTTCTTTTTCGTTTAGATTATTAGTGTTATCATCTTCTTCAATGACATATTACATTGAAAGGAATAACCTTATACAATTTGGGAGGCGGGAATGGGTACCGCCGCCCCGGGAACCTTTATTGGATAACCAACACCTCTGCCATAGGTCACCCCAAGTGGTTCGCTATGTTTGGTGATTTAGCAGGGGTGCCCGGGTTCATGGGGTGAGATTTGTCTAGGTCTTGGAAGCGGATGACCAGGACACACTGAAGCCCAGATTCCTACCCACCCCTTAAACTCTTTTCCTTCCCAGAACTCTCCTCTCCTCCTTTTTCTTAAAAAACCCTCCACACAGCATCCCCAAAGATGACATAGGCCCTGAGGGAAATTATTTTCCTCAGGGCCTCCTGTGTGGAGTTCATGTAAAAAAAAAAAAACCTTCAAAAACTGCAATAAGAGAGTTGCTCTAATAAAAACTAAAATCATTGTACGTTACTTACACATTACCTGACACATTAATCTCAAAGATGCATTCACAATATACAGCAGAATTCATATTTGTTGAATTCACTTCGGAAAAAATTCAATTCAATTGAAAATATTTTTTTTTAAATAATTAAAAAGGACTCACTGCAAAGTTTCGAATATCCTGTAAAAACTTTCCGAAAATTAAAATACGATGATACATGTTTAATTTTGATCTTTTCCCGGTAGCAATAATAAATGGGCGTAAGTAAGACATATAATACATAAAATGCACAATATCTACACACAATCCTAAGTATCAACGTGTTGTTCGCCTCAACTATAACTGCTCTACAGTTTTTCTGTATTTGCTCTATAGATATTTATAACGATTATTTACAATGATTATATTGATATACCTACGACCGAGTTGTAAATATTGTCTCTCGTTATTTTCATATAATTGTAAAGCGATCTTTTTTTCTACAAGTTGATGTAAATGAATTACTTTATTTTGTAAAAAACAGTATTCGAAATAGTATGCGTCGAATCAATACACCAGTAATTATTATGTCATCATACTAATATACAAAGTGATTAGGTTCTTAATTGAAAAAATATGAGTGGGTTTTTACATGGAATCGAATAGTAATAATAGGCTTGCGAATGGGTGGTTGAATTTCAAAACCCGGCTTCGAGTGCATGTCTGACGCCGCGCCACAAATAACATCTGTGTTATTTGTGGCTCGTGTTATTGCTGTGGAATTTCAAACAAAGCTACCGTTGTCATTCGGTTTCGAATTAAAAAAATCGTTACAAAATGTCGTCACTTTCATCAGCAGGTCGGAAGAGGACATGTCCCCCCCAGGTACAACTGGTACGAATTTGTGAATATGTAGTATCTCTCCGGATATGGAAAGATTGACGGTAATACATAGTTGTATCAAGCGGCTGTATATTACATACGACGTCATTGCCTATCTCGGTTACTTTGTCCCGGTGACTAGCTATACTGGATGACAGTAGATCCGAGGAACGGGATTTTTTGGATCCAGTTTCTATTGGATTATAGAATGGCCATCGACACTAACTGGGCGAAGCCGAACCAAAAGCCGCCCGCAGGGCCTAGTAGCAAAAACCTGCGGAGGGAGTTTTTAACTGCTAGTATTATATTATTGTCGTGGCGTCATTTTTTTCTCTTCACCATTATTTAAATGACTTTATTTCCCGATTGAATTCAATAATTTACCTTTATTTCATGAGTAAAATTAGAAAATGCCTGCAATGAAAAAGTTTTTGGTTTAATGTGATTTATTTAATGTCTACCCCTAATCCCAGATTAATAGTAGTTTTCCGAATATATCTTACGAACAAGTAATAAAAATAAAGGATTACGCTGTGCCTGTTTAACATTAAAAGTACTTTTAAAAATTTGATTACAATTTTTTTAGTCTTAATAAATAATAAATTGTGTTTGCTGTTTTACATTTTCACTTAGCAAAAAAATCATTAAATAAATGTGAAATTTCTTTAGTGCGTATCTCTCTAATTGATATTTATCGCTCAAAAGTGCAAATTGAAAACAATCTTTCTTCTTATATCAGACCCCATATTAGTAACGTCTTCTGAAGGTGACTTTAATATTAAAAATATTACGTTTTGCCTCCGCACAAAAGTTGCATGCTTAAAAAAATTCTAATAAAAGTCGTTTTAAAAGCAATACAACTATATATTATTAACATTTTAATGGCACAAATGTTGAAGGCTGAATGGCTGTAAAATGATGAAGGACTTAACAAAGTAAAATATTTATGCCTTGGTTTGCAAAATCAAAAAACATAATTTACAACGTGTCTTAGAATTCTTGCAATAGAAACACAATGCCTGTTCATTTAGCGCCATTATTTTGCTTGCAGTTTTTATGGTTATTTTTAATCCGTGGGATTTTTCCGGAGCTTTAAACCCAATCCAAATAGACCATAGTGTTGAAAAGAAAGTTGCATCACGTTTAAATATCAAAAATTTCTGTTTCGTAAAATTGTGAATAATGATACAAAAATAAATTAACTAGGGGGTTTGTAGAAAATGGTGTGCAATTGTCTGACCTATATAATTTGTACATTAGATTGTAGAAATGTACACAACTCCCTAGATGAAACATAATTTAGTTTTGTGGATGCAATTTGTCTCCTCGGAAAGATGGTGTCAAGCGGTTTCTTCAGAGAAGGACCACATTACGGAAGACGAAGAACTGAGATACCTACATACTATTTTGTATTATCCACAATCTAATTCAATTGCGATCTTTTTTGCATTTCAGATTCATGTAATTTACCTTTGTCCAATATCTCAAACCAAAATCTTAAATCAATTGTTTATATATTTTTTGTTTTACGTGCTCTAGCGAGAGAGTAAAGTTGTTTAATATATCAAGTTTCATTATTTGTTTCTGTCATAATAACTAATCGTACTTACTTGCCACATAAATTGATGAATTATTAAATTTGTATTAGAACAATTCTCTTTTTAAAACTTTTGAAGGTTATTCCCATCAACCTAATATATCATTGAAGAAAAACATAACAGAATTAATCTAAACGAAAAATTGAAAGACACAGAAAAAATAAAACGATGACGCAACTGGGACACGAACCCAGAACCTCTCGTCTTACCGGGACACCAATTGGGCTATTGCCACCTCTTATTTGAATGTCATAATTGTCAACCTCATATTTCAAATTTTAGAATTATCTTCGACTAATTTTTTCCATATTCTGAAAGAACTGGTTTGTAACCTAGATAGTGTCTCAGATAAATTTATCCAATATTTATTTAAAATTTTTAATGCCAGGTACGATCGTTATATTTTCATTTTTCTGTGTATTGGTCTCTCTCATATTTTCGTTTAGATTATTTTTGTTATCTTCTTCTTCAATAATGAATAATTTATTGTAATTATCTTTACAACTATAACTGACTTGAATTCTAAATTGTCATATTTGGCATTGGCAACAATTAATCTAATTACCTTGAGTTTTGTTATGACTATAAAAAAAAATATTTGAGTTATATCAACTTATTAATGTAAATAATACTATACTTAATATTATGAATGCGAAACTGTTTGTGTTTGTTTGTTACGCTGTGACGCATAAAACAATTTTAAAAATTCTTTCACCAATAGAAAGCTAAATTATATGCGAGTACTAAAGGCTGTATATAATTGTTATCTATGGCGTTATGAAATTATAAATATTAATTTATTAAATTTATTATATGTTTTCTGTCCCTAAGAGTCCATAAATGTCCATTAATCTGGGAGGCGTGGGAGGCGGGAATGGGTACCGCCGCCCCGGGAACCTTTACTGGATAACCAACAGCTCTGCCAAGGTCACCCCAAGTGGTTCGCTACTTTTGGTGTTTTAGCAGGGGTGCCCGGGTTCATGGGGTGAGGTTTGTTCCAGGTCTTGGAGGCGGATGACTAGGACACACTAAACCCCAGATTCCTACCCACCCTTTAAACCCTTTTCCTTCCCAGAACTCTCCCCTTCTTCCTTTCCTTAAAAATAAACCCTCCGCACAGCATCCCCAAAGATGACATAGGCCCTGAGGGAAATTATTTTCCTCAGGGCCTCCTGTGTGGAGCTCATGTAAAAAAAAAAGAAAATCGAGTTCTTGCTAAGCAAAACAAATCGTTGCCGTGGAAACGATGTTGATATATTTGCGGGAAATTTTATAGGGAGAAACAATTTATTTTTTAAATGGCATAGCAAAGCATGCCAGGTACCGGCTAGTTATAATATAAACAACATAAATAAAATAACACAATATTAATATGAACCTTGTAGTTGACAAAATAATACCCAATAATTTTTTTTTACCGCTTGCCTAGTAGGCCGCAAGAATAAAAATAAATTATCTTTTAACTGCTACTGCCATGATGAAAAAAGTACTTTAAGGTATTTTTCTACCTACGCAAAGCGTTCGTCACCATACGTTTACACACACCTACATTTCCTCGCGTTGCGTCGCGTGAGAATAAGTCGGTATGTTAGGCGAGTCGCCCGAGTATTCATCTCACGCCCTCCTTGTTTATTTATCACCCGAAGTGAGGATAAAAGAACGACATTTTGTTTTTGATACATATCCTTTAACGAAAGTGTTTTTCGTCCCCAGATTTATGTCTTTTCTAGGAAGCAACAAAAACCATTACAAAACACGGTCGGGTTTACAGACAACAAAAAAATAACTGATTATTTTTTCGTTTCTCCACGACGCGACATGACTGAAAGAGCTGACCGAAAGATCTGTTTCTGGATCACGATATTCGCTTTTATAAATATTACTAGCTTTTACCCGCGGCTTCGCTCGCATGGTATTAAGGGGAAATTACTGTAGCGCTTGCACTTATCAATTATCCCCCTCCACCCACCGCCCCTCCCGCATTCCATACATTCTTTCCCGGGACATTCAGTTTTCAAACAGCTCGCACGCCATCTAAATTTTATAATGCCAGAGCTCAAAGAAAAAAAGAATTATCCAATTTGGTGCAGTCGTTCGGAATTTATGCGCGTACAAGCATTCCGGAGATTTATTTTTATTTTAATATATCAAAATCGTTTTCATGGCAACGATTTGTTTTCTGACGTTAGCAATAACTCGCTTTTGTTGGCGACAGAAAACGTAAGATAAATATAATATATTAATTTTTATAATTTCATAACGCCAGAGCTAACTATTATATAAAACCTATATTACTCGCGCAAAATGTAGCTTTCTATTAGTGAAAGAATTTTTAAAATCAGTTTATTGGTTTATGCGTGAAAGCGTAACAAACGAACACACGCAAATTCGCATTTATAACATTAGTATAGATAGATTGTGGTAGATTTTATGTTTTTTTTTTTAAATTATGTCCGGTTAGGTGTTTAGAGTTTACCTATCACAATTGTAAATCTCACAATAGAAATACAAAATCAAATGAAATTAAAATCAAATTCCTTTAAAAAGCGTACATGTATGTAGATATTATGCAACAATCCTTAAATGTTTCAGATTTTTAACAGTAACAAATTCAATACACACTGCTCTGTAACTACATTCATGGTACCCACTTACTTCTTTTATATATTATGTAATTGTTGTGTACCTTTTATTTTTCTAATAATTATAACAAACTTACGTACACTTATAATAACAGAAAATAAACTTAAAATTACATTTATAATTGCAGAGAATTAACTATTTTTATATTAATTGCTAAAAAATGTTTTACACCACTGCCACCGGTCCGTTTCTAGTATTTGAGCTGCACTGGAATCGTGTTTTGAGTAGTATCGTGGCAATGATTGCTGAATCATATACTGTAAACCTGAGCCCAAATACGAATCTGGTTGTTGAACTCCTTTGTATAAAATACTTTTAGAATACCTAAACCTACTTATGTTGTGCCTGCTTATGTCTTTCATACTTAGTTTATTATTTATATACTTATTTATTTATTTATTTATTTATTGTTGTTATATGCCCATAGGGGCTTTTACATAGATTATAAAATAATATTTAAGATATCGAGGATTATACATTATAATAATAATAATAATTGGATGATTTATTAGTTTTTGTGAAAAATCACCTCAAGGGCGCTGCACAAACTTACAATACATTTCTAAAATCTAGAAAAACTACAAACTAGACAAACAATTAAAACAACTAATTAAACAACGCTTTTCACTTTCCAATTTTATGTTTTATTCTTTCTCTTTTTTTTCATTTCTTCAATTTTCCCTCTTTTTGTATAAATCATGGTCCATATATATTCACACTTATCCTAATTTGACTGTCCTAAAACGGGAATCATCCTAGTTGGACAGTCAAAACATTTTATAAATAATGTACATAAATGTGTAAATATTTTACTAAATAAAAATGAAATAAATAAATAAACTAATGGCTAAAAATTGCATCCACCAGTTCATAAGAAAATATATGTACAATTTCTCGACCAATGAACGCGATGCTTCTTAAAAATGTATACAGGACCATACTTACCTGGGAGGTCGCTTGAAATTAACAATGTTTATTGTCTATTAAGAAATTTAGATATAGTTCGCACGCAGAGGACATTATTGTGTACACTTGTTATATGTGTTTAATCCTGAAATATATTTTAATGTTAGTATAAAATACATTCTTTAATGAGTGTATTTTGGAAATCAAAAGCAACATTTTATAGTGGGCGGTACAGTAGTACAAGGATTTGATCTTCCTAAATGTGATTCGTTACGAGACAGATTGATGTGCAAAGATTCAAGTAATTAGAAAATTCAATTTTTTACGAGAAAAACTCTCTTTTTATAACTTTTGAAGGTTATTCCCATCAACGTAATATATCATTGAAGAAGAAGATAACACTTTTAAATCTAAATGAAAATAGTTGCGACCATTGTCTTTTTCTGTTTTTCTGTGTCTTGTTTTCTTTCATATTTTCATTTAGATTTAAAAGTGTTATCTTCTTCTTCAATGATATATTACGTTGATGGGAATAACCTTCAAAAGTTATAAAAAGAGAGTTTTTCTCGTAAAAAATTGAATATTCATTTAAACTTTCATAAAGTCAATAGTTCCATATGAATAAATTCGGATACATTTATCCGAGACGCTATTCAGGTTACAAACCAATTCTTTGAATGATTGTTTCCAATAAAAAGAGTAGTTGCCTATAATATGGAAAAAGAACTAATTAGAAAATTAATTAGAAAAGTGTAATTAAGACATATCATAGAAAATAAAAGTATGATACTCTCAAATAGGTTTATTTAAATTAAGGATATGAGAGCCCAAAAAGATAGGTTTTTAATTTGGACCTAAATTCTGTTGGGCTTGTTATGCATCTTAGTTCCGGAGGGAGTTTATTCCAAGCCTTAGGCCCAGATACTCCAAAAGCGCGATCTCCAAACTTTGTATTTGGCTTGCGTTTAGGTTCCATTAGTCTGCCTATAGCTGATGATGTTGCTGATCTAAGGGTTGACTGCCTCGGACCAGTATTTTCCGGGACACATAGTTCAGAGATATAAGGTGGGGCCATTTCAATGATTGATTGAAACACCATCCAGCACAATTTGTACTGGATTCTTTCAGGGCACTTGAGCCAATGAAGGTTACGAAGGTGTTCTGAAATGTGTGATTATTTAGAGACTCCGGTTATGAGCCGTGCCGCTGCGTTAAAAACGGATTGAAGTTTGTCAGTTTGATATTTTGGAAGGCTAGCATAGATACCGTTACAATAATCGAGCCGCGAGACTACGTACGAGTTGATTAGTAGTTTTGTCGCCTCTGTAGGAAGATTTCTTCGGACGGACTTGAGTTGTCTTAAGTGAAAAAAACCGGTGCTTACAGTCCTATTTATTTGACTTTTAAGCGAAAAGTCTGAATCTAGATTAACGCCAAGAAGTTTGACGGTTGTCTTGGGAATAATATCGCTGCCGGAAATGGAAATAGGCGAATCGTCTATGAAATGTTGGCGTTTGTTTGTGGCCGCCCAGAGAAACTCAGTCTTAGATGGGTTCAGCTTTAGCTTGTTTGAAGACATCAAACGAGTTATTGCTTCTAGGCATTCAGCTACACGGATTTTGAGACTGTTGACTTCGTTTGGAGTGCAGTAAAAATAAACTTGCTGATCGTCAGCGTAGCAGTGTGACAATATGTGTGTATATTATACTTGTTGTGATGCTCCGGTATAACTTACCAATATCACACGTAAAAGCCATCAAGGCGTAAATAAATAACTAAACGAATGAAATGGCGATTACAATATCAGGAAATGAAAGAGAGAGTACGCTACGTTGATTGACTTTCTCGATCTAATAGTCAAAAGGCACAAGTCAGTGGTCATACAAATCTACATGGAAGGTGTTTCTATTTTAATGTACGCAGAGGCATCACCAGCTTCTAAGCAAGGTGGGGGCAGCTTAATTTTTATAGAGCCTACAGGGAAGGAACAAAGAAATAGACAGAATAAATCAGAAATATTTATACAAAAGCTGACCTAAACCCGGCGTTGCTCGGTTTTTTTTTTTTTTAAATGTAAAGAGGCCCACGGCCGTACTGATTTTGGAGACCCCGTTTTAAAGCCAAAAACTTACTGGAAAACAACAAACCATGTTTTTTATATTATTTTATTAAAGGGATTCGTGCAATGTGCCACTAAACCGTGGTTTGGAGATATTTGATATTTGCAATTGGAAAGGTCAAATATCACAAATCTCCAAATTACGATTAGGTGGCGTAGCATAATGTACATGTATATTTAATATGTAGATGAAATAAATATAAATAAAAAAAATACTACAAAGGGGATTGCGTGCATTGGAGATTCTGATACCCAGATTCCTACCCACCCCTCATACCTCTTCCTTCCCAGAACTTCTTCTCTTTCCTTTTCTAAAAAGATTCTTCACTTCACTCGGCATCCCCAAAGATGACACAGGCCCTGAAGGAAATTACTTTCCTTTATCTCCTGTGTGGAGCTAATAAAAAAGATCTTTTGAGTGTGAGTGGAATAAGAATTGTGCAGAAAGGCGACAACTTTTTTTAAAATCCAAAATATTTCCAGACGACTGATTCTTTACTGCGATGCAATTAACAACACTGTTAATTCTTCGCTCATTTTTTTATACAGTACTTACAACATTACATATATCCTCAAATAATTCATTGCAAAAGTACCATTGATTCGATGAGTATATGGTGCCAAAAACTTTGCAAACTCATTGTAGGTGTCAAAGAATACGTAGATTTTTTTTGTCTACCGTTTTCAGGTAGCGGGTGGCCCATTGCACGTGCGAATTTGGGTATAAAATTGTGCTACTCACTCGTTAGTACATATTATGTTGTGGCGACGTCCCGTTGAAGTGCTGGTACAAATAGATTGATTTATGACAGAATTTCGCTTATATACGTTACCGTTGATTAGAATGAAAATATATTTAAAAAAACATCTAAGAGTTTTTGGCGAGTGATAGATAATATAATTAATATAATAATAATAATTGGATAACTTATATGGCGCCGATTTTGTGAAAAATCACCGAAAAGATGTGCCTTTGGATGATTTTTCTATAGTGCTATTATACCATTCCAATAAACTTAACACCATATCGCTTGATTACCCACAGGCTGAATTTGTTGAAACTTGATTTGAGTTTTTTTTTTTACTTACCGAAAAGGGTATCTTTGTTGCAGTGTATATAAAGGCTTCGATTTCTGTTTATCCGGAGTATTACAACCTTTCCAATTATCCCTTACCAGGTAGAAAAAAGTACATACATATTTTTTTTTTCATAAGAAAAACTGTACATCTTATCAAGTATCTCTGAGATCAAACTCGGTTTTCAAAATCTGGATTTATTGAAGGGTGTGACGATACACCCTGCCTACGTGCACCAAATCGTGATAAATCTACCCTGGCTACGCTGTATCAAATATGTTGAGATTCTACCCCTATGTACGTTCACGGTACCGAATGCGCTGTGTCGCGCCTACCCTCGTAGCTTCAATTTTCGTAGCTTTCTATCATGATGTACCTAGCCCATCATTTAGGGTATTTCTAGTCTAACTTTAAATCATTCGCATTTTTGCGAAGACCTCTTCTCTCAACCTATTTTTCAAACTTCTACATTTTCCTGAGCTAATCTAAACCCTAATTTTCGCAATCCCTGTGATAATTTCACACAGTTATCAAGATTTTTGAATTTTTGTTTACATTATCTCCGTATCCTGCGTTGTGTAATTTTTTGTTTTAGGATTTACACCCATACGCGTAATAAAACGCATACAAATGTAAAGAGTATAATGTATGGTTTTGTGGTAACTTTGGTTCTTTAGAGTAAGAGTGAAAGAATTCTAAATTAATTGATTTAAATATCTTCTACCGCGTTTGATAAACTAACCCCGTCTTAGATTTTGCCTATTCCTGATAAACGTTTGGTTTATTTCCTCCCTAACATAGCTATATTTAAAATACAAATAAAAGAAAATAACAGTTATCAATTTATAACATACATTTCATGAAAAAGTATTTACTGTACCTGCGTGATATGACCTAATTCTAGGTCTCAGTTTTTCACCTGAAGTCTGCAAATCTCCACCTAGCATGAGTTTTACTTTCATGGTTAGTAAACACTAGATTGTTTGGGGAAGGGATGTGTGTAGGGATTGGGTAAAGGATAAAAAAAGTTTTCTGCAAAGGTTGGCTCCTCCACTAACCAAATAGATTCTGGTGACCGACTTCCGAAAAGGCCTTTGTCAATGAACGGCTACACATACCTAAAGACCGGATTTTACCCTCTTCTGCGGGATTCCTTGCTTCGATAGGAGCTTTACGTACCAGAGATAAGTACCAGGTCTTCCATCGTATCCCAGAACTATCCCAACCTCCTCACCTCCAGGTAGTTTAACTCGACTGATTCTAGAAGGGGTATTTCATTGCATCCCTTATCACGACTCTACTCGCGTTGAATGTGGTGTGCGACTGTTTTTGTCGTATCCATCTCCCACGTGATCCGACAGAATCGCACTCCTGCCACCTCTTAGACCTGCTGCGATTGCGCCAAGGGAGCGTTCCAGTTGGCTCGCATCAAATCGAAGGTCGACAAGACTATGATATGCAAATGACTTAGAGTTTTATTTAAGCGCCGCGCCAGCGTATTCCTCGCATACGTCTCCTTCTGCCTCCGCATGCCTCCGCCTTGGCAATACCGTCACAGGGCCTAAAGTTTCTCTCTCCCTCAGGGAACGTTTCACACTAACCTTCCCCAGAGACACATAATTGCATACAACAATCCGGAAGTCTAAATAACGTGGTTAAAATTTAGGATTTGGGACTGTATGTCTCCATTCACTACCAGTGCTTTTTAATGTGGTCACAGAGTCCACGTGTTTAGGTATGAAAGGATAGGGGATACCTATCCTATTAGGTAGGTATAAATGGAAAAGTGAGTTTTTGGTTTGGCTTTATTTTTATTGAGGAAGCCCTCCTCATGAAGTAGTAGGTATTCACCTAGATAACAAAAAAAGACAATGTTATGCAAAAAGTTCTTACTTCAATTTTGATAAATTTAATTTTTTAATTTTAAATTTTCAGACCACGATTTATAAATTTGTCCCTAGATTTTATGCTTGCTTGTTGCTTTAGAATTGCCCCCATTAATTTTCACATATCGACTGAAAGTCTATCGCAAAACTATAATTAATAAACGTCCCCAAACACGCTGCTCCCCAACTCGTTCTAAATAAACAAAATAAAAGAATGTCAATGTTTTGTTTATAATAAACCATGTGTTTGCTGGATGTCCTACTGCCCTAGAATACGTGATTTTCTAAAAGATTCTTAGATCAATCCGATTAAGGAACAAATTATTTAAGTTCAAATATGAAAGTTAAATAGTTCTGTGTATATACTCGTCGTTGCAAATTCGAAGGCCGAAGTTAACAAACTAAGTCATGTTATGTCTGATGGGATTGACCCGACTCCTTGGATAGGTATTCATTTCATAACTCCCACGCACAGCTATTAGTAAGTATCATGCTGTTATTCAAACTTAAAACCGTTAGTCACCGACATGCTCTGTTCGCAAATTTTATAAATAAGTGTGACTGCTTGCTCTGCATTATCTCCAAGAACCTGTAAATAGTTTATTGATAAAAAAAAACTTACCAAAATTCTGCGAATTACCCTTTTGGTGTTGAAAATTTTAATCGCATTCCTTAATATTAGATTTTTCCATTTTAAAAAGAATCGATACTAAAAGAAACTTTTACTTGGATATTTTCGACTATGGCTAAAACCTTCTCCTGCTATTGTTGAATTATAAAAACAATTCTATTTAAATTTTCACTTGAGTATTATTAGATTATGTTAAAACCCTTTGATCCTCTCCCTCTTTTAGTTTAAATCATTTTTAATCGCTCATAATAAATCCGTTATTTAATTTGTAATGAAAATTTGACCATCTTATTAAATCATCATCGCTTTCGAGCAATTCGTTATTATTATTTATTTATTTCACTGAAGTTATTTTATTTGTTTTAAAACCAAAGTTTTAATTGTTTAATATTTCGTTAATACTCTATAATTTATTTCAGCCGGACTTCTTAGTCGTAATCAAAACTTTATTTTAGATATAAAATTCTAAATTTTATTATTATTATTTTCCTTTGTAAACTCAGTGAAATTAAATTATTTTTCAATTATATGCCGCGTATCTATCTCATGATTATTATTCTCTCACAAATGTAAATTAAATTGTAGTAAATCGGATTTCTAAAGTTTTAATTATGTTATTATTATTCCGAAATCCTATTTATATTTTAAGACACAAAATTTTTATATGTTTAAAGACCACTCTTCAATTATCTTTAATTCGTACAGAAACATCGAATATAAATTCACTGGATTTTACACTTCGATTTAAGTTATAAAAAAGACAACGAATTGTTCACGATCAACCGTCCTCGCCGCCAATTCTTCCCTCACTCCAGACCGTCCCTGCCGCTAACTGTAACCCAACTGACGACAAGGGCCGGATTATTCCTGTTCAAACTTGTTAAACGCCTTCTTATGTTTAAAATATTTTGAAATAAATCTTCATTAATTGAATTCTGTTTATATTAGAATTTTTTTACGTACTTGGTTGTAATTCAATTTTAATGGCCGCACTGTCAAATATAATCGGTTTTCTCTAAAGTAAACTTCTATGTCTGATGTGTTAAACCAAACATGTACTTACGCCTTAATTTTTGTTGTTTTGATTACACTAACGGCGCCCAAAGAGACTCTCCGTTTCCAAGACCCTCTGTTTCCAATGTCACTTATATAAACACTCCTCAGGGCCAATAAACATTCATTTCTTTGTCTTTGATTCTGTTTAAAATAAAGTTCGTTCAACTTTAATTCCTGTGGGAACGAAAATGAAGGTCACCCATCGTGATAAAAGTCCACGTGTCTCTTGTTTTGATTATTAGCCGTTACTGGATGTACCTATAATTTACACGATATTAGAAAAAAACTTTGCAGGCCCTCTTGAACGTGAAAATGTCCCTTCCTCCCATAGCGTAGGTGTAGGTAGGCATTACGATTCATCACAGCCCCCCTATAGTTTTAAGTCCAGAGATATACACGCCTCCTAGTGTTAATCGATGGAATTAAAACTAAACATAGGTGATTTTATTTTTTTCGATAATTTTTATTTTATTCCTTTTTTTTTCGAAAATGTTTTGCGCCCCTGACTTCGTTATTCAATACCGCAGAATTATGTTTGGTTTTGGCGTATATCATTTCTACTTTATTCTAATCTTTTTAACTTGAGTTGACTTGCTCATGTCAAAGGTTTTTTTTTTTTCTACCCGTTGTCCTACCCCCCTAAGATTCTTTCTTCTGTTCCCTCCCCCCTATGATCCTTACTCCCATCACCACCCCCCTAAGACTCTACTTTCATAACTTTCCCCTCCCTAAGATTCTTCTTTCGTAACGCCCCCCCCCCCTAAGATTTTTTGTTTCCGTATCCTCTCCGGTATCTGAAATATTTATTATGGAAAGCACATTGCAAATGGCTTTTAAAGGAAACTATTCCGTTTCATATTCAAATTCAAAATCAATCATTAAAGTTAAATGAACCCCCCCCCCCATGAATCAAAATTTCGAATCGCAATTTGATAAAATTGTCTAGACTTTAGGAATTGCATTTTTTTTTCTCTTCAGTTTATTTCCCCTACAAGAAACGGTAAAATGGAGTGATGATACCGTTCATAATACATCCATTTATCAAACAATACGTGTTTAAATTTTGTTGTCATCAGCAATTTTTAATTTAATAAGACATAATTATTTAGATAACGAAAGGTGATCCGTTTTTTTTTTCTCCTCCATTATCTACTCTTTATTGCAAACCGAAATTGAAAGGTTAAGTTTTAAATTTGTTCAGTCCGCATCCGTTTATCGATGTATTTAATACTGATTTTAAAACGTTCAAGTTTCAAAATCAATATTAAAACGTTCATCTAAGTCCGTCCCTGCATAATGTTAATACGGATAAAGGATTCGCTTTTGTCATTATTTTATTATTACACGCGATGTAATACTTTATTCTATTCGTCTTTTGTTCTGTATTTTTATGTTGGCTTTTATTTTTATGTCACCGTTTTTTATGTTAGATCTATTCAAATTATTCATTCTTTAGACACAATAAACAATAATATACCAGATAGAACTCAATACGCCGTCGTTATGAATTAATGTAAACACGAATCAAATGTTTATTTTTAAAATTCCTCATTGAGACCTACCCAAACTAATCTCTCAAATAAATGAATTCATAACAATGTTTTGTCTATTCCGTAATAAAAATGTTCACACTTTACAATAATTCTCTTGCGACAGTGTTTATTTACACTCAACGGTTCAATTATGTTTTGTTTACGTTACCGCTCCAACATGAATATTTTGTTTATAATAATGCGCGGCCCTTCAAAATATGAATCAAGCTAGTCTATGTTATGATTTAGATAACAACACTTTATCCCTTTGGTTTAAGGCACGTTTTTCACAATTCGTTTAGATTTTTTTTTCTTGTATCTGAACTTTTATTATTTGTTTTTATATTAAAATTATATTTTCTTTCTAAACTATTTTAATTAAAAGATGCGAGTTTTCGATTTATTTTTCCGACTTGTTATATTTATTATGAAGTTGGTTTAATGGCTTATTAATCACTTATTTTTAATATTATCATTATTATTATTTTTCTATTTTTTTTAATTCTTTCAGCTTTTAAATCTTACTCTCCTGGTCACAAGCGCCAAATGTGACGATACACCCTGCCTACGTGCACCAAATCGTGATAAATCTACCCTGGCTACGCTGTATCAAATATGTTGAGATTCTACCCCTATGTACGTTCACGGTACCGAATGCGCTGTGTCGCGCCTACCCTCGTAGCTTCAATTTTCGTAGCTTTCTATCATGATGTACCTAGCCCATCATTTAGGGTATTTCTAGTCTAACTTTAAATCATTCGCATTTTTGCGAAGACCTCTTCTCTCAACCTATTTTTCAAACTTCTACATTTTCCTGAGCTAATCTAAACCCTAATTTTCGCAATCCCTGTGATAATTTCACACAGTTATCAAGATTTTTGAATTTTTGTTTACATTATCTCCGTATCCTGCGTTGTGTAATTTTTTGTTTTAGGATTTACACCCATACGCGTAATAAAACGCATACAAATGTAAAGAGTATAATGTATGGTTTTGTGGTAACTTTGGTTCTTTAGAGTAAGAGTGAAAGAATTCTAAATTAATTGATTTAAATATCTTCTACCGCGTTTGATAAACTAACCCCGTCTTAGATTTTGCCTATTCCTGATAAACGTTTGGTTTATTTCCTCCCTAACATAGCTATATTTAAAATACAAATAAAAGAAAATAACAGTTATCAATTTATAACATACATTTCATGAAAAAGTATTTACTGTACCTGCGTGATATGACCTAATTCTAGGTCTCAGTTTTTCACCTGAAGTCTGCAAATCTCCACCTAGCATGAGTTTTACTTTCATGGTTAGTAAACACTAGATTGTTTGGGGAAGGGATGTGTGTAGGGATTGGGTAAAGGATAAAAAAAGTTTTCTGCAAAGGTTGGCTCCTCCACTAACCAAATAGATTCTGGTGACCGACTTCCGAAAAGGCCTTTGTCAATGAACGGCTACACATACCTAAAGACCGGATTTTACCCTCTTCTGCGGGATTCCTTGCTTCGATAGGAGCTTTACGTACCAGAGATAAGTACCAGGTCTTCCATCGTATCCCAGAACTATCCCAACCTCCTCACCTCCAGGTAGTTTAACTCGACTGATTCTAGAAGGGGTATTTCATTGCATCCCTTATCACGACTCTACTCGCGTTGAATGTGGTGTGCGACTGTTTTTGTCGTATCCATCTCCCACGTGATCCGACAGAATCGCACTCCTGCCACCTCTTAGACCTGCTGCGATTGCGCCAAGGGAGCGTTCCAGTTGGCTCGCATCAAATCGAAGGTCGACAAGACTATGATATGCAAATGACTTAGAGTTTTATTTAAGCGCCGCGCCAGCGTATTCCTCGCATACGTCTCCTTCTGCCTCCGCATGCCTCCGCCTTGGCAATACCGTCACAGGGCCTAAAGTTTCTCTCTCCCTCAGGGAACGTTTCACACTAACCTTCCCCAGAGACACATAATTGCATACAACAATCCGGAAGTCTAAATAACGTGGTTAAAATTTAGGATTTGGGACTGTATGTCTCCATTCACTACCAGTGCTTTTTAATGTGGTCACTGAGTCCACGTGTTTAGGTATGAAAGGATAGGGGATACCTATCCTATTAGGTAGGTATAAATGGAAAAGTGAGTTTTTGGTTTGGCTTTATTTTTATTGAGGAAGCCCTCCTCATGAAGTAGTAGGTATTCACCTAGATAACAAAAAAAGACAATGTTATGCAAAAAGTTCTTACTTCAATTTTGATAAATTTAATTTTTTAATTTTAAATTTTCAGACCACGATTTATAAATTTGTCCCTAGATTTTATGCTTGCTTGTTGCTTTAGAATTGCCCCCATTAATTTTCACATATCGACTGAAAGTCTATCGCAAAACTATAATTAATAAACGTCCCCAAACACGCTGCTCCCCAACTCGTTCTAAATAAACAAAATAAAAGAATGTCAATGTTTTGTTTATAATAAACCATGTGTTTGCTGGATGTCCTACTGCCCTAGAATACGTGATTTTCTAAAAGATTCTTAGATCAATCCGATTAAGGAACAAATTATTTAAGTTCAAATATGAAAGTTAAATAGTTCTGTGTATATACTCGTCGTTGCAAATTCGAAGGCCGAAGTTAACAAACTAAGTCATGTTATGTCTGATGGGATTGACCCGACTCCTTGGATAGGTATTCATTTCATAACTCCCACGCACAGCTATTAGTAAGTATCATGCTGTTATTCAAACTTAAAACCGTTAGTCACCGACATGCTCTGTTCGCAAATTTTATAAATAAGTGTGACTGCTTGCTCTGCATTATCTCCAAGAACCTGTAAATAGTTTATTGATAAAAAAAAACTTACCAAAATTCTGCGAATTACCCTTTTGGTGTTGAAAATTTTAATCGCATTCCTTAATATTAGATTTTTCCATTTTAAAAAGAATCGATACTAAAAGAAACTTTTACTTGGATATTTTCGACTATGGCTAAAACCTTCTCCTGCTATTGTTGAATTATAAAAACAATTCTATTTAAATTTTCACTTGAGTATTATTAGATTATGTTAAAACCCTTTGATCCTCTCCCTCTTTTAGTTTAAATCATTTTTAATCGCTCATAATAAATCCGTTATTTAATTTGTAATGAAAATTTGACCATCTTATTAAATCATCATCGCTTTCGAGCAATTCGTTATTATTATTTATTTATTTCACTGAAGTTATTTTATTTGTTTTAAAACCAAAGTTTTAATTGTTTAATATTTCGTTAATACTCTATAATTTATTTCAGCCGGACTTCTTAGTCGTAATCAAAACTTTATTTTAGATATAAAATTCTAAATTTTATTATTATTATTTTCCTTTGTAAACTCAGTGAAATTAAATTATTTTTCAATTATATGCCGCGTATCTATCTCATGATTATTATTCTCTCACAAATGTAAATTAAATTGTAGTAAATCGGATTTCTAAAGTTTTAATTATGTTATTATTATTCCGAAATCCTATTTATATTTTAAGACACAAAATTTTTATATGTTTAAAGACCACTCTTCAATTATCTTTAATTCGTACAGAAACATCGAATATAAATTCACTGGATTTTACACTTCGATTTAAGTTATAAAAAAGACAACGAATTGTTCACGATCAACCGTCCTCGCCGCCAATTCTTCCCTCACTCCAGACCGTCCCTGCCGCTAACTGTAACCCAACTGACGACAAGGGCCGGATTATTCCTGTTCAAACTTGTTAAACGCCTTCTTATGTTTAAAATATTTTGAAATAAATCTTCATTAATTGAATTCTGTTTATATTAGAATTTTTTTACGTACTTGGTTGTAATTCAATTTTAATGGCCGCACTGTCAAATATAATCGGTTTTCTCTAAAGTAAACTTCTATGTCTGATGTGTTAAACCAAACATGTACTTACGCCTTAATTTTTGTTGTTTTGATTACACTAACGGCGCCCAAAGAGACTCTCCGTTTCCAAGACCCTCTGTTTCCAATGTCACTTATATAAACACTCCTCAGGGCCAATAAACATTCATTTCTTTGTCTTTGATTCTGTTTAAAATAAAGTTCGTTCAACTTTAATTCCTGTGGGAACGAAAATGAAGGTCACCCATCGTGATAAAAGTCCACGTGTCTCTTGTTTTGATTATTAGCCGTTACTGGATGTACCTATAATTTACACGATATTAGAAAAAAACTTTGCAGGCCCTCTTGAACGTGAAAATGTCCCTTCCTCCCATAGCGTAGGTGTAGGTAGGCATTACGATTCATCACAAGGGTGACCGAACAACTCAGAATGAAATTAACTCAACAACTCCTTAAATAAGTTATTAAAGTAAGAAAATAACAAATAAAAAAAATGGTTAAATAGTTTTTGTTACGTTAGGGTTTTAGGCTATTTTTAAATATTTTTTTCAAAGCTTTTAATGAATTTTCAGAGGTGTTTAGTTGACTTAATTTTGAGTTGGCATGGAACCTTTTGGAGACATAAATATAATATTTTCGGAATTCTCGATTTATCCGGGCAGAGGGATAAATGAGGAGCCCGATCGAAATGAGGAGCAATCCACCAAAAGAGAATAAAGTATAAATTAGTTATACATCCACAGAAATCAATCAAGCAAATCAAATTAAAAAAACTTTAATAAAATTAAATATCTAGTAAACACCTATTTAATCAAAATAATCGACAAGTTGCGAGGTGATTTCTTCATCGGGATTAACAAACAATACATTATTAATATTAACCATTATACGTTTATCCTGACAAAGAAAACATTGGTTTTAAAACATGTCGATTATTTTGATTAAATCGTTGTGTTATTGTGGCCTAAAGTAAAATTTTATATTTTCATTAAAGAAAAAAATATTCAATAAAGTTATTTATTTTCATTATTCTTATTTTAAATTCAAATTACACAACAAAATGAATTTCCAATTCTTGAAGATGTAAAAAAAACTTGTTTTAGAAAAATCAAATGCCTTCTAAATATATAACAGTGCTATTCTTGCGATGTTTGACCGGGCAGTTAGTATTATTTTAGTCCTACACAAATATTACACTTTCATTTACTGCGTCCTACTGCCTACAAATGTCCCATATCCGATGATTGACAGTTGGCCACCGATTTTCAGAGATAAGACACTCTAAAGTTACACACATCAATAATCCTGTTGTGAGCACCTACTTGTTAAAGCAATACAAGAATTTAAGGCGCCTATTCCAGGAAGGTATTCGATAAAACAGAGTAACAGAAACACTCCTACGTCATTTTCCAACCATTTGAAGCTATTATTACGGAAAAACTTTAATTTTTTGTCCCTTTTCAGATTAATATTTATATTTTACGACAATTTGTGCGTGGGCATACTTAATGATAGCTCCAAACTTCCAGACGCTCCTAGTATAAGTATAAATTAACATTTACCGCTATAATTCTAATGACAAAATATTTCTTTCAATTTCAAACCATTTTTCAAAATTTTTTGCCGAGTGCATTATAATAATTGAATCTCTCAAATATATTATCAAAAATAATTTTGAACTTCCCCTTGTTCTCTTTGACTCTCTCATTCTCCTCCAAAAACTTAAAGCAAATCCTCTTCTTCATCCTGATGACCACTTTGTATGCCTTATTCGAGTGCTAATAGCCTCTATTCAAAGCTCTGGCTCTCGTAAAACTGATTTGGATTCCTTGACATGTTGGCAAAACAAGGAGCATCCAATCCTACCCTTGTAAACCAAATTCCTCTGACAAAACCAAATTTGACATGTTTTCCACCTCCAAAGATAGATCCCGTAATGTTTGGGCAGAGTATTGGCACATTGCTAGTCAATCCAAGGGAGCTATGTCTCAATAAAAATGACTATCCTATCAAAACCGCAGTTTCAACAATTTATCAATTTTTCCAAAAATAAATTTTCTTACTGATTCCAATGAGAATTGAAAATTGTTCCGTTCCTTCTCGCCTTTTTAAGATGCACCTCCTTGACTGTACAGATTGTCTTTGATTATAATCTGGAACATTAGATCACATATTTTATGGTTATCACTCTCTAAATATCCTCTCTTCTAACAAGTCTTCTCTAAAATTGCCTCCCCTCCATTCAACTTCTCATCTTTTCCAAGTCTGAACTCGACTTCGATCTTCCACGCACGAGTACTTTTGAAATTTGCCCATTTAAATAAATTTAATATAGAAATTCACCTCGCCCTTGAAGGTTGAAAGCCAGAAATATTTGGAAAAAAAATGTACGTGGGCACTAACAAGGACGAGAGAAACTGATAGTGTATTCATTGATAAAATTCTTTCTTGAACATATAATCAATAGTATTGATATTATCTGAGACCTGAGTCGGAAATGGCGACACCAGTTTTCTTTAAAATTGGTATAGATCACGCTTCTTAGGAGTACCTGTTTGGTGGTTGACATAGCGTTTGAATTAAAAGGAAACAATTATTGTACGACAGATTAATCATCCATTGGCTGCACAAGAACTATTATTTTAACATTCTTTAATTTCGAAATTTCATAAGATAGGTACCTAGGAAATAAATCTGCTGTTTTGCATTCTTAAGCACCATTACCATTGTCATGCTATGTTGTGCAAGAACATCTGTTCTGCAGTATGGAATCTTAAACAAATCGTGGTGACAAATCACCCTGCAGATGGTAAAGATTATGAACCTACAACTTGGCACAAACTCCTTTCGTTAATGCTTTCGTCTCATAAATACATCAAATTCTTGTTATTTTTAAACATACTACTTTCGGTAGTGACTCTGTCTGTAACTCCAGTTAAATAATAATTCGTCATATTAAGGAGAGTTCATTAGAAAAGTTATTGTTAGATAGTGAAATAGTAACTTGGTGAATCATGCTGTAGAAAGCTGAGTGTTTGTGTAAGATTGGATGGTTAGAAGTATTGTGAATTACAGGTGAGTAAAGATAGATTTTCTATAAATGATGAAGCTAATTTTATTGTTAGTAATAGTTAAAGAAAAATGGTCTAAAACGTAAACTAAAAATAATATATATATATATATCAGTTGTAAACTGGATTTGTTAATGAAAGGAATTGAGGAGTAGCAGGAAGGAACTTAAAAGCGTTCTGTGCCTGTCCAGATACAAAAAATATTGTCAATATAGCGCTTCCATAAAAAATCATGTATTAAAAACGGGGAAGAACACTCGAAATTCTTTCTTTCGAGGTTATCCATAAAAATGACAGCAAAAAGAGGGCTGGTTGCAAAGAGGCGTGCAAGCCCTACATAAAAATGGATAAGGTTTGGGCTTTAGTAACATGGAGTCATTAGAAATTATTAATGCAACAAAAATAAGAATGGTTTTATTAAAAAAAAAACATAACAAGGAATTATCCATAAGTCCTAGTTTAGTTTAAAGCTGTTCTTTTCTCCCATGAAATGCCTATCTTCCCCCCAGCTCTCTATCTTCCTAGCTCTGATGTTCTATCCTCCTCTGATATATATTTTTTCTCTCACTCTCTTCTTATTAATAACTCTTTATATATTCGAGTTTACATGTAGAGGTCTGTATTTAAGAAAGTTTATATTATGACGGTCTTGAAAAAGGTTAGTTACAATCGAATAATAAAGTGGCTCAAAACAAAGTATTTTATCATTTTAGAAAACCAATAATTTATGATAACTGGACATAAACGTAATATTCGTTGACCTTATTTTTGTTAAGCTTATTACTATTTTCTTGTTCACGAATAATATCGAGGTAATTTATTAAAAATGATTTTGCTCCGTAAATTTACGAACATTATTCTTTATTATTATTTAATAGAACGCCTCCCTTTGAGTTAGAAATATGGCATTAAACATAGCTCTTTTAAAATTAAAGGATAAACGCTTTTTAATGAAATATACTTCATATTAATTTGTTAGCGGAACAGTAAAACAATATAATTTTCATTTTGTTTTACAATAAAATATTCAAAAAGTAATTCATAAATACTCGTGAGACCTTTAATTTCGGGAGAAATTAAAAGTCAGTTGGCGTGTTTTTTCATTTACGTTTTTGAAATTGGACAGTAAATCGCACAGTGGGGCAAAAGTGCTTGAAAACGGCCTTTATTCGGAGGGATGTTTTACGGTTGAAATTTGAATGTGGCATGGAAGGTAATTAAAAAACAAAAATTTTAATTACATTTCATATGTAACTTTAATTACATCATTATTATAATTATCATAATTATCATCATTATCATCATTATCATAATTATCATCATTATCATCATTATCATCATTATCATCATTATCATCATTATCATCATTATCATCATTATCATCATTATCATCATTATCATCATTATCATCATTATCATCATTATCATCATTATCGTCATTATCGTCATTATCGTCATTATCGTCATTATCGTCATTATCGTCATTATCGTCATTATCATCATTATCGTCATTATCGTCATTATCGTCATTATCGTCATTATCGTCATTATCGTCATTATCGTCATTATCGTCGTTATCGTCGTTATCGTCGTTATCGTCGTTATCGTCGTTATCGTCGTTATCGTCGTTATCGTCGTTATCGTCGTTATCGTCGTTATCGTCGTTATCGTCGTTATCGTCGTTATCGTCGTTATCGTCATTATCGTCACTATCGTCATTATCGTCACTATCGTCACTATCGTCACTATCGTCACTATCGTCATTATCTTCATCATCGTCATCATCGTCATCATCGTCATCATCGTCATCATCGTCATCATCGTCATCATCGTCATCATCGTCATCATCGTCATCATCGTCATCATCGTCATCGTCATTATCGTCATTATCGTCATTATCGTCATTATCGTCATTATCGTCATTATCGTCATTATCATCACTATCATTATCATCATTTTGAATACTTGGATAAATTCCACGTATCGGCTGTAAGGGCGCTTCTTTGGCGAGTGTGGTTGGCTTTTTTTGGCAGCTTTCTTTTGCTCGTTTGAGTGAATCTGTATGTTATATGTGTTTATTTAGTTGTTTCTTTGTATCAGTATTGACGGCCTCCGTGGTCCCGAGGCAAGACTCTCGACTCACAATCCGAAGGTCGCGGGTTCGAACCCGGCGTGCGCAAATAAATTTTATTTGATTAATTTGTGTTATTTCACAATTTATTCATTTAAAATAATATATAGTATATTTGCGGCACGTTCCAGAGTGGAAGATACTATCAGTATCGCCCTGGTGTAAGACCACCATTCAGAATTGAAACGTTGCTTGAAATGGCTTTAGCCGTGTTTAGTGACCAGATCTGAATAGCCAGGTGCTTCCTTACCTTCCTCTTACCTTCCTCTTACCTTCCTCTTCCCCATCTCCTTCCCCTCCCCACTACCTTCAGCCTCACAACATACCCCAATTGGGGATGCCATAGTCTCACTGGCTCCAGACGGGAGCAGTTGGGACTCTTGTGCGGTATTTCATATAAAAAAAAAAAAAAAAAAAAGTAATTTTAGTTAGAAAAAAACGTAAGGTGAGCCACTTTTAAAATGTTTTTATGTTTGCTTACAAAAATTGTTTTGTAGATTATATGAATCTTTCTAATAATAAAATAAGAAAGCGTATTTTTAAGCGTAGGTATCTTTCAAAACCAGTTTTTCGTTTCTTTGTACATTCAGAAAATGTTCCGTTTATTTGGATTTTATCGTGAAGCGGAAAAATATTTGACCTTCTGACACAATGTGCCCGGGGACTGAAGGGTCAATAACTATAAAGTAGGCAGAATTTTAAAAGTGATCCAACAGTAACCACTGGTTTTAAAAATGTTCGAATAGAAGCCCGGAGGTGCCCGGACCTAAGAAGATCTCTAAATGAATCTGATGTTTTTACAAATCAAGATCATATTTTTGTATTTAATTGGTGTACGCTTTTACTCATCAATACTACTAAAGATGTTAAAAATATAATATGAAAAAATAAGTTAAATATCTTAACATGGTGAATCCATAATTGCTTTTGGGGTTTGTATAAGGTTCTTCTTCCGAAATAAATTTATAAACTTAAGCGATCTTTTCTACACGACCGACAGGCCTGAGCGATTATAGGTAGAAAGGTTGGACCAATTGCGTCTTCCTGCTATGTTACAACATAAGGAGTAATATCCAGCAATAAAGCAACTTTGTTAGATTGAATTTTTTTTGTTGATTCTATCAAATTGAGGTGTTTGATCCCACTGTGCGTCGGTCAATAATCATATAATCTGTCAATTAAGAGTACAAAATATTAAAAATGGAACTACAAATTTGTAAGCTGGCAGCACCAATTTCAGTGTCAAATATTCTTAGGTGCAATGACACTGAAAATATAGAACACTGCTAATCACATTTAAAAAAATATTTTTTTGTTCTTAAGAAAAAAATATAATCGATGAAGCACTATTGTTAAGATACCTACTTAATTTGATTAAATGGTGTTTAACAAATTGATTTGCTTTCATTTAATTAAACATAAATTTGAATTAAACAGTAGGTAGAAAGGAAGAATCACTAATGGTGAGTTTAGTTACACTACTTTCAGATCTGAATGAGTTAAATATATTCAGATCTAAAATTACAGACATGATCTAATTTCTAAACTGTGCTTTATATTTTATTTCAATATCGTTACTCTTCATTATGTTAACACAAAGTTGCACAGGTATAAAAATAATATACCTATAGGCATCTAATTTTGAGATCAGTTGGTTTTTTTTATTTTATTTTTTACATTATCTCCATATAGGAGGCCCTGAGGTAAATATCAAAGATATTGAAATGTAAGGAGATATGCTATGATATTCGACTATCGGCGGATAACGATCTAATTGTGCTGGCTTGATTACGGAATTTCGTTGATTTTTCGAAGGTGTGCAGTAGTATTAGTTAACAACATAGTTTTAGATTTTTTGACGGTGCAAGTAGTATTGGTTAAAAATATCGGTGACACCAGGAATCACAGTCCCACCCAGTACAAACTGCCTTTAGCTCATCTCCTTATATTTCAATATATTTGGTGGATACCTATATTGCAATGAAAAAATATTTTTTTCACTTTTATGCCTTTTTAATTTTTTATAAAAATGTAGGTTACACAGCTTCACATTTACATGAGTTCTTTTTTTAGTAATGCCATAAACAACAGTGGCGCCCTCCTATGTTTTCTACTCTTATTTAACAAACTTAATTAAATAGATTCGATAAAATCATATCCTATTCAGAAAACTCATTTCCGAGGAAATCGAAAAGATAACACACACAAGTTGTGATAAGGGTGGATAATTTACATAAAAATTAAAATAACATAATATTTAATTAAATTCAAACCAATAAACATAATTTTCATGAACAATATTACGGTGCTAGGGTCAAAGCCTAATTCTTAACAAAAATTATATAATGTATATTATATTCCCCACGAGCTTCCCCAATGTTACCAAGTTTTTGGTTGGGTTTGTATTAGAGCTTACCTGTGTTATATCCTGAGCTATATTCGTGAAAACATATTGAAATTGAGAGCTCTCCCAAGGGGAAGCAGTAGATGCTCGCTATTACTGCAGTAAGCTCTAAATAAAGCAAAAGCTAAAACAATGCACTACCGGAGTAGACTTGTAGGCCTCTGAATGAAAGGCATACACGTTTCTCTTTACTCCAGTTCTGCAAATAATGGACGATTATTTTGAAACATTCGTTTTGAAAACTTTGCAATGATGATAAAAGCTTCATCGATTGTGAAGTGCTTTTGGATTTCCTTTCAAGAACGTATGCACATGCCTACTAAGATACTTCATATTACATGTTCATATTCGTATTACATGCATTAATTTTTAAGAAATTGTATTTTAAGAATCACCGCCAATAAAGCATACACTAGTAACTATAGATCAAGACTGAAAGAATAAAAATAGTAATATAAAAACTATTTTTGATAGGGAAATAGAGAAGTGGCGTTAACGTTGCAATTTTTTTATTTATTTTATTAATCTATATACATTGGATATTAAGGACAAAGGTGTGTTTTTGAACAAATCTGGGGTTAATAAATTAATTTGTAATGATTGTAACTTTTTTTATATTGGGAAGACTTCTAGAAATTTTAACATTAGAGTTAAGGAACATCTAAGGTGTTTAAATAATAATAATTATTCAGAATTTGCAAACCACATTTTAGAAACAGGTCATTCTTTTGATATTAATAAAGGTTTAAAAATTTTACACACTAACACAACGGGTATACAATTAGATAATTTAGAAATTTTAGAAATTAGAAAAAGTGCTAATAGTAAATTAAATATTATAAATAACAAAACGTTTTTTAAAAATAGCCATCTTTTAAATTTATTTTCGTATTAATACTTATATTTATAATAATTTATTTTGTTATTTAGACTTCTTGTTTTGTTTTTAAAAGATTTTTTATTATGTTAATGTAATTTTTTACCCATTCTAAAATAATTTTTATATTTTATTTAAATAATTGTTTTTTATGATATATTTTAGGTAATTAATCAACTCTCCTTTCTAATATTTTGTCTATGTTCTAATTAGTCTATACTTGTTTGTCTTTTGTTATTTTTTATTAACTTATTATCCTGACGAAGAAAACATAGTTTTCGAAACATGTTTATATTGTTAATTAAATAGTGGTGTTTCACAAAGTTATTTGTTTTTCATTAAATTATAAACATTGGGTTTAACATTGGGTTTAATTGATGCCTGTCTCACTAGAACCTGTGTTGAGACAGGCTTAGAGGTACATATTTTAAATTACAGGAATATTTTAATTAACGTACAAATTCAAATTAATACAATAAAATAGAAATAGAAAATAGAAATAGAAATTAATTAGTGTCCGATCATTTTTAATCACTGAAATCATTTTTAAAATGTGAATACCGCACAAACGTCTCGACTGGTCCCTGCTAACCGGAACCAGTGGGACTATAGCATCTCCGATTGGGGTATCTTGTGAGGCTAAAGGGGGGGGGGAGGAGATGGGGAATAGGAAGGTAGAGGAAGTAAGGAAATCAGTTTGTTTTGAAAATGTTTCCTTCTCGGAGAACAGAAATTAGATACGAACTCTCCTTTGGCCCTTCTCGCAATAAATTACTAGGATATAATATTCACTTCTATATTATTTTCTCTACAATAACCGTCGTGTCCTTCGTGCGAACGTTCTTATTTATGTTATCATTCTCATATATTGGATCAGTCTATTATATTAATTCGAACATAATATTATTATTAATAAAATCATTTTCGTGTGTTCTTGTTATAACTACATTGTTATTTTGAAAAACGTAATAAACGCCGCGGCCGCGCAATATCTGCACACCAAAGAGTTTTCTTTAACTTCTCGTAAATAGTAAAGACATGTTTATCAAGATAAGTTTTGGCAATTGAAAAACATTAAATTTGGTGACGAAATCAGTGAGTTCCTTTTTAAGCAATCTTGCAGAGGAAATGATTATGACATTGATGTAATGTTACGGATACACTTATTATAATGGGCCAGCTTCAGGGAAAATGTCAAATAAATAATGTTAGAATTACATTAACATAGTATTATGTCTACGTCACACCGAATTAGGGTGTTGGTTGTCTTGAGTTTTGTCTGTCATTAGATTAGCGAAAAGTTGTTTGTTTTATGGTACTAATTACCATAATACGTAAGTGACAATCTTGGATAGAATTACCTGAAAATATTTGTATGGGGCGTACCAGATGAGCCAAACGCTGGCAATCAATTTAAGTCAATTATGAAATTAGTATAAAATATCGTGTTTTTTACGTCACTTAAAGAAGACATATTTTCACGAAAAAAGCTTCACTGTAAGAGATCAATCTTGTCTAGTAATAAAATTGAAAAAATTAAAAAAATATGTTGGTTTAATTTTACATAAATTAACGTTTTGAGAAATTATTAGAAAAAAAATGAATGATGGAGCTTTTGCGTGCATTCTACCTGCCGTATTAAATTTGAAGCAAGGTGTATTATTCCTGTTTACCACCACACGCCGTATTAGATTTGAAGCAAGGTGTCCATCAATCTTTTGCCTGTTTACCACCACACACCGTATTAGATTTGAAGCAAGGTGTCCATCAATATTTTGCCTGTTTACCACCACACGCCGTATTAGATTTGAAGCAAGGTGTCCATCAATATTTTGCCTGTTTACCACCACACGCCGTATTAGATTTGAAGCAAGGTGTCCATTAATCTTTTTCCTGTTTACCACCACACGCCGTATTAGATTTGAAGCAAGGTGTCCATCAATCTTTTGCCTGTTTACCACCACACGCCGTATTAGATTTGAAGCAAGGTGTCCATCAATATTTTGCCTGTTTACCACCACACGCCGTATTCTAACAATTTGTCTGGGTTTCTATAGTGGATTTTTCATTTTAAAAATTATAATGTTACTTTTCTTCTTGTTCCAGAATGAGCAAATCAACGATATGGATGGCAATTGGAGTTGCACTGCTAACTTCGGGATGCCGAGGAGAGATGGCGCATAAGCGGCTCCCCTTGGGATTCCAGGGGATGAGGGGCAAGAAGAGTGTCGACTTCACAGCCCAAGATGAAGATACATCACCACTAAACGAACTTGAACGGGTTTCTTACCAGCCCTTATCTAGCTTAGATGAGTTATCGAGGTACGCGGCCATACAAGATCCCTGGAATCTAGCCAGGATACACAATAACTTCTATGGACAAGGGAACCAACTCCCATCGTATAAAAGGGCCCCCATGGGATTCATGGGTATGCGTGGTAAGAAAGAAAATGATCTCAACCTCGGGTCGCTTTACCCCCCTCAACCACTTGAAGACTATCTGAATGTAGAATTCCCTGAAAAGAGAGTAGGACTTAAAGGCTTCCAAGGAATGAGAGGCAAGAAACAATTTGAATACCTCAGAAACAAGTTCTTCAATAAGCGTAGATCCATGGGTTTCCAAGGCATGAGGGGTAAGAAAAGCAACATTGGTGAAGATTCTCTGAACTTATACGGAGAACTTATTGACACTTCGTCAAACGATTTTAAGAATTATCTCATGGACAATGAAGCACCCGTGCAAAATTATGCTCCAGACAGAGAATACTTTGACGATGATTTGATAGACAAGAGGGTGGGAGGGCTTAAAGGATTTCAAGGTATGAGGGGCAAGAGAGAATTTGAGTATATCAACAGTGTTGAAGATAAACGTGCCCCTTCTGGTTTTCAAGGTATGCGAGGGAAAAAAGACACAGTTGGAGAAGAAAACAACAAGATCGAAGACCCGAAGGATTTTGAAGCCAAACCAACAAGCATAAGTACTGAAAACGCTCTAGGAATGCAAGAAGTAGCAACCAACGGAATCCTGCCACCAACGGATTCAAACGAGCAGGTATCTTTGCTCGACAACTTTGGAATAGCTGATCAAGAAAGACCTAACATGCTTGGAGCCAACAGCGTGAAGGAAAGACGTTCCCCGAGTTTTGGATTTTATGGAGTTCGTGGAAAGAAGGCGCCATCGGTTAATACTTTCTACGGAATGAGGGGGAAAAAAGGACCCTATGGATTCCCATTCAGGGGAAAGTTCGTCGGAGTTCGGGGAAAGAAATCTGAAATTCAGCACTTGGCGGATAGGCTTTCTTGGACAGGGGATGACACTTACCAGAAACGGAGGGGACCCAGTGGCTTTGTTGGAATGAGGGGAAAGAAATCTATCACGCCAGGTAATAAAAATATATTTTATTGAGATGGTTTCTTTCACAAGTTGAATTTAACAAAGAAATTATAATACATCGGTTAAAAGATTCTCTCTACAAGTACTTTTCTATGTTCCTCTCTATTTGAGGAGAGAATCACATCGTGTGAAGAATGTACGAGTGCAAGCTGACATATAAAATATTTGTACCCATGTTGTTGCCGTTTATAAATCTTCACCACGAGGAGATGAGATGAGTTACGATATATTTTCTGGACTAGGCTAAAGGGCTATTTACTATGTATTCTGTCAGGCCTGCTGGCTTTGTCGACTTTCAACTCATTCAAGACCCGGAGAACCTTCTTATTTAGGATCTGCTCTGGAATGCGTGCTAAGTGCGAAAGGAATGGGAGTTTTTCCGTTATCGAAAAGTTGAGTTTTTCGCGAAAAGTTTACTTTTCACTTTACTTCTTTTAATTTGACTTTTTGCTGGCCGAATTCATCGGGCTTGGTCAGAGGTGTGAAAATAGTACTGCAGAAATTTATATTTTTAGAAAGAACGGCTAACAGTGGGGCAGTCTGCCAACTTTTTGACAATTTTTTTGGTCGCCATTTATCTTTGATGTGTTTAAAATTCTCTTGCAATTATTTGTCCGGTTTCGGTATTCCGAAAGATAATATTTCCGTGGAGACTTTCCGGAGATTTTCTGGAGTGCATTTTAAAACGTTTGAAAAAATTGTTTCAAAATAATAATCAATATTTTTTTTTCTTTCAGAGGACGAATTCGAAGCAACAGAAGATTCGGAGAACTAAACCACAGTATAATTTAAAGCCAAACCGAAAACTCTAGTCGAAACATTGTTTGTTAAACAGCGATATCTCTTTCTGCTTTTACAATATTTCTAATGAATATATATAATTAAGAAAACTCATAGGCCATTTTACTGTAACTTAAATAGTTTTGTGTGATTTATTAAATTATTACTATACGGAATCGAAATTAGTTTAACATTAGTTATGTTTTTAATTTAAAACATTGATTAATTTAGAAATAATATTTCAATGTTTAGATGATGTATTCACAATGCACACTTTTTTAAACGAACTTTTAAAATTTAATGAAAACAAATAACTTTGTGTACACCACTATTTAATTAACAATATCAACATGTTTCGAAAACTATGTTTTCTTCGTCAGGATAATTAGTACTTTAAAAAACTTGTTTTTAAATTTTATGACTGGAAACACACAAAACAACAACACTATTTATATTTTCACTGTTACCTAATTGTTTTTACATAACTTCCTGATAGAGTTGTGTTTACTTGTGGAGTTTACTTTGCTCCAAATAAAATTTTAATATAGAAAAGTTAGTAATGTATGTGCTGGCATGCATTGTGTTAGATTGATTATTTTTGTAAAAGGTTGACTAAAAGGAAAGGCAAATTATTTTTTATTTAAGAAACAATAGGTATAAACTTCATTCAATAATGAAAAATTTTCTAGTGATTTTCACCAAACTAAGCTGAGCAAACGCTTAGATATTTTTAAATAATCCCATTGGTAAGGATTACCCAATTCTATTTCAACAACATTTCTTGACTAATCACTCGCCAATTGATACCAAAAACTTGTCAAGTGAAAACATTTTTACGTATTTATTACGTAGTATAATATTAATTTTAGTCATATATTTTAAAACTATAATGTACCTATTTTGAGTATAATGTTCATTATTCGAATGCATTAACTAAAAACTTGGTTTTTCATCACATATTTATAGCTATGTTTGTGAGTTAATGTTTTTTTTTAATAATTTATTACAATTACGATTTTTTTTTTTAAATTTCTTTACTAAAATTGTTTGTTTAGCTCCAAATTATTTTCGCTTATATTATCTATGTTAAAAATGTTAGTTCACCGGAAAATTATAATACGATAAAAATATATTATAGATTAATGTAGACCGTAGGTTCAGAAAAAGATATCTATTAAAATTGTTATCATAAAATTGTATTTACGTATTAATTTGAAAGAAATTGTCAAATTATGTACAAACATTTTGAAGTGGCTGGCAAAATGTTTGGTTCTAGAATGCCATCAATCCTGGAACAAATCATATCGAAAGCGGAATTTTGAAATGCTGTAAAAGACAAGAAATCCAAAAATGGGTTAAATATGTAATCTTTCTCCGTTTTTTTTTTCTCTCTTTCGATCTGCATCGTCGAAACATTTCTAGAAAAATATGTGTCCTTTTTTGATGCGTATTTTAAGAGGGATTTTTGTCTGAAAAATTAAAAACTTAGGATGGGTTGTTTAAAAAAAATTGATGGATTCATCAAATTTTTAAAGTTGATTTTCACGTTCTGCGTAAGTTCTTTTCAAGTTTTGTTATAGGACAGTTGCTTCACAATACTGAAATAATCACAGAACTTGAATAGCACTTACACAAAACGTGAAAATTAACTTCAAATATTTGATGAAACCATCAAATTTTTTTAAACAACCCGTCCTAATTAAAGTGTTAAATATTCTGAAAGGTCTATTAAATCTAAATTTCATAATAAAAAATCATAATTATAGGCCTACAAAAACATGAGATGTGACTTTTTGAAAATCAAATTCTATCCACTCTCTTAAACAATTAACATTTTGTCCTTTACAGCATATCAAATTTCCGTTATTGATAATATGTATTGTTAAAAAGATTTTAATCTATTGTACCATATCATGTGAACTTACTTTTGTTAAATTGTAATATAATGTTTATTATAACTATTGAAAATAAAGTAATATATGAGGCAATACCCCAGAGGATAAAATGTTACTTGTTTTACTCCTTAATCCTTACTTTTTAATAAATATAAGTATACATTCAACACATCATCAAAAAAAAAAAAATTATTTTTAACTTTATGAGTAAAAACTCCAAATTGTAATATTTAATTAAATGAAGACAATATTAGCGAAACTCAATCGAAAATCTGTAGACAGAAAAATCAGAGAAATATATTGGCACCTCTGGGACTTGAACCCAGGACCTTCCGCTTTCCGGGCGACAACTCTGACCACTGAGCTGAAGTGTCTACATCCGATTATTTTTATGCAGTTATTTTTAACTGTAAAAAGGGTCTATGTCATCTTTTGGGGTTCCATGTGGAAGATCTTTATCGGGAAAGGAGAAGAAATTCTGGGAAGAAAAAATGAATGAGGGGGGTATTGAAATCAGACGGTCAATGTGTTCAGGTGTGACGTATGTCTGAATCCATTCCTCCCACTGAGGTGCAAGGCGATGGGTCGAGAGAGTCCGGCTAAAGAGGTCTAGGTTTGGTCTCCCTCGATCAGTCTCTCCCGATATTTCCCAACATGCAGTGGGTAAACGGTAAACGCATTCGCCGTCAAGACGTAGACAAACCTCACCCCATGAATCCGGGCACCCTTGCTCAGTCATTAAACATAGAGAACTACTTTGGGTGACAGGGGTGTTGGCTATCCATCCAATAAATGGTTCCCTGGGCGGCGTTATCAAGACCTGCCTCCCAAATCGAGAAAAGTTTTCGAACATCCTGAACTTTGCTTTCGAATCGGGTGCAATATATAGGGTGTTAAAAAGCGAGAGCCTGCAGTCTAAACTCAGCTTTTTTTCAATTGTGGCTGTCTTAGTCAAAAAGTTAATATTACAGGAGAGCGAAAACAAATATATGAAAAGAGATACTATCGATATTTTGGGGAGATGGAGTGGTCTAACTTAAATAAGGTTTTCATGGGGCATTGATAATCACAATTACTTTATTAATCAGAGATAAAACATAAAATAGAAAATTTTGACTTACGACACTTTTCTATGGGATATGCAAAATTTGACGAAAATATTACAAATCAATAATAACTATTAAACCGCATTGTTTTACATGATTGACCGAAATTGTGCTTTCCAACAAAAGAGTCAAATTTTTACATGATTGACCCAAATTTTACTTTCCAACAAACGAGTCAAATTTAAAAAAAAAAAATTACATTAACTCCACACAGGAGGCCCTGAGGAAAATAATTTCACTCAGGGCCTATGTCATCTGGGATGCTGTGTGGAGGGTCTTTTTGAGGAGAGAAAGGAATGAACATTGGTCTTGAAGAGACCCATGTTGTAGGAGGGAGGAAACACAGAGGCCGGCCAATCGTTCCCAAACGACCCGTTCTCATGTGACAAATGTCAACCGTGTACATATGTTGGGCGCGTTTAGCGTGTCTTCCGACTATGCACAAATGCCAAATAACTCAAAAAAACATTAATTCAAAAAACTTCATCTATTTAGATAATGTTTTTTTTTTTTTATTTCTTTTATATATTCAATAACTGTCTACAGTTAGTGAATAGTGATAATGCCTTTAGAAGGCGAAACAGCTGTCACGTGTAATAATAATTACCTAGCAGAACTTATTTATGAATAAACTGTTTTTATAAACTGAATAATAATATTATTGAATATATGAAAGAAATAAAAAATTACAATGGAGTTTTACAAATTAAACTTGATAACAATCAATAAATAGATAATATATCACGTAAAAAGAACTTAACCACTCAGACCACAAACTTGTTTTCACGATAATATAACATAATCAGTCTTATTTTATGACTGTGAGGCATACCTGACATTAAACTAATGTTAACTGTGACTAACATCTAAATTAGGTACCCAATGCAAAATTATACTTAAGTGCACATAGATATCTAAATCCTGAAAAAGCATTCAGTAACCACTAAAAGTTTTATTATTAACTAAGTTTTGTTTTATTTTGAGGTGTCAAAATTAAGATGATTTCATGCCTCTTTTATCAAATTTTCAAAGCACATATATACTTTAACACATAATTTTATGTATTGCTTTGAAGTACGCAAAATACACAATATACACAATACCTGGGAGGGGCTTTCCCCTTTATAGGGGGTAGGGGCAGGGGGTAGTGGGTATTCTAGTCTAGAAGCATGAATTGTAGGTATTTTTTCAGTTGCTTTAAAAAAATGTTTGTTTTACAAGCCATTATTTTACCAAATACTGATTAAACATTAAAGAATGCATAAAAAATAAATCAAACGAAAAAATTCTAAATTCAAAAAGTTACAGGGTGTTGAAGTGGGGGGTCTAAAAAAATGGCGCGCCCCGGTTGACACGATTGCAACCCTCCTAGTAATCTTAAAAAAAAAAAATTAATTCTTAATCCAAACAAATGCGTGTATGGCCCGAACTAAGAAAAAGCCAAAAGAATTATTTTTCGCAAAATGGCGGCTGTCCCAATTTTTTTTAAATAGTGAAAATTTATATTTTCTTATAGTTTTAGTACCTGCTATAGAGTTATGTATAGAGAAAGCTTACGCCAAATTTCAAGCCAATTGGTTTAGTAGAACTTGAGATATCGCGTCAACCGTCTCGAAAAAAGTGATTTTGAGAAAAATGCGTTTAAAATTTTGTTCTATTCAGATTTTGGTTAGACTCCGTCTAAGCCGCGACATTAAAATGGTTATAACTTTTAAAATAATGCGAATTTCGAAAAATCCTTTTAAGGACACTAGAATACTGCCTTAAGTTATAATATAAGATGTAAAATCTTACATAATATCTTTATATTTCTTGGGCATTAATATGTAATAATTTCTAGACATGTAGTTTTGAAGGGTTTTATTTCACATGTACATTTGTTACTTAATTTTTATTTATCTGCTACCGGTTTCGACACATCCGTGTCACTCACTAGCAATCTTAAAACTCACAAGTACAGAAATGATAGAATTAAATGGTTTGGGTAGAAAATTAATTAATAAATGTACGTGTGAAATAAAACTCTTCAAAACAAAAGTATACAGTACCAATCAGTTCTTTAAACGGCTTTAGTACAAGTTGCTAAGATAATATATCGAGGACAAAGTTTAGAAAGAGCTGCAGGTACTAAAAGCTTCTATTACATAAATATGCACCGCCGCAAGTTTCCGGGAAAACTTTCATACTCCCACTTGAAGAACAACGGTTTCGCGGTCTTTCGGCGCCATTCTCGGGGCTAAACTTTTCATTTTTGCTCGCGGAATCTTATTTACATAACAATGACGGCATTATTATTCACTGCTCTCCGAGGATAAACTCTGCTTAGGACTGCTGCAGGGGTATTCAACAAGGGCCCGCGAGGATAAAGTAATTTTATGAATTTAGGGAAATATGGCGATATATCGCACATCCCGTAGAAAAGTGTCGTAAGTCAAAATTTTCTGTTTTACATTTTTTTTATTTCTGAATAGTTAAGTGAGTGTGATTATTTAAGCCCCACGAAACCGTAATTAAGTTAGATCACTCCATCTTAACGAGATATCGCTAGTGTCTCTTTTCGACGGGACAGCTTGTTTCATCAAATAGTGTTCAATGTCACTACCCAGTTATAGAAAAAACACAAAACATAAAATATCTCGGAATAATAACTCATGAAAATCTTAGATGGGACCTACACATCAAAGGTATTACGGAAAAACTCAGAAGCCTTATATATTTCTTTAAATTCTAACAAATGTGATAAATAAAAAGAATTTGAAAAAGGTCTATGTCATTCTCGAATTGAATACGGAATCGTAGAATGGGGATCTGCTACACATAAGTATATACGTAACCTGAATACAATTCAAAACGGAATCATAAAGATCATACTGAAAGTACCCGTTAGAACGCCTTCAATTGAAATTTTCAATAGCTTTGACCAAATGTACAACAAATATATGCCAAAAATATATTATTGAAGCTGAGTACTGAATCCTCTACTAGAACGTGTATGCATAAAACTAGATCGAAAAAAATGACCTAAACAATATTCCAAGTTATAAAACCACATTCGGACAAAGAAACTAGACATATTTTGCAATAAAACTCTATAACATCCTTCCCCAAGACATAAAACTAATAAAAAATTCCGATGAGTACAAATCAAGAATAAAAATATGGCTAAAAGAGGTCAATAAAAAACCCTAATGAAGACAATAAAAACGACGTAAATAAACTACATTTAAATAAACTTAGTCCACCTCGGCACAGGACCCCCTAGTGAGGAGGACTAAGAAACACAATATCTATACTGTTTCTTAAATTCACCATTATATTTTGTATATACAATTATTTTATATAGTCATTAAATTAAAAAAATAAAATCATGTGTTTTCGCTCTCCTGTAAATTTAACTTTTTTGATGTACGGCACTTTTCAAAGGGATATGCGATTTGTATTTATGTATTTGTATATTTATACAAATAGAATAATTTGAAGTATAAAACACAAACAATAATGTGAGAAATGATAATTACGTAAGTAATAAGGAGCCCTTATGAACGCGTAAAACAAGTAACGGATAGCGTCAATAACAAGTCAAACAAAGAAATCCTAGGTAATACTTACACTACTAATTTATTTATCCGTGCGTATAACTTAAAACAAAGATAAGGGTACATGGTAAATGCTTAAGGGTAGGTAAATTTATAATAATAAGTAAAAATATTTTTCAAGTTAAGAAGATGATGCCTACGTGAGAATTGGGTTAAATCATAAATTCCTTATTATGAACCTGTAAAACAGACAAGGATAGAAAATAAAGACAAAAACATGTTTTTTTTTGTTTGACATTAACCCCAAGCAGGAGGCTCTTAAGGAAAATAATTTCTCTGAGGGCTTGCGTTATATTTGGGGATGCTGTGTAGGAAAGAAAGGAGATGAAGTTCTGAGAAGGAAAAAGGTATGAGGGATGGGTAGAAATCTAGGGGTCATTTTGTCCATGAATGACGGACTTAATGAATCCACCCCCCCCCCCTGCGGTGCGAAACGATGGGTGGAGAGAGACCAGCTGTAGATGTCAAAAACTGGTCTTTCCCGATCCGACCCGCTACGCCGCTCATTCGCCCTCTAGACCTGAACACACCTCATCCGATGAACCCGGGCACCCCTGCTGAGTCACCAAATGTAGTAAACAACTTGGGGTGACCTTCGGTAGAGGTGTTGGTTGTGAGATATTTGAATACTAAAAAAAGTGTAATCTAACGATAAAGATGAAGTACGTAGGAAATGATTATGGGTAGGTATTTATTAAGTAGATATTATAATAAGTTATAAATAAGTATGAATAAAGAATTAGAGTAATGAGAAAACCAATTATCATGATAA
Source organism: Glyphotaelius pellucidus (assembly GCA_936435175.1). NCBI lineage: Eukaryota > Metazoa > Arthropoda > Insecta > Trichoptera > Limnephilidae > Glyphotaelius > Glyphotaelius pellucidus. The sequence goes on along the minus strand of OW386551.1, from coordinate 35,698,182 downwards.
TGATATTACCAAAGCAGCTCCGATTTTTTTCTTTAGAAAATGTATGCAGACATTGCTTTTTTATTTTTTTTTATCTTTTAGCTGAGTATAATAAATTATTTTCAGATATAGCACTACTTGTGGTGACCTTTATTAACGTATCTACGTTCAGTGTCCTGATGAAAAAGGCAATAATTCAGAATCGAAACGTTGCTTCAAGTGGCTTTAATAATAATAATAATAATAATTTTTGGATAATTTTTATAGCGCCATTTTTGTGAGAAAATCACCTCAAGGGCGCTTTACAAATTAATTTATACATTTAACCTATTTATATTACAAGTGTCTTATAACTAAGATGATAACTAAGAACTTACAACTACTAAGACTTATTTAACTAGTGACTTAAAACTATACTTATTTTTATAAACAGTACAACACTGCTTTACTCGTGTTTTGACTTTTTTTTTTTTTTTACATAAAATACCGCACAAGAGTCCCAACTGCTCCCGTCTGGAGCCAGTGAGACTATGGCATCCCCAATTGGGGTATGTTGTGAGGCTGAAGGTAGTGGGGGGGGAAGGAGATAGGGAAGAGGTAGGTGGGGAAGTACCTGGCTATTCAGATCTGGTCACTAAACACGGCTAAAGCCATTTCAAGCAACGTTTCAATTCTGAATGGTGGTCTTACACCAGGGCGATACTATTAGTATCTTCCACTCTGGAACGTGCCGCAAATATATCATATATTATTTTAAATGAATAAATTGTGAAATAACACAAATTAATCAAATAAAATTTATTTGCGCACGCCGGGTTCGAACCCGCGACCTTCGGATTGTGAGTCGAGAGTCTTGCCTCGGGACCACGGAGGCCGTCAACTTAACTTAACTTACATCTAACTTAAAATTAATTATCTACTACTAACATACATATTTACATTTATAAACACACATGATTACTGCCCGTCTGCCCGGCTGTCAGTGTAAGTTAAAAGTTGCTCATAATAAAGTAAAATCGGGACTGACCGGGACGGGTGGACTGACTAATGATATACTACTGAAGAAATGAAGTTATTCTGGATACGATCATTTGAAAAGGTGAGTTTTTAGCTTCGCTCTGAACTCAGAAGTGCTTTCGATCTTTCGCAAATGTGAAGGGAGTTTGTTCCAAGCTGTTGGGCCTGCCACTGCAAAAGCCAGGTCTCCGAAATTGGTATTGGGATTGCGCATAGGTACTGAGAGTCTACCTATGGCTGTTGAAGATGCTGATCGAAGGGTTGCTTGCTTATTATTGACATCATTTGGAATGCACAGTTCCGACAAGTAGGGTGGCGCCATTTCGTGTATTGATTTAAAAACCATCCAGCAGAGTTTGAATTGGATTCTCTCAGGACACTTAAGCCAATGAAGGTTCCGTAGATGTTGGGAAATGTGGGAATATTTGGAAACGCCGGTTATCAGTCTTGCTGCAGCATTGAAAACTGACAAGTCTGTCAGTGTATATTTTAGGGAGATTTGCATATATGCCATTGCAATAGTCAAGTCGTGATACTACGTAAGAGTTTACTAGCATCTTTGTGGCCTTAGTCGGAATATTTCTCCTTATAGATTTGATTTGACGCAGGTGAAAGAATCCTGCGCTTACTGTTTTATTAATCTGGGATTTGAGTGAAAGATCTTCGTCTAGATGTACCCCTAGGAGTTTGATGCCATTTTTAGGGATGATGTTACAACCAGAAGTAATAAGAGGAGATTTGTCTAATATTGACTGGCGTTTTTTGGTTGCTGTCCAAAGAAATTCTGTTTTGGTTGGATTTAGTTTCAGTTTGTTTGAAGACATCCAGTCTGTTATGGCAGCGATGCATTTAATAGTTATATATTTTAATCTATCTTTCTCATTCGGTGTACAGTAGAAGTAGATTTGCTGATCGTCAGCGTAGCAATGAGAAAGAAGTCCGAATGATTCTATTATTTTGGTAACATCGTTGATGAACAAAATAAAAAGTAGAGGTCCCAGCACTGAACCCTGGGGGACTCCAGAAATGAGGGTTACAAAGGGAGAGTGTTTACCACCCGCTTGTACAGATTGCGTTCTTTGTGTTTAGTGTCCAATTCTGATTGGAATAACCCTTTCCTAGCTTCCCTTTCACATCTTCTTCCTCTCAGCACTTCTTTCAGCCGCACAACACTGACTTGTCGATTTGAGAAAATCATAGTACCATTGGCTCCGGAAAGTTTGGAGCGGTTGGTATACGGATTTCACATAAAATAAATAATCAAAGTTTGGGATTTCTTGACAAAATGAGTTCTACAAAATTAACCTTATTACTTATTACTGTCATTTCACAATTCAGGGAGAGTACCGAAATCCGCTGTCGGCAAAAAGTTACTTTTAGAATCAATTGTATTCAAAACAACCACTCACGTCGCCAAAATTAAATACTACCTATGCCCATGCTGTCACGCTGGATTCGAACATTGCATTCTTGATTCGGGCATTGTAACATTCATTCATGTTCTCCGTAAAACGGTTATACACAATATGTCACGGAGAAAATGCGTGAAAAGGCTTGGGCAGTTTTACTATTTTGTTACATGTGTCAAAAGATGGGTGGTTGCTGAACTGTCTGTAAGTGGCATTTAAAATGTCGATTGTCAACGCAGAATCGTTAAGCAGTCGAGTCGATCTATTTATTGGCGCGTTCTGATAGGCAGAAGTTCTCGCTTTCGGGGCGTCAACAAGTGCATGGGATCTTCCACGAGTAAACTTGGTAGGAAGTTAAGTTAACCTCTTTCAACATAGGCGGATTGAGTATAGTTCCAGAGATAATCCTTAAAAAACGTGTAGGTAAAAATATTTTTCGGAGGGCTTCCAAGGCGTTGAAATCGAGAATTCCTGTTTAGAAAAACGATGGATGCAAATCCAGGAATGAAGAGTAAGATATTCCCTCATATAAGGTAACGCATTAGCATCTTTTGTACCTTTTCTATTTCTATTTTAAACAAACTTGTAAATACCTCACGCAATGAATTTTCATTTACGCGCAACGTAAATAAATTTTCCTTTGAATATACGATAAACGGGACACATATTAAAGAAGTCAAATCTATCAGGGATCTTGGGATAATACTGAATTTTTAATCAAACTTTATACAACACACTTTTTGACCAAACTTTGTTATTTAAAATTCTGAATATTCGCCAGAGCTTACAAACCTAATAAAAATTCATATTCCGACAAGATTAACAAGACAATCTTATTTATTTAATTTGCTCAAGTGTAACTAAAATAAGAACTAACATTAGAAAAAAATCACCGTACGTATGAGTAATATAATACAAATTTTTACAATACAGACATTTTTATCAATACCCTTCAGAACTACCGAAAAGAGTGTTGAATGTATCAGGAGCATTTCCTATCCTTATCCTATATTCCTCTTCTTCTCCTACTCACCTAAAATTAATTTTTAGATATAATAAAACTCCATCTTCAATTTACTTCAACATAGGCTTTGGCTTGACTTATTTATTTGTGTATGTATCTCAACATTTTATGTATAAGCTGTTTGTCTCTTACAAATAAATAAATATTTGTAGGGTATGATTTTGTTCAGAAGGGGTCCAAATAATGGAGTTATATTCTAGGATGCTGCAAACAAGTGCTTCAGTTATATGAACTAATGAGTGATTTATGTGAAATGTTTTGTTTTCGCTTACTAACAAGGCTAGAAAAATAATGTGAATGGTGAATGCCTGAAACCTATAAAGTTCATTAAAATCGCCAAAAAGTGGAAGTTAAAAAAAAATTCCCACAAACTGAGTAAGTTTAGAATTTTAAAAATAACCTAAAGATTTTGATTTTTCCATCATATTAATTAACCTTCTAAGATAAGTCTACTAATCATCATCCTTTGATGATACTGTATTTATTATACGCGTTTTGTTGTAGGATTGACAAATGTATCAAGGTTACAAAAAACCTGGCAATATATGGACTCCTCCGACTAACTTCACGAAACAGGGAATGATATAGGAGAAACCTGGTAATTCCTTGGAACCGATCAACTACCTAGTTTTTATCTTCTTGGTAATAATAAACACACGTATATAAACCGTAGATTAAGAATAATTTTTACCAATAATTTGTACCAATCTGACAATGGCTTTAACAGGCTGAAACCGGTTACGATCAAATAAATATTTGATTTATTATATTATAATAAAAACAACATGCGTTTATCGATTTTTTTTTAATAATTAGTGCAAAATAAATAAGTAATAATTTCCTCAAATAAAAATATTGGTACCCGGGTTGTTCTTCTTTTTAACCTACATAATTTTTACCACTCTGTCACATTTCCACCACTCCGTCACATTTTGTTTTTACTATAACTGAATCTCTCTGGATCCCAGAGGGAAAATTGTAGCAAGGGGGGAAGGAGGCCTAAAATGCCTGTTGGGGGTGACAAACACGAGCTGCGTGTTTCGAATGAAAATCCACGTGACGGAAGTGTCATACGACATACAAATTGTAGGAGACAAGTTTTTGAGATTTTTCAAAATATTTTATTAAACATCATTAAAAATAATAATCGGTGTTACTTGATAGGTTATACCTTTTGAAGTTATTTATTTTTTTAGTAAATAAATTTATATTTTATATCGTCATATCATTTTTTTGTAACGTTATAGAATACACGCAAGTCGAGGTGGCAGCTGTGATTTGTATGAAATACACTTCTATCACGAGGAGTTACACCTTTGTCAAGTAATTTTTACTACAAAAATATAAACACTTTTTTTTTAAACGCACACAGTCGTTACATCTTTAATGCAGTAGATTTTAAAGTAATTATAGCATAATAATATTGGTAATTCTGTTGATTTTTTCTCCACTAACTGGTGGAGACATCTTTATGTAGGTTAAAAAGAAGAACGATCCACCCGTTATCAAAATATGCCCCGACCACAAACCTGTTGAGAACCCCCGACTACTGCAACTCTAATGAAAACCTCACTTCAGTTTTGTTGGCAACGGGGACTTCACTAATTGATGGGTAAAGTACTAATGTGCCGGTAATACAACGCGCGTCTAGGTGCATTGGCGCACTAACAAAGTCATTTCACTATTACTAATATAACTGTCATTGGAAATAATTATGACATCACCCACCTGGAAGAAATGTGGCCTTACCACCTGGAAACTCCCATTTATCTATTTACTTATTCACGCCCCATTTGGACTTTTACATTTCATTAGGTGCATTGCACGCATGATACATATAAGGAAATACCTAATAAAAAATATAGATTTTACATGTCTATACTTCTAAACTAATATTATAAATGCGATACTGCGTGTGTTTGTTTGTTACGCTTTCACGCATAAACCAATAAACTGATTTTTTTTTCACTAATAAAAAGCTACATTATATGCGAGTAATATAAGCTGTATATAATGGTAAAATCTGGCATTATGAAATTATGAATATTAATAAATTATATTTATCATGCATTTTCTGTCGCTAACAAAAGCGAATTATTGCTAACGTCAGAAAACAAATCGTTGCCATGGAAACGATGATGATATATTTAAATAAAAATAAATCTCCGAAATGTTTGTACGCGCATAAATTTCAAACGACTGCACCAAATTGGATGATTCGTTTTTTCTTTGAGCTCTGGCATTTTGAAATTTAGATGGCACGCCAGTTGTTCGGAAACTGAATGTACCGGGAATGAATGTATGAAATGCGGGAGGGGGGTGGGGGGAAGGGGATAATTGATAAGTGCAAGCGCTACGGTAATTTCCCCCTAATAGCATGCGAGCGCGGAGTGGGTAACCCGGGTAAAAGCTAGTCAGTAATGAAGATAAGTACGTAGCGCAGAGTGCGGTAATAAAATATCGATAACTGTTACACAAGTGGCATACCATTATAGCATTGTGCATAAATAAACCAAACCATTCACCACATTGCGTTTATGAGTTGATAGACTTTCAGAACCCATGGTGTTAATACACTTAGTACTTATTTCCAGAACTATGTAGTCGGTTCATGATGAATTTAATTCTGCTTTAACCCCTGTTCCATTATCTGCTTGTCCCTGTATTGCTACAATAAACTGCCTCTATATTGTTACAATAAACTGTCCCTATATTGTTACAATAAACTGTCAATACATTGTTACAATAAAATGTCTCTAAATTGTTACAATAAACTGTTCCTATATTTTTACAATAAACTGTCCCTATATTGTTACAATAAACTGTCCACATACTGTTACAATAAACTGTCTCCATATTGTTATAACAGACTGTCCCTGTATTGTTACAATCTGATGAACAATTCTTCTTGGTATATAAAAGGTCAATCAACCAAAGAAGATCATTTGGATTTCACCACTTACCCCCTCCTCCCTGGTGTAAGTAATATATGGTTACTCCTTTAAGGCTCTCGCAAGGATTCTAATTTTTTTTAAAACGATTCTACATTTAAATAAACGAAGCGAGACCTCCAAATCTTCGTGCATACGGTGTTATGAAGTAGGTAAGTAAGTAGGCAAGTGCTTACAGAGTGTACATAATGCAGTAGAATGTTAAAAAGTTGCACAGCTTATACTGCAAACATATGTATAAAAAGAAGACAAAATTAGTAGAAATAAGAAAGGTAGTGCGATGGGGATGGGTGGGATGCATCTCCAATCGATTGGCAGTTCCAGCAAGAATGAATATGGCGTTTTTTTTCAATTCCAGTAAAAAGAAAATTACATTTTCACTTATTTAACTAGAAATAGTTGAGCGTATTTAACTTAACTAAATATTACAATAAAGCGCTATTTTATTTCATTAACTTGTTTATCAAGAATAATTTTTTATTTTTTTTATTTACCTTGCTTCTTTTCGTTTTTAATGTCGTTTGGGAGGCAATTGTATAAGTTGCCCCCCTTGTAATCAATGCATTGTTTACCATAGTTAGTGAGGATGGTGTTTAAATGTTTGTTATCGTGTTGTCATGTAAAGTGTTTGTGTACTTGGGACGTTTTAATGAATTCTATGTTTGTATGTACGAGTTTATTATTTTGTATATATATGTTTTTTATATTTATTTATTTACAAGATTTTTTTAACTTTACAAGTGATTACATTATACAATAATTCATTACTATTCTACTACTAAAAAATAATCTTCTAATGAAATATGTAAACAACGATCAAAGACTTATAAAATAAATACAAACATTATTTGACATAGGTAAACAATTAGAAAAAAATAGTCATTGAAAGACATTAACAATATATTTTTTCAATATTAAATATTACAGATTAAGTACGGGTAAATTAAGGGTACAGCATAGGAATGGCTATTGAGCCATTAGATTTAAATCTATTGTTTATGCTATCTGCTATCTGAGGGGTGAATTTTTTGGATAAAATATTCTTTATAAATTTGATATAATGCGTTTCTCTTATACAATTCTGTGATAGATGGTACATTAAATTCCCGAAATATCTCTAAAGCAGGGAAGTCGTTTGGTTTTCTAAGGATGATTTTTATAATTATTCTTTGAATTGTAATTATGGGCGTAAGGAAGCCTTAAAGGCCCCTCCCCAACCAATAATGCCGTACGGTTATAAGAACTGAATTATTGCATAATTGACAATTTTGATAGTTTTCTTGTTTAAAATGTTTCGTATGTTATCTACTGGAGAGACCACGCGAAATAAATAAATTTGCCTCGAATACGTTGCCTGTGATATACTTGATAATGAAAGGTGCATATCTATGAAAAAAAAAACTTTAATTTAACCGTAATCAGCTGATCAGAAATTTTGCGTGAAAAAAAATATTTTTTAAATTTATTTAAACTTCGTTCTAAAATAGTCTTCAAAGATCGGATTTGTGACATCTGTGGTCATAATAGATAAAGCGTTTCAATAGCTTCGTTTTAAAATAAATGGCTGGCCATGAAAATGTTTTAAATAATAACAATAAATGTTTTACGAGTGATAGAAATCTATCGATCGCAGAAAAATAAGAGTGGTCCATTTTTCAACCATAATCGCTCCAGTGGTTATAGAAAACATAAATAAGTTTTCTTATTCTTTCCACAGTGAGATTGATATGTTATTTCCATTTAGCATTTTTATCTGTTATACAAAGAGATATATGTGTTGTTTTCGTATAGTTTTCTTAATTTTAATAGTTTTGTTTTCATATATGATTTTTTTTTTGATGTTTTGGGCTTGTAGTGAAATAGTTTTTGATTTATTTATTTCTTCTTCACAATTTTCATTCATTTTAGCACGTAATTATTAACCCACTAGGGTCCGCCTTTATCGGGATTAATAATTTCACAATTTATTCAAAGTAACACACATAAATATCGATCATTACCAAGAAGTTAAATAAAAGCAAATTACTGAAATTTATAAAATAAAAATAATAAGTGTAGAAAATTTGTAGAAAAAATAACAAATGAATTAACAACAAAGTGTTGAGGATCAAACAAAATGTTATCATTCATTGTGTCATATATGTACGAATGACACAATGAATGATAACATTTAATCGAATTATTTAACATAATTAAAAAATGTTTATCTTTACGGTTTATAAATACATAAGTAAAAAATATTATAATGAAAAAAAAAGATTAAAAAAACGATTGCGTGATAGAAGCGAAGCTTAAGGTGAGTATCAAATAATTTTGAAATAAATATTAAGACTATTTTTTTATGAGAAAAACTCTCTTTTTATAACTTTTGAAGGTTATTCCCATCAACGTAATATATCATTGAAGAAGAAGATAACACTTATAATCTAAATGAAAATATGAAAGAAAACAAGACACAGAAAACAGAAAAAAAAACAATGGTCTGTTTGTCCCAGTTGCGACCATTGTTTTTTTTCTGTTTTCTGTGTCTTGTTTTCTTTCATATTTTCATTTAGATTATAAGTGTTATCTTCTTCTTCCAAAATATTAAGACACCTTTTTGATCAGAACATTTAAAATAGTTTAGATAGAAATAGAAGTGCCCCTAACAAGATTACCTTGTTTTGTATACCTGTAATACATGCTAAATATGCTAATTAAGGGGATGATTTTGTCTTTAATACCTTGTATTTTATTTATGTATTTATTTTTATTTATTTATTATATTACATTATATACAATTAAATAGCAAAATAACATAATAACATAATAATATATTTCAAGATAACTGTAAATATTAAAAATGTGTACAAGTATATTATGCTGTTTAATGTCAAATGCTGATCAATGCACAGCCCAAGATATTTTTCCTGGATCAGGATTTGCAGGTCGTTGTTTACAATTTTTAAGGATACATGAGGGTGAATTATTTAACGGGTTGAGCTTAAGATCATGTCTCCTGTTTTTTTTAACATTCATTGGTGTAACTTAATGATAAAAATGACAAAGAACGCCAAAGAAGAGTACTGAGCGTGCGAGCCAACAGGTGCAGTCCTCTGGTGAAGAAGAAGTCTTATTCCAGACATACTGCATGAGCTTTTACACTAGCGAACTATGGACAAGGCGTCATGAACACAGTACTACAGTATAATCACGCATACAGGGCGCTGTTCGGCCTGCCCACACTGTCATACTGTCACACATCATAGGCACACTGGCTCCGGGAAGTTGGGACTTTCATGTTGTATTCACATTAAAATATATATCAAAACGCTAACGAACACGCTAGAAAATGAAGGCTTTGATTAATATAATCTAATTGCAGAACGATGCGTGCGAGTGGGCTGTAGTGGGCTGCATGCAATGCAGTTGCTAATTAATGAAGAGGCTTTTATGCTCTCCACACCATGCAATCCTGCCCTCTCTGTCGGGACGGAAACCAATCAGGATATCAATCGAAATAAGGCCATAAGCACTTATATGTTATCATTCATTTCATGTTGTCAAAAGAGTTAGAAATTATTTCATGTGTGAATGAAATTGTTCCATTCGAGTTCCATTCTCACAAAAAAATTGAGCATGAAATGGGTCAGAACATAGTACTATCAATTAAGTGGAAAAGGGTTATCAATTTTATAACCAACACCTCTGCCATAGGTCACCCCAACTGGTTCGCTACGTTTGATGACTTAGTAGAATCTTACCGTACTGGCAAGATTGACGCGCACCCACATTACGTCGAATCTTGAGTTTTCCAGATTCATCAGTCGCACACAGTTGACGTCAGCTCGACTATAGAGACAAACACCTCCTTTAGGTCTGAACTTGCCTACGAGGGTGAAGCCCGGGCAGTCCAGATAGGAGGCGTCTACAGGCTCAGCTATCTGCGTTTCAGACAGGAAAAGAAGGTTCGGACGTTGAGAAAAAAGGTGGTGATGATGGACAGAGTTTCAATTGGTGTGCAGGCCGCGAATGTTGGTGTAATTCGACAACAGTTTTGGCCTGCACCGGGGACTCCTACTTCCCGCCGTTGTAAAGATGTTATTTATTATGAAGTAGGTAAATAAGTAGGCAAGTGCTTACAGAATTTACATAATGCAATGTATTGTTGATGAGTTGCACAGCGTATCCTGCAAACACCTATATAAAAAGAAGACTAAGTTAGTAGAAATAAGAAGGGTAGTGCGCTGGGAACGGGTGGGATGCTTTTCCAATCGATTGGCATTTCCAGCAAGACCCCGGGTTCATGGGGTCAAGTTTGTCCGTATCTTGGCGGTAGATGTGTCTGCCCACCAACAGCGTGGCAGACCGGATCGGGATTGAGGCAGACCGGAGGCTGGTTGAGGGAGATCTTTTGACCTCTCCAGTAGAACTCTCTCGGTTGCCTTGCACGGCATTGGAAAGGATGGATTCATTCGTCCACCACTCCTGGACACACTGACCCCCAAATTCCTACCTATCCCTCATACCTTTTTCCTTCCCAGAACTTCCTTCCTTTAAAAAGACCCTCCACACAGCATCCCCTCACTCCCCTCTTTTTTACATTAGCTCCTCACAGGGCCCCCTGTGTGGAGCTAATGTAAAAAAATCTAAATATTTCTACAAAAAAACCATAATTTTTGGTCATATTATATTAATAATTAAAAGATAGGTAGATAATCGCTAAGCAACGCTTTGGTGAAAGACGATAACCGAAAATTTGCTTGAAATTATGACTTTAGCCGTATCCTTCACCTCGCAACATACCCAAATAAGAGATGAACCAGAATAGAAAGTTGCTTCAAAAGAAACTTGCGCGATAGTCGCGAAAAATCGGAAATGTGTGTTTTGCGGCATCGTCGTTTATTTTTGAGGTCAAATTAAACGTGGTGAAATATTCGTATGAATTTGAAATTGTAAATGAGTTTTCGAAAGTAAAAAAAGCGTATAATATAAAACGACAGCACTCAATTTGTTGTCTCCAATTAAGATGAAATCCTGCGTCAAATTCCGCATCGTGAAGCAACCGTTATTTTCCCGGAAAAGTGTATCGACAACACTAACTCAATGAAACAAGGATGCAACAGTTCACAGCAGTATTATTAAAGACATAAATTGCACAGAAATGAACAAGAGACAACACGCTTGAACTGGACAATCTCATTTAGAAAATTCAAAGAAACTTTTCAATGTATGAAAAAGTGCCCTCATTATTTATTTTTCCTGTTAATTAAGAATATGAATAAAACTTTTATTCCTGGCTTTATGAAGGTTTTGTAATGCAATGAAAATATTTTTTATATGCCTCTAGCCAATAGGACTTTGAATCATGGGGCTGTAGAAACGATGGCGCTGGCACTCATGGTCACTGTAAAAATCTCGTGTAAAGGAACAGCATAAGTTTTCGATTAAAAATAAGAATATATATACGTACGTAATTAGATTTTGTATTTATTTGTATACCATCATTTGAATCATTGGTTCCGGGCTTAATTCAATTAAATAAATTAATATTGTATCGTTGGATTGGAGTAATTAATAATTAGAGTCAATTTACAACTTTTATGAAACCAAAGTTTCCGACCACAATTTGAAAAAAAAAATTGTTAATTTTTTTAAAAATTATTATTACAGGAACCACGACAAAAAGTGAGGTGATAACGTTTATAATACATTTGTCTAATAAAATATTTTTTTTTGTATACACTCCTTCAATTCCAATTCTTGGACAACACCTTCCACACCCTTTTCGACTGGAAAAGGAGCTTCGAAACGTCGATTGACATCATTGTACTCACCTTCCTCTTTCTTTTCTTTCAGCTTCACAACAATCCCGATTGGGAATACTTACCATATTCCAACAAAAAATAAAAATTCGTTGCCCTGCGATAAGGTAGATTGCTTCTAACTGACCAAAAACTTTGAAAGGTTAAATAAATGGACTTTTATTCAAATAGGATAATTATGCTTCTGATCAATAAGCTGTTTTTGACGATCCGGGTGTTTAAATCTCCATCGCTGCGTAAAATCTTATTCCTTTTATTTACAATGCACGTGTTTTTTGTGTATTTATTTTCTTCGTGTTGTATTAGATTACCTATTTCAGATTCTAATCTTATTTGAGAAGAGAACCACCTTAGTTCCTACAAGTTTGGGGAGGGTCAACAAATTCCGAAGTTCAGAATTCGGAACTTATAAATTCAGATTTATAAATACAACACCTGTTGAAGACCCACAATTTTCAAGATATCAGAACTAGGGGAATACACAAAAGGATTACTTCCACTCTAAGAATTACTTCCACTCTAGGAACGAACTTTTAGTTTATTATTTGTAGGAAGAATTTACAATTTTATTGATAAATGTTAGAAAAATATTATTTTAAGAAAAGTTTATGCGTTGCTGGAAAATGAGTCTTCTTTTAGATTTATAACATTTTTAATTCTTGTAAAAAGTTTACAGTAAACTTGTATGAAATGTATTTTTGGATTGGTTTTAGATAAAAGGGTTTCTTTTCTTGGTACTAACAAACACCATAATAAGTTTGTTGTGAATCTCTCAATGGGATTGATAGTATTTTTTTATTTGTGGGGAATCAGCCACAATGACCAATTAGTTGAACTGGAAGTGAACTTTTAGATTTTCCTTTTTAGATTTTCACGGCCAAAAGTATTTTCGTTATTTGTTTTGGGGTGTATGCCGTGTTACGTTACCTCCCTCTTTAGCCATACGGCATAACACCCCAAAAACAAATAATGGAAGTAAAATTATTCATAATTATTGTCCGTCTACCGATAAAGTTCTTACCAAACCAAGAATTCCATTTTCAATGCAAAAATAAAAAAATCATGTTTCTTGGGTAAAAAACCATGTTTATCATATTTTGAAGAACGGAAAAACCACGTGAAAAATGTTTTTCTAAAGCCTTTTTATTTATAATTAACAATATTAAAACTTAATACATAATAATGACTGGATTAAAAATCAAGATATTAACTTTATACAAAACATTATTATTCTCAACCAAACATAACAAAACTATAAAAAGTATAAAATTAAATAAACTTAAAAATTAAGTAGTTTTTCAAGTATCCAACAACTATACATACACTTACAATTTATATATGTGTGTACATATATGTATGTGTATGTGAATGTGTATGCGTATGTATACGTATGTATATATATATATATATATATTTATATGCATGTGTGCAGGTACATGTATTTATATGGATGTGAATGTATGTGCATGATTATATATATATATATTTTTTTTTTTTTTTTTTATTCCTCTAATATATTTAAATACTTTTTTTCTCTTCTAAATAACCAAGGTACAATAACTATTAAAAATTGAAAAAAAAAATACATATAAAACTTTCTATTACAACACGTAAATACTTGTCATACATAAACATAAATAAACACGTAAACACCTCAGCACAGGTTCTCCTAGTGAGGTGTTCACGAAACATACAACAATACCTATCCACAGTTTCACCTTCACAAACCTACCTTACACCCAACATAATAAAATTACAAAATATATTATGTAAAAATGTTTTCAAAATTGATCTATAGGTAAATACTGTAATAGATAGAAATAAAAAAAATAAATGAATAGATATCTTTTTGAATGCACGTTTAAAAAAATAAAGCAATTGTTTTACGGTTATCAAGTTTAATTTGTAGAACTCGAATAAATTAAGATTAAATTAAAATATGAAAACGTGATGAGTTGCTATAATAGACAGTGCCTTTTGTAAAAATATACAAGTCCATGAATAATATACAATGCCATGAATAAATATGATTCAACGCAGAGATTTGCTGCGTTCCAACAAAAGCTACATAATATACCTTCTGTTTTAAAATCTGAAAAGGGTATTGTTTAAAATTGTCGATACTGGACACACATTCATTAAAATGGGTTAATATTTATAAATCACCAAACACAGGCAGAGAACTAATTAAAATCATGTGGTAACATTCAACAATGGTTAGAGAGGACATTCGTAACCTCATTGTAGCTCCATAGAGCGGGTGAGCACGAGCAGGAGCAGTGATGCAACCAATTTTCATCGTCCAAATTACACGTTTGCCCACCGCTCTCGTTAGTCCCAGATTTGTCAATATTAACTTCATCACAGTCGTATAATTCAGTGGAAGCAGTAAACAACCCTTTCAGATCAAACAATAACAATGCACTTACGACAATATTGGCTTCGCAAAATGCATTTACAAATTAATGATAATTTAATCAATTTAACGTTATGTATAATCATTTGTGATTTTCTAAATACCACTAGAGACCGTTGTTTAATATGGTGACCGGACAACTCAGAATGAAATCAACTCAGAACATTTTTTGAAAAGTCATTAAAAGTGATGTAAAAATATATATATATATATAAAAAATGGTTAAATAGGTCATGTTAGGTTAGGTTATGGGCTATTTTTTAATTAATATTTTGAAGTGAAACTTTTTCAGCGTCGTTAGTGATTATAATTTCGGATGAAAAGGAAAAAGGTCACTAAAAGTATGTTTTTAGGTTTTAGAGCAGATGAGCTCATCTGCCCTGATGATGGACACTGTAACGCTGTCCGAAACGTTGGCTAAAGAAGGAGGTAGTGAAACACGGCATAACACCCCAAAAATAAATAACAAAAATAGGTCACTAAAATTTATTATATAACGGGTCGTCGGTTCTAATATAATGCGCTAAATTCGCACCTCGGCTCGACCCTCCCGTAGGGCATCGGCTAAGGCGCCGGACAAATCCAAGCGCCCAGAGAGACAGACATCGGGCGAACGGAGCTCGAATTCTACGAAATCCAAAAAAATAAACATTTTTATTTTTGCAAATAAATATCCAATCTTCAAACCACTTTAAAATAAACAGGCAAAAGAAAAGCTAGCGACATCTAGCGACTTTCTAGTTTCACTTCTACCGCGTGTGAATTACATACTCTAACTTTTTTTCATAGCTTTTAATGACTTTTCAAAGTGATGATGAGTTGATTTGTTTCTGAGTTGGCATGGAACCGTTTAACACGACCTATGCAGGATATTGGCATTGGCTTTTTTGATGTTGGGTTAGGCTGTGGGCTTAGGCCCGGCATTCCGAATTCCCTCCGATTTATAACATATATCTTCTTGATCACTTTATGTTTTTTAGTTCTTCATCATCATCATCTTCTTCCCGTTAAGAAGCTTCCCGTTTCCTAAGAAGGATAAGGGGGAGAACATGATAACGAATATTAGGTTTTTTAGTTCTTAAAAAAAATATATTTTTAAAGATAATATCTATGTATTTGCAGAGCCGAAACGATAATTATATGAAATTCTCCGAAAAGCATGCTTCTAAAATTATCAAAAAAACATTTTATTCTGTTATATAACATTTTTCAGGGAAGAAAAACACACAGAGTATCTTTAAATGCTACTTTAGACATTTGTCGAAAAATTTTTGCTGTTTTAAGCAAGTCGCGCTTTATTAAATATTTTCACAATTTCTGCTTCATTATAATCGTTTTTTTATTAACGCGCTGCCTCTAAGATCTATCTTTACTGATCTCCCTTTCAAACCCCCTCAATTTGGGAGGCGGGTATGGGTACCGCCGCCCCGGGAACCATTTATTGGATAACCTACACCTCTGCCATCGGTCACCCCCAGTGGTTCGCTACATTTGGTGACTTAGGGGTGCCCGGGTTAATGGAGTTAGGTTTGTTCAGGTCTTGGCGGCAAATGCGTCTGCCCACCTGCTGCGTGGCGGGCCGGATTGAGAGATACTGGTTGAGGAAGGCCTTTTGATCTTTCCAGCCAGACTCTCTCGACCCATCGCCTTGCACCGCAGTTGGACGGATGGATTCACACGTCACTCCTGGACACAGGATCAACACTCGAATGGTTGGGTAATTGAAAAAAATGTATCATCGGACAGCAAAATTACTTCTGCATTTTGAACTCAAAATGTAACGCTGATTATATTGGACAAACTGGCAGGTCCTTTAATACTAGGTTCAAAGAACACATACGATCATTTAAAATAATAATAAAATACAGTCTCAATTTGCCAAACATCTCCTAGACGAGAATCACTCACTTAGCGATGATAATAAGCCACTTCTCCTTTACACTTACAAAATAAAGGACACAAACTCAATCTTTTAGAACAATTAGAAATTAACAAACATTTTAATAATCCCAAAGCTATTTTAATAAACAAGCAAACAAATATAATTCACTCACCGTTGTTAGATATGTTCAAACCAATAAGTCATCATTTGGGAATAATTCACATTAAGAATAATGATTAGAGTATTAACGACCTTAAACTTAATTATGCAGAAAATAAAACCATGAGTCATCATTTGGGGAAAAAATCATATTAGGAATAATGATTAGAGTACACAACGACCTTCAGTCGAATTTAAACAATATAAGTAATTAGGAAAATTTAAATAATTTCTGTCAGTCAACTCATAAATTAAAAATTAGTCATCAAAATCCTATCTAGAAACAACATAAATACCTCCTCCGTAGGTGGCATGACCACAGTTTGATAATGCCTTCAGAAGGCGAAACAGCTGTCACGTGTAATAATAATAACCTAGCAGAACTTGTTTATAAATAAACTGTTTTTATTAATTGAATAGTAATATTATTGAATATTTAAAAAAATTAAAATGGAGTTCTACAAATTAAACTAGATATCACTAAATGGTTAAAATTCTGTTACAACCTGTACATATTTTTGATGCCAGCTAATTCTCAGAACCTGAACGAAAATAAGGTAAAAGAAGTTCACAAAGTAGCTGCCGAAAGATTAATTTGATCACCAATATTTGCTAAGAATTGAAAACATACGCAGACAATAAAGAATGAACAGATCACTTTCAAACACAATGTCTATAAAAAACAAATATGGAAACTCCGTGTAAAAGATTGGCAGTTATCAGATTGAATAATGTAAAAGTTAAATCGCTTACTTACTATTCTTATAAAAATTGCCAGAAAGTAAAAAGTACTATGAAATTTAATAAATTCCGTCCCATGTTATTTATATTATGTTTATTTTTTATGACCATAACCTGCATCTAAGTAAATTAAAATTTCAGTTTTTTTTTTAAATTCTGTTTAAGGTGATCCAATAGTCGAGGGAAAAATCGCAATCAGAATTGTGGGAGGAGTTTAAAAATTCTTGGAATTAGAAAAAGCTTTTGGAAAGGTTGGAAAAAGTTTTTAATTTTTTTTTTACAGGCTGATTTCGTAAAAGCCTATATTAAACCCATTTTTACGCATAGTTTAATCTAATAAAACGCACTATATTTTATGTTTGTAACAAAAATAAATAAAAGTGGCACATACTCATACTAGATATTTATTAGACTTTTTGATTAAAAATTATTTTTTTCAATTCGGTTAAGTTTTTGTTGCGACTAATCACTGTGGATAGTGATGCACGGATAAATCTCGATATTTAATCTATGTTTTTTATGTATACATACGATGAATTTTTGCGGAAACTTCGCTGGTTTATGCAACCATGTAATATGTTATTACCTTAATAGAATATACATAACTGTTTGTTTCCTCAATAAACTAAAATAAACAGAAATAAAAAATAAAAATAATATATATATATATATATATATAAAAACTAAAATATTTAGCACATCAGCGCTTCGAGAATCCACATTAGACCATAACTTTTGGAAAAACTCTTCAAAAACGTATGTCCTTGTCGAGAATGTTCTTTTTAATTTTTAATTAAAATACATTAATTTAACAGATTTAAAAAAAGGAAACATGTGGTTCTTAAAACTAATCACAATAAATTAATTTCTTGCTAACGAAACTACCAAACTTAATAGAGAAAACATTTCTCGTGTTTGAATTAGGGAGTAGTGCCATCGTAAAATAACGATATCACGCCACAGAAATAACGATTTTCACATAAGGTATTTCACAACACTTTTGACATAAGTTGTTTCACAGCACTTTCAGAACTGAAGATTCCATAAAATTTAAATACTGCAGAGGTGATTTATTATTCACAGTTTTTGTGCAGGCCTAGTACACCATTCAAATATGTACAAGAGATGATAAGATGATCCTAGAATTTCATTTTCTAAATGATGTACGTACTTTATACTTATACATCATATTTTTTACTTACTACTTATTTCCTTACTTCTATTTACTTTCTACCTTTCTTTTTTTTACATTTAACTTACATTTGTACTGTTATTCTTCATGTTGTTGTGTTGTACTATTTACATGTGAATTGTGTTATTATTTGTAGTACTATTTATAAGTGAATTATGTTAATGGCACACGTTGTGCCGCATATGTGAAAATAAATAAATATGCTCTCAATTACATGACAGTGACGTATCTTTGACTACTTTGAACACCTGTGAGAAGATAAGACAGTCTGGAGAAATATATTGTGGTTGGATTGATGTGATGCCTAGAAACAGGAAGGTTAGACATAAGCTCACCTGCCGGAGAGACAGGGTCAACAGACACAGGCACCAACACATTGCACAGACACCTCAGTTAGTTGTTTCAACACCCCCAGCCGCAGAATCCCATGAGATATGAATTAATATGTCCATCTGAAGCACTGAATGGACTGTGATTTTGATTCTCAGCCATCAGGCAACAACGTGCAATAAATGTGGAATTAATAATTGCTAATTTGACTTCAGCAGTATAAGATTGAGATAAAAAGAATTCATTGTATTTAGGCACTGCTGAAAACCAGCTACATTCCAGGAGAAATTCTGAGCTATGAGTATAGCTGAGATTTGAGATCGAGATTGAGATTTGAGCTTTGACCCTTTTGTCAAAAGAATCCATACTTACTGAAATTATAAATGCGAAACTGCTCGAGTTTGTTTGCTACGCCTTCACGCATTAACCAATAAAAAGATTTTAAAAATTCTTTCACCAATAGAAAGCTTAATTATATGCGAAGACTATAGGCTGAATATGATGGTAAGCTCTGGCGTTATGAAATTATAAATATTAATATATTATATTTGTTATACGTTTTCTGTCGCTAACAAAAGCGAGTTTTTGCTAACGTCAGAAAAAAAATCGTTTCCATGGAAACAATGTTGATATATTTGTGGGCTCTATTCTGGTAGGTACTCAGCCCCTACCTACTGGTCGGCTACTGCTCCAGAAAATTCAAATATTAGAATATGTTTTGTTTTTTTTTTGGACAAGCTTTTGTTTTAGAATAAATGAGAATTTAGAATAAATGTCAGATGAGAGTTCTTACATTAAAAATATAATTCGTAACAATTACAAAGACTGAATAATAAATTGTGTAATTTTTTATTATATTTATAAACTTCCAAATATTTAAATAAAAATAAACATCCGAAATGTTTGTAAGCGCATAAATTCCGAACGAATGAACAAAATTGGATAATTCTTTTTTTCTTTGAGCTACAGCGTTATGAAATTTAGGTGGCAGGCGAGATGTTTGAAAACTGAATGTAAGGGAATAAATGTATGGAATACGGGAGGGGGTGGGGGTGGGGGGGGGATAATTGATAAGTGCAAGCGCTACAGTAATTTCCCGTAATACCATGCGAGCGAAGCCGCGGGGAAAAGCTAGTAAATAATAAATGAACAAAATGTAGAAAACTGTAAAAGTCTATTGATGAATAAATTTTTATTTTTATTAAATAGTTGCATTTGGTTAAGCTTTATATATCACTTAATAAACTAAGGGGGTATTTCACCATCCTCCTGATAGCTATCAAACTGCAAAGTATTCTTATAAATCGTCACTCATCACTAAAATAGCATTAAGCTATTTAGGTACGATAGATTCTTTATTAGAAATTCCACAAAATTCATCTAAGTAATGTAATGACTGACCTTAAAACAAAGGAAAAGCGAAGGCTCTTACGGGTCAAGCCGAGATATGTTTTGAATTTCCTTGGAATTTACAACCCCCAATCTTCGTGTACCTTAAAATGCAACCCCCAAGGACTGAGTTTTATACACTACGAAAGCGAATACCATCTGCTTCAGGAAATCTCTACGACTCGACGCTGACGTAACAAAAAGTAAGCTGTAATAAACAGATTAAATAACAATGTCAAGATTCTCAAATTCAAGGAGAGTGTATAGTATTAATATCGTGGTTCTAATATAAAACGAAAAATGTATATAACATAATGGTCCACTTGATGTCGCTCATAATCACCGTAATTTCTGATTAGGGTCGTAGATTTTGTAAAAATGCTTAAAAGGAAGATAAACCCAAACACCCCCTGGCGTCCAACCCCCGCACCGAGGCCAGAAGATAATCTCGTTCAATTTTATGTTGCTGTAAAATTACCAAGGCGGTAATTTCAGAGACTGTCTTAATTTTGGGAATGTGCCTTACCTTTTTTCTATTACCAACTCTTACAACAGTGGATAAGGCATGAGGGAATAATTTGTGTAAGCACCGAAACGTAAAAAAGTATCTACCAAATTCGAGTTTGAGATAAAATCCGATTTTGATGAAATTTGACTTACTGTATGTAATTTGGTCCAAGTTAAAAGATAGGATAGTTTTCATCTTGATTATTGACCTCAATATTTATTATTGCGAATTAACGTTCTTGTTGTTATAGAACAATGCTTTGTAATTATTTGTAAGTTACGTAAGTTTCTTACAGATGGCGGTGTGAGTTAATTTATTGACACAACACTTGGTTATCTAGGTTGGGTAACTATCCAGTAGATATCGTTGTGTTTCGATTTCACGTCACAGCAACGCGTGGCCGGGTCAGCTAGGATAAATATTAATACATATACTTCCAATAAAGTATTCTGAAAGATTAAAAATAAATCTTTGAAGGTTTTGTCAAGCCATTTTCATATTTATTATCAGGGTCAGTTTTGGACGTTACTGCCATCTATCGCATTTAAACAGTATTAAGAAAATTCACCCAAGAAACTTACCAATTTTTCACAATCTCTTAATGAAACTTTCTGCACTGGGCACTAGAGAATCACATAAATATTAAAAACTCTTTATTCCTATTTCGGTTGGAAACTGCCACCTCGCGACATTTTCTTGAATCGTTTTGTGTTTTGACAAAGAATATTCACAAACAAAATGCATTTCGGAAAATCGCCAATATCTTGATAATCTTTTTGCCCGTGTGTCTGACTATTAAGATTTATTATTTGGAAAAACTACCTAATTTGTTTGACGAATGGTAATACAATAAATTCGGAGAGATTAATTTTTAATTTTTATGCCGTGGCATTAGTAGTATTGATAAAGTTTCTCAAACACACTTATTTATTAGTTAAGTTATCTTTTTTTTCTTACTTTAGAAATAATATTAAATTTGGAGTAAATTGAATAATTTCCTGAATTAGTCAGAATGCAGTCAGACTTCTTCACGTATTTTAACCTCCTCATTTTTTTTTAAATAATTGGTACTAAAATAATGAATTTACCGTTTTGATTCGCGGACGATCTGATTGGCAATATTTCTTAACTAAAAAGAAAAGATCCACTGGACGAGATTAGAGAGAAATTACTAGAAAATACATTGCTAAGGATGGCATACAAAGGTCATTAGAAAGGGACAGAAAAAAGGAATATAAGAAGAGAAAAAAAAGGTTGGAAAATGTTTGAATCAATTTATTCTGTTAAGACGACCAATGATTCAACGATGGCAGATTTGAGGGTCCTGGCCCCCTAGCACGGTCGATCGATAAGGATTGATGGGATAACTTTCGGTAACTTCTCATCGTTCCCTGGGACAACTGCAGGTCGCTAACGTTCAAGAAAAAAATTGACGTCGAATACTTAAGAACATTTGGTCATTGTGAACTGTTATTTATTCGTTGGCGATCTGCAATCATGCTAGGGAACGACGAGCAGTTACCGAAAGTTATCTTATCAATCTTTATCGATCGACTGTACTAGGGGACCTAGAGCCGAGCATGAAGGCTTCCACAACGAGTAGGAGAAGAACACTGCGTCTCTGCTAGTTCTCTAGGTCCTCTTGCCTAAACTTTTAAATAAAAACATTTCAAGCGTTGAAAGCTGTCTACGCTACTGGGATGTGATAACCTATTTCCCTTCTTCTGTAATTATTAATCTGCTAATTATTTTTTACAAAGCTTTGATTTAAATTTTTTTAAACAAAAAAAGGTCCTTCAAAGTATTAATACATAATTTAAAACTTTAATAATATTAGTTATATACATGTCATTAGTATTGCCGTGTTTACCTATTATTTATGTTTCGCAATAATAATAAATTATGTTACGCGATAAGCTCACTGTCTGATAATAATTGTATTACTGAGAGATCCTTTTTAGAAAATAATTAGTACTTAAATAATTCCTTGTACATGAATATATTTTTGCTGCTGTATTTATTTTAATAATAGTATGTGCTTAAAAAAAAGAAATAATGTTATGGAAGACAAAGGATATTTGTAAGATTAATTTAAGTGCCAGTATTTTTTTCTTAAGAATATTTTTAAAATGTTTCTTAGCAGAGAGCAATATTTAGGTTTTATCATTAATGCTTCTGATTTCTTCCGGCAGACGATTGTAAAAAGTTATTCCCTGGTAAGTGTAATGATGTTGTGCAAAAGACGTATTTAGTTTTAGGCATAAAAAGAACATGTTTAAGTCGAGTTCGGTTTTCAGTTAAAAACTGATATTTTTTATTTTATTTTTCTTTTATAATTTGAAACAATGAATTTTTAATATATAAATCTTTAAAAGCAGGTACTTTAAATTCTTCAAACAGGCATTCTGTTGGGTAGTCCAAAGATTTTTTTAATATAATTTTAATAATTGTTCTTTTTCGATTCTATGAGAGATGGGGATTTTGGGAGTTATGGGAGATTTCTATTGGAAGAATGTTACATTTATACGCGGATCCCCAACTAATAATAGCGTATTTAAGAGTGGATTGAACTAAGGCATAGTAGATTAAATATAGATTTTTTTTTATCGAAAGAAAATTTCTAATTTTTTAAAATATATAAATATTAATTTTATAATTTTTTTTTACTACATGACATATTTGTTCCTTCCATTTCAAATTTTTTTTTATAATTTCTCCTAGATATTTAATTTTATTTGTTGTTGAAAACAGTTTGTCGAAAACAGTATAAAAATTCAAGATATAAACAAATAGAAAATTACAGATTCCAACAACGATTTTCTACAACCTAAAACACTTTTGAACTGCGTATTTTGTTTTGTTTCCTGCACACAGGAGGCCCTGAAGAAAAAAATCCTCAAGGAAGGAGAGGAAGTTCTGGGAAGGATAAAGATATTGGGGTTGTGTAGGAATTTGGGGCTCAAAGTGTCCAGAAGGATGTACGAATCCATCCCTCCCATTGCGTACAAGGGGAGAGAGTCCCACTGGAGAGATCAAAAAGTCTCCATCAACTAGTCTTTCACGATCCGGCCCGCCACATGGTGGTAAATGAGCATCCGGCGCAAGACCTATCCAAACCTCTCCCCATGAATCCGGGCACCCCTACACCAAACGGTGACCGGACAACTCAGAACCACCTGAGAAAAGTCATTAAAAATAATGACAAAAAATATTTAAAAATTTTGTTAAATAGGTTACGTTAGGTAGGTTACTGGCTATTTAAAAAAAAAAATCATAGCTTTTAATGACTTTCCAAAGAGGTGTTGAGTTGACTTTATTCTCAGTTGGCATAGAACCACACCAAACATAGAAAACCGCCCTTGGGGTAACCTATTCCAGGGATGTTGGTTATTCAATAATATCCCGATGTGAAAATGCAAAAAGCGCTTTCTGTTAATCCGGGATTGTCTCACTCATGGTGATATTATGACATATTCGTGCAAGGTATATAATATCAACAGAAGCTAATGACACCCATAAAACTTATGGCCAGTAAATAATAGCTTCAGTCGAGTGAGCTTTATCGCGTGTGACATCTGATTACACAAATGATATGATTTTTGTCGACTTTTCAAATATTTGTTGTCATTTTAAGTTTAGCAAGTGGAATTAATATCAGGAATATTTCAAATGGGGGTACAACATATGTCCGTAGAGGTGTGATCCATGCTGATTTGAATGAAAACTGATGTCGACAAGTTTTTTACAATTTATTTAACTGAGTCCAATGAAATTAATGACATAAGAATTAATGAAATAATGTAGATTGACTGTTTTCATCCAAAGTAGGGCAAAATGTACCTTAATTTAGACAGGAAGACACGCACACACCACCTTGTGAATAAGCAGTAATATAAAATGTTTAATTCCAAAGAAGAAGTCAACCGGAGTAATCCATGTATTTTATGAACTCATGTGTTCATTTACCATACTTGTGCCTACGTTATAGCCGTTTATTCGCACGATTAATTACCACAGCACATAATTAATCAATAAAAAACTGAACCCAACCAAAAATAAAAAAAATAAATCAGGAGTTTCAATATGGTTCGATATTATTTTAGTTTGAAATAATGTAGGTATTTTAAAAACCCATGATCTAAAACTACTAGTGCGGGAATCAGACGGTTCACTTTTCGTTCATTTCTGTCTTTCATTACGCCTCTTTCACTCTGAGTGCAACAAGAAAATTAAACATGCCGAATGAATTCATTAGTGAACTTGTGTGAATTCGTATTTCACTCCCGCGCGAAACGAAAGCAAAATAAAACGTCTGAAGTGGAATGAACGTTCTTGTTCATTATGTTTCGTATCCTGTACTGAAAGGATGAAATCACGCCGCACGCAAAACGTCAAAATGTTATTCGGCTTATTTGTTTTTTTCGGAACAACTCATAAAGGTCTCATAGAAATGGTTGAATCTCCCTTACTATCGTAGTGAGAAATGTGATCTGAACGGTATTGGAAATAGAAAACAACACGTTTTATATTCAAATCCAAAGGTTAACCACAAATAATTAAAATGAACGCCTTTATGAAATCAAAGTTGGCAATTTGAAAAAAAATATGATACTTTGTAAATTTTTTAAGAAATATTCTTACATGAAACAACAAAGTTGAGCTGAAAATATCTATGCGGTTTTTTTTTCATTAACAGCTGTTTTAGTTAGGAAAAAAAGTAAGCTGAGCCACTTTTAAAACTTTTTAAAGATTACATAAAAAAAATTATTTTAAAAAAATACTTGGTAACAACCAATAGAAATATCTAATGATAAAATTTGTAAACGTATTTCACCGCCTTTCAAAAACATCACGTTTTTTAGTTTCCAGCTACGTTTACAAATATTCCATTTATTTGTATTATTATATAAAAGCTGAAATAATCTGATCCACTATATCCACTGAGTAAATGGTCGAGGTCTGATGGGTTATTTATGCGTGATTTGAACATGGTGGGTTCTAACATAATTTTTTATACATATATATATATATATATTTTTAATTTGTTATATTATTAATCTGTACGTAAATGTTTATAATAAAAAAATAAATTAGATTTGTGTTATTGTGACCTAAAAAAAGGTTAATGGGACAAAACTACTTTTCATTATTTAAAAAAAAATAATTGTGTATCTGAAACTCCCAAAATGTTTCTCCTTAAAACCACCATCTGCGTTTTCTTTGCTTCTTGTTAGTCAATTCTCGATCAAATTATCACAATTCAAACAAATTCCAACACGCATGACTTCGTTCGACGACAGTAGTAGCACCCCCATGTGGACACTTTTGAGCCGCGCCATATCAGGCCGCCGCGTAGCGCAGACAAGCCTCATAGTGAGATGCGCTGTAAACCGTTTTCTTACTTTCGGTCTTTACTTTTCTGCGCTGTGGCTTTAAGTGGTGACCGGAACGGTCGCTCCGAAGTGTCTGTGTATTGCGGCAGGAATGAACGAGTGAACGAGTGAAGCGTCTGATTCCAGCTTAATACGAAATAAATGTATTATAATTAAAATATGTAAAATGTGATTAATATTTTTTTGTTACTTTTTCATGTTCGTCCCTAAAATACTTGATAAACCTACACGAGTCTGCTCTAAGGAGCAAGCTACTTTGATCCCCGATGCACCGGTGCATGTGCGTGAAACTCGATGGACATGAGTGGAATACCCATTCACAGTTGATGTTGGCTTCGTTAGAAGGTGTCGTTTCTTCAAATCGTTTTTGTGTAAGTCGACTCAAATGTGGAATCGGCATCTGTTTTTTCTCCTTCATATAATACGGGCCTCTTCAAGACTCGAATGAAGGGGTTACATCGGTTTAAAAATTTGATTTTTTTTCCTTTATCTAATAGTACAATATGTCCAGAATATTCTCCTAATGTTTCAAGTCAATCGGAGTAAAAGTCTAGGAGAGAGAACCTTTGCGAATCCCCCGTCCCGTTGGTAAAGACCTTGAAACTTGAAACTTCAATCGCGTTTATCTCGAAACACCATTTTTAATGTCGGTAGGCAAGATTTCTCAGAAACCAATGCACCGATCTCATTGAAATTTGAAACACTTTGTCAAAATAGCATTGACCAGTCCCTGAACGAAGAATTTTATTTTCCTACCACTGCAAATAATTTTACAAGGCTATACGTAGTGTAAATTGTACCAAAAATTGAATTATTTTGCAAAACACTCTGCCGAAAATTCATATTTCATTTTTTAAGAAATCCTTCGTTCAGGAACAGCTTACACTTATGTACTAAGAGAAAAAAAATGTTTTTTTTACTTTAGGATGAAGCTATCATGAGTTATCCTGCCTACCACAAGGAAACTTTTTTTAGGGGTTTCCGGAAACCAGGCCCCACCGGCTGAATTTTTTTAATATTTTTTTTTTCAATATTGTTGAGAAATTATTCTGTTATATGCTCAACACTTCTAATAAAATAATTCATACATTAAATTTTTTAAAAATCGAGAAAATATGTCTTTTTTCGTGGCTACCAAACCCATGTAACCCCTTAATAAAACCCTTCATAAAGCCCTTCCCTAAACAACAACATAGTCCCCATATCTTTACACCGTACAGATAGGGGCGCTCTTGTGAGGTATCACATAAAAAAATTAAAACCACGGCACACCGTGGGAAACACCGTTTCCCATACACATATGGGAAAAACGTGGTTGGATATTAATTATTACGGGAAATGGTTGACACTATCAACCCTCGCATTGAACTGTTACCTGCATAATAAAATGCAGAATGACCAGGAAACAGGAAATATTTTCAATATCTCCAGGATTACGCTGTAAGCTCCCAAGAAAACTTTCATTGTTATTGTTATGAATGGGACCTTTCTGCAGAACAGATTATTGTCTGCATTTTCTATTGGGAACCTGAAAATGTCTGTAATAACAAATAATACGGGATTTATTGTGAAATAAGACGTCACAGGACATTTACCTACGTATTTGATTTGAAATTTTAGGCTTTCTGTGGGAATAATATAAAAGTTATGTAACATTTTCAAAACGTTTCAACAGCTGTTTTTTAAATGCTTTTTTGGTAATTGAACAATAAATTGTACCTATACAAATATACAACCCACAATAATATGATTTCTTTCTTACCTTGAGGACTTGAGAAACGCAAGCAGGGTCGGTTTCACACGAAATAGGGTTTTACATTTTCGTTTAGCTAAATTGAAATCAATAATTGAAGAAAAAGATCACTTATAATCTAAATGAAAATATGAAAGAAAACAAGACACAGAAAAATAGAAAAAGACATGGTCGCAACTGGGACTTATAAGTGTTATCTTCTTCTTCAATGACCTTCAAAAGTTATAAAAAGAGAGTTTTTCTCATAAAAAATTGAAAATTGAAATCTTTTTAAAAGCAAAATATATGGCATATATTGTACGTCAAAAGTATCTAGCACGCTCCAATGAGTATTTACTTAATTATTTTACAGACTTTAGAACTTTAGAACCAAATTTTATAATTATTTGTGACAAAACGGAAGATTCAATTTTTTGGAAATATTTATGATAAAAACTTAATTAAAACATTTGTTGAAAAGATTTTCGTTGAGACGAAGTTTTAAATTATGAAAAATTTGGTTTCTAACACAAATTTGCTGCCATTATTTTTTATGACATTTCCCAATTTTTTTTTTTCTCAAAATACAAAGAAATAATGAACATGATCCAAATCATCTCGTTCTTCCAGTGTGATTTCAAAACAAATCATTAAATCGAATATCTTATAATAAACACATTGTCAATAATTAAAGACGACTATTCAGATTTTTTCTGTCTTCCTGAGCCTTGAAGGAGTAACCATATGTTACTTATACCAGGGCGGGTAAGCGGTGGGTAAGTGGATATTTTTTTTTTTTTTTTTCAAGAGCGGAGACGGTTTACATAAATAAAGTTCCCGTGAGCACTTAGGCCGTAGGCCCATTGTGCTATCTCCCATTTTACCTCATTCCTTTGACAGTAATCCAGTCCCTTTTACAAAGTTCACCAGGATTGTCATTGGAAATGAAGCTATGTCTTCTGGTTCGACAATGTGTCTTCCCAGGTCTCATTTCTCCTCTTCACTCCTCCGCGGTTCCCTGAAGGCCCCACGAGAGAAGAGGGCTTCATCTCTCCTCTCCACTCCTTAGTTCCCCGAGGGCTCCACGATGGAGAGTCCACCTCCCTTTGGTTCCCTAAAGGCCCCACAAGAGAAGAGCCCCACTCCACCTTAGCTCCCCGAGGGCCCCAGGAGGGAAGAGGACTTATCTCTCCTCTTCACTCCTCCTTGGTTCCCTAAAGGCCCCATAAAAAAGAGTTCACGGAGATGGCCTCATTTCTCCTCTTCACTCCTACATGGTTCCCTGAAGGCCCCACATAGGAAGAGGACATCATCTCTCCACTTCACTCCTCCTCGGTTCCCCGAAGGCCCCGTGCCGGAAGAGTGCCCTTCCCCTTGGTTCCGTGAAGGCCCCACAAGGGAAGGGTTCATGGAGGTGGCCTCAGCTCTCCTCTCCACGGCTTCTCCTCTTGGTTCCTCCTAAGGGCCCCAGGAAGAAAGTCCACGGAGGTGGCCTCAGCACTCCTAGGTTCCCAAAAGGCCCATAGTTTGCGAATGGTCCAATTTTTTTGTCCCACGAGTAACCAGGGAAATAGAAGGTCCACTCCAGCAGAGCCCCGAATGTTGGAGTAAGGTCTAAATACTCTGAGATGCGACCTTGTTTCTCGGAGGCACCGTTCTTGACACTGTTCCCCAGGACATTCAGCCTGAGCACGGTAGCTCACACCTTGGCTTGGGATGGCTATTGCAGGTTTGTGTTTCCACTCCCTGAGCGATGGGTTCGCCACACTCCCTGAGCGATGGGTTCGCCATACTCCCTACGCTATGGGTAAGTGGATAACCTCCAATGTCTTTCTGTGAAACATAAAAAAAAACGAAGAAAACTTATTGTTTGTACATATCTTTTCATGAACTCGAAATATTTTACAAATAAAAGTTTACCTATTAATAATCATTTGTGTTTAGTTCAGTTCAGATCATCCCACCAGTGCCTTTATTTGGAACCCGATTCCCACAGAACTCGTTCAAAACTAATTTTTCTTAGGAAATCGTCGGATTACCCAATATAAATTTATTCGAATATTTCCACGTTCCTACATTTTTGTAACTAGGTACCATAAAAAATAATCCTGATTATTGTAAAAATAAAATATCCCTTTTCAACTGAAAAACGTATATTTAGTTATACTAAAATTGTAAAATATTAAGCAATCGAAAATTGTAATTCATTAAAATTCATACTCAACTTAAAATAGCTTTCTTAAATGACTTGGTTTGTTTTGCAATATTTCCCAGCTGCTAACAAAGTATTCAATTCATTGAAAGCCATCTTATTGAGTAGGTACTATGATAATCGACGACCTTTACACTTGTAGTTAGGTTTTACATGAAAAGCGTGCATGGTCGTTTTTCGTTCTTATGAATTATTTCATTTGAAGTGCATTTAGTGCAATTAGGAACATACTCTTTGGGTAAGGTTTGATGAAAATCGTTACAGTATTTTTCAAATTCAATATATTTATTATATAACATCTACATATATTCTTTAGTTATGCTATTATATTATATTCCCTACATTTAGTCTCCTTGTGCAGTTTTAGAGATCCAGCCAATATCTCCAAAACCGCACGAAAAAGTGTATTTTAAAAGAATAAACAAACCAACATAATAATATCATCACAAATTTAAAAAAAATATATTAACTAAAAGACGTGAATTATTAAAAAAAAACACTGCAAATTCGGAACCTCTGCCAAATGATGTGACTAGGAAAAGGTCCGGATTTTAAGACGTTTGTGGGTGAAATTAAAAGACTTATGCATGCAGCCAATAACATAATTTAATGATTCAAAGGAAGTTCAGTTTTTAAGCGCTTATTTCCCACCCCAAGCATTGAAAGCTCTTTTGTTCGCTTCATTTTCAAATGTGTCTTCATTACTATAATCGTCATCGAAGGAAGGTTCTATGTCTCCTCGCTTCCCTCCCCACGCGTTAAATCTTCTTTTACCTTCCGCTTCATCCGGTGTTTTGTATCTATTGTCAGCCCGTTTTCCTCCCCAAGAGTTGAACTTCAATCTCCTGTGTGCAACAATGTGGGCGTCCGCTGGAATCAAAATATTGGCACCAGCACTAGAGTCTTTCAAGTTCCTGAAGGGTGCCATTGAGTAGAGAATTTCCTCCGGTGAGAAGCCGCTGTTCACAAGGTCCAATGATGTAGGGAGGTAATGAGGATTTAATGGAATGTTGGCTTCAAGTCGTTTGCCTCCCCAGCTGTAGAACTTTGTCTTTTTGTGGTGTTCTCTCTTATTGTCAATCATTAGGGATAACACATCATCTAGAGCTTTCGTGTTTGAATTGGCGTAACTCGGGTCGACTGCTAATTCTTGAGTTCGTTTCCCTCCCCACGCTCTGAAGGGTATTCTTTTCGGGGCCATTCCGTCTTCATTGTTGTCTCTCTTCCCTCCCCAAGCACGGAAAGGCAGTCGTTTCGGAGAGAAATCTTCATCGGGGTTGCGTTTGCCGTTCCACGGCTTGAATGGTAACTTGCCTTGCCTGCTTCTGAATGCGTATGCTTGAGGAATATCTGAGGGTCGAGTTAACATTTCCAAGCAATCCTTGTAGATTTGTTCTTCATTTTCATTGAAAAATCGTTTGCCTCCCCAGGCACTGAAGCTTTTCTTACTATCGAAAGGATGGAGGCATTTTTGCAGCAATATGTATTTATCATCTGAGATATCAAAGAGGTGACTCATTTTGGTGTCTACTATACTTTGATATCTAGCGAGGAGGTTTAGCAGTTTGTTGGTCTCTTTATCACTATATTCATTATTTGGATATTGTTTTTCTTTCGCGGAAACATCTGTGGGAGCTCCATCATTCGATTCATTGGGTGCGGGAACTTCTCTCTTCACGATATCTGAGCTGTGATTCTTCTGGTGTGTATTTTCAGTTGATAAGATAGATCGTTTATTTCTTTCCAAGCCGGTGGGAGAGTTGGAGAGATCTTCATAATTCCATGGAGACATGATTTCCGGCTGAAAATTGTAAATTCCTTCTTTAAATGGCAGCTGGTTCTCGGAGACGGGGTCGCTGGAGTCGAAAGCTGTATTTCTCAGCCCCCCTCCTTGTGAGGCAGAATCCTCGCTTTCCGTTCTGGCCATGGATACGGAATAGTACCAAAAGAATATCAGCAGAACCCACAGCCGCTGCATTCTGAAAAGAAAGAAAAAAACTAGATTAGCACTTCTCGTAAGATATAAGACCTAATATCTACTACCGCTAGGCTCTTGATTTTCCTAAAGTAAAACTTTAGAAGTTTTTTTTTCAATGAATTGACAATTTATTGTTGAACACAACATTTTACTGAAAATTTATTTCCTTTTCTAATCCTCGAGATTTTCAAAGCTCACTAAATAACATTGTTTCTAAAATGTTTTACAAATTCAGAACGATTAAATTACGTTCATGAAAGTGTTCAAGGTAATATAATTGTGTCGTTTAAGATTTTATTACTAGTATGCAGGAGACAGTAAGCTACAACTAATCCATTAAGATGTTCTAAGCAGATTTTCATTTGCGAGAGAAATTAATCAATGATAGTATCAACGCTTCATCTTCTCTCAAATCATAAAAAATTATATAAATTTGATACAAAATTGCAATTTTATAAATTTTAAAATTATAATACCTAAGACCTAAGGACTGAATGCCGTTGGCGCTAATAAAAAAGCTGTCAAAATAAGCGAAGTTAGCGGTCCCCAATGGAGTGCTGGTACCTATCCTGATGTATGGCAGTGAGGCATGGAACTGGCAGAGAAAGGTTGAAAGTATACTGAATGCTGTTAAAATGAGATCCCTGGGGCGTACGTATGTTAAACCATGTATGATCGTATAAGAAATGTGGAGATCCGCAAAGAATGCAAGGGCGATGTAAGCGTAATGAGTTAGATTAAGAAAGGGACTCCCAAATGGTTTAGGCATGTAGATCGAATAAACTAAAAAAGGCGTGTAAGAAGAATGTATGACGCCAATGTGAATGTAGAAGAAGTCGAGAACACCCGAGGAAGACATGGCATAATCAAGTAAATCAGATACTTGAGTCGGGCAATGTCAACATTCAGAATAATAATAGAGTATGCATGAGCCGATGTATGAATGTGAATGGGGCAAAGAGTGTGCATCCAGACCAAGTTGTTTGGTGGTCCGTCCTCTCTGCCTACCAATTCAGGAAACGTCGTGACGGTTAATTAGTTAGTTAGTTAAGCAAAACCTCATTCTAGATTCTAGAGTAAGAGGCAATTTTTATTGGTTTTTTGTTTTGGTTGTCGCTCCACGGCTCCTTCTAAGAAACATGTTAGGAAATCTATGATTCCAGTTTACACAGCTGTCAAACCCCAACAAAATGAGTTTATAATAACAGTAAATCACCTCCAAACTTATTTGCGTGGGTTCTCCAGAACTAATACAAAAGTTTTAAACAACAAACAAGGTGTTATTATTTTATACAGCTATAATAAGCGTCACTTAAGTCATGTCATGTGTTTAATTGGTTTAGATTCCTGTTATCGCTACACAAAAGTAACATTTAATAAAATAATTAATTCCACTATATTTAATATGATCCAAATCGCTAATTTTGAACAGAAATCCTGTATTCCAAGAGAAGGACAAAATATTGTTGAATTTAGTTTAAATGTTCATTCATTCAGAGCACAATATAATATGTTATCTTATTCACACGTAATTTTAGAGAAATGGACCTTTATATTTACTGTTACTTATCCAGCCTCAGTATATTAATACACGGGAAATGAAAAGTTTAATTCCAAGCAAAGCTGTGAACTCCATTTGTTCAGAAAATAGTTTTAAAATTAAAGCCCCTGTCACAATTATGAACGTATATGCCGCTATAGAAAAACTCTTTACTGGTGTTCACTGTATAAATCAATTAATATAATAATTGCTAAAAATGAGTTACTTTCCAGCTTTCCCCGGGTTAAACACTTTTGAAAAATTTTCTTTATATATGGCATAAGAAATGTTCCGGCTTGCCTAATTGATTTACGTTTACAAGGACATTTGACAACTTCATTTATACAGAAACTAGAGAAAATTCACAAGTATAATTAGTAAACAATTGTACGGAAATATATACACGCAGGTATCTCGATTATAATCAAACTTAAGTACTTTTTAAATGAAATTCAAATCGTATTAAAAATCCTAATACAAACACACTTTAATTTATGTGGTAACGAAAAACATATTTAGGTAATTTATTTTCATCATCATTTGTGTACTTATTATTCAAATTAACACTGAATGTCGTTTTTGCAATTAATTATTTAATTTCCCCTGGGAAACAGCGTTCGCAATAGTTCACCAATATTTATTCTATCAATCAAAAAAGCTAAAATATCCAAAGTTTGCGAAACGCCTTCAAAGTCAATATGATGATCCCATAATTTATATAGACGTAGATATTCAAGAATAGACATTGGATTATGAGCACTTATTATAAAGCTGACAAAATTACAACCCTCGTGGCCGTTGTATTTCCAATTTAACTATTGGATAAATTATTAACCGTAAATTTAACACTGCTTATTTATCCAATAATTGATTTGGCAATATAACGATCACAAGCGTAGCCTCGTCAGCTAAAATATGAAAATACTTAATATAGTCCGATACCTATAAATAAACTTATTACGATAAGATATGATCACCACAATACGGGCATATGTCTAGTGTCTAGCATGATGGTCGGAAATTCTCAATTTGTGTAATTACAAAGTAATTAATAAAAGAAAAAATTTTAATGTTCTTTGTAGCAACTGCGATTTGTTTCAATATTATTGTAAACATACAAAGTATTAAGATCACAGTACAATCCTATAAATAAATAGTTTTAGCTTCGTATGCAAACGTGTATTTTTCAGAGCAATAATGATTTTGAGGAAAATAAATTATAATTCTGTTGCACCCAAATTTGCTTAAAAACTTAATAAAACTATAGAAACTAAAATATTCAATAGATATTATTGACTAATGTTTAAACCCACAAAGTTACAAATTATCAAAAAAGTTATGAAAGCTCACGTGTTGTAATTGTTTGAACTTTGGCGGTTGAATGGAGGGTTCACCTGTTCTCTTCACCTGTTGCGACGGGCACCTGATGCTCGTAGAACTCCACACTCTCCTTATATAGCGGGCGCCGCGGACGGGACGCCTGGAAAACCGACGCCGCTCCAGAGTTAAGCAAAACATAGCCACCTGATAAAAGGGTCTCGTTTTTAGGGGGGATGATATGTTTTCATGATAATTGGTTGCGACTTTCTTCTGAATGCGTTTGTGAATAATTGTGAATGAATTCTCGAACGCTATTTCCCGTATTTTGATATTTTAATTCCTGTTTGATTTCATAATACAAGGATGCAGTGGGGACTGTGAAATCAAGAAATCAGTTCTGGTACACGAATGAACATTAGAAAGAAAATATTTCATGTAGATACCTACCCTTATTCTGTTGGGTTATGTTGTTATTCAGTTTTCTATTTTCAAATTGTGTAGGTACTTAAAAATAACCGTTTTTAGACAATTAAATAATTTAAAATAATTGTAAGTAATTTATTACGGCTTTTAATAGAATTTCTTATCTCCGGTAATATAAAAAAAACAATGTATCAGAAAAAAGTTTCAGTGGGTGCTATATTTATTTCAAGTTTGAATTATTTGTTCAAATAAACACCGCAATTATACGATAAGGTAGACCGATCGGTGGTTAAGTTTGGATCGTTTTTGGGTCCCACCTGGGCGGTGTTCAATTTCTCCATTGAACACCGGTTGAAGTCCTCCATTACAACACAAGCAACATTTTCCGCTTACTGTAATGGTAGTAGAAGATTTTCAAATTTTGTCGGGTTAAAAAAAAATTGTCTGACCGAACATATTAATAAATAATCAATTTTATCTGTACCAATTGCAAAGAAAACTACTGGTGTCGCTTTATATAACCCATCAGACTCCTGGGTCTTAGACAGGCCAATGGAATTGACCATTTATTCAAGAAAGAATTTCGAGATTTAGCCAACACCTTTTTTACCTTAACTCCACACAGGAGACCCTGAGGATAAAAAAAATCCTCTGGGCCTATGTTATCTTTGGGGATGCTGTGTGGAGATTATTTTTAGGTGAAAAAAGGAGATGAAGTTCTGCGAAAGAAAAATTTATTTGGCAGGAATCTGGGGGTAAATGTGTCTAGGAATTACGGACATATCCGGTCCGGCTGGAGAGGTCTAGATTAGGTCTCCCTCAACCCATGAAACCGGACACCACTAAGTCACCAAACGTTTTGAACCACTTGAGGTGACCTATGGGAGGGGTGTTGGTTATCCAATAAATGGTTCCCGGGACGGTGGTACCTATACCTGCCTCCCAAATTGTGAAACACTTGGCTCATAAGTCACCCCATAACACAATTCTGTTTAAAAGTATCTTCAATGGGCTAATGTTGGAGCTGACATATTTTTCGAATTCAATTTTTCGAAATCAATTGTTCGAATTTCAGTTTTTCGAAGGATTATTGTTCGAACAACAATTGGCCGAAAGACATAATTTTCGAATCAACTTTAAAATTATATATTTCACTTGTTTACGACTAACGAGATACTGTCAGACGTTCCAGTTAAAGGTTAGGTTAGGTTAGGTTGTACGTACTGTATACATACTTATATCAATTCGAAAAATTAGTTTTTCGGTCAGTTGATGTTCGAAAAATACGTTTTCGAAAAAATGAAGTTCGAAAAATTGCATTTCGAACAATTGAATTCGAAAAATTGGTTTCGAAAAATTGATTTCGAAAAATTTCAATTCGGTCAATTTTTCTAGACCCGGCTAATGTATGTCAAGTTTAGAAACAACATTTACAATAGACAAAAAAAAAACATTTGAGGTAGTTGAAAGTCATATGGGTAGTGCACTCTGCTGATGTTTGATGAGAGTAAATAAGTTTTTTTACATATAAATTAAAAAACGTTTTAACCTTTTCGCCTAACATCCCCTATTTAAGAGGAACGTACGCGCGTTCATTTCGGCTAGTTTCATACAAATCTTATATTTGGATTTAAGATCAAAATACCCAACCAAACTGACAAATTATTTTGACGTGATAACGACTTATAAATCCATAAACGCCGGCTGCATTCACGAAAAAGCATGACTCTTTGTCACGTTCCGCCTGAGCCGAGCGTGCAAGCGAGAGCGCGGAACAAGCGTTCAGCTTGTGACGCATCTATCTCTCTTCCACTCTATCGTTATTATATGACGTTATCACGTAAAATTATCGTCCGTAAACCGACTTTACAGACAACCAATTTTTGTAATCAAAAGGTATATCAAATATTTAGTACGGACTTAAAAAAAAATAAAACTTAAAAAAAACATTGTTGAAAATGAATTTGTTGGGTAGTAATTTTAATATACAAACGACAATTTTTGTTCCGCCGTAAATAGGTAATTTGTATTTTTAATTTAAACCCATCAAAATGAATTTTTTTGCAAATTTTTATTTTTTATTTTATATTTCATTATCTTTCTATGATAAATATAGTAAAACTGTTTTTTCGTTGTTTTTCATTTACTGACAAATAATTGCCCAAATTGTCTATAAAATCATGAAACATTAAAATCTTTAATAGCCTATATCTTATAATGTAAAGCAAAAGTAAATAAAGCAGCTCACATCCGTACTAGATGTTTGATATAACTTTTGATTACAAAAATAATTTTTCAGTTTGGTATTTTGATCTTAAATCCAAATCAATGATTTGTATGAGACTGGCAAATGGGCCGCGCGTACGTTCCTCTTAATGGCATTCGCATCATTTGTGTCCCTCACGTCTTGGCACCTGACGGTAAATCGGCATTTTTTATTTTTTTATTTATTTTATTAATCTATATACAGAATGTTTACATAGGTTTTTTTTTAGAGGTACGTATTTGAAATTACAGGAATATTTAAAGCATTGGCATGCATGAGTTTCATTGAGATCAAGTTAGTACCTAACTGAAAATTTCTGACTAGGAACATTATTAGTTAGATTTATACTACATTACTGTTGCCTAAAAAAATAATATGTATTTCCTTTTGAAATTTCAGATTCCATCGGTAGGAACCCAAATTATCTCATATAAATTATGTCTAAATGGTTAAAGACTTTGATTTTGGTTAGACATTTAATTTTATGGATGCCTCCGCAATATTTTTTTTTTCTGATTTGTTCCAGATCATGTCCTCGTACATATCAACATTTCCTTGCCGGCATGGCTGGGCACCCGATGGCTAGATAGCGTTGGAGTGCCTGCACGTTGTTGAAGTTTAGGATAAAAAAATAAATTTTTAAAATATCCTATTCCAAAAATATCCAAGAGGAAACTTTAAAAAACATATATTATTTCCTTGGATAGTCTTAAATTGGCGTTGGTAGGATCTCATGTTTTCATTTGCTTTTGTCTTAAAATAGAACTTATGTGTCGTTACAGTCCTTATGTGTAAAGCTAACGTTACGAGATGAACTGTAAAAAGGGTTAATTCAATACTAGTTCGTCTGAGAGTATTTCTGAGACCTGTACGACGTACGTCTTTAAGTAACTACAACAGTGATAAAATCTAATATACTGCTGAAAGCTAAAATACGTCAGCTAAAAGGGAAAATGTTGCGAAGGTCTTCCAGGGAAGTCGTCTTGCCTTTTTATCATTATTTGTTTATTAAACATTGAAAAAATTCAATATAGATTCCACTGGAGCGACAGCGCAATTTAAAACTTTTTTCTCCGATTGCTCGGCATTTTTCTGCGATCATTTTGAATATTTTCCGCCCAAATGAAAAAAAAATCATACCTCCGAATTTTAATATAGAAACATACAAACTGATTTTAGATTTACGAGTACGTAGCCAATGAATTCACCTATCTTATGTCGATTATCACATTTTCGTAGGATTTATAAAAAAAAATATTTTAAAATCGTAAACTTCTGCTCATTTACTTATTTCCCTTATAAATAAGGGAAAATTGGCCAAAATTGGCAGCAAAGCAATCCGAGGTATTTTAAATAGTGCCATATTGTAGCAAAAAGCGCTCTAGTGATTAACAACTATAAACTCGGTCTACCGATAGAATCAATAAATTACAATGAGCTTTCGTTTTCGAGTAAATCGTATCCAAATTGGATATTTTTTTAAGTCACATTTAAAATAAAAGATCACTAGGAAGTTATAATCGGTGACCGGCCAACTCGGAATGAAACCAACTCAGAACCACTTCAGATAAGTCATATATTGATAAAAAATATATATTAAAAGTTGGTTAAATAGGTTACGTTAGGTAAGGGTTATCGGCTAAATTAAAATTATTTTTTTCATAGCTTTTAATTACTTTTGTGTTGAGTTGACTTTATTCTCAGTTGGCATGGAACCTTTAGTGGTAGAGATTAGTAAAATGATACATTTTAATACAGGGTGTAAAGCAAATGTATCCCTTAAATTTTGAATTTTGCAGCGTTCCGCCTTGTCGATAAAGCAGTGCTTCACAGTTAGAATGAAAACGTCGAAACTGACAGATAATGTATGATGTGGAAGATAAAACAGAAAAACCAAGAAGGCGGTATTGCGTCATATTTTAACATAACCAAAAAATATAGATAGTTGCAATAAAATGAAATTGATTTAATAAACTTAAATGTTATTTGTTTTAACAGAGCAATATGAATGTTTAATTAATCAATTAATTGAAAGGAATTGAAGTACATTATTATAAACGTATAATTTAATACAATGTAGGTTTATCGAAACTGGTGAACAGTTTTCACAGCTTGATCATTTTAGCTATGATCTTCTCGTTGATAAAATAATTCGTTGCTCGCGGAGTTTACATTTGATTAAAATCAAAAGATTAACAAGAGTTAAGTGTCTCAACCCTTTATAAGTTTTGGCGCTGATCAATATTCCGGCTGTGAAATTAATTGTTTTTTAATAATCAACAGCAATAATGTCTAGATAAAATTATTGAATAAAGATGGATGCGTTTTGAATTTATAAAAGTGTTTTCAATAAGTCAGATGACTTTTTTAATAATGTTAAGGGCTCCCATGTCAAAAAAAAACATAATTTAAACATAACTTACACTGCTTATTCCATAATGGTTGCCTTTCTCTTTTGTGAAAAGTTTTGATGTAAGGATTATGGACCTCTGTTTCTGTTGTATAGTTCTAACTATAGCACATTAAAATAAACAGTATGCAGTGAGTGGCTTTTCCGATATTTATTGTTTTCTTCTCGATTTAAAAAAAAAATTAGAAACAATGAAAATGTGCGCATGTTTTTTTATTTGTTAGAGCAACAGAAATTAATAAAGTGTCACCTAAACTTTATTAAAAAAAATCCTTTAATTTTTGGTATTATTTTCCATATGAACGTAATTTTTAAGCTGATTTTTCTAAGGGTAGATAGGTTTTATAAAATTGAACGAAGAAAGAAGTGTAAGAGGAAATGTACGGCTTGAAAGTTAACGGTTGAAGAAGTCGGGGGCGCCTGACGAAGTGAATCAAATGAATGAATGAATTTCACAACCAAGCAAATTAAATGCTTGAGTCGGGTCGTGTTAAGTGTCTGAACAGGCACCAGAACTATATAAAAGAGACGATGGTATATCTAATGAATTAAGCGAGAACTAAATTTGGAGAGGCGGGTATGGATACCGCCGCCCGGGAACCATTTGTTGGATAACCAACAACTATGTCATAGGTCACTCCAAGTGGTTCGCTACGTTTGGCGACTCAGGGATGCTCGGGTTCATGCGGTGAGGTTTGTCCAGGTCTTGGCGGCGGATACATCTGTCCACCAGCTGCGTGGCAGGCCCGAGACTGGTGGGGGGAGACCTTCTGACCTCTCCAGCAGAACTGTCTCGGAACATCACCTAACACCGCAGTGAGAGGGATGGATTTATTTATATTTACACTGACCCCCAGAATCCTACCCAACCCTTCATTTTCCTTCCTAGAACTTCATATCTTTCCTTTCCTCAAGAGACACTTAACACAGCATCCCCAAAGACGAAATAGTTCTTGAGGGGAATTATTTTCATCAGGCCCTGCTGTGTGGAGCTAACGAAAAAAATGTATATTTATTAATGACGTGGGACTGAAAAATATTTTTCGTGTTTTTAATAGAAAAAAATCATCGTACAGCAAAATGACATTTGTATTTTTTACTCCAAATATGATCAGAAATCGCTAGTTAAAATCCCTCGCGTAAGTGCTTTTACACCCTACATATGTACCAAATCAGAGATGTGCAGAGGTCCATCTTATCTACATAACCTCGCGGGGAAAAGGCGTGATGTTTAATATTATAAGATAGATAATATTATATTATGATCCATTTTACGACCTCTGCCTGAAACTGTTATTATTTCGTTATACTCAAGGATATTTTTATACCAAAAAAACTGATAATTCATGATGATGTTAGGTTTTAATATGCATAATTGAATTATAATCTGAATGCTTTTAAGTTTATATTTAGATCATTAAAAAAAGTGGACTTAGGTAATGCTTTATGTTCTAACGGACCTCTACCCAAACATCAAGAGAATAATACTATTTGTCTTCCAGGAACTCCTTGATCCAATATACACCACAAAGGACGTTATTCCTACATCCCTAGCTGCCCCTCTCCTCCTTGGCATTAATATAAATATTAATGTCGGTACACGACCCTTCCATTGTCGTCCATCAAAGCCAAAAAAGGCAAAAGGCTGTCTTATTGTAGACACAGTGGTATCTTCTGATTTCCGTAACAACGGGTTTCCAACAATTTTTGTTTATTTAAAGTAAGTAATGATTTCCGAGGTAATGATTGAATGGGCGAACGATTTGGTCCTAACCACTTCTTTGCAAAACAATAAATACTTGCATAATATTTAATTAAATACACGTTAAAACCTTCCATTGGTGACATTACAGCATACTTAAATGTTTTTCTAAGAATAAAAAAAAAATTAATATACAATGATTGCCCAATTGTTAATGGTGATTCCTACAATATTGACAGATATTGAATACTTTTTGATAGTCGTTAATAAAACTATCTGAACATGGTATGCATCCGGAGTGGTCTAGCGCTAAGGCTCTCGACTTGCAATCCGAAGGTCGCGGGATCGAATCCCGGCGTGGCAAATAAATTTTATTTGATTTATTTGTGTATTTCAAAATTAAATCAATTAAAATAATACATAGCATATTTGCGGCACCTTTCAGAGTGGAAGATACTCTCCGTATCGCCCGTAAGACCACAATTCAGAAATGAAACGTTGCTTGAAACGGCTTTAGCCGTGTTTGGTGACCAGATCTGATTAGCCAGGTACTTCCTCACCTTCCTCTGCCCCATCTCCTTCCCCTCCCCACTACTTTCAGCCTCACAACATACCCCAATTGGGGATGCCATAGTCTCACTGGCTCCAGACGAGAGCAGTCGGGACTCTTGTGCGGTATTCATATTTTAAAAAAATGCACTACTTATATATTCATTTTTTTTTCACATTAGCTCCACACATGAGGCCCTAGGGAAATCAATTTCTCTATATCATCTTTGGGTATGCTTTGCGGAGTGCATTTTAGAGAAAGGAAG
The DNA here is from genome assembly GCA_936435175.1 of Glyphotaelius pellucidus. Lineage (NCBI taxonomy): Eukaryota > Metazoa > Arthropoda > Insecta > Trichoptera > Limnephilidae > Glyphotaelius > Glyphotaelius pellucidus. The sequence goes on along the minus strand of OW386551.1, from coordinate 35,655,590 downwards.
GAGAGGAAGTTCTGGGAAGGGAAAAGGTATGAGGGGTGGGTAAGAATCTGGGGGTCGGTGTCCAGGAGTAACGGAGGTAAGAAAACCTAGTCAAACCTCACCCCATGAACCCGGCACCTGTGCTAAGTCACCAAACATGGCAAACCGCTTGGGGCGACCTACGGCAGGGATGTAGGTTATTCAATAAACGGTTACCGGGGCGGCGGTACTCATACCCGCCCCCCAAATGTTTATCTATTACATGTTTAATTAAAAATAATATAATGGGCGGCACATTAGGCGCTAAATTTCTCGCGACCCGTAAAACAGCTGTTTTCGATTCAAAGTTTATATAATATCTATTTTTTTCCAGACAAAATAAAATTAAGTTTAAATAAATAATATGTTTTTCTATGCATCGGGTATGAAAATTTGTTACAATGATTAAAACAATTGCTTAAAAAAATATTCACGGAACCTCTAAAAAGGGCTTAAAGCTCTATTATATCTAATCCATGGGTCGGCAACCTTTTGTTGTAAATATTTTATGTGGGAATTAGTGCGGGCCGCATGTCATTACAGTAAATGTGATATTTGGTGACTTAGCAGGGGGTGCCCGGGTTCATGGAGTGAGATATGTCCAGGTCTAGGCGGCAGATGCATCCGCCCACCTGCTGCGTGGCGGACCGGATCGAGAGAGACTGATTGAGGGAGGCCTTTTGACCTTTCCAGCCGGACTCTCTCGACTCATCGCCTTGCACTGCAGTTGGAAAGATTGATTGCACTTACGTGCATCACTCCTGGACACACTGACACCCAGATTCTTACCCACTTTTTCCTTCCCAGAACTTGCAGAACGGCATCCCCTAAGATGACATAGGCCCTGTAATTATTTTCCTCGGGGTCTTCTGTGTAGAGCTATTTAAAAAAAAATTAAAAGAAACCTCCAATATTTGTGTGAATATTTTAGTTTAAAAAATATTTTAGTTTAAAAAATAAAACGCTTATTGTATATTCTTACAACATTTATTTTAGTCAATAAAATCGAAGAGATTTTTGTGGTTGTATTTGACTTGCAAGTTTTCTTATATTAGCTTGCATTTTTTTATGTACTACCAAACATTTTAATTATTTGCTCGGCCGACCATTTTAACTCCTTGTAGTCTTCAGAAGGCAAATCTCCACAGTAATCCACCAAGTTTTTCCTTTAAAAGCCATTTTAAGTGTGGTATCACTTTGCAAACCCATCACGTTGATTTGCTAATCTCTCCCCCTCCTCTATCCCTTCGCTCCCTTTCTCGCTCCCTTTCACTCCGTTGTGTATGATACCGTCCGTCACGTGCGTTGCGGCGAGAATCTTGCGGGCCGCATCAAGATACCTCGCGGGCCGCAGGTTGCCGACCCATGCTTTAATCCATACTAATATTATAAATAAATACTTATAATATTAGTATGCCACCTCTACCCATCTATTAACCACTCTCACGACACCCGACACTCACGGAGAAATCCAATTGTACCACTCACAACCAAAACGTCTCTCGCTCAAAGACACTTCTCATTCCTAGGTCCAAAACTATACAATTTCATGCCTGATGCTTGGAAAAAGGAAAGCGTAGGTGTTATTCGCAGATTGACCACAACTTGGTTTCATCAATTAGGTAGAAAAGAGAGTGAACTTTTACTTTATAAAAAATGAAATCAAACACAAACCAAAACAATAACAAAAATTCCAACAAAAATAAACTATGTAAAAGATACCTTTCTGTTCTAATCGTTATTACTATGTGCGTGTATTTAACTACCTATTACTTTTAAATTAGAATGCTACCAAGCAGCAGTTAATCTTTTGTTTTAATTGGATATTTCATTTGATTCTATCACTTCTTTTTTTATTCTCTTTTTATTCATATTTATACAAAATATATATGTATGCTTATAATATGTAATGCAAACACCATGTAAAAATAAACATACCTATTATTTTATTATTATTTGATAACTATGCAAGCAAAAAACAGTAACAATCATGTATTAATTGCTTATTTTATTTTATTGTATCTGTTTTCTTTATAGTTCTCATTAGTACGACTATAATATGAAACGCAAACACCAGTTACCTTTATGCTGTAATCATTTGTGTTATTTATACATTTATTTTCCTTTTATTTGTTATTATTATCATTTCAATAACCAGGCTAAACAAACCACGGCTTTTGTATAATAATTTGTTGGTTATTTAATAATTATTTTATTTTTTTCTCTTCCCTTTTTTTTCTATTTTTCTACTATATTATGCAATGCATACACAAGTTATCTATATATTTTAATCCTCTGTTTTTAAGAACCCATATGTATATTAACTACTATGTTTTAACTTTTGTTACTATGTTTTAAACTTTCTAACTTCATATTTTATTATTTTTCTTCTTTTTATTTCCTATTTTTTGTACAAATCATGTTCCATATGTTCACACTAATCCTAATTTGACTGTTCTAAAACGGGAATCATCCTAGTAGGACAGTCAAAACATATCATAAATAATGTTTATAAATGTATTATACTATACTAAATACTAAAGAAATATGATATGATAAATGCGAAACTGCTCGAGTTTGATTGTTACGCTTTCACGCATAAAACAATAAAACGATTTTAAACCATCAATAGAAAGCTAAATTATATGCGCAGACTATAGGCTGTATATAATGGTAAGCTCTGGCGTTATAAAATTACAAATATTAATTTATTTTATTTGTTATACATTTTCTGTCGCTAACAGAAGCGAGTTATTGCTAACGTCAGAAAACAAATCGTTGCCATGGAAACGATATTGATATATTTGTGGGCTCTATGCTGGTAGGTACTCAGCCCCCTACCTATTGGTCGGCTGCTGCTCTAAAAAATTTAAATATTAGAATATGTTTTGTTTTTTTTGGACAAGCTTATGTGTTCATCGACCAAGTATATGTGTTGGAATAAATGTCAGTTGAGAGTTCTTACATTCAAAATATTATTCTTATCGATTATACATTCTGTATAATAAAAAGTGTTATTTTTTATTATATTTACAAACTTCCACATATTTAAATAAAAATAAATCTCCGAAATGTTTGTAAGCACATAAATTCCGAACGATTGCACCAAATTGGTTAATTTTTTTTTTCTTTGAGCTCTAGCATTATGAAATTTAGATGGCACGCGAGCTGTTTGAAAACCGAATGTACCGGGAATGAATTAATGGAATGCGGGAGGGGGTGAGTGCAGGGCAGGGGAGGGGGATAATTGTTAAGTGCAAGCGCTTCCGTAATTTCCCCTAATACCATGCGAGCGAAGCCGCGGGGAAAAGCTAGTTATAGATAAATTAGAATTAGTAGAATTCATCGTAACAATTTCAACGATGTCTAAACCCCTTATTATTTTCATATTTTAAAAGGCACTTAAACCTTCTTCAAATAAATAAAACCAGTATCGTAATGTACAAATAGTCACTCGAATAATTTTAAGTCGTCTTATGTCGAGGCCATTTCTTCAGAAAAAAAATAGGAAGCATGATGGCACATCAGAAAAAGGGTCATTGTAACGGTTAGTCGTTATGTTATTATTACACTTAAAAAACCGTGCTTTTCGTAAGCTTTTTATTCAGGTATAATAAATGTATCTTTATAGAAAAGAATCTTTTATGCTTTATTAAAAACAATCTTATTCTCGTAATTTTCCAATAGAAGGAAAATAATTTGCTTTTGATTAAAAAACAGTGCAAATAAAAATATTTTTATGAAAGAGTTTTTACTTTAAAAAAAAGTTTTATTACCGATATCAAGTTTAATTTCTGGTAATTACTCATTAGAATGTAAGCAGCTTTTTCAAAAATATATATTTTTTATTTGTTTTTCGTTTTTCAGATGAAGGAGAAAAAAATTCCCCCACGACTTTTTTTCTAAATTTTACAGTAGCCAGCTAGTTACCTACATGATTTGAATATATTTTTTTATTAATGTATTACTCGTATTTATTGACAACGTTAAATTAGATAAAGAAAAACTGAATTTAATTAATGAAGACAGTGAATAAATTAGGTAAAGAGACACTGAATTGAATGAATGAAGATAACGATGAATTAGAGAAAGATACACTTAATTGAATTAATGAAGACAATGAATAAATTAGGTAAAGAGGCACTGAATTGAATGAATGAAGACAGTGATAAATTAGATAAAGATACACTGAATCGAATTAATGAAGACAATGAATAAATTAGGTAAAGAGACACTGAATTGAATTAATGAAGACAATGCTAAATTAGATAAAGATACACTGAATTGAATTAATGAAGACAAGGATAAATTAGATAAAGATACACTGAATTGAATTAATGAAGACAATGAATAAATAAGGTTAAGAGACACTGAATTGCATGAATGAAGACAATGATAAATTAGATAAAGATACACTGAATTGAATTAATGAAGGCAATGATAAATTAGATAAAGATGCACTGAATTGAATTAATGAAGACAATGAATAAATGTGTGAAGACAATGAATAAACTGTGAACCCGTGATTAAGTTCAAGAATTACATTCCTGAATTCAGATTTCCCCATGCGACCCATGCTTAAATGTATTCCACCTGAAAGCGTACAGTTTTGTTGGCCAGAAATATATTTTTTTTTAAAACCATGGAGGGAGAAATGACCCGAAAACCATGAAATCGAGGTAAAGACCGTGCCCAGGCAAATCTGGTAAAATAAGCCATGTAAAATATTATAGAGTCCACTTCACCAAAATTTTGTACCTGTGAGTTTTTCACACTGTACGTTTTTTAATTTTTTTAGAACTAGGAACTTTAGGACTTGTTTTATTTTTGAAACCGATTATCGCCGGGTTTGGGCGCAATATTTGACAACTGTCATTGTCTTACGAACTATAAGGAAAAGTTGTTAGTTATTTCAGAATATATTAAAAATATTGTTGTAGTTTGACTGGACTCCGTTTTTTATTACTGATTTGAATGTGTATTTCTTTTCAATGACATTTCGCGTATATTTATATAATTTATAAAATTATATGTAATATAAAAATTGTTTTCAAAAACTTGCTCTACTTTGTTGAAAGATGGTTCAAACGTGTCAATATCAAGTGTTTTAGCACTTTTAGCACGATGCAAAAGCCAGAAATAGACAGAAGAGCCGAGAAGAGGCAAGAAGAAGGAAGACATTAAGAAAGGATAAAAAAAATCAAAACGCTCAATCCATTCCTTTATTCTTGCCCATCCTAAATTCCAATTTTGGCTTATTAGGTTGCCGGTCGATTAAACTCCAACCTTCTTTCCATCCTCAGAGCAAGCGTTCCAAGTCCTAACCTTAAGTCCTAAATCAGTGCCCCCTGGTATACCGGTCTCACCGGGACAGAGGTGCTCCTGGCTGGGGGATACAATCGTATCGTATCATATCGTATCTGGCGACATGATGTTTTGACAGATAATGCTCTATGACCTGTGCTGTTCTCATTTAGTCTAATATCAATCTGAAATATTTTTGGGTGATTTGGGCTGCAAATAAATAGCTATTGTTTTAACTGCTAAAGCTACGCAATCAAATGTTGTGATCTGAAGATAAATATTTTCAAATTCATTTATCACAAATTTTGAATTAGATGATATCATCGTTTGTTTTCACAAATGTTGACAATTTTTTTTTGTTTAAATATTTATCATAATATTTAGATAAAAGATTACTTTTACTTAACTATGATGTACCCTCTGCCAAAAATTTTCATTAATTCAATGACACGTTGAATATAAACTAGAGTATAGTCATTTAACAAACAGGTTTCCGGAAACCAGTATTTTTAGCAAGGATGTCTGGAAACGCGCAGGAAGGCAGCATTGAATTCAGAAAATATATCTAAACATAAAAGCACTATCCCAAGCTAAGTAGTTTTTGTTAGTTCGTTACTAGATTTCTTACCACCGGTTTTGGTTTTATTCGTATTTTGCATACGCGGGGTGAAATTATGTTGATCAGATACATATTACTATATCTTTACAGTTTTTTTATTATTTAAATATAAAGCGAAAGATTTATATTATAAACCCTTTCTCTAATCGTAAGTTACTTTGGATAATAATAACAACGAATTTATGCATCACAGTTTTCTGAGAATTCACTTCAAGTGCGAAATGGGAGTAGCCCGTGGTCTGTATCCTGTCTGAAATCGATCTTCGTTCGAGCGTCCTACCCGACTAGATCCCTTAAAAATGTTGACATTAACATGCGACTTCTGCGACCGTGAACTGGTGTGAACTTGAACGTGTGTTTGAACTTTCGCTTTTTTTTTTTTTTTACAGTTAATACCGCACAAGAGTCCCAACTGCTCCCGTCTGGAGCCAGTGAGACTATGGCATCCCCAATTGGGGTATGTTGTGAGGCTGAAGGTAGTGGGGAGGGGAAGGAAATAGGGAAGAGAAAGGTGGGGAAGTACCTGGCTATTCAGATCTGGTCACTAAACACGGCTAAAGCCATTTCAAGCAACGTTTCAATTCTGAATGGTGGTCTTACACCAGGGCGATACTGATAGTATCTTCCACTCTGGAACGTGCCGCAAATATACTATATATTATTTTAAATGAATAAATTGTGAAATAACACAAATTAATCAAATAAAATTTATTTGCGCACGCCGGGTTCGAACCCGCGACCTTCGGATTGTGAGTCAAGAGTCTTGCCTCGGGACCACGGAGGCCGTCGCTTGAACATAACTACAAACATTTTTCGTTTTCCGTCTCCTCCGTTTGTTGAAACATGTTTCAAAGATTGGGGAGAAGTGGGTGCGGTCACACACAATTTGGCTAGTGGTCTGTAATAAGGACGTATACCCGAGTACGCACTGAACACTTGACGTTTGATGTTTGGCGTTTACATAAATGTTAAACAGCATTGTGATGAAGAATAGATGCTACATGAGGAAGAAAACACAGATATTTTAATAGATATTTATTTACCGGAAAGATTTCCGACTAATATCGACTATTGCACTACCTAAAGTTACAATTTTAAAATTTCGTCTGCGTAAATAATTGGGTAGACGTCAAAAAACGTCGAGTTCTTATGTGAAAGAGATTCTAACTGTTTAAGTGATAAGATTGTAAATGAAGGATATCGAGGAGAACACGCAGATTTACTATGTACTACCTACCTCGAAAGTTTATTAGGTTTTTATTTATTAGGAAATTAAGAATAGAATACCGATTTGAATTGGTCAATTTCTTCTGTGTCTTTGAAACCGATGAAGTGGGTTTTTATATTACGTGTGCAAGAAAAATTTCACCAGAAATACGAATTGGAATTACAATAATATGTCTGGCTACTAGCATTCGTACTAAATTTAAAAGCAACAAGTATTATCATAAATTGGCCCTCTACATATAACTAGATTTTATTTACAAGTGAATTCACGATAGAAATAATCATCCATTACAACAGTATTTATTTACAATTTAAACCCATAATTATTAGGCTCCGCAGTTGACATAAACCCCAAAAACTCGTTTGATTTGTTCTCCGTTACTAATCGCTTCGCGCGGCTGCTGTCAAAACAATTAACTAATCCCCCCCACCTGCCTTCCCGCTTCACCCCAGAGCGAAATGTTTTCCATCGCCCGTGGAAAGCTTGAACACAGCATCTTCGAACAAGAATTGTTCAAAGCCACGCCCCCATTGACAAAATTTATGGTGATGTTCAAGCGAAAGTTCATGTTCACGTTCATGGCGGAAGTCGCAGGAGTCACGCCCTTAGAGGCAATTACACACACTTCTGAGCGGAGCGACGCGCGGCGGCCAGGAGTGGCGCGTACGTGTAATTGCCGCTATTGCGTTTTTTGAATTCCAATGTAATGTATAATATTATTATATACATAAACTTTTTTTTAAATTGACCAGAACATCGATGTTATTATCTTCTGTGTGTTGCTACCCACTATTTTGAATGGCTTGTCAATTCGGTGCGCTCCCTCCACCACGGGCTCACCTAACTGACCTAACACTGCTATCGTTTTCTGAAGCTTTACTTGATTTGATCTAATTCTGGATTTACCGGTAGGAAAATATTGGTATTTTGTTAAAACATAATTTTTTTTTGATGTGTCACATAATGTTAGGATCCAGTAAATCACAGACCGAGTTCGTGAGAATGAATTAAAGCCAAAACAATTTAATATAGAATTTATTTAATCGATGTCGCCAAAGTCAGTCACATGAATTTTTTTTTTCTTATTCATTGCTTTGATGGTAACATACTTTGTGGATTTTTCGTCCACCATGCAAGGCACATGCCCGAGTTATGGTGGTCGATTATCTGTTCGATAAGGATTTTTTTAATGTAAATACCACATAAGAGTCCAAACTGCTCCCGATCGTCTGGAGCCAATGAGACTATGGCATTCCCGATCAGGGTATATAGTGAGTCTGAAGATAGTGGGGAAAGAAAGGAGATGGGAAGATGAAGATGGGGAAGTACCTGGCTATTCAAATTTGGTCACCAAACACAGCTAAAACCATTTCAAGCAACATTTCATATCTGAAAGGTGGTCTTACACCAGGACGATACTGAGAGTATCTCCCACTCTGAAACGTTCCGCAAATATACTATATATAATTTTTTAATTAATTAATTGTGAAATAACACAAATTAATCAAAAATAAAATTTATTTGCGCACTTTGGGATTTAAACCAGCGAACTTACGATTGCTAGTCAAGAGCCTTGCCACTCGATCACGGAGGTCGTTAAAAACGGAATGAAACCAACTCAGGACTGCCTCAGATAAGTCATTTAGAGTGATAAAAATATATATTAAAAATTGGTTAAATGGGTTACGTTAAGTTAGGGTTATCGGCTAATTTAAAATAATTTTTTTCATAAATTTTAATGACTTTTCAAAGAGGTGTTGAGTTGACTTTATTCTCAGTTGGCATGGAACCGTTAAAAACTTTGAAAAAAGAAAATAAAATGAGCACTTCGGGCAACCGGACACGCCCACAATGAAAACACTTATATTGGTTTATTTCCTCACTGATATTTTAGCATAGAACTGTCCCATCGGACATTGTTCCGTTCCTTCTCACTTGTTTAAAATTCATGTCCTTGACTCCCCAGATTGTACATTCTGTGGTCTAGAAGTGGGAACTTTAGATCACATATTTTTTGGTTGTCCCTCTCTAAATAAATATCTCTTCTATCAAGCGTTATCTAAAATTACTTCCCCTCCATACAACATCTCATCTCTGCTAAGTCTGAAATCGACTCCAATTTTCCATATAATTCTGAAACTTGCACATTTAAATAATATTAATATTTAAATTCACCTTTCCTTTCTCTGTAATTTGAAATGATGGCCTAGAACACCCTTGAAGGGTGGAAGCCAGAAATAATTGAAAAAATTTTGAATTTAAAAATGATGTCCCATCCGAATTTAAAAACGATAACTCGACTAATGTCTCATAAGTACAGTATCTCCCAATCTACGATCCAGAGTATAATTAGACAAATCAAATCAACTGTCCCGAAAAACAAAGTCGGATCTGCTAAAAATTAAAAATCGTTTAGTTGGCTTTTTTTGTTGATTTAAAAGTCTGTATTTTGGAAATTTTGAATGAAACTAAATGAAATGCAAAACAACACAATACTTCTTGATCTCAAAAACAGTAAAAAAGCAGAAACGAAACTTTAAGGGGTTATATACAGTTAGAATTTTCTAGAAATCGATTCTTTTATTATTTCATTCGTGATGTACATATATACTTAAGTATACACAAAAAAAATTTTCAAGTCAATCCGGCGATTATTTTTCGAAGTTACACGCATATTTGTCTCAGAGCAGAGACGTGTCATTTGAAAGTAGAAGGCAAACTTTAAACGCGTTTTTCTCAAAATTGTGTTTTTAAAGTCGGTGACCAAGATTACTCGGAAACGGCTTAACTAATCAGTCTCAAATTTTAACACAAGCTTTTTCAGTATATTTTACACTTATTAATCGAAGACCTGTTCTCACCGATAAATATATATTTTTTAATAAACAATATAAGGCCAAAATGTTGGTAAAAAGTCGATTTTTTTTTGAGAAGCGGCCATTTTGTCAAAAAATTTTATTTTGCTCTGTCCTCGGATTAATTAAAGGAATATTTATTTTTGTAATGAAATCCGTTTGGTTTTTTCATTTTAAATGATCCAGCTCAGAGATATGATGGTCACCGCAAGATGCTTTTTACGAGAGGAGCTTCTCCAGATCAGCTGTTGCCTTCGATCAATAATACTTGGTCGATGGCTTTAGCAGCTTTCAAAATTATTATTTTTACAAATAAAAATTCTTAAAATACTGTTGAAAGTTACCATAATTCTCTGTACATTTTTACATTAATAAATTTAAAAGTCTTCTCAGGAAAAATTCTTGAAAAATCCCCTTTTTTGAGCCTCGTGACTGTATATAACCCCTTAAAATAGCTCTCCTGCAAAACTACAAAATCGCACATTCGACATTGTTCTTCGGTACCGTCGAAATTAGTGTTTAGTTTTAGTTTTATTTTACGGAACAATTTTTTTTACAAGGGTAGGTAACTGAAAAACATAACTTTTTAAATCGGAAAATAAAGATAAAACTTTTTTTAATGAAAAATAAGGATTAAATTAGTAGCAATTTTCAATTCCAACTAAGTCACAGACAATTGCAATGAAATGACGACAGCTTTATTACTAGAACTGTACTCAGAGGATTTAGATTTTTCTTCTGCGTGGGTGAGTCGTTCCTTGGGCAAGTCGATGTAGGGCTCTCCGGGCGTCCTTTTAATCCGATGAAGAGGCAAAGATTCGCCGACTGGTTCAGCGTACAGTTCATCTCTGGTTACAGAATCCGACATGGCATCACACGAAATTAGGGCAATCACAAAAACGAGCTTCATCCTGAAAAGTAAAAGAATCAGGAAAAACATATTGTTTAATTTAATGCGCGTTGTTACATTTTTTTTTATTTTTTATTATTTATTAAATTACAGAAAAACATTTTGTACAATAATTTGTATACCCACAAAGCTGTCATATAGCAGCTTGTCTGCAGGTTCTAACAATTAAAACATTCATAATAAAATATCTAAGAAAAAAATTGTAAATACATTTAAAGTTTTAAGGAAACATTAGAATAGATAGTAGTATGAGATAATTTAACTTACAACTATAAATATATAAGATATTTCAATATACCTACCTAATAAAAGATATGTAGGCAGCTATATTAAGATATACAAAGATACATGGAGTTTTCGTTCATTAACCATAGTTTTATCATTTTAGGACTTAGTCTCTCATTTTTTTCAAATTTTATGTTATTATTGATTTTATTGAAAATCACTGGTATTAGATATTCAAGAGTACGGCTTCCATATTTATTTAATATTCGAGGAGTTTTTAGGCCCTTTCCTTCTCTAAATCTTGTGGTATGTTTGTGTACAAGTAGGTGTTTGTAAGGGCTTTCCCCCATATTATCCATAATAGTAGTGAACCAGTGGAGACCTTTTATTGTTAGAAGGCTCTCTGAGCCATACAGTAATTTTAAGTTATGTCTCTGTTTGTAAATCTTAGTTGTGACAATTTTTTTTATTATGGCGGTTTGTAAATTTTCAATATATTTAATGTAAGTAGTGCTTGCATGACCCCAAGTTCGAATACCATATCTAAGGATGGATTCGACCATAGAAAAATATATGAGTTTAAGAGTACAATGAGGCAAAATAAATTTTAATTTGTAAAAGTTACTAACGAATACCATATCTAAGGATGGATTCGACCATAGAAAAATATATGAGTTTAAGAGTACAATGAGGCAAAATAAATTTTAATTTGTAAAAGTTACTAACTCGAATACCATATCTAAGGATGGATTCGACCATAGAAAAATATATGAGTTTAAGAGTACAATGAGGCAAAATAAATTTTAATTTGTAAAAGTTATCTGAGCTGGTTACAAATTTTAGCCACTTGTTTATCCCACTTAAAATTGTTATCAACAATTATTCCCAGATAAGTATATTCATTTGTGAAATCTATTTTTTCACAGTCACAAACATTAACAATTCCTCTATGTATACAGTTAAAGCTATGAGCGGTTATTTTAGGAACATTCCACATTTTCAAACTTGGAGATTTTATGTACATGCATTTGGTTTTTTTAACATTAATAATTAATCCTACATCATGAGCCCATTTGAGAAGCTCGTTAAAATCTCTTTGCAATTCTTGTATAGCAATTTCAGGATTTTCATTTGATACAACAAGAGCAGTATCATCAGCAAAAATGAATCGACGAGCTTTTTTGAAAATCTTACACATAGCAATTACATATATAATATATAATTTTGGACCTAGAATTGACCCTTGCGGTACTCCTGATTTGATGTATCTTGATTTACTAATTATATTTAAAATCTTCACACTCATTTTTCTATTTGACAAATAGCTTTTAAAGAATAAGAGGAGTTTACCCCGGATCCCTATAAATTCAAGTACTTTAATTATTTGTATATGGCTAAGTGTGTCGAAGGCTTTTGAGAAATCAATAAATAGAACCAATACATGTTGTTTACAGTTTAGTTGTGAATTTATATGATTAGAAAATTTTTCGAGCAATTTATCGCAACTTTTATTTTTTTGAAAGCCATACTGGCATTCATCAATAATACTCAGCTTATTTAAGTATTTATCTAGATTTATTGATATATATTTTTCTAAGATTTTTTCTAATGCAGGAAGTAAGGAAATCGGCCTGTAACTGTTTATTAAAGAGTGATTTCCATTTTTAAAGATAGGCCTTACATTTATATACCCTATATTTTAGTTCATCGGGAATATGGCCCGTATCAATTATTCTGTTAATTAAGTGGGCGATTATAGGACTAAGTAATTTCACATGTTTTTTCAAATCATACATACGAATTAAATCTATGCCTGGAGTCTTGGAATTTTTCATACCTCCGATAATTGATTCGATTTGCTTTGTATTTGCTCGTGGTAGATACATTGTGTGGTTTAAATATTCCGGCGTGTATTCTGACGCTCGGACATGCTTATGTGACTTTCTACAATTTATTATTTCAGATGTTTAGAAGTAAAATGTTGTATCTTCTATCAGAAAACCTCATTTTGGTTAAGACACAAATATCTTGACTTAGTTTTGGAAGTCAAATGAAAATGCCTTATAAAATAATTTATTTTTAAAATACATAGGACGAAAATGTACATGGAGAAAAGCCGCCAATACTTGGTGATCTTTTCCTCATCACAAATGTTGTCTTTTAATAATTAGTTGGTGATAAATTTTCCAGATTTACCTACCATAAAACATGAAAATGGAAAAACGCATTTAGTTAGTTTTTCACTGATGTCGATGATATATTATGACAATTTAAAGGGATTTTTTTAAATTTTCAACCTATGTATACATCATTGGAAAATTTTTATTTTTCTGAAAAAAATACTTCTGGGAAAATTAGAAAATCAAAAAATTACAGCTCGGAAAAATGGTCAACTCAGGTTTTGTTACATGTAGGTAATTTGGAATTTTTTCTGTTGGAAAAATTAGAATCTGGAAATATTTACCCGGAAAATTTGTCAGAAAATGGGTCAGGAAATAATATAAAAGTTTTTGAAACTGATAAATTCCAAGTTTTGTTTAATATATTTTTGACTTCAATGGTTCTTTATAAAAATAACAGAGAGCGCCACTTCGGATCAAGATATTGATTCACAGATTGTTTTTATAATGTATTGAAAATAAGACTTGTTTTTTTGAATTTGAAACTTACTTATTTACTTTGCCTACTTACGTACTCACATCATATTTTGTCAGAACCAAAATTATATTATTATTTGTTTTGTGTTTAATTCGTACAACTCCATATTTTTTAAAAATTTGATACAAATCTAATTTACCAATGTTATTTTGAATTTCTACGATTATTTTAGTGTTGTATTATACTCACAACTGTTACGGCGTTCAAGGCCATTTCTAAACTGTGGTTAGACCATGTTGAGACGACTTATTTATAGATTCTATTTACTCCCATCCAATTTCAATTTCTATAGTGCCTAAATTGATTTAAGACCGGTTAAATCGATTTACTGATAAACTATTGTCACAATTATTTGAATGTAAATATAATTATATAAAAAATTCGTCTCAACGTGGCCTAATCACAGTTTTAAAATGGCCTTGAACGCCGAAACAGCTGTCGCAATAATAAAAAAACCTAAAATACTCAAGAACTTGGAAGAAACCTGGAGGTGTTTTGTGCGTACAAACGTATTCCCCAATTCTTCTCTGGATTTTTACACAACTGCAGATATTTTTAATGTAATATAGGTATCGACTACTGACGTGTCGGTACGTTTTGTTGTTTTGATAAGTTACTTCTTACAGGAGTTAAGACCCTCCGAAAATCGTTAAAATTGCCTGGTTTGAACGCCATTAACAGACGTTCAGTATACAAAGTAGAAAATGTTTTTAAAAAAAATCTAAATGTATAGACATAGATTACTATCTTCTAATACAGTTAGTACGATTTTTTTTAAAATTGGTCCAGTTTTGGGGCACAAAAATGGGGAACACAAAACCTCGATTTTGATGAGGTATTTTCAGCCTGAAGTGCAGTTATCCCTTTCCCTCAGTATTCGGGAGATTAAGAGCAACAGTTCCTCTTACTTATTTTACCAAACAGTTTGGTAAAATACATTTTGTTCCAATTTCTCGGCGACCTAAATGATGAATTCTAATATCTCGACTAAATAATGAATTCTAATATTGACACTATTAAATTTGATTTACGAAATTATAATTTTAACAACACAAGTAAGAGACTCACATCAGCAACATAATTGGATTCTGAAGAATCTTAACAGAATGAAGCACGGTACATTTATCAATTACAACCAGAGTCGACGGTTGAAGTATACTAAAGCAAGGAATTACAAGGTAAGTATTTGTTATAAATCATCTCTTCGAAGCTTTCTCTGTACTCTAATAAAGTAAGGCATTCCGTGAAATTGGTTTATTTTATATCATTTTGCATTTTGCGGTCTTAATTCGTTCTCCCAGAGTCTAGAGTATTCTTAGTGCATAATAAGATAATAATAGGTCCAGAAATAATACTATTTAGTAACGCAGTAGAATAAAATATAAATTGCTTTGTACTAAAACAGTGGGGAATTACATTTTAATCAAAATAACATGTGCTGGGTTTTATTTTACGAGGAATGTGTTCTCAATTTCATCCGCAGTGTTTCTGTTAAAACTAGTAGTACCTAATATTATTTTTATATAAATAAATAATTTGTAACAAACAAATAAATAAGCAGTGTGGCGGGTATTAATTTAAGTAAGTAGTCGATTTTCAGCATGTCAATTTTATTTAACTTATATAGGGTTCACAACTTATAATTTTAGTAAAGAGTACAGAATAGTTTTTAGAACAAAATAGAATCAAAGTTCACGATTGTCCTCAATAAACACTTAGCGTATTTAGTTAAACACTCCAACATAGGACCCGCGGTCTCTTAGCTAGGCAAAAGATGAACGGAAAGTAATGTTCACTGGGGCACGGTTACTTTAACTCCCAGGGAGGACTCAGAGGGCTCTCTCGACTTGGTATTGGTTTGGTGACTTAGCACTGACCACTAGGATGCATTTGCTTAGTTCTACCAGGAGTCCGGCTACACTGACTTGATATAGGTCAGCATGCCCTTATATACCCCTTAGCGTTGAGTGGGGCCTGCAGTGGCCGGCTGGCGACGGAGGGTGGGAGTAGCTTGGGCCGATGGGGTGTCCTTTCGACCGGGCAGCGAGGCGATAGTTGCTGAGCGAAACAGCGCTATGCGTGTGAGGGAGAAAGTATTCGGATCCGTGCGTCGGACCAAATACCGGGCACTACAGCAGGTATTTACTGATATGTTGCTCCGTAAAACAATTTTTGGTTAGGCTGTGAGAAGCTTCCAAACTGTTTTTTTTTCTGCTTGTAGAAATCGATTTAATTTAACTCTTAACAGGCATTGTAGTAAGAACTGACGTCAAGCCACCATTGGGCCCACCTTTTTTTAAAAATGCATTAAGAAAATAAAAAAAAGCAATGCTTAGAAATTCAATCCAACTTTGAAAAAAACAATCACATCGTCTTAAACTATAGGGATTGCCCTTAGGGAAAAATAATAAAAGCATTAAAAACATACAGGACAAAAAATAACAACGGGTAAAATTGATAATATTTTTTCACTCATTGAAGCAGATTCTGCATCCTCTGACAGAGCATGTGATGCAAACGGGAGTGTTACACTTGATACAAAAATAGACGGTCTGGATGGACACACTTGCCAGAAGGAAGTACAAAGCATATTTTTCTTTAATTGCTATAAGAGGTTGAAGAAATAGTAGCGCTTTGGATACCAGAGATGTTCAACTACAGTTCGAGAGATGTTTAACTACAGGTATCCTGCCATGTTCATCCTTTCTTTCTTGGTTCTCACAGAAGCTTGGCCAATCCTTTGAGGAAGTGCGCGCCATTTTTTGAGACCCCCCCCCCTCCTTCAACACCCTGTAACTTTTTGATTTTTTTCGTTTAATGTATTCTTTGATGTTTAATAAATATTTGGTAAAGTAATGGCTGGTAAGAATATTATTGTTTTTTTTATTGCACCTGAAAAACACTTACAATTCATGCTTCTAGGCTAGAATACCCAAAAATCATCATGGTTCCGACAGGAAAGGTCACCGGTTAAGAAATAAAATCGTCAGTCTTTAGGTGTAGGTATATCATTTAAGTGTATCTGTTAGCTTTTTGGCGCATTTATTTTTTGGTTTTTCGGTTTTCATTTGGACGCCGTCACCCTTAGATTTCCGATTTTTTTCGTGAAATTTCTACTCAAAGCCTATCATTTTTCTCTCCATCCGTGTCCATCACTTTTTTTAAAGCAGCGGTGTAATCACATCCAGTTCCGAATCAAGTCTTGTAGATAGAATAAGAAAGTCTTTATTCTATGCCCTTCAACAACTATCTCCTGATCAATTTTTTAGTATTACCACTCTAGCCAGCAAAGCACAAATCCAAAGATGTGTGGTTATTTTAATGTACTATAAAAAACTTAATATTATTTTTCCTCATTTCGTTAGTGACAAAGACTTTTAATGTTTTTAATACCTTCTACTAAGCGAGATAAAGAAAAGCGATTCTCAACGGGGTCAATTTGCCTCCCCCCTACAGAGCAAAGAAAATTTGAAGGGGCCTTGGGGTAAAACTAATAAAATAATTCGGTACGAATAAAAATGTATGAATAGCTACTAAAACTTTCATATACTTATTATGTAGCATTTAAAGGATATATTCAATGGTTGTAAAATGGTAAAAATCATGTGTTTTGTATTTTATAAATATAAAAAAAATATCAAAAACATGAAATAGATTTTGAAATTAAATGCCGTTTTTGACAGGACAAAAAATATATGGGCATAACTAAAAATTATTTTTTTTCAAAAACGCGAAATTAATTAATCACAGTACCTACGCCTGAAAATAATGAAGGAATCTACATTATTTTTTAAAATGAGAGTTTGAATCGTACTTTTTAGGTAGCTTGTATCTACCTTCTATACAGATTGCGCATTGTTTACCACTTGAACGCCAGCGTTCAAGTATGCTCAAGGATTCTCAAGGATATGTTTGATTTCTCTGAATATAACTAGTTATTCTGGAGAAAACACATATTATAAAAGATTGTTTACTATTTTTATAAATATGCATGGTGTTAAGGACTTACATTTAAAAAATGATATCTTAAAAGTCACTGGAGGTCAAAATTTAATTAAATTTTTTTACTCCAAATAATGCCAGGAATCACAGGACTAAGTCTATGTCATCCCTTGACGCCCTGTATAAACACATTATCTGGTAAGATGGTACAATTTACAAAAACATAATTTTGCAAAAAACAAGTAAGTTATCACGAAAATAGAAAGACCTGGCGTGAGGTGCAATTTTGGTCTGTTGTAGCTGAACCCCTAATGGGCCCATGGGCTATTGCCTTTAATCTTTTTTATAAACAATCCGGCACTGATCATAACACAAGTAAGTTAAGTATACGCCATTTAATCTGCGTCACCCGAACGACTTCTGACCATTTTTAACGCATTCGACACACAACACACATGCCGTTGGTCTTTATTGCCAATTCTACGCCTGTAAAAAAGAAATCAGTTTTTAGTTTCCTACAGTAAATTAAATGGAAAAAAAATAATATGTTTTGAAAATGACGCGGCAAGTCGGCGGCGTTTCGCAAGTAGTTTTTTCTGAAGTCCAAAATTATTATTGAATTTGAATGTAAGTAAATGAACTATATAGTTTTTTCTAATAAAACTACATTGATTCGTTGCTTTTATTCATGGACTCCGAACAGATGAAGTTATATTGTTTATGTTATATTTCCAGGATAAACACGTTTCACTAATGTTATTGTAGAATTTTATTTCCATGTTTTGTGGGGTAAAAGTAGTTAGCAACCCCATAACACAAAATGGCCAGAACTCGGTTTCATTCATTTTGGTAGTCTGACAACAACAACTGTCACTCTTTTTGTAAATACGATTAATATGGTAAAACGACAAAATAATAATTTTTATAATTAATAAAAATGTTTCGTTTGGATCTCTATCAAAAAAAATTCAGCGGCTTTCAGCAAGTCGATAAAGAAAGTTATTCAAAATGCCTTCGAAATTCTTTCGGACCGATTTTTCTTACTAACTGCTCATAGAATAGGAAACTATTGAAGAAATGTTGTAGGCAATTTTTTTAAGGTAGAGCAAACCAAATAAATTAATTTCGTAATAATTAATGACAATAGAAGACCCCCAGGTCTGTTAATCGAAAAAAAAAATTAGTTAATACTCTATCTAAGCTGATTCGGATCTTAAAAATAACAAAAATACGTTGAAATGAAAGAATTAAATCTTATTAGAATTGATCGTAAAACCCTTTGAAAATTACTTGAGCAACAGGTGCATGAAAATAAAGCTATTAAACACCTTAAGTAAAAAAAGAAGAATTTTAGCAGGCGTTCCTCAAGGTTCCAATTTAGATCCTATTCTATATAATATCATATATGTATCTTTTATTAAGTACATTTTTAAACATGTAAAATACTTCGTATACGCGGATGATACTGCATTGGTAATTTCACGCGGTAATTCGCAATTATGTATTGAACTCTTACAAAAAGATTACATTGAACTTTTGAAATGGTCTCATGACTCTGGTTTACTCATAAATGCAAAAAAACGGAATTGTTACATATAAGATCACCCAATGCCAAGGCAAATATTATTACACCTGAAATAAAAACACATACATCAGATTGCTTACACGTCAGTGTCTCTGCTTTGTGTACATGTGAAAATATTGAACTAGTCAAAGAATATTTTTATTTAGGTGTAATTATTGATTGCTTTTTCAAATGGGATTTACAAATAAATAAAGTCTGTGAACGACTCAGATCTGTTGTTAGCAGATTATATAAATAAAAAATTTATGTTCCAATTTGCACACTTCGAATAATTTATTTATCGTTAGCTGAATCTATTATAAGATATGGAATTACAGCTTGGGGACTTTCCTGTAAAAAAAATGTAAATCGTGTTCAATCAGTTCAAAATTCATTAGTTAAATTATTAGCTCATAAAAGTTTATACGAACAAAGGCATAATGTTCCGTACTTTTACAAAAATCTCAAAATTCTCTCAGTAAGAGCAATTCTGTGGTATAAAATTATATTTCCGCATATGAATAGCCCTATATACATAAATAAACTGGACTACACTCACAATACTCGTTTTACGTTAAATGAAGGACTAATTGTACCGATACCTAATTTCTTAAATATGTTACCTGCCGAAATTAAAAAATGTACAAAATGTAAAACAAATATTATGTTGAAATGGATTTATGTTTCGAATTTATGTTTCGGCTTGCCGAAAGAAATAATTTGTATTAGACTAACACAAAAATTCTAACTGCACAATAAAGTAAAACTAGCTTTGCCTGTTGCAGAGGCAACCAAGGGGTTAAACACTACGCGATTTGACGTGTGAACGCGGATGAAGCGAAGAGTGTGTGTTAAATAAAATAGGTAGAGAAAAAAAAGTTATTTTAATGTCGATAAAGCGAGGAGTGTCCGTCTACAAAGGGCACAGATAGTTGACAGCCCAATTGCGTACGCCTGCTCTCTGGCC
Source organism: Glyphotaelius pellucidus (assembly GCA_936435175.1). Taxonomy (NCBI): domain Eukaryota; kingdom Metazoa; phylum Arthropoda; class Insecta; order Trichoptera; family Limnephilidae; genus Glyphotaelius; species Glyphotaelius pellucidus. The sequence goes on along the minus strand of OW386551.1, from coordinate 35,635,300 downwards.
GCTTCGGTCACCCGGTTTAAGGCGTTCGGTACGGGCCTTTTCTCGCAAAAGCAGGCCAAAGAGCTTCCTGCTCAATTTTTCACCGCGTCGTTTGGGTTGTGCAGGTGTCGAAACGCGTAATTTGTTGCCCGGAACGTATAATTTACTTTTGCAAAGACTCCTACCTACCTCTCCTACGACTCCTACCTCTGTGCCACTGTAAATTTTTTTGGATTTTGGGAAAAAAAGTGTTTTTGATTTAGAAATTTTTTTAATTTGGAAATTTTTTAATTTTGGAAAAAAAAAATCTTGGAATCTGGAAATTTTTGAATTTCGAAAAAAAAAAATTTAGGATTTTGGAAATTTTTGAATTTTGAAAAAAAGTATTTTTGGTGTCTGCAAATTTTTGAATTTTGGAAAAAAAAAATTTCGGTTTCTGGAAATTTTGTAATTTTGGAAAAAAAAAATTTGTTTTCTGGAAATTTTTTGATTTAGAAAAAAAAATTTTTTGGATTCTGAAAATTTTTTAATTTTGGAAAAAAAAATTTTGGATTCTGGAAATTTTTTAATTTTGAAAAAAAACTTTTTTGGTTTCTGGAAATTTTTGAATTTTGAAAAAAAAAAATTTTCGATTCTGGAAATTTTTTAAATTTGGAAAAAAAAAATTTCGGATTCTGGAAATTTTTTAATTTTGAAAAAAAATTTTTTGGTTTCCGGAAATTTTTGAATTTTGTAAAAAAAAATTTTCGGTTTCTGGAAATTTTTTAATTTTGAAAAAAAAAATTTTTGGTTTCTGGAAATTTTTTAATTTCGGAAAAAAAATTATTGGATTCTGGAAATTTTTTAATTTTGGAAAAAAAAATTGTTGGATCTCGGAAATTTTTGAACTTATAACTGAAAGTAATTTTTCAAAAAACGGCGCTATAAAAATGTATTATTCAGAAATTTTAGAGACTTAAACTAAATCCAACTGGGGATGCCGTAGTCTCACTGACTCCAGACGGCAGTTGTTGAGACTCTTGTGCGGTATTCACATCGAAATTTAATTTAAAATGTATGAACCCGTACAGTATTCAAAAGGTACCTACACCATTTGGCAAAAAAAAATTGGACCATCTTTATTTAAATTTACTCATTTTATTAGAAATGTTCAGAATAAATAGTATCCGAGTAGAACGTTGTCAAAAAAAATTCGAGTGCAGCTTACTGTAGATTTTCAAAAAACGGCGCTATAAAAATGTATTATTCAGAATTTTTCAGAAACTAAAACTAAACCCAACTGGGGACGCCGTAGTCGCACTGACTCCGGACGGCAGTAATTGGGACTCTTGTGCGGTTTTCACATTGAAATTTAATGTAAAATGTACGAACGATTAGTTCCCGTACAGTATTCAAAAGGTACATACACCATTTCGCAAAAAAAAAAATTGGACCATCTTTATTTAAATTTACTCATTTTATTAGAAATGTTCAGAATATATAGTATCCGAATAGGTTCCTACGGACGTTATCCAAAAAAAAATCGAGTGCAGTTTACACGCGGTAGAAGTGAAACTTTTCCAAAACAATCTCAACCAATACTTGAAAGTGAGGTCTAAGCAGTCCAGTAAATAAATGTATTCTCTGTTAAATTTTACCCTTGCGTATTATGTGCTCCTGGTAGATTTTCAATATTGTACCTCACCCTTTTTGTCATTTTTCACAAAAACGGCCCTATAAAAATATAATTTTCAAAATTATTGTAAACCCATTTTTATGAGGTGTTGCTCATCCAACGAATAGTTCCCGGGGCGGCAATGCCAATGTCCGCCTCTAACGTTGAATAATTATCATAAATAAGCTAAATACAAAAAAGCGTTATGTAACTATAATATTTAAAAAAAATAAATCCCTTAAATATCTAGGCTAAAGACGAAGGTAGCGCAACACGGCATAACAGCTCAAAAAATAATTACAAAAGAAATTATCCTTTCAACTTCAAATAATTTCATTACAAATTTCAAAATAAAAAACATATGCAATTCCCATACGATGATTCCGAGTTGTTATGTGCAGGTACCTACCTACTCAGATTCTCAGTTGTTACACCTGCACATACGTAAAAAAAAAACACGCCATTAAAATGTATTTTCAGAATTTTTTTATCAAATAATCATTTCAATGAAAAATAGTTCGCAAAGTATTTATTTTTATAAATAATACGAATCCTAATGCATCGGAGCCCATTTATCGGGTACCTACTTAGTTCATCATTCGCAGACGTACAATATTCTGCAATTATATTTTCATCGCTGGCAAGACCGAAACGCAAAAAATGTGTTCACCACCTCGAGCACGGCCTGAAAATCGACTGGCGCCATGTTGTTTTTAACGTTTTCCATACAAACAACGCTGTCCTGGCCTGATTAAATCTTTAGTTGGCGGAGAGCTTTGCCTTCCGCCATTTGTAAAATTCCAGAATCCAGTGTTTCCAGGTGTGAGAAAATTTACCCAACCTGAATTTATTTGTAAGAAAATTAGGTATTCTAGCTGGCCAGCAAAATTATGCACCCTCGAGAAAAGTGCAAGTTTTGCGAAACGTCAGAAAATATAATTTTTCCGCGCGCTATTGTGTAACATTTTGAATGGTGACCGACATATTTGTCGATTTTAAAAGCTTCCTTAACTTCTATTCTTCATATTTATCGAAAAACATCTCCGCCAGAATGCGACTTTTCGACGATATCTCGAACCGCGTGTCGTACCTATAAAATGTCATTTTATATCAGAATCGCCATTAAAATAATATGAGTAAATTTCTAGCAAATTGCACTTTGTATGAGAAAAAAGTCTTAAAAAAGTCTTAAAAAATCTTTAAAATCTTAATTTCTTGTCTCGCCAAAATGGTCTCTGCTGTCGGTGAAACTGGATAGGCAGGGTGGTCGATTTTCGCTTGAGGGGGGGGGGTGTACTGAAAATCAATCAAGCGAAAGCGATCCTTAGGGTGGGTGAACTTAAGGGGCGGCAAGGTCGTTTTTCGCGTAAAGGCAAAAGTGAGTTTTTCGAAAAACTGTGCATTAATATATAAAAAAGTTTATTTATATATCCAAAGTAAAAGTAGCCATCGACAAACTGCTAAAAAGTAGTTTATTGGGACTTTTCTTTTTTCTGTATTATATATATTTTTTTGCTGTCATATTGTATTACTTTGTATTTATAATAAATAAACTAAACCTTGAAAAAAAATACAAAGATTGTGAGTGGTAGGTAGTAAAAGCAACAAATTGATAACCATACGACATTTAAAAGCAAAAAAAAATCATTTTTTAATGCGAAGAACTTATTGTTCGCTAATATTATTAATATATTCTTGCCATCTTTTCATATTGACGCATGATCCGTAAGATTCTTGCCATTCTCATTGATGGATTCAATTGTTTTAATCATAATATTGTTACAATATTATATTTTCAAACAGTTTCATGTGGGTGGTTTGTTATATTTATGAGTTTCATTATAGAATTGGAACAATTGTTACTGAATCTAAAATATATTTGTAACCTATTAATGTCATTATAGTATAGATATCTGGTGGATATCTGAAATACTGGGAAAATAGTACATGTTTTTAATTTCAAAATTGTATAATATTACAATATAACCAAAAACATTTCTTTCAAGTTTATGATGTATTATATTAATATTGTCTGTGGTATGTATTGTATGTAAAAGCAACTCAGCTTTTGTCTACGGCTTGTTTTGACAGTTCGGCGTTTTTGACGTTTTGAATTCTGTGGGTGTTATTATTTTTATTTTGTTTTGGATACAGATTTATCTAAACTATTTGCTTACCAGTTTTTTGGCAAACGAAAAGTAACAAAATTATCGTAAAATGGTGAGTTAAGATTGTTGATTTTCCTCTCGACATCTGTACAAGAAATATGAAACATTATTTTTGTTTGAATAAATTGGTTGAAAGATAGTAGGAGCGCAAAGTTGTAATGATTATTGATAGCCTTAGGTAATACAATCCCTGTAAGATTATCCACCAAGTAATGGCGGTATATAATATAAACATAACCCCATTTTATTTTCCAGAAATTAAAATGTTTTGGAGAGAACACCTGCCCTGACTGGGTGCTTGCGGGGCTATACGCTGCCTCAGGCCTCACAGCTCCTCGAGCCAAGGCTTTGGCAGTGCTAGTGGCTGAAAACCTCACTGGAGAACCTTTGCAGGTTAACTTAATACTCAAATTTTCATTCATTGACAAAATTTCCTATCATTATCTTTGCTGCTTTGATAAAACAACAAATTTTGAATAAATAATTTATTTTGCAGGAAGAGAACGTTAAAAGCATCTTGGCAGATGTCCAAAAAGGTAATTCTAAAAAACGTTTTAATAGTTAAGCACCAAAACCAAAATTGAATTACACAATATATTGAAAATATACCTAAATAAGGTACATATTTTTTGACACTGATTTAAGCCGACTTCTGAACCTAAGATATTTTGCTTGGGTGTCTGTTTTGGGCGCCTTAATAACATAAGAAAATTGAATATAGGAAATGTTTATAGTTACCCACAACGGGATCGAATCCCGGCATGGCAAATAAATTTTATTTAATTAATTTGTCTTATTTCACAATTTATTCATTTAAAATGATATTTAGTATATTTGCGGCACGTTCGAGAGTGGAAGATGCTCTCAGTATCGTCCTGGTGTGTAAGACCACCATTCAGAATTGAAACGTTGCTTGAAATGGCTGTGTTTGGTGACCAGATCTGAATAGCCAGGTACTTCCCACCTTCCTCTTCCCCATCTCCTTCCTCTCCCCACTACCTTCAGCCTCGCAACATACCCCAATTGGGGATACCATGGTCTCACCGGCTCCAGACGGGAGCAGTTGGGACTCTTGTGCGGTATTCATATAAATTTTTTTTTTTTAAAATGGAAAGTATCTTAAGTACATGAAATTTTGATGAAACAAGTTTTAATAATAATTTCAAAATGGATGATTAAAAAAAGAAGGTTTTACATTATTCTTCTGTGTAATTATTCTGTGGTTTATTATTCAGTTCTCGATTTAATCTGATATTTAATTTGTAGATTCAGTAACCGACATGAAGAAAGTTCTGGCTGCAATGTTATTTACGCTGACCAGTGCCACTAAATGGGGCTCCGACGGATCTCAGTTGGATGCCGATCTTCGCAGTGTTGGAGTGGCTTCAGAGGTGACCAGGGGACTGAGGGTTGCTTTAGACAACCATGGCTCGGAAATCGGTGCTGCCTTGAGAAAACAAACGTTGACATGTAAGTAATAACACCCTGTTGGAATAATTATTTTCGGGGTATTATGCCGTCTTACGCTGTACAACACTCAAAAATAAATTATAATAATACTTTTGGCCGTGAAAATTTCAAATCATATGTCACTCTTTTAGAATGTATTTAAGCTTTTCCTCTTATACTCCTTGCTTTTTAAAAACATGTGATGTTTGTCATTTTATGCAACTATTTTTTTAACCATGAAAGTATAGATTTATACAAAAAAAAAACCCTTTAGTTTTCTGAAGGTTTCACTTCTACCGAATTTTAACGTGTGAACAACATGTGATTAGAACAAAAAAACAACATGTGTGTTGTTCACATGGTAAAATGCGGTAGAAGCATAGACATATGAATATACCTAGACAAGAACAGACAGGTGAGGGGTAAAAACCAAATGCAGAGGGACGCGAAGGGAGGAAGATGACTGAGATATGCGATTCTTCAATAAATCAATCTGACAGTATAGAGGCCTCACGCATTTCAATATCACCATTTAGTTGTTAAAAATAAAATCTGCTTTTGAATGAATAGACCTTTTTACATGGGAGCACGAATTGCTCGCCACGTTATGAACAAATTTGCGAAGTCCAAATACGGCAAAGTAAGGTTCACTTGTTTTCAGAGTTGAATATTTTGTTGCCGTGTTTAGTTAAGACACTTTTACAAATGTTTCATAATTTACTTACCCCAGTAAACAGCGACGAGCACACTTGAGAAACGCGTACATTTGTAATGGTGGATAGATGGTTATTAAAAAGAATCATATTATACGATCTGAATAAGCTTAAAATAAAGTAAAATAATGCTTTCCTACGGAATGTAATACGACAATTGGGTTTAGTCTCTTTTTCATTTCCATTTTTACACATTTTCGTAGAACAAGCCACCATTTTTGTCGTGTTATTTTGAAAAATGTTCCGATCAAAGCTCGACGCTGGTTCGTACAAGAATGATGACGTCACATTTTTTAGATTCGCTCGAGGCCATTCGTGAGCCCAGCCGGTTCCAAATTCCAGAACCGGTATGGGGAGGGGGAAATAATATGCTTTTTATCACTTAGGGCAGGTCTATATATTCCTATGTCTATGGGTAGAAGTGAAACCTTCAGAAAACTCAAGTAGACAAGAGTGGGTAGGCTACGAAGCGCCGCACAAAGAGGAGACCAATTATTCTATCTCATTCTCTCGCAGGCTAAATCCTATAGATGTATGTGTTTGTTTATTTTTAGTGTTGCTTTTTCTTTTCATCGAGTTTCAAATCACAATGCTGCTAAAGAAGTTTTCACTTCAACAAATTAATGTTGGATTTAGTTTTTTTAGAATAGTGACATCGACGGGACAATAGGTGAAACTTTTTATTTCTTAGGCTGCATAATATTATAAACAGGAAAAAAAATATGCGAGCTGAACCACGAATTGCGGGAAAGGAACGAAGTGACGGCAAGCGGCGTGAAACGCCTCTCGGCTCGCTCATTTTTTTCCTGTTTATCTGCAGCATTAGAGAGACAGACTTTATTTCTTGGTGGAATTTAAATGTCAGCCATCTCTTGGATAATTTTCAAACTTTTTAGTTGCTCCGTGAAACATCTTGGAAGGTTACATGAATTCATTTACTATCCATCTATTGGAAATTTATCAAAACATTTGTAAATAAAATTTGATTTTTTTTTCAGTTACAAAATTAAAAGATGTTTCTACCAGTGAGGCGCCAGATGGCAGTGTCGATTGCATTCAACTGAATTTGAAAGTTGAGGATGTTTTGAAGAAAAAGGATAATGATCACTCTTTACTCATTCAAAAACGAGATTTAGGAGAATTATTAAGTGAACTGAAGAAAGCCAGGAGCCTTATGGAGACAACGTAGACAGATTCAAACATTCCAAAATATATTTATAGCAATGGCAGGTAATCTAGAAAGCTCGAAGCAGATGGTGCTGGTGTGGTTGGATATAATTGAATTGCACAAAATGCCTCCTATAAAGTATATCTCTATGCTCCTATATGATTCGGTTTGAAAGATTTTTTTTTTTAGTTCAGTGTCCCTTTCACAAGGCATTTAAAAAAGTTTACAAATATGTATGAAGGGGTTATTTTAAAACAATATTGAGAAATATTAAAAATAATAATAATAATAATAAAAAAAGTGGATGTGGGGAGGATAGTGCAATCTCTCACGTCCCTTATAATTGTACATATTTATATAATATTTTAATACAACAGATAAACGTAAAATTAATTGGGAAAGGGGAAGACTTGGTTTGTTTATAACTGCAACTTATTTCAGATTGTTTTCCTATGAACGTATGTATCTACGCATTTTTTTTATAGATTAAGGATGAGGAATAAGTTTTGCTGCTTTTTCAGATTGGCGGCTTGCAACAGAAATAACAATTTTTAGATGATTATCTGATCTAAAATGTTGAGAAGAAAGGATAATTAATGTTTTGAAATAGTACTCATTAATAGCTTTTTGTTCAAATAAGACTACACTTACGATTATAACAGAAGATTCCAGAGGCATTACATAGTCTGATAAAACAATGTTTTTTTGCAAATGCGAGAATTTTTATATTTATGTATTTTTAAGGCACAATCCACTTTTTACTTAACTGTACATTACTTAGAAATCTATATATTATGTCCAGGCATTTTCGAAGAGCATAAAGGCACAATACAACGAGACGTTTTAATTGCTATTATTATTAAACTTTTGTAAAAACACTTACGCCATTGCATAGGAATAATGGCTGACATGATATCCATACCCAACCACACCAGAAGAGCTATTCTCTATCTTTTGTGAGATCGAGATAGATCTCAGGCGAGATTTCCTGTCAGATTTGTGTGATTTTCTACAGCTGCTATTTGCTTTTTCTATGGGCCGATGTCAGAATTTTAGCTGCAAGCTGTCACGTATTTTCGTTTAGGTCATTTTAAACACGCATTCTTGCAAGAATGCATGATTATCTATTCATTTAACAGCCGTAGAAAATCACATAAATCTGACAGGAGATCTCGCCTGAGATCTATCTCGATCTCACAAAAGATAGAGAATAGCTCTTCAGAGCTGACGGCTGATTCGAGCATTTCAGATTACCTGCCATCACCCTGAACTGAGAAAAAAACTACTCTTTTATATTAATATTATATTGTTTTTTTATTAATAAAATAATTACGGTCCTGCGAAAAACTTTTTATTTCAGTATTTTTTTGTGTATTTTTATAATTTCCAAAAAATATTTTAAAATTAATGCCAATTCATGATAGTCAACTCTTAGGTCAGGAGCATCATCAGCTAAAGCATCAGAAGGTTAAAGAAACCAAACACCTGATACTAAGTTCTAAGGCACATGTTTTAAGAATGATAACAGCCTAAACAAAATTTAAAGCTAAACTTAAAATTCATCTTTTAACATAGTCGTAAACGGTTATAGACAGTCATAAAGTCAGAAACCAGTCACCTTTGCAGTCTGCTACATTCTTAATAACTAAATGTCTCAAATATGTGAATTGATAATTTTCATTTTTTTAACATTAGCTCCACACAGGAGGCCAGGAGGAAAAAAAAATCCCTCAGGACCTATGTCATTTTTGAGAATACTGCGTGGAGGGTCTTTTTAGGGAGAGGAAGTTTTGGAAAAGAAAAAAGTGTGAAGGGTGGGTAGGAATCTGGAGGGTCAGTGTATCCAGGAGTGATGGACATATCAATCCATCCCTTCTACTGTGGTGCAAGGCGATGGGTCGAGAAAGTCTGACTGCAGAAGTCTAGCTTAGGTCTCCCTCAACCTATCTCTCCTAATCCGGCTTGCCACGCAGCAGGTGGGCAAACGCTTTTACGACCTATATAAGCATTTAATGCTTCCAGGGGCAGCGGTACCCGTACCCACCTACCAAATTTAAACCTTAGCAGAATTTCTCAGCTTTTTATTTATTTATTTGATACAGTATAATTTACATTTCACAAAAAATTTATAATGTTGGCCTCACTGGGATTTACCCGTGCTGAGACCTCCATTTTATAATATAGAATTATTCAATAAGATGAAGTAATTAATTTTAATCTCTACATATTATAAATTAAAGTCCTCTGCTGCGTCTGTCTGTCTATCTATTCGCGATAAAATCAAAAACTACTGACCAGATTTTTGTGCGGTTTCCACCAATAGATAGAGTGATTCATGAGGAAGGTTTAAGTATATAATTTGTCAAGGTTTTGTGTAAATTGGTTGAAATGTATTATATGTATATAAAAGAGAATGTCTGTGTGTGGTGAACGAGCGTGCTGGCAAGCGAGCGGTATGGATTTGATTTGTATGCAAATTAACAGAAGATGGCGGTGGTTATAAAGGTTGGGTAGCCATCCAGTAGATGGCGTTGTGTTTCGTTAGCCACAGCAACGCGTGGCCGAGTCAGCTAGTAAAAAATATAAAGTCGGTAATGAACAAATAAAATAAAATTGGCATAATATACTATGAGTTATGATTGTAATATGTTTTATTCTTTAATGTTATAAAATTTTCGAAATTTTGTGTTTTTGTACTTTAATCCATTTTCCAATCCATTTAACTTTGCATCTAAATTTATTTTGGTTTTCCTCATTTTTGGTATGAAGTAAAAGATTGTTGAATGCTTTTAATGCCAGGAATTTATGAGGTCTTTGTCCAAAGCTTGTGTTTACTGTCGGAGGTAAAGTACCTTTAGGTGATACTTAAAAGAATTCAAAACCTACTCTTTCGTAGATGGCGCGAGTTTAATTATTTTAGGGAAAACTACTTCTTACAACTTATTCATAAAACGTTAAAGACTTGACTAGACTTGCCAGGTCAGGAGATATAATATATGTTTTCTATATCTTATATATAAAACATGGAACCCTTGAGATGGTTTTAAACAAAAACGGCGTAATACAAATTGATATTGATTACAATAATTTTTGTTCTGAAAAAACAATAAAAGTTTTTATTTTTATTTCGCGAGACGTCTCTTGGTCGATTCACAAATTAAATTACCAGCCATCTCTTGGAAAATAGTTGTAACTTTTTATAGTCTTGCTGGAACATATATTATGAATTAGGAATCTAATTGCCAGCCATCTAGTGGTAAAATATCACAACTATTTCCAATCAATTTTCGTTTGATGTCAAACGAAAAGTTGAAATCAGTTTCTACCAGTCAGGCGCTAGATGGCAGTATCGACTAACTTCAACAAAATAAATAAATTTCATTTGGATAACGTTCTAACTTCACTTTACCTTGTTTTGGGATATGAGGTGTCAAAGTTTGCAAAGACAATGTCTCATTATCTGCTTTTACCAATTTCTGATTTTGAGGTTGAAATATTTCCATATTTTAAAGGAAAATAGGACGTGTACTTACCATTTTTTAGAACATACCTAAACTTACAAATAGAACCATATGCAATCAGTTTGGGCATAATAATTAACTGCACAAGGTTCTAATTATTTTTCACCAATGAAATTCCAAGCTATAGGGCCGTTTCTCCTATTTAAATATTTTCCATATATTTTTTTTTATATTAACTCCACACAGGAGGCCCTTAGGAAAACAATTTCCCTCACGGCCTATGTCACCTGAGATGCTGTAAGAAGGGTCTTTTTGGGGAGAGGAAGGACTGAACATTGGTTTTGAAGAAACCCATGTTGTAGGAAGGAGGAAACACAGAGTCGGCAAATCATTCCACAGCTGAGCAGTTGAACACAAGAACGAGTCGAAGAAGCCACCCGTTCTCATTTGACAAATGTCAATCATGTACGTATGTTGGGCACGCGTTTGGTGTGTTTCTCGACTGTGCACCGGTGTCATAGGGATAAATGACGCTAGTTCCTGGGAGCATCTTCCATTAAAATACCGGTAGAACAAGGACAGCATTCCCATCCGACGCATGTGCTCTAAATATTGCAATCAGTTTGTTAAGATGGGAGAATCTATCAAATGGACCGCCCGTTTCTGCACAGAGTCGAGGGTATTTTTCAGGTTTTTGGAGCTACAGACCAGATGTGGCTGCCAATTTCAACCGTGGGGCGCACTTGTGATTGTACAGGGTTAGCAGTTGTGTAGGTACTATTAATGATAAACAAAAAACTTTACCAAGATCCAAGATTGTATATCAAAATCAAAAATTGTTAAATAAATTATGAAAATTCGTCTTTGCAAACTTTGAAACCTCAGAATATGACAAGGCAAAGTTAGAACCCTATTAAATCAAAGTGACGAACCATAATGCGCCTTGTAGGTAATAACGATCAACAACAAAATGGAGAGAGTAGGTAAGTGATGCTAGAACCTTGTAAAACAAATAATCATTTAATGCTTGATGTTAGAACTTCGTCATACATCATATCTATAGTAGTTTTCGGTGTAGAAATAAGCAGAAGAAATACTTTGGATTTCAGGGGTCATTTTTGATAAATAAATCAGTTAGAACCCTGTCTAAATGAGGTGAACGATGTAATAATTCGGATATATCTGATTATATATTTTAGTAATATATGAATATGCACATGATCCATGATTATTCTTTCCTCATCCTGGAAATAGATTTTAGGAAAATTAGTGAGTGAACTGAAGGAAGCGGAAGAAAGAACCTTGAGATAGAATAGCGTGTAGAATAATTGATATCCAAACATTCATTCTTATTTATATCAAATTTATTTATTTCATTCATATTATATATTATTGGTTAAAAAAGTGAAGTAAAGTAACTTGCAATAATATTATTATCATTACTTATACTTGTATATCGCGATGACAACACAGTTTCTGTAAAGTTAGATACAGTCTGTCTATTAAGAGTAGAAAATATTAAAAATGGAACTTCAAAATTTGAACTCTGGCAACACCAATCTAATTGCCAAATATTATTGTAAAGCGCAATGACACTGACAATGCAGAAAATTATAATTACATTTTAAAAAACATTTTTTGTTCAGAAAAAAAACGAAGAAGCACTCCTGTTAAAGTATCTACTTAATAACATAAATTTGATTAAATGGTGTTTTACAAAGTGATTTGCTTTCATTTAATTTAACATAAATTTGAATTTAACAGTAGGTAGAAAGGATGAATCACTAAGTTTAGTTACGCTGCTTTTAGATCTGAATGAGTTAAATATATTCAGATCTGAAATTGGAGACATGATCTAAAGCCCGGGCAATGCTAGGCACTTAAGCTAGTATTAAATAAATGTGAGCAATTTATAAACTTTATGTGATTTATTTTATTACAATATCGTTATTCTTCATTATGTTAACACAAAATTGCAAAGGTATAATATACCTACAAGCAATTCTAATAATGAGATCCGTGGGTGTCTTATCTATATTGCAATGAAAAAATAATTTTTTCACTGTAATGGTTTTTTCCAAAATTGTAGGTTACACAGCTTTACATTTATTTACACCGTGTATTATATTTTAGTATTGCCATTTGAATAACAGTGGCGCCCTCCTATGTTTTCTACTCTTATTTGGCAAACTGTACAGGCAGTTAGCAGTTATTTACTTTCGGTAAAGTTATTAATGTTTACAGTTACCTACCTACTTTATGATATCAGTATACGTGAAGCAAAAACTATGTACCCCTTTTTACAAAAAATGCGCGGACGAAGATTTTGAAATTTCGCACACTTATAGTTTATATAGAGAAGGAGTGCAGAATGCTAATTTTTTTTTTAAATTATGCATACATTAAATCAATAAAAAAAACATTACACATTAAATTAATTATGGTCGAATTTCGACTTTGGGCGACAACTAGTACAAGGTAAAACGGAATAATTTCTCTCTCGGCCTCTGTCATCTTGGGAATAGATACTGTGTGGACAGGGCCGGCTCTGAGCCAAACAGCGCGGCATAAAAGCTGGTAAAAACCTCAAAGGTGTTAGGCATTATCAGCACCTTGGTTCATTGGCTCCTTGACTCCTTGGCTGCTTAACGCCCTGGCAAGTCAGCGCTCGGAGCCGACTGCTCCAATTGCGCCTTCATAGTACCAGTCTTGTAGATGAAGGGTCTTTTTGAGAAGAGGAAGGAGTGAACACGAGTGTCTTGAAGAAACACAGAGGCCGGCACACCCACCCACAGCCGAAATGTGTAATTCAAGAACGATTCGAAAAGACCCATTTTCATAATATTTGACAAGACGTCAATTATGTACAAAAAATGTTGGGCGCGCATTTGGCACGTTTACCTATTATTGTTACATATTAATGAGCTTTGTATCCAACTACTTAACATTTTCAACTGACTTTAAAAAAAACCCTGTGATTATTTTACTGAAACTATCAGCTACGTCACTATAATGTAAATCTTCCCTTTTTTAAGCTGACAAAGCAACCGGTTTCTGTGTTTCCTTTCTCCTATCTTTTCATGATATCTTCAATGCCTCCCCTCTTGTCTCTTCACACCCCATCCCCGAAGATGAAAAAGTTTTCATGTGGGCCTTGTTGGGTTGAAAATAAATGAAAATTGAACCAAATCCTCAACACCTCGAAATAAAAAAGCGATTATTTATGGTTATCCAAATACGTAATTTATTGATGTATAGACCTTGTTGGCCACTTGAACAAGTCGCTTTAGCTACCCTCGCCACCCGCCGAAGCTCGAAGCTCGAAGCTCGAAGCTCGTTACCTCGCAATCCTCGCATAATCAATCCGCTGCTCATTTGTATAGCGCCATGTGCGTGCAATTCGAGCACAAAGCTAATAACGCTGATGATATTCGATTAAGCGTATTACAATTAAAACGATGTACGTGCGCACGGCCTAATTGCAGTTTGATGCCCAATCAACAGTGCAAATGTATTGTTGTGTCGGCTGGCGGATGGAAGCTGTATATAAAGCAGTCCCATACATAATATATGATTCGTTTTCATTGTATAAAGCCAGCTTGCTGAGTACTCTTTGATGATACTTTTGTTCCACCGTAGTCCACACACGGTTCACCGAGTTGGCCAACCTTTACTGTTAAATGTTACTCGCGAATTTATTCGCTTTGAGATAAAAACAAGTTTCTAAATTATATGAATGTTTAACGGTACCACGCATAATAAATATCATTTTCTTTATTTTAGCTGAACAGAGATCCTGGGGTCACTGACAGCCTAATAAATTTATTTAATTTATTAAATGAACAAGTCACACATATCAATAATTTAGAAGCACTTTGAGACACGCACACTTATCTATGTATTCACAAAGAAGTACAAGCACTCAGTGGGTTTTCTGTGGAGGTCACTCGCGGAAAATCAATAAAACCTTTATCAATCCGATATTGATTAAATCCGTCATCTTCACAATTGGTAAGAGGTATTCAAAACGACGCGAAGCGACGATTGATAAATTTTATCATTTAATTTTCGTTTAATTGAATATACAATTATTTTTTCTGTAATTTGGTTCGTAACGCAAAATTACTGACCTATTAATAAACGGATTGAACTAACGAAGCTTTTAGAATTAAAAGATATGTACGCGATCCATATACTTAAATAATGCATACAAGACGCGATCAATTTATTCCGTTCAATCTTTGAGAAACAAAAGTGGTTGAAATACGACTAAAGACCTATTAACTAATTAACTCCCGTTTAGTGTAAAAAGTAAATGCAGACTGCAAATGCACATTTAGGTTAGTAGGTATTTCAATTCAATATTGCCAATTAATTAATATTTTTACTTAAATTGGTTTGCTTTGAAATCACTCATGGATTGCCAGCCTATATCGATTTCTTATATATTTCTTATCAATATCGGTTCGGCTGTCAACAGTGCTCGGTATATTGATATAAAATCGTCGGGTTACGTCTACAGATCCGACATTTGAAAGTTATCGATTTCTCTGTGCTTGACGCCCCGGATGGTATTTTAGTTGTTGCTAGTTCAGGAAATCTACCCGATACCTAGCTTAACCAACATAAAAATCTCTGAAAGATCAACCCTCAGTAATAAAATGCAGTGTGGTATGGAATGAAATTCTTCCCGAAGGCGATGCAATTGTGAATAAAGCAATATCACGAAATGATAATTAAATATTACGAGTAGAGTAAATTTTGGCCTTTATTTTAAAATTGTAAGAAGCAATGTGTACTACATACACATCGCAGTTCAGGAAGGGTTAATCAAGTATCTTTTTTAAGTCTTTTTTATAACGCTAGAAATAAATAAAGTAGGTATTAGGTCTATAAAAATGCTTTGAAGTGTAAAATTTTCTGCTTATGAAACCCTTTTCGGAAATGATTTTATTGTATAACGTGGCGAAATAAGCGCTTTAGATTATGACGGGAAAAGTTTTAAATATATTTGTTACTGAGATCAAAAAATAAAATAAATCTTGAATTTTGGCAAAGTTTTTTTGCAAAAATATTAGACGATGTCGTGGATGTTTTGAAGTATTTTAAATAAAATGTTGTGTATTCCTGTCGGTCACGACCGAGCGCGTCCACATCCCGGGCGCGTTCTCCTGTAATATAATGTACATAGCTGATATTCCCGCCTTTATAATAATACTCTAATATCGTATGTATTATCTAGTAGGGATGGGCGATAAAAACCTCATTATCGCCAATATCGGAGCACGTGGCGTTCCCAGGAAAAGTTTCCCGAAAGACGCCATCTTGCTAATCTGGTCCGAAGTTGGCTACGGAAGTTTTTGCGGTTGGTGGCTCTGGACAACTGCTGGAACACTGCGGGCAACTTCACACCGATCACGCTTGCAAACTGTATAAAACCAAATGTCACCTCGGCACAACATACTCTACTGCGGGGGAAAATTCCGAAACTTTTGCCGCTGGACGAAATTTATGAATGATTATCTATTTATAAACTCCGGCTTAGTACAGCATTAACCGGTAAGTTTTCCTTTAATGTGAAAACTCTTTGTATTATTTTATATTTAGTTGGAATATGTTGCCATTATGTGTTATTGTTTTTACCTAATGAGCGAAGGGGGGGGGGGGGCACCCTACACTGTTCTACACAATCAAGATATGTACCTAAATACACACAACATCTTATACCCATGTGCTTACTGAAAATAAATTGAATAAAGAATATTATTGTAAAAGTGACCGAATATTTATATAAAAGTGACCGAATTTGATATCGACACCTTGGCGCCGTGGTCAGCGCGCTCCCCCGGAAAGAGAGAGGTCCTGGGTTCGAGTCCCAGAGGTGTCAATATATTTTTCTGATTTTCTGTTTCCAGATTTTCGATTGAGTTTCGCTCGTAATGTCTTCATTTAATTAAATATTACAATTTGAGTTTTTACTCATAAAAGTTTAAATAAAAAAAAAATAATATTCATCCTAGACTTGCGGAAAAGTCAATAGATGTCGCATATTAAATAAAATGGATAAAAATTTATCCAGACACCATGTAGATTATATTTAGTTCGGGTTTGAATATTGCAATCATGCATAAAGATGGCAGCCAATAAAATATGCGTTAAGAAAATGAAGATGGTATGGGTGGTTCTTAGTCGAAGTATGGTACAGTTAAAAGTGATCGAATTTGATATCGACACCTTGGCGCAGTGGTGAGCGCGCTCCCCCGGAAAGAGAGAGGTCCTGGGTTCGAGTTCCAGAGGTGCCAATATATTTTTCTGATTTTCTGTTTCCAGATTTTAATTAAATATTACAATTTGAGTTTTTACTCATAAAAGTTAAAATTAAAAATAATAAAGAATATTAACTCTAAATGTATAAAGTTGCAAAAACATAAAAAAATGCATATAATGAAATGTACCTATACGGCTTTCCCGGTCTGATGGTCGATTGGTAAGGATTGTATTGGTAACTTTCGGTAATTTCTCATCGTTCTCTAGCATGCAGATATGAGACTGCAGATCGCCAACGAATTAATAACAGTTTGTAATGACCAAGTGTTTTTAATAAATTCGAGGTCAGTTGTTGTTTGTACGTTAGCGATCTACAGTTGTCCTAGGGAACGAAGAGAAGTTTCAGATAGATATCGATATAATCTTTATATATCGACCGTGCTAGGGCCTAATTTATTAATATTATTTAATTTCTTTATTAATAACATTAATTAATATGTTCTGACAATTGTTATCAAAGATATTTAAATATAAGAGATGTACCTACTATCGGCAGTTTTTGCTAGGTGAGACTGCGCTTCCTGTGTCGCCGATATTGTTAATCAATACTACTGCACACCTTCAAAAGATCAACTAAATGAGCGAGTTTTTTCCGTATCAAAATTATATTGTTAACCAATACTACTGCACACCTTTAAAAAATCAATTAAATTCCGTATTCAAACTAGGACCATTAGATCGTAGTCCGCCGACCGCCGGGCGGCCATCATAGCATATCTCTTGTATATCTTTGATTTTTAAACATTTATTTTCTAAATAAATGAAATTAATTAGTTCTTTTAATTTATGTGAAATCACAACTATTTGAAGTTCGCGCATCGTTTCTATTTTGAGCTATAGAACTATGAAATACCCAGATTTTATCTGAGTATTTCATAGTTTCTGTAATCTGATTTTATATGACAAGGCGACCCAATCCGCCACGAAATTTCGGTCGAAGCCGGGTGGTAAAAATTTTGATATTCCTTTTTAAACATATCTATTTGAATTTCACTTTTGTTTTCTTGATTGAATGAAATAGAATCTCGGGAATGGAAACTAAACCACTTCCCGACATCCGGTCGACGACAATACATTCTATCAACTTACAATCTCTCCGTATATGCGCATTTCTCAGAAATTGGATGACATTACAACAGTTAATATGCGAAATAAATGTCGATCCTATCCAATTGGGATTTGGTTTAGTTTTCAGCGTTGTTCTTGAGGGTCCAATCCTCAGCCAATCCAATTTTAATTTTTGTTTACTTTTAAGATATTAGAAAAGAGATTCGCGCGGTTCGCGCGGACTGGTCGTTACATTTAGTAACAAACAATTGTTAAAACCCGAAAATTTTGGAATTATTAAATGCTGTCAACATATAAATACTTTAATTATATTATCATCGTAAGTGAATTGTTTGTTAAAAACATAGAATTTTTTTTTACAATAGCTCCACAGAGGAGGCCCTGAGGAAAACAATTTCCCTCGGGGCCTACGTCATCTTTGGGGGATGCTATGTGGATGGTGTTTTAGGGAAAGGAAAGAGAGGAAGTTCTGGGAGGGAAGGGGGTGTGAGCAGTGGAAAGCAATCGGGGGGTCAGTGTGTCGAGGAGTAACGGATGTATGAATCAATTTATCCCACTGAGGTGCAAAGCGATGGATCGAGAGAATCCAGCTGTAGAAATCAAAAGGTTTCAACCAGTCTCAACCGATCCGGACAGCCACGCAATGGGTAAACGCATCTGCCGCCAAGATTAAGACAAATCTCACCCCATGAACCCGGGCACCCCTGTTAAGTCACGAAACGTGGTGAACCACATGAGGTGACCTATGGCAGGGGTTGGTTTTCCAATAAATGATTCCCGGGGCGGTGGTAGCCACACCCGTCTCCGAAATTGTGTAGTCTTAATAAAATATATAAGTTGTCACAATATTGCTTTTGTCACATTTTTTATTTATTTATTTATCTGTCACATATTTATTACCTAGGGGCGCGTGAAATCAATTGATTAATTAACTGGAACTTTGTCGTGATGATAAGCAAACATATTTTTGTTAAACGTAATATTAATTATAACACACTGTAAGTTAGGCTATGCCTCGGCCTATGAATAATAAAGCACAGCCAGTTCCCGATGAGTAAACAATCAGATTACAGATTCGATTACATTTCTTCCCTTAAGACTAGAGGCTGCGATGGACCAATGCGGGAAGCAATCGGACAATCACAACAAATAATAATAAAATAAGATGCCAAGAGTCGGAAACGGATATTGTTATTCCAGCTTCCCTATGATACCGCCAGGTTCTGTTATGATGTGAAATAACCGGAATAAACGGATAAATGTCTGGGGGAGGGAATACAGATTTCTGTTTTATCTTCTTTATCCCTTCTATTTTCAAATTCAATTTTTCCCGTGCGCCCCCGGGAAGCCGCGGGCAGAGGGCTTTGTGTATTGAAATCCGAATCGAATATCAATCGGATGACTGTTGGTTTTGTAAAAAGGAATAAGTATTCTTATTTCCTTATTATTTATTTGCTTGATGCTATAATAACACGTGACGTAGAATCTTTTCCTGGTACTTTATCTGACTTTATTATGATATAATAAAATTGAATATCGATTACATGTATATTATAAGTTTGCTCTTATTTACTTTCTAAGTTAATATATTAAAAAATATATACCTATAATTTTTGTAAACGATCGTTTATGTTACATCTTTCGTTAATCAATAACAAAGAGTACTTTGATGTATTATATTGAGGTGATCCAATATTCCAGGGAAATATCGAAATCGGAATTCACGCCCATTTGTGGGAGGAGTTAAAAAATATTTGAGAAAAAGCTTTCGGAAAGGTTGGAAAAGGTATTTGAGAATTTTTTTACATGTTAATTTCGTAAAGGCCTAATTGCGTAAAGGTCGATTTTGTAAAGGCCTGTAAAAAACATTTTCTCCTTTTTACGCATTGTTTATTGTAATAACAAGGAAATTTAAAATTGATTTCACGGAACCAAGCGACGCGGAACCATATGTCTATTCTCCGCTCCGGCCGGGGCAGAACTGATACGAAATGATGGGTGTGGCAAATCAGTAATCCTTGGGTTGACCGTATAAGGTTCACTTTGAAAATCCCAATTCGTCGACTGCCGTCGGGTATTGTGAAATAACAACGCGAAAATGCATTTTTTTTAAATTTTGTGAATATCGGGCGTAAATATAATTTTTTTTGCGATTATTGTAAAAGTAACTGAATTTGCTACATTAAACAATAAAACCATATCCGAAAAGGAGTTTATTAGTATAAAAGTTTGCACTTGAAAGTGTTTTTTTATAGACCTAATACTTATTTTTTTTAGGCTTATTAAAAGACTTGTAAAAAAATTACCGATGTTTTTAAGGGCCAAGGTATTTTATACACGAAGTATTTAATTGAAGCATCTATAATACTTCTGAGCGATCAAATTTTCAAAACAAAAATATATTATAATTTGCAATATTTCGCATGGCTTTATCTTAAGTACGATCGGTCAGTGGCTGAGTCGGCATTGCGTTTGGATCCCACCTAGACTCGTGTGTTCAATTCCTCGGCTGGCTAAGTCCTCCATCAGACACTAGCAATATTTTCAGCTTACTGTGGTAATAGAAGGAGATTTTCAAACATTTTCAGATTACTCGTAATATCGTTACCAGAGAATGTTTATCTCTCATTAAAAAACAAACAAAAAAGTTCAAATTAAAAAAAAAAACTAAGACGAACGGTAGCCGACATTACATTCCTTCCTGTTTAAAATCCTAAATAATGAAATAGACTACCCTAGACTCCATAAACATACTCGCCACGCCAAACTATTTTACAATATTAAACATGCGTTATGTTTACAGAGTTAGGACTGCGTGGATTCGCCGATCTGATGATATATCGAGACACTGAGGCCAGGATGCGGATAATGGCCTCCGACAACGCTTGCGACCGTTGCCTTCCAGTACCAAGCGCCACTCCTGAGTGAGCGCTGGGCCCGAGCATTCAAGACCACACCCTACATAATAATTTATAATATTTTTAGTACTTTTTTTTTTTTTAATTCTATTTTCTTGTTTCTTTACTTAAAATCTTTTATGTAAATAGTATAACTACATGGGAAGTGTGGGATTGCACTCTCCTTCCAACATCCTGGAATAAAACATTATTATTATTATAAACAACAAAACAAAACGCTGCAGCAAGTTCATCAATTTCCCGTGAACTCCAAACGTGCAATAATCTTTGTCCCAACTCAACTCACGAAATATTTTTTGACATTTTAGAAAAAACATTACACGTAACTTAATCAATGAGCACTCACAGCTCTCTACTAAATATAACAATTCAGACACATACACATACATACACTTTTTTTATTACCTCAACCCGCTCCAGATATTTCATAGAGACACAAATTTAATTGGTACCGATTCTTTTAATAATTTCTAAAACCATCTTAACTTTATTATCTATAAGCTCGTTTTATCTATGTACCTACCGCTTGTTTCTAAAACGATAAAAAATAAATAAGAAATAATTTAGACTTCTTCAAACTTCGCAAATACACTTCGTGGCGTCATTATCGACATGTCGATAATGTAATTTATATAGTGATGTATACAAAGTTATTTGTTTTCATTAAAAGAATTAAGACGACTGAAATAAAATATGAAAGCCTTGCCCTATGATAAGAAAGGAAAATTGAGCTTTGTTCTGGCACATAGACACGCCATAACTTCTACCGGTATATCTCTTCAGTGCTTTTCAGCCCTATCACGATTTTTCATAAAATTCGTGAGAAAAGGTTAAATTTGCTGTATTTATATTGTAACAGTTAGATACGCTTCTTTTTGTGTTTTACAATTTTCCGTGGTGCACTTGAACTAGGACGAGTGAACGATGTACTTTTTAGAGACATTGGACACCGATCGTCCAGTTGATTAGTCAGACATCTCGAGAAAATGAGGAAAGCAATATTCGAGCTAAAGCTCACCATAAATCAAATATTATTAACACGTGTCTGTATTTTACATATTAAGGGGGTATTCTAGTCTAGAAGCATGAATCGTAGTTATTTTTTCAGGTGCAATAAAAAAAAAACAATAATTTATTCACAAGCCATTATTTTACCAAATATTGATTAAATATTAAATAATACATGAAAAAAAAACAAACGAAAAAATTCAAAATTCAAAAAGTAAGAGGGTGTTGAATTGGGGGGTTGGTTGACACGATTGCAACCCTCCTAGTAATCTAAAAAAAAAAAACAAATTAAATCTCAATCCAAACAAATGCGGCTAGCCCGAACTAAGGAAAACTAAAAAAAATGTCTGAAATAAAAAGACATTTTTTTAACTAGTTTTTTTGACTTTCCAAATTTAAAAAAAATAGTAAAAATTTAAATTTTGTTACAGTTTTAGTTAGCGCGATAGAGTAATGTGTAGAGAAGATTCACACCAAATTTCAAGTAAGTTGGTTCAGTAGAACTTGAGATATCGTGTCAACCGTCTCAAAAAAGTAGTTTTGAGAAACAGGCGTTTAAAGTTTTGCTCTATTTAGATTTTAGTTAGATTCCGTTTAAACCGGTGGAACTAAAATGACTCTAACATTTAAAATAATTCGAATTGTGAAGGAAATTTTCTTAAATATTTTAACCATCGAAACATGAAGACATTTTTTTTTCTAGACTAGAGTATCCCCAACTAAACTTCAAAATAACACCGACAGACATAGCGTATTAGTGTGACATTTTAAAATATCCTACTTGTGACCTAGAAAATATTAACATTTTGTTCAATTCACTATTCAGTTTTTCAGCATTATAATTGATTTGGTATGTGTTTATGAGTAATCTTGAGTATTTTACCAGAGAGAGGGTACACTTTTACAAGTAACTGCATACTCAACTCAAATTTCGATTATTCGGAGAAGTCTGACTAATCAACCGGACGATCGACATGTATATAATGAAATTTATTTCGGTTTTTCAGAATTTAAATCTGAGGTTTGTCCCGTTTTCATCCCTATCCGCAGAGTGACCGCTAGATAGCCGGGGGTGGTAGAGTAGGGTGTGGTGGTAGCGGGATGTGGCGAGGGGGGGGGAGCACTTTGTAAATCTTTACGTGTAAAGTTATCGCTGGATCAAAACATCCCCGAACGGACGTGATTCGTTCACAGTAAAGGCGATACCAGACGCTTTCAATACCTAACTATTACCACGCATACTCGTTTCATGTGAGTAGGATCTGACAATATATCCAGAAACCCATAAAGTACGACTGTATTTTGGATTGTACTTTAAATATTTGAAAAGGTTAGGTGAAAAGCTGGTATTACGTATTACATTTTATCATTCAACAATGTTTTGTAATGAAATTAACGTTTAAAAAATCAATATCCAACAAACTCACTTATGATGAATTGAAAGTATTAAAATTTAATTATGTGGTTCGGAAAAACATAATATTTCAAATAATAAAAGAAAAACAACATCACGGCTTTTAACCGAGAGTCGCATTCGCCAAAACCACGTTTTCCTCACATAAATTGTCTCCTAAATTAGAAAACAAAATTATTAAGTTCATAATTAATACCTACTCAAACTAGAAAAATAAACCAACAATAAAGTTAGAAACAGATCATTATTATAATGTATTGTTATGTTGTGTTTTTTTTAAACTTCATATTATTTTATATCATTTTATCTTAAGATTTCATAAAAATCATAAAATTATAAAAAAAATATTTCACTTTTTGAGTTAACTAATTTGCATAAAACATAAAAAAAATCCAAAACTTAATATAATTTTTGAAAAAAAAAACAATTAATTTGAATTAGTTATCGGGATGGTGAACCGAAAAAAAGATGATTTTTAAATGCCACCTTCAATAATTATTCATGCGTTAAGTTTAAATGATCGCTGAGACACTAGATATTCGATACAAGTCAGAGGGATTAAAAAAAATCATTATATAAGCACCCGATAAACTGCGAAGTGGTTTGTCAGCAAGTCGATTTCACAATATTAATATACCTAACACTAGAACACACATATAACGAGAAACCACAATATAGAAAAATAACATTTCAAGTGACTACAGCACAAAGGCATAACACAAAATACACAAGCAGATAGATAGAACACAATACTCACACATACTAACATCAAAGAAACGAGTATATAGGAAACACTGTAATTTATGACTTACGACTTATGAGTATGACTTTTAAAGACGAGTTCGAAAATCATAATACATTACCGACTAAAAACGTATTAACTTAAATGTTTAAAAAGTGTTTTCGTGTTAGAAAATTGGTTAGATTTTACCAGATGTTATTGTGCATAAATCAAAATAAAATAAAGATGGAAGTTTTATAAAAGTCAAGGTCCATTGTAATATGGTGACTAGAAAACTCAGAATGAAATCAACCCAGAATCTCCTTTGAAAAGTCATTAAAAGTGATGAAAAAAATATGAAAAAAAAAACGATTAAGTAGGTTACGTCTTAATTATTGGCAATTTTTCAATTATTTTTTTCATAGCTTTTAATGAATTTTCAAAGAGGTGTTGATTTGAAATGATTCTGAGTTGGCGTGGAACGCTATTAAATATGTGCCTGAAAATGTTGCAAAAGTAGATCGAAATTTTACAGGGGAATTTCTGCCATTCTCTCTAAGGATGGGTTGTTTCAAAAAATTTGACGAATTCGTCAAATATTTGACGTTAATTTTCACGTCCTGTGTAAGTTCTATTCAAGTTTTGTGGTGATTTCAGTTTTATGAAGCAGCTGGCCTATGATGATAAAAAAACAGAACCCGAAAAGAACTTACACAGAACCTGAAAATCAACTTCAAATATTTGATGAACTCATCAAATTTTTTGAAACAACCCGTCCTAAGTCTTTCATTTTAGAAAACCACGCTAAGTGAATAAACATTATTTTAGTTATAAGGTGTACACTTTGATTTCCAATTCACTCGACGCTTTCTGCCGGAGGCCCCAGGAGAATTTGTCATCCCCAGACTGAATTGCTACCTTCTAATTTACTGACTCGAGGCTATTTATTGTAAAAAAAAAAACTATTATTTTGATGAATAATGGGAATAAAATAAACACACCGAGCTACTTTTTTTCTAAATTTCTGAAGTTAAATTTCTGTTTGAATTTTATTCTAAATTCCATCATTTCCTGAAATCTGAACATCTTTTAGATACTTGATGAAAGCAGTACCTACCTAGTCGACCAATTATTATTATGAAAATGTGCATATTGTGCAAAATGCACAATATGTTGCGAAGAAAATATATTACGTGCCTATCTACCTAATGAGCATTTTTTATTGCCTGTAAGAAAATATTTTACATTGATTTAAATTCTGAGATGATTTATCCCAATAGCTTTCCCATCCTTACAATGATGTACAGTAACATAATATTTGAATAACTTGCATAACGCCGTTCAGTGGAAAATCGCCTCAAGCGTGGTGTACTTAATTATTCTTATATACATTGATACCTACATAATTACCTTTCGTACGATCCCAAATTATGTTAGGTGTCGGAGAAAGTGTAGCAAGGTTTATAAAAAGTTGTATGTTCCTACTTACTTGGAAGAAAAATCTCCTAATATATTTATGATAAATAATAAATTTAAATAATGGTAAATTTGAAATAACCCTTGAAGGTTATATCCATCAATGTAATATATCATTAAAGAAGAAGATAATACAAAAAAAAATCTAAACGAAACACGAAACCGAACAACACACAAGAAAATAAAAAGGTAACGGTCGCAACTGGGAATCGAACCCAGGTCTTGATCTGGGGCAAACCACCTTAACAAACTCGGCCATTGTGATCTATATTTTTTCAGTCATTTCTTCCGGTTTAATTTATAAGAAATTAATTGTTTCGTATTTACTCCGGAACTACTGAATTTATCATTAATATTATTATTTAAATTTATATCGGACTAAAATTAAAACATTTATTAATTTAAATACGTTCAATAAATAATATTTTATTATTTCTTCATAATTCGCAAATTCACTTTGTGGCATCATTATTAATTTAATAAAACAAATAATATTTCATTTTATTATAATATATATCAGAAGTGTGTAATAATTATGTAGTTAAGTAAGAAAGATAGTTACTGTAAATACCTACTTGTGCATCGGCTCTATAATATGTGTACGTATGTGTATGTTTGTTTGTACATTTATACATATATTTATTGTTTTTTTATTGTTTTCATCTGCTCACAAATAATTGATCAAGTTGCCTCTAAAATCATGAAACACTAAATTTTTTAATGGCCTATATTTTATTTTATTTTATTTTATTTTATATTTATTAACGCCCTAGTGGGCTTTTACAAGAAAAGAAGCAAATATATAATTAACAATATTAATTACACGTATTACATAATCAATAAAACAGAATAAATATGAATGCAATCGACTCGTTATGTAAAGAATATTACAACATAAAAAAAAAGAAATGAAATAGTACAAGTTGTACTTACAAAAAACTAAAACAATTCAGCTTTAAATATTTGTACATATTATTAATAATAAGACCTGGCATAGAACAAAGTGTAAATAGAACCGCAAAAATATTATAAAGTAAGTATACATTTTACTGGTGAGGTTTAGATGAGAAAATATTTTAAGAGAAAAACAAAAAAAAAATAAAAGTTAATTATTAGCAGATAGAATCGAGATTAATTGATTTTTGAAACATTCAAAACTGTCAATACTAAATATATCTATAGATTCGCAGTATTTATTCGCAAGGTTATGGATTCTTGGAATTGGTGAGTATATAGAGTAATTAGTGTTGAGTTTATTGTTGTATTTAAAAATATCTTTACTACGAGTTTGGATCTTATAGTATAAAGCATAAATAAATAAAGTAGCTCACATTCGTACTAGATATTTGATATACCTTGTGATTACAAAAATAATTTTTCAGTTTGGTTGGGTATTTTGATCTCAAATCCAAATTTAAGATCTGTATGAAACGGGCCGTAAATTCCTCTTAAGGTGATTGTCAAAAGAATTCATATTCTATCTTTTCATAGATGGCGCGTGTATAATTTATTTTACGGAAAAACGCTTTTTAGAAGCAGAGCTTTAAAATAATAAGAATAATTAATTGTTTGCGCCCGTATGTGTGCAATATGAATATGAATACATAGTTTTGTCAATAAAAAAACTGAAATCTTTCAAGAAAGGCTGACAAATAGAATAGTGGTTTGAATCACCTGCTGATAATATTGTATTTGTCAGCCTTTCTTGAAAAATTTGAGTTTTTTTATTAACATTTTAAGCTAATTATTTTTTCTATTTACTATTTTTGTTTTAATTTCTGTTATACACTGTATTTAAATCATCCATGTTTATAAATTTTTGAGCAACATGCCTGTTTTATGTACTTAAATAAAAATAAATAAATAAAACCGTTTATTCATATTCATTTTGCGTATGTACGGGCGCAAACAATCAATTATTCTTAATATTTTAAAGCATAATCTGTAAAAAGCATTCTTCCGTAAAATAATTACACGCGCGCCATCTATCAAAGAGTAGAATATGATTTCTTTAGAACAACCTTAATATTTTAAGTATAACATTAAAATAATTAAACTTGCGCTATCTATAAAAGAGCAGGTTATGAATTCGTTTAAGTATTACTTTAAGGGAGTAGTGTATTATATAATATTTCAATCAAAACTTTAAAAAAATTCACGAAAATGTGAGAAAATAATACTAGTCATGTAACCACGAACTACACAAAGGAGCTTCACAGTGTTTGGCAAGATTGCTTAAACTCGTTAACTTTCAGGGTATTTTGTTGGTGTTTTTTCTGGAATAATATCGAATAAGTTACAATTCAAATTGCGTTTAGAACTTTGTTGGCCTTCCTCACCCGGGATTCGATCGCCATATACAAAAAGATAATAGTTTTTCGTGGCCGGAATATGTACACAAAACGTATTGGTAAAATATTCCGTTCAAAGAGCATAGATACGAATATGTGTAGCTTTAGATGGAATCCATAGATGGCGCGGAATAGTAATAGAAGAGCGACGATGGTACACCTGCCGCCTGGAGGAGGAACTAAAGTGTTAGTGACGGGAAAGGAATCGCAAATAAAAGAACGAAAATAAAATTTTATGCGAAATGAAAGTTTGAAAAATCGTGGGTCCTGGAATTTTGAGGAAGGTACTTACCGACCTTACATTTAAAATGCGATGGTCCTGTATATATATATATATTTTTTTTATTTATTTACAAGAATTAATTATAACATTACAAGTGATTACATTATGCAAAGTTATACAATAATTGATTATTATTCTAGTATTTACTTCTTCTTCTTCTTCAATGGCGCTACAGCCCACTTCGAGCCTTGGCCTCCTTCAGGACACCGCCCTCTGTCCTCGGCCGTCGTCTTCCAATCTGCAACATGGAGTAGTCCCATTCTAGTATTTACATGCAAAAAAATAGTGTTCTAATGAAATGTGTAAACAATGATCAAAGGATTATGAAATAAATACAAACATTATTTGACATAGATATACTTATATAGTATTTACCACCTACCTAATAATCAAATGCAATAATAATACTTTTATTTCTGCTACATATCTATACCTGTTTTATCTATATTGTATGTCAAATTTTAACTCTTATTCTATTCTTGTTCATTATATAGACCGGTTATCACGTATAAAGGTTTATTTATTTTTTCTTTGTAATTTAATTACTTAAAATAACAAAATTTATGTACCTATTTTTTTACAATGGCACTACTCCAAAATTCAAACACGAGAAATTCTTTCTCTATTGAGTTGGGTAGCTTGTTAACAAGAAATTAATATATTGTAATTAGTTTTAAGAACCATATTGTTTACCTTTAAATCTGTTATATGTATGTATTCTAAATAAAAATTAAAAAAAACAATTAAGAAAAAAATAGTTATTGAAACAAGGAAACAATAATTTTTTAAAATATTAAATATTACAGATTAAGTAAGGGTAAATTAAAGTTACAATGCATCATTATCCAATTTCAGAGACGTAATTTGCTTTTTGAATTGTTCATATTTCAATGTTTCTGTTATACTAATTTTGTTTTTGGATAATAATATACTGTACATCTCACACCTATATACAAATTATGTGTGTTACGTCTTTATTACGTATTTATACACATCAGTATAAAATATATTTACAAATACGAATAGTTTGGACTAAAGACAATTTTATGATCCAATGAAGTTGTCACATCTTGCACAAAAAGTTCATATTATTATCAGCCGTACCACGTTTTTATTTTTTATATTATTTTGTTTTCATCAATTGAAACACATGAGTAAGAGAAGTTTCTGTGAATATGAAGTCCTAGCTGCTCCCAACCGTCTGGAGTGTTGATCTTACACCAGGGCGATACTGTGAGTATCTTCCACTAAGAAGAAGTAGATATAGGAGAGGAAGGTTTGGACACTTGTTTGAAATCTTGTAACAAAACGAGTTAAATATTATTAGTTGTATAAACCTAATAATATCAGCAAAATGCTAATGCGTGAGAAAGATCACAGAAAAATTGAAGACTTTAATTGAAAAATAACCCATAACCTAATCTAACCTATTTAACCAATTTTTTACAAATTTTTATCATCATTTTGAATGACTTTTCAAAGGAGGTGTTGAGTTGTTTAACTAAGAACATCTGCATTTTCACTCGTTTTACACATATTTTTAATTCCTTTACATTATTTTATTAACTTTTCATCTCTATCACCTACTAGAAAAGATTAAACCTATTGGTAGGTTTATAAAGCATACTTGTACACATAGCAAATTTGTATTAAAAAATCACAAGAAGTAGCGCGCAAATTGTTTGAAAAATGTGTGCATTTCATATAGTTTAGTCGTAGGGAGGAAGCAGGGCGGGTTTGCGAGAGGTGCGCGAGGAGGGGGGGGGGGGGAATGCGGGGGGAAATGGATATGGCATGAAAAAAGACACGCAGGGAAAAACAATTTCTTTCTTTGAGTGGCATAGCAACGCCAGTTTTTTATTAAAAAAATGAGTAAAGAGATATTGATTTTCATTCGTTCGCCGCTGGTTTGAACCCCTGCAATCTTTATATTATGTGCATTGTTTGCATATCCAATAGCATCTATTCCATATGTGTCGATGGTCAAACAATTTCAATTCCGGAAAGGAAAATGTATTCTTGGGGTATCTTCCCTTCACACCCCTCTCCCCTTCTCCAAATTCTCAATCTCACACAGTCGCTGTGGGCGGTGTGGGTGGGGGTGGGTGGCAATATAAAGTTTAACATTTCCCCCCCCGGATCGTGTTAGATGTTGGAGCCTTGACGGTCCGAGTTGAAGGCATTAATTTTGAATAAATGTGTCTGTTTGATGGATTCAGACAATAGATTGTTTTTCCCAAGATGTGATTATTTATTATGCGAAGTGCTTGCAATTTTTTTCTTTTATAATACCAAAAACAGATATCTTGTATTTATTTAAGGGATTTTTTACATTAGCTCCACACAGGAGGCCCTGAGAAAAATAATTTCACTAACAGAAGCGACAGTACCTATACCTCAAGTAACATTGCGTCATCTTTACCTTGATGTAAGTGATAATACTATTTATATATATTTTTTCATTATCAAATGGTTCGGTACCATTATCCAACCTTCAAAGACGAAAGACGAAACAACTTTTAAGCGTAATAATAATTATTAGTGGTCGCCCATTGGTCGAAATTCGACCATAATTAATTTAACGTGTAATGTTTTTGTATTGATTTTATGTATTTTTTATGTATAATTTAAAAAATATGTAAGCATTCTGCACTCCTTCTCTATATAAACTTTAAGTGTGCGAAATTTCATACTCCTCCGTCCGCGCAATTTTCGTAAAAAGGGGTACAAAGTTTTTGCTTCACGTTATGAATATTATTTAATATACTGATACCGCAGAGTTTGTTAACTAATATGCTTTTTTTAAATACTTTTTTAATACATTATTTAATTTATGAAAATTATAAAAAAAAACTTTAAAATGAATTGGAGATCTTCAAATTAATTGTGAAAACAATAGATAGATTATTATTATTTATTAAATAAGTATGAAAATTTTAACATAATATAATAAAGTCTTACTGCAAATATTTTTTTTTTATTTTAAAACAGACATCGTCCGCTAGCGTGTCGACACATTTTGCTTTTTTTGATATTATAGGAGTTACGATCCACCAAAAATCGTTAAAATTGCCTGATTTGAACGCCATCAACAGTATACAAACTGGACAACGTATTTAAAAAAAAGCAAAACCTACAGACATAGAATATTTCCTTCTTAGTTGGTTAAAAAAATCTTAAAAATCGGTTCAGTTTTGGAGGAGAAAAATGTGTACTACCTTTTGATGTTTTTATTTATGTATTATTAGCTTGACGTGCAGTTGTCCCTTTCGCTCAGTATTCGGGGGAGTAAGAGTAACATTGACAGCAATAATTTGGTGAAATACCTATTGTTAAAATTTCTCGGCGATCAGTTTCCTCTTAATAGTTAGATTTTATTTTATTTTTACGAAAAGTGAATATTTATGTCGAAGGGACAAAATTTTAATAATGATTTTATTAAAATTTTGTTTAAATTAATTCACTTCCGCGAAGTGTTCGACACCATTATTGGCTAAGTGAGGCGACAAATTTACCGTATTTTAAATCATACCAACCTTAACATTTTCTAAACCAATTTAATTACCCATCAACATTGTAAGAGAGAAATTCGATACATTAATTTTTACGGCTATCCGATTGTACGTTACAATTTATATTAAAAAAAATATTAATGCTTTTACATTAAGCTATTTAAAACATTGTGTTGCGAACAACATTACTTAGCTGAGTTACGAAACAAATGTATGGAATAGAATAGGTACACCCGAGGTGGGGCTGCCAAGAAACCAAAGCATATAATTTTCAATTTCCATCGCGTAAATTGCTGGTAGACTGAATATGTCTTTTAATGTCGTCACATATCTCAGGGTATAAAAAGGTTCACTCCATCCTTATTGAATAAGCGCAAAATAGAGTTAGTTTTCAGTTTGGCCGCGTTGGCGCTGTAACCGCAGCTATAACTCTGTATTAAGACAACCTACGACTGGAAAAAAGGCAAAAAGAGTGAAGATATATACTGAGAATCCATTTAATGGCCTCCCGGTACATGCTGCAGATATAGGCTTTTTCAGTTAGCTGGAACCGGCGGCGATAATTGACTGAAATTTATAGTTTGGTCACTTTCTTGTCTTAAGTTGTTACGGCGGATTTCACAGCTTTGGCGCTTAACCAGCAGGGTTGCCAAAAACGGTTCCATGCCAACTCAGAATCAAGTCAACGCAACACCTCTTTCAAAAGTAATTTAAAACTATAAAAAAGTTTTTTGAAATAACATAAGGTAACCTACGTAACCAATTTTTTTTCATCACTTTTAATGACTTTTCAAAGGAGTTGTTGAGTTGATTTCGTTCTGAGTTGTTCGGTCATCGTAAAAAACATTTTTCAAACACTGAGCATGACTAATGCATCTAATGAAAAGATAAAAGACTGGATCAAACAACAAGGTATTCAATTTACTCAAAAAATTATAACACCTAACCAAACATAACCCATCCCAAATATAAAAAAAATATAATTAAATAAACTTTGTTTCGAGACAGAAAATATTACCACAATATCCGTGATTATACCATTGGCGCGTGGTCCATAGAAAAATATATCTACCGTTTATCAAGACAATTATTTATCTTACTCATAATCTAGATTCTAAGAACAACTGTATATATAGATCCCCACCGAAACTAATCTTTTAATTTATGTGTAGGATACTGCCGCCATGGGTCGACCCACAGTGCCCTACTTGACAATATCAAGGAGGTTACAGTGTTTCTACTTAGGTCGACAGAATAGCACTTAATCCCAAACATGGGAACACCTCAGCACAGGTTCGCCTAGTGAGGTGTTCACAAAACACTACGACTAACCTATTTACATACAGTTACGGATCTTTAACATGTTTTTTTTCTTATTAATAACCTATTATCTATGTAAACTATGTAATTATTTGTAAAGTGTGTGTACAAGAATAGAAATAAATAAATAAATAAATAAATAAATGAGAAATTTCGGTCAATTTATGTTTTTTTTTTAAACCGACTAATTTGATTTTGATTTTCGGATGATGTCAACTGGTGGTCAATATTTGTCTACCATTGCAACCTGAATGTGAGAGCAAGCCAAGTTGCCGAGATTTTTTGAAGATCGGTTAATTGATCTTTTACTTTGGGAAACGACATTTGTTGTTCTGTGCCTTCCTTGTGTGCAAATTTATTAACTTAATAAAAACTGGTAAAGTAAAATAAACTCGAGTTAATGGTCATTTTCCTTTTAAACACGAGTTAGGTACGCAACAAATATCTTGTTTTTTTATTAAAAAAAACTTTAATTCCGATATTGATGTAAGTAGGTCAATTTGAATAAATACATTAAAGAACTCCATTGGCTTATGTTCTTTCAGATAGTATTTAAGTTTTTATTTGAGCT
Organism: Glyphotaelius pellucidus; assembly: GCA_936435175.1. Classification (NCBI taxonomy): domain Eukaryota; kingdom Metazoa; phylum Arthropoda; class Insecta; order Trichoptera; family Limnephilidae; genus Glyphotaelius; species Glyphotaelius pellucidus. Next base: position 35,601,739 of record OW386551.1, on the reverse strand, counting down.
GGTATTAAGTAAAATTATCGTTATAAATAATAATAATAATATTCCAAATTCCTGTAATATTCAAAAATCTGTTTCTGAAAAAATTAGAAAATATACAGATTCAGGAAATGAGATTAAAAGAATTTGGCATTCTCGGACTATAAAAATATTACCATTTGTTATTTCGGCTACTGGCATTATACCTAGCTCTCTAATTAAAAATTTAGGCTTATTAGATTTATCAAAGAATCTTTATATAAAAATGCAAAAATCAGTCATATTAAATACATGTAGGATTACGAAAGATTTTTTAAATATTTATATTGAGGGATCGGTAGGATTTATCGGTTCAGTTAGGAGTTCTATCGAGCCGAACCCTCTGATATGAAAATATCTGGAGTCGGTGAAATATTTTCCCATATGGTCTCTGGTAGGTTGGCGTGTTGTTCGTGTATAGTTTTGTATTTAGTATACTTATACAATGCAATTACATCGCGTGAATTGACTAGATTAGCATTTGTGGAAAAGTGTGTGGAAGGATTAAGTTTTTCCTGTGAGGAAGATTTAACCCGGACATAAAATCTAGAGAACAATATTAATGACAGTCAAATTATCCTTACAAATAAATAAATGACAAATAATATAATGAAAATATCAATACAATGATAATTAGTTCCAAAATATTCAAAAATCTGTTTCTGAAAAAATTAGAAAATACAGATTTAGGAAATGAGATTAAAAGAATTTGGCATTCTCGGACTAAAAAAATATTACCATGCTACTGGCATTATACCTAGCTCTCTAATTAAAAATTTAGGCTTATTAGATTTGTCAAAGAATCTTTATATAAAGATGCAAAAATCAGTCATATTAAACACATGTAGGATTACGAAAGATTTTTTAAATATTTATATTGAGGGATCAGTAGGATTTATCGGTCCAGTTAGGAGTTCTATTGAGCCGAACCCTCTGATATGAAAATATCTGGAGTCGGTGAAGTATTTTCCCATATGGTCTCTGGTAGGTTGGCGTGTTGTTCTTGTATAGTTTTGAATTTATTATACTTATACAATGCAATTACATCGCGTGGATTGACTAGATGATCATTTGTGGAAAAGTGTGTGGAAGGGTTAAATTTTTCCTGTGGGGAAGATTTAACCCGGACATAAAGTCTAGAGAACAAAAAGAGTTGTCATTATAAATTTAAATTAATCTCAAAAAATTATCATTAGAAATGATAATTAGTTCCATAGACTTGTCTTTATAAATGCCAATTAATATTATTAATTTATCATTACAAATGATAATTCCATAGACTTGTCATTATAAATTCCAAATAATCTTATTAAATTATCATTATAAATAATAATCAGTTCCATGGACTTGTCATTATAAATGTCAATTAATCTCATACAATTATCATTACTTAAGTATTTGCCAACCCTGCGCGTAACACCGAGATGACTACCACCCCTCTCCTCCTTTCTCTAGCAAAACCGCTCCCCACCCACCTAATGTGTCACTTAAAACACTTTGCTATCGGGCCAAGGGGGAGGCAGGGGGAGGAGAATACAGAATGAACTAAATACACAGTCACAAGAATGGTTAATAACTATTAATAATAACAAAAAAATTGGTTGTCTGTAAAGTCGGTTTATGGACGATAATTTTACGTGATAACGTCATATAATAACGATGGAGTGGAAGAGAGATAGATGCATCACAAGCCGAACGCTTAGGCCGAACGCTTGTTCCGCGCTCTCGCTTGACGTTAAGACGTTATGACGTCAAAACTGCACTAGAAATTACACTACTTCTGTTCAATGTTGGTATTATTGTCTAACGCCTAACATGTAAATAGGTACACTTTACAAAGCACTATTTTGGCGTGATGTCTTATAAATCGATGAACGCCGGCTGCACTCACGAAAAAGCATGACTCATTGTCACGTTCTGCCTGAGCCGAGCGTGCAAACAAGAGCGCGGAACAAGCGTTCGGCCTAAGGGTTCGGCTTGAGACGCTTCTATCTATTTTCCACTCCATCGTTATTATATGACGTTATCACTTAAAATTATCGTCCGTAAACTGACTTTTCAGACCACCAATTTTTTTTTTTTAGATTTATGATAGTGATCAAAACGCTGCTGCATACGTAGTTAGGTATATATTTTAAAAGATAAACTTCAAAAGTGTTTTGAAAATATGGTTAATATATCGAATTAGAACACTTTTCTTGTAAATAAAATATTCACTGCCTATTATTTTCTCTTAAGAAAAAAAAGATTTAATTCTTCTAAAATTATTAATTAAAGACATCGTCCTAAGAAAGTCAAAAAGAACATTCATGAAGACAGAATGTTTTCAACTTCATTTTAAAATCAAAACACAACAATTAAGTTAGAAACGTGGCAATCAAATTTCGATGTAAATTGTGTCTTCCTTTACCACTGCAACTCTTTTACAGGTTTCTTTCAAATTTTCTTACAACGAAAGCGCTGTAAATGAATTTAAAGATTACGATTTTAATTGACAAATCTTTTCATTTGCGCTAATATATTAAAAAGATATTTCCGTAGGCCATCGAAAATACTATTGAAATTGCATAAAATTAAAAATTTTATTTGCTCTTTGAAAATATTGTCAATAATTTTCTTTCTCTCCTGACTCAGTTTCCGAATTTTCTTTATCAATCTGTACCCAGCATTGGCCAACTAGCGCCCTCCCCCGCTAAGTGAGACAAACGGCCACTCAGAGAACTAACCGCACCCCTAGTGGGGGGAGGGGGGGGGGGGGGGGGTTCAGGGGTAGACGGGACAGTAGCGACAAGTTACGCGGGATAAACAAAAACAGGGGATTCCCGGTCCCGGTCTCGGTCCCGCACCCTCGTTACGCGCCTTTCTTCTAATGACGTTTAAATCATTAGGGAAAGTTTACGGCCGCCGCTTTATTCAGTCACTTTGAAAAGGGTAAAGAGACAACTAGTAGCCTCCACAGGAGGAGTTCAATATGTAGCTGAAACTATATGCTACAATAATATTACAAAATTATTGACAATCGCAAGTAACAAAATCTTTTTTTGAAAGTCAATCTCCGTTTTCTGTGCATTCTGTTAATTTTGTAAAAGAACGTTTGTCTCCTATTGAAATTACCTCTTGCCTCGCATTGGAATTACCTTTTGCTCTGCATTGCAATTACCCCTTGCCTCGCATTGAAATAACCTCTTGCCTCGCATTGAAATTACCACATGCTTCTCATTGAAATTACCTCTTGCTCTGCATTGCAATTACCTCTTGCCTCGCATTGAAATTACCTCTTGCTCTGCATTACAATTAACGGTTGCCTGACATCGAAATTAAACCTCTTGCACCGCATTACAATGATTGCACTTGTATCGCACTTTAATTATCTTGCCTCGCATTCCTACTTAAAATAATAATTATATTATTATTATTTAATTTTTATGAGTAAAACCTCAAATTGTAATATTTGATTAAATGAAGAGTCATGAAACTCAATCGAAAATCTGGAAACAGAAAAAGCAGAAAAAGATATTTGCACCTCTGAGACTCGAACCCAGAACCTCTCTACTTTCCGGGCGAGTGCTCTTGACCACTGAGCTAAGGTGTTGATATCCAATTCGATCACTTTTGACTGTACCATACTTCGACTAAGAACCACCCATATCATCTTCATTTTCTTCTTCTCAGAAAATGAGTTCTTAGGCTCTGTCTAATTATTATTTACAAACAGATACAGAAACATAATTACCTGGCAAGTCACTTCCGATATACACACTTTGATTAGAAAGTTTATGCTTGGAGAAGGTGTGACTTAGAAAGCTGGAAACACTACATATAAAACACTGGAAATTGCATGATTTTACATTTGCTGCCCTCCATTATTGATATTACATTTACTCGTATGAGAAGATTAATGGCAAAAGTAGAGTTGAAATTTATTTAAAGCTTGTAAAATTTAGGACTGAAGATTTTTTATGAAATGACCTTAAAAAACTTAAAACTTAAAACTTATTTGCTTTCATTTTTCCACGATTATTCATTTACAATGACGCAGCCTGTGAAGGCGAATGTGAAAGGTTATGGCTTTAAACAAGTCGTTCTTCATCACAAAAACTTTTACATGATCACCTAACCTTACTACTATTAAAATGATTAGTATTATTGTCTACTTGTATTACTTTTGTCTTGAATAAGTTATTTTGATTTTCCCAAATGCATTACTAAAAACCGTTTAAAAAAACTTCCCAAAAAGCAACAATCGAAACAATTGAAGTCATTAGGGTTTCAGTGAGTCTCAGCATAATTTTAACTCACCAATAAATAATTCCATAAAATAAGTAAGTACAAAACTTCTTGTTTCGTGATGGAATTGACGTTGTAAGCTGAGAATATTTGTGACCAACGTTTTCAGTAGGAAAACATTGTGCACAATGTTTTCCTACTGAAACAAACAATTTTTATCGAGTCAAATATTTGACAGATTTTATCCTTAATGGTTAAGAATACGCACCCATATAAATCGCATTAAAAATATTCACCCAGAAACATATAGAACTCTTTATTTCGTTATTAGTTTTAAAAAATACTTATTTTCGAACTTAGAACTTGAACCCGCCGGGTATTTGCGCGATAGTTTCCGTAGATAAGGCTATAGAATGTTAGCGTCGGCGGGCGTGCTGATGCTATCGGCAGGGTTGGAGAAAGCTCCCACATATTTAATACAAATTAGTTGCTGTATCTGCCCCAAATAAAAACTAGCTCAGGTTCGGTGCAAGCAGGGTTTCTCTTAACCTCAAGGCTAGTGCTTGTGGTTCGGAACTTCACGCTTCTCCGTCCCCCCAGGGCCTCTCTCGACAAGCAAAACACGGTAGGTTATCACATAAATAGTTTATTCAATTCTAGGAGACACAATAATACATAAGAGGAACGATCCTAGCTGAAAGTTAGTTTGAACGTCAGTCTCTGCTCTCTACACGCGTGGTTAGGGCTTCAAAACATTTAATTGCACACAAAGGGTAACATGGTAATTGACTCACGTTTGGTTTATGGGCCAACAGCGGCTTTACGCGCTTGTTCTCCCGGTCTCAGCAGCGTCCAAGCGCGGACACCGGAAGTGCGCAACCGGCGAAACTGAACTCGTGTCGCACATGTTCACGCGGGACGTGGGCTCGGGAAGCTCGCTCGCTGAAGACTGGCGAGCTTGCCGCTCGAGATGGTCTAGCGACAGCTCGGTTTGTCGCTCGCGGGAGGGGGTAGTGCGCGCGCCTCTATATTGGCGGTCTATTTGTAACGTAACACTTCCCCCCTCGCCGCAATAAAAGCGACGTGGCAATGGAGCTGTAGGACTAATAAATCCTCTTACCTTTTCAGCACTTGTGCCAAAAACATTTAAGAGAAACGAGGAGAGAGAGAGAGAGAGAGATTCCTAGCTGGAGAATAGTTATGAACAGAACACAAAAGAGATGATACATGGTGTAACAAGGAATTGTCAATAAATGTATATAAAGGCAGTGGCATACATAAATACAGTTGCAAAGAACAAGGATCTGTTGAAGAAAGGTACAAGGGTTATGCAGTGATAGAAAAAAAACTCTACAATTGTATCATTGGTCTGTGAGCTAATGTTTGCGAACGTGGTTTGCGTAGGATGTCTGGGGTGGTTGAACGTTTCACTGAAGTTACAAGGTTACTTTGTCACAGTAACCTGGCCCATTTGAGATTACACTCAAGGGACACTAGGGCCTTTAAGAAAATACGAGGAAGAGAACACATGATGAGGCTTCTAGGTGGTGTGGAGAGTTCTACCTGTCACAGAGGTCGAAAGGGTAACTGCTTCCGGATCCTGTGGGTGAGCCAGTACGAAACCATTGAAGTATTGGAGAGTGGAATCGTAATTGGTGGTTGGTACACTGGTTTTTGTATGTAGTGGGATTGTTTTGTGAACAATCGTTGGTATTGTTATTTGCGCAAGGGCACAGGAGCATCAGCACAATGGCAGTAGGGCATTTGCATTATGCAGCAGGAACATTTGCATAATGGCAGCAGAAACATTTGCACAAGGGCAACAGGAACATTTGTATTATGCAGCAGGAATATTTGCATAATGGCAGCAGAGCATTTGCATTATGCAGCAGGAACATTTGCATAATGGCAGCAGGAACATTTGCACAAGGGCAACAGGAACATTTGTATTATGCAGCAGGAATATTTGCATAATGGCAGCAGAGCATTTGCATTATGCAGCAGGAACATTTGCATAATGGCAGCAGGAACATTTGCACAAGGGCAACAGGAACATTTGTATTATGCAGCAGGAATATTTGCATAATGGCAGCAGAGCATTTGCACAATGGCAACAGGAACAGGAACCAACCTAGAGCTGGCGTGCTCGGGTTTGTTTTGAGTGTCGGTTCTTTGTGGTGATACAATTCGCAACTACACGCACGACTCACACTAGGTTATGTTAGATGCGGTCGGGTGCTTTTGGTACGCAGGGATTGAAGGCAAGGGACCTCCGTGACGGTAGCGAGGGCAGCATGAAGAGGCGCAGATGTAGATAGGGTGCAGAGCTGCTGGTTTTTTTTTTTTTTTAATCCGGCAAAAATTATTATTAGAACAAAATTCTTGAAGTTTACCTGCCTAGTAGACCAATGATGAAAAAAGTTTGGAGAGAAACAAGTGTGCATGTTGAGAAAAAGTTGGATTTGTTTGGCGTGTAGAGAGAGAGACGGAGAGAGAGCTAACTAAATGTGGCTAATGCCTAATACATGTTACAAAGGTACGTATTCAAGGACAGGTTCTGTGTAACCCCTTTTGGTTTTTTTTTTTTTTTTACCAAATACATTTCCAAGAATACGTGGTTGAGGGATTGTACGTATAACAAAATTCCCCATTCGAAAGAAGTTGGTCTTCCATGACCTATGCTCACGTCTATACGGTAGCATTTTTTCTACTTTCGAAAAACAAAACATTGCGTACAAGATTAGTTATAACAAAGTGGGAAAGGAGTAGGAAGTTGAAAGGATCCGCGTATGAAGATTGTCCCATTTGACAAACGAAACGCCAAGTGCGTAACGCATATATCCCCATTCACGGATAATTTCGAGGAAGGGGGAGGGTGATAATTGGGAACATTTGAACGAAGAAAACTGCTGGGGACTCGGCTATTTCCGAAATTCGACCTCTGGGTGGAGGTGAAACAAGGTCTACAGCAGTCATCCTGGCACATTACAATAATATTTGGTAGTGTTGGACAAAAGAATACACTGACATAAAAGTCTAATCCTCTACGTGTATTGGGCAGAAGATTAGGGGTCGTTTTATTCTCCTACTTGTTTGCGAGAAATGACAGACCCTTGCTCAAATCTCACAAACCTGGGGATTTTCTTTGTTCGTCTCCCAGACAACGAGTTAGGTGTTTTTGTGTCCATCAACTTAACTCCCACGACACGATGCCCCATAATCATGAGTGAAGCGTATGATTAGTCCTTTTGAGATAGTAGATAGTTCCTGGGTTCTTGTGACAGGAAGTCCACGGGCATATTAATGATTACAAAAAAGGGGTGTGGACTACATTGAGTAGTTCACACATAAAGGTTTGATATTATTTCGTTCGCACGATTCATGGTGAGTATTATAACGTCTTCACGTATAGCGTACAAGATTGCAAAATCAAAGGATTTGCAAGTAAGTTTTATAACGTCTTCACGGATAACAATGAACGAATTACAACTGGGTTGCCCAGTATTGAAGGGAGGTGCAAAAGACTAGGTATTTATGACATTTCTGACAAAAACCCACAGAGTAATTATAACGGGCTCCCCGTATCGCATTTAGTAGATATTCTGAGATTCCCATCTATGACGGCAGATTTTATAAGGTTCCCACCTATGATGGCAACAAAGGTTAACGTTCATATAAAGGTACCTATTCAATACAGACGGCGAGACATACTGATGTACTTAGTACAACAATACCGTAGCATAATAAATCCATATTAGCGTACGTTAAAGACTTGCACAAAGGCAAAAACATATTTGAAGATCTGGCCAAGATTTTATACTTCAACAATTAAGGGACAAAAAAAATTCTGGCGTGCTGATGGAATGTGAATTTCATCTAAGCTTACCGCAAAAGAGATCCTTTGTGGTACAACCCTTTTGGTTACGCACAGAGTATCGTATCGTGATGGTACAACTTTTGTTGTACTTACACGTACGATCGTAGCAACAATACAAGACATGCGCTTATCGTTGTTTGACAAGGAAAATTATTTACATTGATCCGATTTGAGTGTTTAAGACCTTCTAGGTTTTACTTACTTAAACAGACTGCGATGGACACACCTTGGTGTTATGAAAATTATAATAATGGGATGGGTTGTTCACAGGGTGGTTCACTTGGAGACCTGGCTTCTTGTTGTGACCTCGTACTTTGCACGTGATAAGTCACAACAAGGCAACCCCAAAATTTCAGTTTGAGCAGTTGAGACCCAGGGTGACTCAATGTTGCTGAAATGTTGTAAAAAAATTTATCGTTAATGAAGAGGCACGTTGAAAGTTGTCCCTTTTATAACGATACTTTCCAGACTCCACATCCAGTTCTGGGGAGAGCTAGAGCAATTTGGGTTATTTATTGAGCGCCATTCTATTTTCTTAAAAAACAGAAAAAAACTTAGAACGGGTAGCAAACATCTGATACCGCCGTGGGTTTACACAGGTTTGCTTACCTAATTTAACTACATATGACATAAGGGTTAGATGCACTTTGGCGAGGACCCGATATTTAATGTACAAAAAAGATTTTCTAACATTTAGAAAGGGGTGACGAGGTATGACATGATGATGTGAAAATATGATGCTGCTAGTTGTGACGATGCACAAAACCTTGGGCACGTAGTCTCTGACTACTTGCAGTAAGCCACAGGGAATTCCTTTCTCCGAAGTGATCAATTTCAGGTAGAGGTGTGCATGCTTAGGAAAAACGATGTTTCCAAGGTTTGACACCTGGGGCAGCAATTAGAGGCGAATGACTGATGATGACGAGATATTTATACAAACAAAAATAAAATAAAATAAAATGAAACGAAACCACAAGGGAGAATTATAATTTCTTCCATGACTTTGGCTACAGTTGACACCACTGTGCCAGAGCTAGAAAGGTTTCGTTTGAGTGTCCTAATGAGTGACAATCGTTTACGAGAGGCCGCTCATTAGTGACGAAACAAAAGGGTTGACTTCCATAGTGATCCATGTCACGGTGTAGACGAATGGTTGCTAGGAGTCAAGGAATAACCGTTGGGGTTATACGGGCGTGGCAATGGAGTTTGTTTCCATGTTACCACTTTTTACAATGTCCTTTATATGGTAGTTACCTATGTGTTTACCAGAGATGTCGGACAATCGGTAAACCAGGTCTGAGATTTTCTTTAGGACTTTCGTCTTTACAAAACGGGGTGCCAATTTGGCAGAGAAGTACAGCGCACCTTGTGACAGAGTGTTGTTTCTCCTCCAGACGATGTCTTCTTCCTTGAATGTGACGTGCTTCCTGCGAAGGTTATACCTGTCGGCGCTCTTTTGGTGGGCCAATAGTAGAGCGTCTGTTACTTCACTATAGATAGCGGAGAGTTCCTCCAAGCGGTGGGCGTAATTTGCTGCGGGGTCTGCTGTGGAGGAAGGGACGGGTGGAAGGCAATTGTCAGGGTGTAGTGAACCGTGAACTACTTGTTCCATGCCGTGTTTGAGAAAAAATGGTGTATAGCCTGTAGCGAGGTTCACCGTGTTGTTCATGGCTGCTTGTATTCTGTCTAATTTTTTGCACCATGTGCGTTGATCTTTGCCAACCAAAATTGCCAGGGCCGTGTTTATGGTTTGGTTGTATCGTTCAACGGTGTTGTTCTGTGGGGTGTAAAGGGTGTTATAGAATACATCCTTTATACCATATTTAGACAAAAACTCTTTAAATTCCAGAGCTATAAATTGTTTACCATTGTCGCATATTATAGTACGAGGGGTACCGTAGGGTATGAAAATATGTTTTTCCAATAGATTGGTTATTGCTGCTGCAGTTGCCCTTTTCAGAGGAAACAACCAGCAGTATTTGGAAAAGATGTCCACTACGCTGAGTATATGCATGTAACCGGCGTAGCTTCTAGGGAAGGGTCCAATGAGGTCCATAGAAAAGGATTGAAGTGGTCTATCGGCACGCTTGGGGTTGCCCATTAGACCAGACGGTGGTGCCGTACTGTGCTTGTATGCCTTACAGATGTCGCACTTGGAGATGTATAAACGTACTTGTTTGAATAGACCCGGCCAATAATATCTTAAGGATATTTTTTTGAATGTTTTGAAAGTTCCAGGGTGTATGGAGTCTACGGCACTGTGGTTATCAATAATAACTTGTTCTCTATTTTCGAGAGGGACTACCATTTTCCAGGCATAGTCCTCTAAGATTGACAGTGGAGGCTTGCAGTTGCGATATAGTTGTCCGTTCTTAATTATAAAATTCGGGAACTTTTGTGGGTTGTCACTGCATCCTCTAAAGATTTTTTGATACCATACGTCTTTTGTGGGGAGACTAGAATTGGGTAATTCGGCATTTAATGTTGCTATCTCGATCCTAGAAAGGGCATCCGGGACGATATTATCCGCGCCTTTACGGTGGATGACATCGAAAGTATATTGAGATAGGCGGGACGACCAGCGAGCCAATCTCCCGGAGGGGTTGTCTAGCGAGATCAGCCATTTTAGGCTGCTATGGTCTGTGACGACGGTAAACTTACTGCCCTCAATGTATCCGCGGAAATGTTGAATGGATTCCATGACTGCTAACAATTCTCTCTCGGTAATCCCGTAGTTTTTTTCGTGTTTATTTAGGGTACGAGAGAAGTATGCCACGGGGTGTTCGCCGTCCGTAAAATTTTGAGTGAGGACTCCTCCGATTCCGACGTTTGATGCGTCCGAATGGATCGTAAAGGGAAGATTGAAGTCGGGGCAATTCAGTACTGGGGCTGATTGAAGAGCCTCTTTCAGGGAGTTGAATGCTGACTCAGTCTCTGCAGACCAGGAAAAGTTACTGGTACCTTTACGGATTCCCGTGATTTTGTTGAGCGGCGCCGCGAGAGTTGAGAAGTTTTTTATGAATCTTCTGTAGTAACCGGTGAGTCCGAGGAAGGCTTTTACCTCTTTTGCATTTGTAGGTCGGGGAAAATTTGTCATAGCCGCTACTTTTGTGGGGTCTGTTCTTAGGCCTTCTTCGTCTACTATGAAACCCAAGTATCGTAGGCGGTGCCTGCAGAATTCCGATTTCTTCAGGTTGATAGTCAAACCGGCCTGTTTGAGTTGTTGAAAAACCTTCTCTAGAATAAGTATATGTTTTTCAAAGGTATCGCTAATGATGATCAGGTCATCCAGGTAGCAAAATAAATTGTTATCAAACTCTGGGCCAAACAATTTATCCATGAGTCTTTGTAGTTCTGCTGGGCTGTTTTTTAAACCGAAGGGTAGTCTTTTGAAATGGAACATACCCCTGCCAGGCACCACGAAGGCAGTCTTTTCGCAGGAGCTGGGATCCAAAGGTATCTGCCAGAATGCTTTGCTTAAGTCTATGGATGAGATGTATTTAGCGTTTCGAAGTCTGTCCAGGATGGAGTTGACCAAGGGGAGCGGGTAGGCGTCTGATATTGTACATGCGTTGAGGCGTCTGCTGTCGAGGCAGAAACGGGCTGAGCCGTCTTTCTTTGAAACTAATAAGGTGGGGTTGGTCCATGCACTGCGGCTGGGTACCACCACTCCCAGTCTTAACATATCGTCCAATTCTTTTTCCAGCGTTTTCAATTTTTGTGGAGCTAGGTTGTAATACCTTTGTTTGATTGGGGGGCCTGTTGTTTTTATATGGTGTTGTACTAGGTTGGTTAAGCCTAAACCGCACCTTTCGAAGGAGATGGATTCATACTTGTTGATCATTTGATTTAATTGTATTGTCTGTAAGGGGTTCAAGTTTTCGTAGGGTATTACCGTACGGATTTCGTTTACTTGGGGGGTGACGGAGGGGTTGTTAAACAGTTGCGGGGCAATTTTGAAAGCCATCCAAAAATCCACTCCCAAGATGAATTTCTGTGTGATTGTAGGTACAACTAGAAACTTGATCCAAACTGTTTTTTGGTCGCAATTGATCGGCAGGGTTAGAGAACCGATGACGAGTTGTGAAGTGTTGTCTGCCGTGGTAACATGTGAAGAATATTTTCCCATTTTAAAACCACAGTTTGTGAATAAGGTGTGGGCGTTGTCGCCCAGGCAGCTGACAGAGGCGCCGCTGTCTAGGAGACCTGAAAAAACCACGTTGTTTATGGAAAAATGCGCGAAGGGTCTACCGTCTATTGCCTGTTTGCAGCAAACTGTAGAGAGGGGTAAGGCCTGTTTAAAAAATTTGACGTGTTCCAACCACTCCGACCATTCCTTTGGCCTATGGGAGGGATGGCCCGGGGGGTTGGGGTCTAGTTTTTTGTCTTCCTGGCTGTCCAATTGGGAGGGGGTCTGGAGAAATCCATAGGGGGTTTGATGAATCTGAGATCCGGGATGGACGTTTCGGTATTGTCTTGGCGTGGTCTTTTGCCAAACTTCCTCCCTTCATCTCTTCTTGGAGAACGATCGACGGATCGCCTTTTGTTAGAATGGGTGTCTTTGGAGGATAAAAGTTTTGCTTGTTTAAAGCAGGCGGCTTGGGAGTGACCAATCTTGTGGCAAAAAGAGCAGGATTTCTTCTCGTTGTGCTCCGGTTTTATGCCGGACGAAGTGCTTGGGCGAAAGTTTTCTTTGGGGAATCTTTCGTCTTTCTTCCGATCCTGGTATGCCTCTAGTAGCTGGCAGACATCTTTCAGTTGCTCCAGCGTGGCAATTTTCTGAGAAGTAATGATGTTTTCGTATCTGGGGAGAAGACCGTCGATTAAAACCGGGAGAAGTTCCGCTTCAGGGACAGGTTGGGTGAGCTTTATATTGATGGCCTCTGCCCTCTGTGTGAATCTAGCAACAGGCTCTCCGGAGTGCTGCTTGATAGCGAGTAGGGATAGCCTGACTCTATGTTGGGCCTTTTTTTCTCCGAAACTGGATAAAAGTGCCACCTTGAGTTCCCTCCATGAGTTTGTTTTTCTCTTATGTATCCTGTGCCAGGTAAGCATTTCAGGAGCGATGAGGTCTATGAAGTTCCTGTGTAGAATACTTTCGGGGATTCCTCTGACTTGGGCTGTTTCTTCTATTCTGTTGATGAAATCCTCCACATCCGTGAGTCCGTTGTATTTCGTCTTCCAGGTTGTCAAATCATATATTTTCGTCTGTTCCTGGGCTTGTACCACCAAGGGTTTTGCTTCGGAGACTGTGAGGGAGGTAGAGATGATTTCTGAGGTGTCTTCCTGTTGAAACTGCAACTTCCTGATGTACTTTTTGTTGTAGAAAGAAGCATATTGAATAAGGCATTTTTTGGATTTATTCCTGGGAGAAATCTTTCTACTTCTCAGGGCCTGTAGTAGTTCTTCCTTTTTTGACGTAGAAATGTGGGGGATTATACCCAGCGTGACTTGAGGGACTTCCATAGTGTATAGGGTCGTGTCAGGGTGACCTTACGTTGGGAGAAAAACGAGAACTCGACTCTTTATCCGTAATTGGAAAGAAATTTTTGCCAGGGATTGACCACTGGGGACGTATATATATATTTTTTTACAAAATGCTTCTGCGAAAAAACGCGTATTTGTAAGTGTTTGGGTTATTTGAAAATTTGGGCAGAGGTTTGCCTCTGGCCACGTGCTTTTTAGGAAAAAATCCAAGCGTTTTGGAAAAAAAATTTCGAAAATTAAAAAAATCGAAAAAAGGAAAAAATCGAAAAAAAATTTTCAGAGTCCGAAACTGGAGAAAATTTGGGCAGCGATTTTCCTCTGTCCATGCGTTTTTAAGAAAGAATCCAAGCGTTTTGGAAAAAAAAAAAAAAAAATTTCGAAAATTAAAAAAATCGAAAAAAAGGAAAAATCGAAAAAATTTTCAGAGTCTGAAACTGGAGAAAATTTGAGCAGCGATTTTCCTCTGGCCATGCGTTTTTAAGAAAAACTCCAAGCGTTTTGGAAAAAAAAATTTCGAAAATTAAAAAAATCGAAAAAAGGAAAAAATCGGAAAAATTTTCGGAGTCCGAAACTGGAGAAAATTTGGGCAGCGATTTTCCTCTGGCCATGCGTTTTTAAGAAAAAATCCAAGCGTTTTGGAAAAAAAAATTTCGAAAATTAAAAAAATCGAAAAAAGGAAAAAATCGAAAAAATTTTCAGAGTCTGAAACTGGAGAAAATTTGAGCAGCGATTTTCCTCTGGCCATGCGTTTTTAAGAAAAACTCTAAGCGTTTTGGAAAAAAAAATTTCGAAAATTAAAAAAATCGAAAAAAGGAAAAAATCGAAAAAATTTTCAGAGTCTGAAACTGGAGAAAATTTGAGCAGCGATTTTCCTCTGGCCATGCGTTTTTAAGAAAAACTCCAAGCGTTTTGGAAAAAAAATTTCGAAAATTAAAAAAATCGAAAAAAGGAAAAAATCGGAAAAATTTTCAGAGTCCGAAACTGGAGAAAATTTGAGCAGCGATTTTCCTCTGGCCATGCGTTTTTAAGAAAAAATCCAAGCGTTTTTGGAAAAAAAATATTTCGAAAATTAAAAAATCGAAAAAAGGAAAAAATCGAAAAAATTTTCACAAGTTTTCGTGGAAGTAATTTGTTTGAGAATTCAACAATATCTTGGGGGCATGGTTTCATTACGCGGCTTCCTATAGCCTGATTTTATACAGCACCAATTTTTCTGGTATTTACACGCGAATTCCCTTCGTCTTTTCGACAAGATATTACCTTCTTTGTCAATTGACAAGGTATTATAGTGTCAGATGTCAAGGAATCCACGTCAACGCGAATTTAGTATTTTTTGCATTATTCGAATGTGATTCGGCATGACCCGGTTTCAGCAGACGACAGAGTCAAAAATACTTAATTGTCAAATGACAGAAAGAATTTAAATCCACTTGTTCCCTAGGTGTCAGCAAGTGTCCGTTTAAGAGACGTACCAGCGTGCTGCAGTATAGTATATTATTAAAAATATTTAGCACTTTCGAGACCAAGCGGATGATTTGTTTATCATGTACATGATTTTAATTGTTGAATAAATTCTTCTTTAATTTGTGTTTATTTCCACTATTCACTTGTATTGAAAATAGCAATTTTAATCGGCCGACACTTTGTAATCACTGTATTATTCGCAGCGACAACTTCCTAGGTTGGGCACCTTGCGTTGGAATACCGGTAATATTTTGTCGAGTGACGAGTCACAAATGATAAAATCGCGCCCGTAATAATTTAAATTGTGATTCGAAATTACGTTCGCGCCGAGATTCCTGTTGGAAGTGCTAGACAATTGGGAATAAACAATACATCATAATAACATTTCAGAGTTTACAATTGTTGCTTGGGAACGAGGCCGTGGTGGAACAGAAAAAAATTTAAATGGCCCCACGTTTAGCGCCAGTGTTAGCGTCGGCGGGCGTGCTGATGCTATCGGCAGGGTTGGAGAAAGCTCCCACATATTTAATACAAATTAGTTGCTGTATCTGCCCCAAATAAAAACTAGCTCAGGTTCGGTGCAAGCAGGGTTTCTCTTAACCTCAAGGCTAGTGCTTGTGGTTCGGAACTTCACGCTTCTCCGTCCCCCCAGGGCCTCTCTCGACAAGCAAAACACGGTAGGTTATCACATAAATAGTTTATTCAATTCTAGGAGACACAATAATACATAAGAGGAACGATCCTAGCTGAAAGTTAGTTTGAACGTCAGTCTCTGCTCTCTACACGCGTGGTTAGGGCTTCAAAACATTTAATTGCACACAAAGGGTAACATGGTAATTGACTCACGTTTGGTTTATGGGCCAACAGCGGCTTTACGCGCTTGTTCTCCCGGTCTCAGCAGCGTCCAAGCGCGGACACCGGAAGTGCGCAACCGGCGAAACTGAACTCGTGTCGCACATGTTCACGCGGGACGTGGGCTCGGGAAGCTCGCTCGCTGAAGACTGGCGAGCTTGCCGCTCGAGATGGTCTAGCGACAGCTCGGTTTGTCGCTCGCGGGAGGGGGTAGTGCGCGCGCCTCTATATTGGCGGTCTATTTGTAACGTAACAAGAACTATGGGCTTAATAATCTTAATAAGGATATTTTAGTGGAATAAGGCTGTTCCATCGTACAGCCGTACCTACCTACTAGTCAGGCGGCCTGTGATTAATTGTACGAGATACCCAAATGTATTTTCATTACAGACTATGCTATCGCCATTACTAAGGGACATTATCTCCTAGAATTTGAATTAAAGTTCTGAATTACCGAGTACCTACCTGCTTTCATCGGTTTGTTGGAATATATTTATTGATCTCGATAAATTTATTCGGACACTCCACAAAACGCTTGTTGGCCACTCACAACTAGCAAATAAATAATAATTAAGCTGTCAAAAGGAGGAAAATAAACTATATGAAATCAATTGTGACTATAATAATGTATTCGGGTCTTCCCGTCAATGTTCAAGTATTTGTTAACGTACTTACTTTACAGCGTCCTAGAAGTGATTTTTCACAAAAACTGCGCCACACTAATTATTAAATTATTATACACTATTATTATTATTACTGCTTACCTGGGAATGACTTACTTTGTTGTATGAATCGTCTGGACGAAGCTATTAATTACTTACACAATTAAATTACAATTTGCGTTCATCTTTTTTTTTTAAATGTCAAATATTTACTATATGAAGCATCATTCTGTGAGCTATGGCTTCTTCTGGTAGTTATATTTAAGTAGGTAAACGCACTGTAGGATTTGAAATATAAATCACTACTGTCGTCGAACAAATTATCACTTTGAAATCCACTAATTTACACCTAAATTTATAACTTATGGAGATTTAAAATTGTCTAAAAATAGTCAACCACATTCACAAAGAAAAGAATATCACGTAGGTAACAACTAACAACTAATCTATTTAGTTTGTTTAAAAAAAATGTGGATGTGATTTTTGGAAAAAAATTTTTTTTTATGTATTTGTAGTGCCAGGTCAACATAATGTACCTACCTCTTTTCGAAATTTCCAAAAACTGTTTTCCATTAAACCAAAACCGTTAATTATTTGCCCAGCTTTCAATAAATAATTATAATATAAATTCTTATCATTTAAAAAAAAAAAGTTATATATGTAAATCCTCAACAAAATAAAAAATGCAATAAGGAATAAACATTTTCAAACAGTTTATAATTTAGATTAAATTGTCGTCATTGAATAGTGATGATCAAATTACAACACCACAGAAATTTTTCAGGCCTACAATTTGAGTTTTCTGTGATGTGCGTTATACAAGGTGCGCAGCCTAACTTCCTTTTTTAAAATGCGCACCACAGAATTGCACCAAGCTGCGATCACAGAACATCCGTTAGAAAAGTAGTCCTCAACGGCAAACGCACGCTCCTCACTGTTCCAACGCTTGATGGCGACTAAACTGTGTCGGGACAAAACTTTATAGTTTCGCCTCTCGAACGAGATCACTAGCGCTCCGCTACGACGTCAAACGACTGAATGGCGCGCATTTTAAAAAAGGAAGTTATACTGCACTCTGTACTACTGTACTCTGTACCTACAATACAATTTGGAGGCGGGTATGGGTACCACCGCCCCGGGAACCATTTATTGGATATCCAACACCTCTGCCATAGGTCACTCCAAGTGGTTCGCTACGTTTGGTAACTTATCAGGGGCGCCCGGGTTCATGGGGTGAGGTTTGTCCAAGTCTTGATGGTGGTTGCATCTGCCCACCAGCTGCATGGCAGGCTCGCACTGCAATGGGAGGGATGGATTCATTCGTCCGTCACTCCTGGACACACTGACCATGAAATTCCTACCCACCCCTAAAACCCATTTTCTTCCCATAACTTTCCCTTCTTCCTTTCATAAAAATACCCTCCACACAGCATGAGGGGAATTATTTTCCTCAGGGCCTCCTGTGTGGAGCTAATGTAAAAAAAATGTGTGAAATTATTCATGTTCAATAAACCGAAATTTGTTTTGAATTTAAGTGTCATTTTCAAAATTGGAACTGCTTGTTACTTTATGTGAAAGGTCACATCACAGAGAAAGTGTTGTTACACACTATTATTATTTTGCAGATAGCATTTAAATTTCAAACGGGGGTTGGTTGTTTTTGAATAATTTTCTATGTAAATGGTGTTCCGTTTTACACCCATAAAACTCGACCGCCGATAACAAAAGGGCGCCTATAAAATTATATTTATTAGTCATGTCGTCATTAAGATAAGGCAAACGATAGTTCTTTTGTCGTTTGGGTTATTGATTCAATTATAAATATGTAAATTTTATGTGGCGTAAAAATTAAAACAATTTAGTGTCAGAAAAATCACACGTTTGCATGGGAACATGTTATAGATTTACAGCTAAGGGTTTTAAAAAAAGATTTTGTTTTGACGTCGCGCGTCGTTGTGAAAATTTTTGTAGGCTCTATGTACTATGGGCGTGAAGTTAGGCACTTAGGTATTTGGGTCGTTTTCAAATTTTGCGTAGGTAAACTTGTCCCCGAAGAAAAAAAATATTTTAAAAATAGTAATACATTACAACAATTAATTTGTAAACTGTACTAAAAATGCAAGATCTAATAATTAAAAAACTTAAAAAATCTATTTTTTTATTTTTTAGTCATAACAAAGTGGTAATTCTTGGCAATAGAGTTTATTTTCATACATTTTTCTTGTGTCCCAATACCGTACCGTACAATACAATACTTGTGTCCAAGTACCGGTACAATATACAATACATACGGATGATTTTGTTTATTATCTGTTTTGTACATGTATAGCAGGGGTGCCCGGGTTCATGGGGTCAAGTTTGTCTAGGTCTCGAAGGTGGATGACCAGGACACACTGAACCCCAGATTCCTACCCACCCCTTAAACCCCTTTCTACCCACCCCTTAAACCCCTTTCCTTCCTACCCACCCCTTAAACTCCTTTCCTTAAACCTTAAAACCCTTAAACTTCCTTAAAAAAAACCTCCACACAGCATCCCCAAAGATGACATAGGCCCTGTGGGAAATTATTTTCCTCAGGGCCTCCTGTGTGGAGCTCATGTAAAAAAAAAAAAAAATAAACATTCGGAGCGTATTTTATAAAGACCTTATAATATTACATCAAATGCAGCCTCACAGTAGATTGTCATAAAATTAGAATTAATATGATTTTTCAAAATTTTTTCCCACAATTCATCTTAAGTAATAGTACTTACCACTCTGTTACTATAGAAAAATCAGTGAAGAAAAACAGATGTCGCTACTGGCAAAGCTCTGTCAGTGCAGTGTCTGTTATTATTATGAACGCGTCCGCAAGGGCGGAGGAGATCACAATGCTAGCCAGCCGGCCACGCGGCGTCCGAGGTAGTGCGCGTGTGTTTATTCCGCGTCCACTCTGTTACCGACATTATTGGGTAAGTAATTAGTAATTTCTATACAAGTTTACAATATTTTCGTAATGTTTAGTGTTAATATCTTGTGTAACCAGGAATTGCGCGATTGAATCGACGTAACTGTTAGATTTACCACCACGTTACCCAAAACTACGTACAACTGCTGGTAACAGAGTTGTATTTTTTTGTTCCAAATGCTTCAGAATTTAAAATAAAACCGAAACTATGGGGCAACCATCGCGGTCAATAACAGAAAATCAAAATACAAAAGCTAATTAGAAATAAAGAATCCAAAAAAAAAGAAAAAAATGAATTTCGAATAAAATGAAAAACTCCAAGCTTCCTACTCAAAATTTGAAAACGACCAATTTTTTCTGGTATTTTTTAAAAGAAATGTTTTTTAAGGATTTTCCCAACGAAATGAATTATAAAGAGTATCCGTACAATGTGCGATGTTACCGTAAAATTTTGAAAATTTGTATACTATGAAGTATGTTATGCTTTGCAGGTTGTTACATGAATAAAAGTCTCTTAGCTAACCTAACCTAACCAAACTCAAACGTTTCTCGAAATGGAGTGGTAAAAGTTCAAAAGAAGTTTCTAGTTAAACTCTTTTCTGCGGACATTATCCAATATTTGTTATTTAATCACTAAAAAGTTAATACTAATACATCTTAATGGAAAGGAAATAGTACAAAACAAAACAAAAAGATAACGGTCGCAACTGGGAATCGACCTCACGATCTTTGTCTTACCGGGACAACGCCTCCAAGCACTCGGCTTTTGTGATCTGATTTTGTTATTTGGTTTCCGGTAGGATTTTTCAAACCTAAGCAATTTTCAGTAAAATATAATTATGCCGATTTTTGATGTTTAATAGTAATATTATATACTTATAATCAAGCATAGTATGTTAAGAGATAGTGACATGCAGCATCCCCCCTCCCTTACTTAAAAACATTTAAATTTGAAACCAACCCCCAATGTAATGGGCACCGCGATGCCAATCGTATGCTGAACATTCTGAACAATATGAGAACTATCTCTACACGGATCTTTAAATGTCACTACATTTAGAAACATAATACGACTCTAAAATGCGGTGACCATGGATTGTAAGGAAACATTCAAACATTTTATTTTTATTTAGAGAATATAATAGATTTCATAAATGAATTTGCATTGCTGACCTTCCTCTGCTCTTCTGCCTTCCAATTTGCCAGTGACTATGAGTTTCTCCGAGTTGGAATACTCAGTTCGACGAGCAAAATGTCCAAAGTATCTAAAGCCTCGATGGCATAGAGCGAGTTTACAAGCTTCTATCTGGGAAATTCACTATCTGTTAGTAAACTCGCTCAGTGTCATCATATTACTTGCTAACTAGCAGATTGTGGACAATCTCCGAAGGTGGTCAACTTTACTCGCTACTCGTTCAAGATGGCGGCAACAGCTGGTTTCGTAACTGTCAGAATTAGTTTGCGCGGGAGCCGTAATTCTCGCTACTGGCTAGCGTGTGGCGCTACCTGCGAGCTCAAGTTTTTACAAAATGTCGACCGAATTGGTTTGCGCGAGAGTCGTTATTTTAGCTGCTACTGTCACTACTGAGCAAGTAGACAGTTTTGTGTGTCATCATGACAATCTCACTCGCCGATTCACCCGCTTTGAAACTTACCGGCTAGTAGCTTGTAAACTCGCTCAATGTAATCGAGACTTTTAAATACGTTGTAGGCAGATAGTTGAAAGCCTATTGTGGATGCCTTGCTCTTCCAGAATGGATACATTTGTGCGTCTGGCTGTCCATGGAAACCTGTGCATTTTTCTCCAGCATCACATTTCGGGGGCGTCCATCCGCTTTCTTTCGCCGGCTCTAAGTGTCCTTGTTTCCACACCATATAGAAATATGGTGAATTTCAAAGCCAGGACGAATCTCATCTTGGTGGTCTTCGTTATGCCTTTGTCACTCCATTATTTTTACATTTTACTCATGTAAAAGGTGTCGTGAATTTTTTTCTTTTGAGTTCTGTTTCATGAAGTCCTTCGTCGAGACGAAGAGGTTGTTTTTTTAACCTCTTATAGACCAGCCTAGGTTCACCGTTTCTAAGTCTGTGAGGGCATTACTTGTTCTTACAAAGATGTTTGCCCTGTCGATCACCATAGTTTAGGAATACATACTTTACTTAATACAATGTCCTATCCCTCTATGTTAATTTATTCGCTATTGGTAACAACTCATTTAGGTCTCATAGAAATCCTTGTGTCTCCCTTACTATCATAGTCAGAAGTATGATGTTGTAATGTATCGTAAAGCTTCTGCCTTGTAGATACAGATGGCGATAACATCAGTTATCGGTAAAATCCGCTAGATGGCAAGCCGTAGTGCTTGAGTTCTCCGACAGGAGGTCAGGACAGCTGAGAGGCTGTGTTTTTAATGTTCAGACCACAGAACCATTCTAGCCAGCTCTCAGTTAGGTTGACTAACGTAGTATACGCGAAGTGTAAATAAAACCAGATAAAGAACCAGACTCTTTTATTATACAAAGTAATCTCCATCCAAGGGAGTTGGAGAAACTGACTGTGTGTCTGCAAGTAGCAGAACATCACAGATCTAAACGGTGTTAGAAACATAAAACGCCATGATTTATATTGAAATGTTAAAATTAACCACAAAATAATTAAACCAAAGTTTGCGACCGCAATTTGAAAACAAAATAAACTTTGTGATTTTTTCATTAATTATTTTTACACGAAATTACAAAACGTGGGGCGATGATAACGTTTATAATACATTTATTAAATAAAATGCGTGTGTTTTATTTATTTTTTGTTATCTTTAATTATTTCAAAAATTGAGAGGCGGGAATGGATACCGCCGTCCCGGGAACCTTTATTGGATAACCAACACCTCTGCCATAGATCACCCCAAGTGGTTTGCTACCTTTGGTAACTAAGCAGGGGTGCCCGAGTTCAAGGGGTGAGGTTCGTCTAGGTCTTGGAGGCGGATGAATAGGACACACTGAACCCCAGATTCCTCTCCACCCCTTAAACCATTTTCCTTCCCAGAACTCTCCCCGCCTTCCTTTCCTTAAAATAAACCCTCCACACAATATCTCCAAAGATGACATAGGCCCTGAGGGGAATTATTTTCCTTAGGGCCTCCTGTGTGGAGCTCATGTAAAAAAATAAAAAAAAGTTTGAAAAAACTTGAAGTGAGCCATTTTTAAGGAAAATGTAATAAGATTAAGCCTCCAAAATAACAAAGAAAACATCTCCAATTCAATAACACTCCCAAATATGATTTTCGAATCTCAAAGATGCAATATATTATTTTGGAGCATTTATTTATTTAAACGCCCAAGGGCTTTTACATGTAATGCAGTACATATTTTTTAAACTTAAAATGAAAATAAAGAGTTTACAAAATACAGGTATCATAAAATATAAGAAACTAAATATGGGTTAGGTACATAAAATACAAGAGTTGACACAAAGTAGGTATCATGGAATTTAAATTTAGTAAAAATAGCTAATTTGCCAATATTCTCAAAATCAATAAATATATTAATAAAAATGCTTAAATATATTATAATAAAAACAAATATAAAACTTTTTTCCACTTTAAAGTGGAAAAAAGTTTTATATTTGTTTTTATTATAATATATTATAATGGAATTCCACCATGAATTATCAGTTTCAAAAATAGAAATATTAAAAATGCTTAAAATTGTTTTTTTTTGTTTGGTGTTCACAGTTGTTTATAAAATAGGTAGAAATAGTTGGCACATTACGGCGTTCGAAGTTTGCCAAGTTCAAAATGTTGTCAAATACATCCATATTGTTTAAATATTTGTTATGAAGACTATGTGAACGTTGTATTGAGGAATGCTTACTATAGTTGGAATGAGATGTACGTATATAAAATGTTAATGTATGTCTAATTGTTCGGGTAGGACATATAGTTTTTTTATTTGCAAGAGTTTACAACAGTCGAATTTAGAATTTAATAATTTTAATAAAAAGGTTAGGTGGTTAATTTTTCGTCTGTTTTCTGAAGTTGGAATATTTAAAATATTCATTAACGACGGGTAATTTATGTGCTTTAATGAATGTTAAGTTTAAAATTTATGAAACGTAGAAATTTTTTTCGAATTATTTCAAAATTATGAACATGAATTTTGTAGTAGAGCGACCAGACTATGGAGTTGTGTTCTACAAGACTTCTTATAAGGGATATATACAACAATTTAACGATTTGTAATGATTCTTAATATAAATCCTAACGTTTTCATACTCTTATTTACATTTTGTTGAATCTAATGATGCGCTTGTTGCTCTAAATGACATTCAGCTCTGATAACGGACATTTCAAGACTGTCTAAAACTATATCTCAAGGAGTAGAAAACGAAAAACGGCACAAAACAATGAAATTTAAAAATCACACCAATTCATCAAATCATTAGATTATATCAATAAGCAATATTTTATTACCATTATTCTTCGTTTTTGTCCACCACACAATTTCACGCGCGTGCTAGTGATTGTGTCCTAAAGTCATTTCCCGGGGGGAGTCACCCCACGCGTGGCCGCCGCGTGGCAAGACGCGTGGCGGTCACGTGGCGAGGATCGAGATCCATCCGAGCACATAATCGAAGCGTGTAATACGATAACACTTGTAGACACCAGCGTAAACAAGGACTAAATGCCGGATAGTATCGGGCGCGAACCTAATTTGAATTTGAACATGTCACGATATGGAGATGATGAGGAATTGTGTTTATTCATTGTTTGGTGCAGAGTCCACTTTCCCAATATAAAGCTCGTTTACTTGCTTATTTTGTTTGGTGCACCTATTTCTTCATATACAGCAATACGATTAGGGAGGCGGGTATGGGTACCGCCGCCCCGGAAACCATTTATTGGATAAACAACACCCCTTCCATAGGTCACCCCAAGCACCCCAAGTTCGCTACATTTGGTGACTTAGTCCGGGTTCATAGAGTGAGGATTGTCTAAGTCTTTGCGGTGGATGCATTTGACCCTCTGCTGCATGGCGGGTCAGATCCGAAGAGAGTGGTTAAGGGAGTGCTTTTGACCTCTCAAGCCGGAATAAATCGATCCATGCCTTGCAGCGCAATGGGAGGAATGAATTCATACGTCCGACACCACTCCTAAACAATCTGATTCCTACCCACTCCTCATACTTTTTTCCTTCCTAGGACTTCCTCTTCTTCCTTTGCTTAAAAATACCTTCCACTCGCATCCCCAAAGATAGGTTAGATATAGACCCCGAGGGAAATTGTTTTCATCATGGCCTTTACAGCTAATGTAAAAAAAATCCAATCTTCATAAAACCTTCTTCTGACAAGTTTTTTAAAACGGCGTAAGCTAGGAAATCAATAGAAAAATCAACCTGGGCAAAAAATTATAAGTACCTATCTAGTACAGGTTTCAAAACCAATTCAAATCACGACTCTAAATAAACAAAGGAGAACGATTTCATTCTCCACAACAAAAATAAAAATTTGGTCATTGTTTTAAGCTAGAAAACAAATTGAAAAATCACGTGATCAACAACCCAATGATGCGAATATTTTACCTATCTAAAGATATTTCAAATTACGACTCCCTTCAAGAAGAAACCAACACAATCTCTGTGAAACACATCATACAATAGTGCAATGTTCTTGGCATTCAAGAAGAATAGCCAAAGGGTTTTGACTATTTTTAAGGGTCATGCAATATGGTGTCTGGTGGATAATTCACGACCACAGGTCATTTTGATTGTTTGAAGATCTATGATAAGGTTTGTAAATCTAAGGTCACTTTGCTGGGCAGATCAATGACCTGGACTGCTACAACAGTCGTGTGTCATAATATGAGCTTGGGGTGAGTAATAACCCCAAAACACTGTGGGCATATTTCCCTAAAAATCACTTGATTGATTAACCTACTCGCGGACAAATATGAACAAAAATGGCAAAATCAACAATGTTCTAAATGCACAAAAGAGACACTAACCTTGTAGAGTGGCGCTGCTGCATAGGCGGTCCTTTTGATGTGATTTTCCAGTACACGTTTGATTCGCCACGTACAAATTCAATAATATTTTATAACTGACATCACTTAGGTTAAGTTGATCTGGAGGCAGATGTATTTACAAATTGTAATAATTCAATTAATAAAATTTTCGATTCAAAAGGACTTTCGGCCCAGTTATCGTCATTACGCAGTTCACGGGCACAATACAAATTAGTATCCCCAATAGCACACAGAGATCACCATACTACCATTTTGTGATAAAGACTGGTTTTTTATTTATAATCTAGGTCAAAGAAAAAACTTAAACAAATTTTGTTGTCTTACCAAGTCCCGTTGATCGAAAGTAGCCGTCTACCGTAGGTGGTTCCTTTACATGTTTGCAGAACTATAGAATATTGAGAGGCTCAAACCTGAAGGTAGCTGAACGGTGTGGACATGAACAAAACACCCCATCTTAAGGCAAAAGATAGGTGCTAAAGGAAAGCGACCGAAGATGGGAGTGAAGATGGACAGGATTCACCAAGTGGCTTGGTGCCGGTAATGACGATGAAAGTTTTGCTTTAAGTTTTTTTAAAATGCTAATAAGTTTATAACATCACATTTCCTGTTGTAAATACAAAGATGCCTGTCAATTGCATTTTATTTTTTTAAACTTTTATGTTAAATGTATGTCATCTTTGGGAATGCTTAGATGATCGTTTTAAAGAAAGGAAGGAGAGGAAGTTCTAGAAAAGAAAAAGTCCTGGGTAGGAATAATTAATACTAGAAGTTAAAAACCCGCTCCGCAAGTGTTAACTGCTAGGTCCTGCGGGCGGCGTTTGGTTCAGCCTTGCTCAGTTAGTGTTGGTGACCATTTTATAAATCCAATAGGAACTGGTTCCAAAATTAGCCAGTTCCTCGTATCCACTGTCAACCTAGTGATGCTAGTCACCGGGACGGGCAATGACGGCATATGTATTATATAGCCGTTTGATACAACTGAGTATTATCGTCAATCTTTCCATATCCGGAGAGATACTCCAGATTCACGAATTCGTAGAACTTATACCTGGGGAAGGGAGGCACGTCCCTATGCATCCTGCCGACGGAAGTGGCTACATCTTGTGACGAATTATTGAATTCTAAATCGAATTAAAACGGTTACTTTGTTTGAAATTCCATGTACACATTCCAGATGCTATTTGTGGCCCGGCGCTTATGGCGTGGCGTCAGACATGCACTCGAATCTGGGTTCTGAAATTCAACCACGCAGTCGCAAGCCTAATAATACTATTCGATTACTGTTATAATTTTTGTTAACCTTTTAACTTTCAAATAACAAAATAAGCTTTGCAGCATGTAAGAAAGCTTGATAAAAGTTTCAGTAGGTACAACTTGTTTTCAACGGATCAGGGCTTTTCAAGGATCAGCCATAATTTTTTTCTTTTCACTTAAACATTTTAATAAGACGTTATTATACGAAGCAAATGATGGAAAATAATCCAATAATTTCCACGAAAGTCGAATAAAATATAAAAGAAAGGTAGTCTTTTCGATTATAATAAACCTTCTCATTAATCATTCAATACATAAAAGCGAAATGAAAGTTTGCTGCCGAAGTTAAACTCAAAGTAAATTGAATTATGAATAGATTTTTTAAAGTCATTCTTTATTTTTCGATCGCTGGACTGCTACTGCCTTTCCGGCTGATTAGAATGCTTTCCATGCAGGATGGGATTTGGAACATCATTTAAAAATAGTTTTTTATTGTGTTGGTGTTAACATCATTCACCTGCATTCTTACGGAGGGTATCTACATAAATCAACGCGAAAATAAATAACACTGGGTTTCTGTCTCTCGTAGTAACTCTGTAAGCAAATAGGCTTATTTTGGAGTCACAGTTTTATTTTCTGTCTCTTGTCTATCGTTTTCATATTTTTATCGAGTGCTGTTGATTACACAGGCCAACAAAAAAAATGTTTGTGAAAACTTTTTTAACGAATTTACCAAAATCTTATGTAATTTTGAATTCTGAAACCGTATTTCATTGCAGTTTTTTTTATCACCCACCATTCTTTCACAATATGATATCGATTTAATATTTCAAAAAGTAGGGAAAATTTAATCTATAGAAATTCATAGTTTTAAAAATTGGTTACATTTTGCTTACAATCAGGTTTAATGGCTTAAATTTGAATATTAGATGTTTATTTTTTTCTCTGTAAAGTTTCTTGCGTAGTATTGCGTTTTGTTGTTCTCTGTGAAGTGACCAACAGAAATCACTTATCATTTTGATATTCCACCGTCCCTGGTATCGTTTCTCCATCTCTTTTAGGTCCTGATGAAACCGTTCCCCTTGTTCTTCACTCACATCACTTAAATATTCAGGAAAAAAGTCAAGATGATTGCGCAAAAAGTGGACTTTAAGGCTCAGCAGGCATATTTAATAGTGAAATGTGAAAAATTGGTGGGTGATACGACTTTTTAATAATTTTTTTCGTAATCAGGACACCAAATTATGCAGGAATTAGTAAAAATTATCAAAAAAGTTTTTTCACTGTTGGCCTGTGTTATTATCTTCTTCAATGATTAAGAGTCTATCTCTCAATGAAATTATCTGTATAAATTTTTCTGTGTGTAATTTCAGGTGATGTTATCAATAGACACCCGCTATAGGAAATCGACCATTATAATCATTATTTTTTTTTAATATTATGTATTTGGAGAAATGTTGTGATCAATGGACCAGCGCAACGATTGGATCATTATATTTAAATATATACATAATTAAATACTTTTTTTTTCTCTTCTAAATAACCAATGTACAATAACTGTTAAAATTTGAAAAAAAAATACATATAAAACTTTATATTACAACACATAAATACTTGTCACACATAAACATAAATAAACACGTAAACACCTCAGCACAGGTTCTCCTAGTGAGGTGTTCACGAAACATACAACAATACCTATCCTCAGTTTCACCTTCACAAACCTACCTTACACCCAACATATTAATTTCTGCGGTTGTGAAATAATACAAGAAAAAAAAAATTTAATTGGTGGCAAAGTAGGATGTAAGGAGTACCGAAGGCGACACGACGCAGAAAGAAAGTACTGTAATAAGAAAAAATAATAAATTAACAATATAGATATTAATGAATGTGCATAATGAAACATCATCAATTTGGCTTTTCTTTGTCGATATTGATCTATAGAAGTTGTAAATTCTTCGGGCCAATATCTTTCTTCAATTTGTTTCAATACTCGATCCTGAACTCTGATGGAATTCCATGATGAGGACATTATTTGTGGAAGTATTGATCCTTTCCTTCATTCCTGCAACGTGTATTATTGATTGAAAACTTATTTGTATAACTGTACAGGGTATTGAAAATATATTTTTTTTCACTATGAAAGATACTTCTTAATAAAATGTTGAAACTTGAACTACAACCCAAAATTTAATCTCTTTGTACGTACCTCCCTATGTACATTAAATCTAAACATATCTTATTGTGTGGAATCATAAAATAGATCAACAAACATAAATGTATGCACTCGGAGGCGTCGCTACTGTGGTTGTGTGCGGTTACAAAACAATAAAATAAAATAAATAGTTGGTTCTTTGATCTTCTGCTCATATAAGTTAGATCAATAATAGCATTATATGCTTTTACTGTTGTAGGTACCTAGATGAATAACATAATATTAGATTTTTGACACATCTAAAGGATGGTTTCAGCCCCTAGTGTAAACATGGTACTTGTCACTTCAAGATCACAGAACCTTCTAAGATCATAAATAATATTTTCAAAACTCTAAAGACATTTCTTGTAAAATTATTAATGTTGTTAATTTTATTACAATTTATTATATTTTCATCGAAGATAATTTTATCAACAGTAGACTCTCAATAAATACAACACGAAAGAGAAAAAGACAGAATTAAAAAGTAAAGCTCGCTACTGGGACTCGAACTCGGGTCCTTTGGTCTTACCGGACTGGCGTCTCTACCGATCAAGCTATTGCCACCTAATTATGTTGGGTCACTTTTATCAATCTCACCTATGTCCATTTTTGAATTATGTGTTAATTCGAGATACTTACTTACTGTTGCACTGTTGTATGGTCATTTTGTGCACAGCTGTTTAGACACATTTTAATCATGTTTTTGCTTTATATGCCCATTGTTTGTTCTTTCTAAGTACGTACAATAATAAAATATATTAAACTATATTACCCACATACAGGCTGCGCCTCAGTGGGTTCCCATTATTCTTAATGTAAAATTTGGGAAAAATAAAGGAAAACAAAAAAAAAAAGTTAATAGATCAAAAATGAAAGTATGACGTTGATGAAAATAACAGAATATAATTAGGTGGCTGTAGCTCAATTGGGAGAGACGCCCGTCCCGGTAAGACTAGAATAACTAGAGCAATAGAGGATCTAGGTTGCGACTGTTACCTTTTTTATTTTCTGTGCCTTTATCGCTTTCACATTTTTATCGAGAGTTGTTGATACCATCTTCTTCAAAGATTGAATATTACAATGAGGTTTATATGCATCAATAAATTAATCCCAAAAAATTGAAGTTCCAATGCAGTTCTGCGTCTTTTTTATAAGTTAACGATATGGAAAATGAATCACGAAAGAAATGCTTCCGCCTCTCCCCTTCGTTCTTCCCCTCCCCTTCGCGATCAGTTATTACGGAAAGATCCCAATTCATCGATAGAGCGGCGAAAACTCATTTTCTAATTGAAATTTTGCAGCGTTTCCTGAAAACATTTCAGAAGTTTTTAGTGAGGCTTTTTATTTATTTGATGAAGGCTTTTGACATGAGATTTATTCCGTTTGCCCGAGGCGGCGCGTTTATCTACCACGCTTGATCAAGGCGGTTACACAAAGTATAACTATTGGCTGGAAAAATAATACTTCGGTACTTTTTATTCACTAATTGATTAATTTTTTACCGCACATAATTTTTGAATCTTCAATATAAAATGATATTTTTATACAGCAAAAAAAGCAATGAAGTAAGACAAAACATAATTAACTTCAGTTAATTCACAATAGAACAATTTTAAACTGATTTAAACTACCTAATTTATAATATTAAAAAAAATTATCTTTTAATTTTATAATATTAAAAAAAATTATCATTTAATTTTATAATATTAAAAAAAATTATAATTTTTTTTTAATATTATAAATCTCATTCAATCTTATTACGTACTTAGATTAGAGCCTTACTACTAAAATATTTTTAAAATTTTACGCGACTGATAAACAATCGTTTTGCATACAAATATGTAAAATACGATTATTATATTAAGATAAAGCCACGTGAAATAATGCAAAATCATCTACATCTAGCCAAGCTACATCTTTTATAGCTGAGGGTGAACACGCTCTTAAACCTTATGCAGTCCGGCACGAAGATTATGTGTATTTTGTATGTTAACGCCCCACGACGCGGCGAACGGACGTTTCTGCACTTGGTTCCATGAAATCGATTTTAAATTTCCATGTTATTAAGCAATGAGTAAAAAAGAAATTAACGTTTTTTACAGGTCTTTACGAAATCAACCCATAAAAAACAACTCTCAAATACTTTATCAAACCTTTCCAAAAAAGTCTTTTCAAGTATTTTTAAATCCCTTACAAAAAGAGGCGGGGTTCCGATTTCAAATTTTTCAAGAACTGGTGGATCACCTTCTAAATAATCTTTTAAATCTAAAGATAGAATTTAGAACAACTATTTTTGAAAGTGGTTTTCTAAGAATAGGTAAAAAGATAACATTGGTTAATCCTGGTATTCAATACAATGTTCTTCGGGGTCTATGTTATCGAGTTGAAAAAAACTAATTTTCTTGCCGAAAAAACCAAAATAAGGAACATTTGATGTTGATGCATTCATTGTATAAAACATATTTTAGTTAAAATTAGCGCAGATCCGTGAAAAATCACGGGAAAATCTCAATTCTTAATGTTTGACTAATCAGTGCCATTTTTAAGCATTTTTTAATTTTTTTAAATTAAAACAAACAACTTTGTAAACATCACTATATTATTAACATGTTTCAAAAACAATATTTTCTTCGTTAGTATAAGATTAATAAATTTATATTAATCTCTTATCCTGAAGAAGAAAACATTATTTTTGAAACATGTCGATATTGTTAATAATATAGTGGTGTTTACAAAGTTATTTGTTTTCATTACATCAATAATGATGCCACAAAATGTATTTGCGAAGTTTCAAGAAAAAAATATTATCTAATAGGTAGACACCTTTTCCTTAAATTTTGAATTCTTTATACTTTAGATTCGGAAATATTCGTATAACTGATGATACTTAAATTCGAAGCAAATTTATAAACCGGATTTCACGCAGACGTAACTAACGTTCAGACAACCAAAATTAGTATGTTTGAATGGGTTTTCATGACAACTCAGAATCAACTCAACTCAACACCTCTTCAGTCATTAGAAGTTATTTAAAAAAATATTAATAATAGCCCTTAGCACCAATTTTTTATATATTTTTTTCATAACTTTTAATGACTTTTCAAAGGAGATGTCAAGTTGATTTCAGTCTAAGTTGCCCAGTCACTTTTGAGTAACACGTGATAGTGAAAAGTTGTGGTACGGAGCTGAAAGAAAAGTTGCCGAGTCATAATACTATGGTGGGAGTAATGTTTATAAATGTCTTATTTTTTAGTTCTAACCAAAAACCTCGTAATTCCAATAAAATAGAATTCTCGGTAGATTTAAATATAACAATTCTGTTGGACTTCTTCTTAACTTTCCGATTCCACCTAGGATTGTGCAACATCATTGACAGCTAATGACTTTCTGCCTGGAGTAAAGGTTCGCTACGTTTGGTGATTTAGCAGGGATGCCCGGGCTTATGGGGTAAGGTTTGTCTAGGTCTTGGCGGCGGATGACCAGGACACACTGAAACCCAGATTCCCACCCAACCCTTAAACCCTTTTCCTTCCCAGAACTCTCCTCTCCTTCCTTTCCTTAGAAAAACCACACAGCATCCCCAAAGATGACATACGCTCAGAGGGAGATTATTTTCCTCAGAGCCTTCTGTGTTGAGCTCATGTAAAAAAGGGGATGCAATACGCCTAAATCTTACGCAGTTTTATTAATTTAAGATAATAATTAATTAAAAATATAGCTTAAAATAATTCAAAATATACTCTAAGAGATTGTGCTAGTATAATTATAGTAATAAGATGAATTAATTGTTTGCGCCCATACATATGCAATATGAATATGAATATATAGTTTTGACCATAAACAAACATAGTCCATTCAAGAAAGGCAGACAATTACTAAATTGTTTCTGTGCTTCAATACAATTAATCTACACTTAGTAGAAAATTATTGAACGAATTTTTCGTGTTATTTGAATAAAATATCCTATATCCGTTGCATAACTTGTTGGGCCTATTTTTGAGCCGTCCGTTTCAAGCAATGAGAGTTTTATTTTAATTTGTTATCAAAAACATTTTTAATAAAAATGTGCTATCAATAAGAAAGCGATTTCATTAAATTAATAAAAATCCCTGGTTCAAAATGTCCATTAAAAGATTCATTACTCATTTTCCTTGACGTTTTCTCTTGTGCAGCGAGCATTGGGGGGTTGGAGGTAAGGAAGTGGAGGGAAGGCAGTGGAAGGCTAATTCACCTGCAGTTTATCGGAATGGCCCGGGAAATTACCACTCGGCACCTTAAAGACTTTTTCACCCCCGGAATCGAATCCGGTGCTTAAACTAACTTTCAGGGATGTTAATATGCCTGGAATACACCAAAACAAATACTTTACCTTCTTTGCTTTCGAAAAAATGTCCTGTATTGTTGGTTGAAAATAAAACTATGAAATTGGACAGAATGTACCCGTTGATTTCTCACTTCATTAAAAAAATCATTTAATTAGGTAGCATATTGGCAGAGCAATGGGATTTGCCATTAGAGCTGCTCAGGAGTTTCAGATGTTCTGTTCTTTCAATTATATGTGAAGACCTCGTTAGAGCTCTTTTTTGAAAAATAGGTTGGTACCGACGCGACGTGGAGATTTTGTGGAATAAAATTTAGAAACAAGTAAAAATTATGTGTACTTAACTAAATTTATAATGAAAACAATCGGTTTTTGCAATGTTTGCTTTGTTGATTTGCTGTTTCCGGCATGTGAGCTATTTTTTGTAATTAATCGTCTTTCTTTTCTCAGTTTTTGATAATTTTTACATTTCAAAATTTTAAAAGTACTATTATTCCTTGTCCTCAAGATTTTTACAAAATATAAACGATTTTATTTTGTAATATTCATGAACATGTAAACATATTTAGGTGATTACATTTTTCATAAAATAATTTTTTTACATTAACTACACAGAAGGCTCTGAGGAAAATATCGGCTCTGAGGAAAAATCGGCCATTGTCATCTTTGGGGATGCTGTGTGGAGGGTTTTTATGAAAGGAAAGAGAAGGAGTTTTGAGAAGGAAAAGGTATCGGGAAGGGGGGGTAGGAATTCGGAGGTCAGCTTGTCCGGGAGTGACGATATGAATCTATCCATCCCACTGCTGTGCAAGGCGATGTTTCGAGAGAGTCTCGGTCAAAAATTAAAAGGTCTTCCTCAACCGGTCTGCACCAGGCTGCCATGCAGTTGGTGGGCAGACGCATCCGCCGCCAAGATCCAGAAAAAACCTCACCCCATGAACCCAGGCACCCCTGCTAAGTAACCAAACGTATCGAAATGTGGCATTGATGTTGGTTACCCAATATATGGTTCCCAGGGTGGCGGTACTCATTCCTGCCTCCAAAGTTACCTTATTACGACATTTTTTTTAATACGAGGCAAAAACGCAAATAATATTCAAGCATTCTCAAAATTAAAGTTGATGCTTTAAAATTCGGGCGCATTTTGTCAGTAAGTAAAAATATTTCCGCTCTGCAATAAAATCCAAATAAATGGAATATTTGTGAACACATCCGAAAACTAAGAACTGTTTTCGAAAGTACGAATAAAAACGCTTTCTAACATTATTATTAGAAAAACCATTAATTATAAAAAAACTTAAATTATTAAAATTTTTAACTTAAAAAAGTTTTAAAAATGGCGTTACGACCTAACTTTTTTTCGAACTAAAATTACTGATAACAACAAAAAAAAATAAAAACACAAACATATTTTATTAAGCAAAAGAATCAGAAACGTTAAATTGTTGTTTTTAAATTGCGGTCGGAAACTTTAGTTTCAATAAGGTGTAAAAGTGTACAATTACATATTTTGTGGTTAACTTTTAGATTTGAAAATAAAGCGTGTTGTTTTAATTTTTGATGTATAGATTATACTTCTCACTAAGATAGTAAGAGAGACACAACTATTTCTAAGAAACATATGCGAGGTGGGACAAATATATGTCCTAAACAAATAATCCTGTGTTTAAAGTTATGTGCTAACAAATTAGATTCGTTAGGCGATACCATTCATCATTGATAAGTTTGTTACACGTACGTAGTATAGATAATGTTATTAGAAAATAATAATTCACCCTTCAGGTGATGTTCTCAGAAAAAAAAGTAATTTGAAACTATTATTTATTAAGTATTAATAAATAAACTTTTCAACATTAAACATTTATTACCTTGAACACGATTTTTCGAAAAATTTGAAAAATAAATGGTACGAATTCTTCTCAAGTCTGAATAAATCGGAGACAATCGTTAAAAGACGGTGCAGTTGAAACATTCCCAACACATTTACATCATTGTAGCTTCTCCCTCAATCCAGCAATCGAACCCTGCACCTTCTTGCTTGGCGACATGTGTTGCCCCCGGGCCCCGGGCAGCCTCGGCCGCGGCCCCGCCCGCCCCGTGTTGCGCCACGGGCTCCGGTGGGGCACGATTGGCCCGCCTAATTTATATCCAATAACAAAGCGAAACGGTGGAAAAAGTTCATATTATTTTAGGGAAATATTATTGCATTATTGGAATGATGGAATTACATAATCTGGATACAGTCAAACTAGACCAGTCTTTCTCAAAGTGGGCGATAACGCCCCCTTGTGGGCGTTGGAGGCTTTCAGGGGGGGGGAGGGGGGAAGTAGAAGGTTCAAACAAAAATAGGGGGTGCTAATGAAATCTAGAAGAGCAACACAGACAAATTCTACCTTTAAAAATCCGACGGAATCTAGACAGGAAACTACTTTAGATGCGATTACTACTGCTGCTAGAATGCTGGGAATCCCATGTAGACGTTTAAATTAGAGTCGCTTATTACTTACGCATGTAGTAATGTGAATGCAGCTTTATATTTCATGTACGTACTCCTTGGTTATGTTAATTAAATAAAATTGTCTGTGATTTCCGTATTTTTTTCACACAAAATACTTCTGAATATTGATTTTATTTCCTCACATTGAACCATTAGGCCAGTGCAATTAGCGATCCGCGATCGAAATTATTCCGGCCATAATTTTTTTATTTGAAAAAACTCGACCTTGGCGCACTTGAGTTTTCGCAGCCATTTTGAAAAAAACCAACCGAATTGTGCCAAAATCTGTTTTTTTTTCAAATATCTCGTTTCCTATAAAAATGTCTGCTAATATAGCTTTACAAGTTTAGTAAAACATAAAATTACCTACAATTTTTACACAAAAACTTTTTTCTTTCTCTAATAAATAACGAGATTTGCAGTCGTAAAAACGTGTACAAGTTTTTAAAAACAGGTAAATTGCTCGACTTAGTTTGGTTTTTTGTGCGTATCTCTTTTCCAGTACAATTTTATGAAAAAATTACTGATATCAATTTTGTAGAAAATAAATTTTCTTAAAAGACATAGGTATATGTTTAATGTATCTTACTGCCGCGAACGGGCCGCGAACAGCCCCAATACAGTCTTCCTTTGTCTCTTCAGACAAATTTTGGGCAACTGGGTCACCAAATTCCTCGTCATCATCATGAACGAAGGCTACCCCAGCATTCTTCCATGAGCTGCCATTACAGTGAATGCAGAATAGAGAGTATTTCAAACCCGAATTTCTACATGTGCGCTTTCCAGCGCAACCTTTTTTGCATTGGCATGATATAAAGTTCAGCAACGCCTTAGGTGCATTGGAGGGGACCCCACCACTTTCCCAACGGCGTTATAAGGAAACATATGGTTTCCTCCTTCACCGCACACGTCAAGACGTTTTGATTGAACGAAGCTACATTTATTTGAACGACTCTAGACCCTCCAATGTCCATGCATACGGGGTTAGTAAGCAGTATGCAAGTACTTACATTAACATAATACAAAAGAGAAGTAGATGTATTAGCTCGCGGAATAATTCCTCTGAAATCGGTAACATAAAAAAAATAGAGATAAAAGTGTTTGTAAGATAAAAAAAAGAGCTGCACCCAGTTGAAGAAGCCTTCTGAAATAAGAGAAATAGCGAAAAAACAGTGACAATATAATGTAAGTATTTACAATAATAACGGATAGAAAATAAAATGCAAAACCAAAATAGTCAGAGTAGGTATTCAGACAGGTTCAGTAGGGACTCTTGTGCGGTATTCATATAAAAAAAATATAAAAAACATGGTAATGTGAAAAGGTGAAGGCACTAGATTTTTTCAAAATCTCAAATTGGGCGGTGTTCGAATAAGTTTGAGAACCTGTAATCTAGACAGTCTACATTGTACCGAAATCAATTTTTGTGCATTCTTGGACGATTTCCTACATTTTTATGATTTTTTTTATTCATTGTTGTTGTGAATCAACGTTTAAAGAGAATGTGCAAATATAAAAAAAAAAAAACTAAATGCATACTTTCCGTCAATCAAATGCGTGATAATATTTAAATTGGCTAACCGTGAAACAGATGTTGACCCTGCACATGATATTTATCCATAAAATAGTGAACAACATGTTACCAAAATACTTCTCAAACAAAATTATATACAACAAAGACATTCACAGACATAATACAAGGACTTGCAAGGAAATCAGACTACAAAAAAAGGACAAAACGAATACGCAGAACAGTTTACTATACAAAGGGATGAAGTTATACAACACTCTACCAGAAACTTTAAAGGCCGCACCAATTGGAAAGTTCAAAATGTATTGTAGGAGATACATAGAACAAGAAAAAATATAGTTTGAAATATGAA
Organism: Glyphotaelius pellucidus; assembly: GCA_936435175.1. Lineage (NCBI taxonomy): Eukaryota > Metazoa > Arthropoda > Insecta > Trichoptera > Limnephilidae > Glyphotaelius > Glyphotaelius pellucidus. The sequence goes on along the minus strand of OW386551.1, from coordinate 35,564,033 downwards.
ATGATATAATTAATTAGGAAATTGTAAACTTAAATGTACAATTTACTAAAATAAAACAAATAAATAAATAAAAAAAAATAAAACCTACAAATTTTGTAAATAAAACATAACAGAATTAAAATGATACAAGTTATAAAAAATAATTATAGTAGTTGTGCAGGTAAACTATTTTAAAGGTCCTATGTCATCTTTGGGGATGCTGTGTGGAGGGTTTTTTAAGGAAAGGAAGGGAAGGAGAGTTCTGGGAAGGAAAAGGGTTTAAGGGGTGGGTAGGAATCTGGGGTTTAGTGTGTCCTGGTCATCCGCCTCCAAGACCTAGACAAACCTCACCCCATGAACCCGGGCACCCCTGCTAAATCACCAAACGAAGCGAACCACTTAGAGTGATCTACGGCTGAGGTGTTTGTTATCCAATAAAGGTTCTCGGGGCAGCGGTACCCATTCCCGCCTCCCAAATTGAATTACCTGCACTTACTTCTAGGGCAGATGAGTATACTGATGATGGACACTGTAACGCTGTCCGAAACGTTGGCTGAAGAAGGAAATAGCGCAACACGGCATAACACCCCAAAAATAAATATCAAAAATACTTTTGGCCGTGAAAACCTAAAATCATACCTAGATGGATCGAATAAATTAAAAATTATTTTTAATTTGATTTTTGTTAGAAAGCTGAAGAATGAAAAAAAACATGAAAAGAATATTGTCCAATTGAATCGCGAGTCTAATAATTTCAGAATTACCTAATATCTTTGAACTTTATAGCTTTTTTACAATGTCGGTGTGCACAAATACATTCAAACATGTCCTCTAAATGATGTCCTAGATGTAACCTGTATATGTGTTCTAGATGTAACATTATATTATTATGTTGACTATATTTTACATAACTAATTTATTTATAGCTTTTGCAGTGCATTGGTCCTAACTGTTTTTGAAAATAATAATAAAAAAAATTAAAAAATGTCACCGACATGGAAGAAAAAGCGTTAGAAAAATCTGAATATTTTTTCATAGGATTTTCTGCTAGCTCTACATGGATCACTTCCAATTTACTGCGACCGTTCCCCTCCCCCTCGATTCGATGCTCGATTAATAAAAACTGTGATTTTATGAGCGAGCACTTAGTAATTTCGCTAAGTTTGGGGGTGCAAATGTCGGAATGACTTGCATATTGTTTTTTTACACCCCCATCCCCCACGAATCGCGGACGCCACTGCGAGATTGATTAATTCTAACGTTTTGCCAACATCGGCGAGAAGTTTTTTTTAATTAAGTTTTCAGATTATACAAACTGTTTCACAGGCAATTTGGAACTTGGGACGCCATTACAACATCGCCTGATTGGTGGGTATAGTTTTAAGAACACCCTCTTATATTTTATGATTGATCGATTTTTCAATTATTTTGAAAAGTTTCGTTGAAAAATTGTGATGAAAATTAATATTCAAATTTTTAAATTTTATTTCAATAGTATGAACTACTTAATGTTATTATTTTTTTTGCAACTGGTAGGGTTTTTGGGATAATTGTGACGATTCTTTTCAAAGAGAGGACGAACTAAATGAAGGTCTTGGAAAGACCCGTCTTAGGTTTTTGTACTGAGGAAACACAACAAGTATTATATAGCTCTACAAATGAGAAATTGAGCATAAGGTTGTAAAAACTACCCCTAAAAATTTGGATAAAATTATTTTTAATAATATATATTTTTTTTTTACATTAGCTCCACACAGGTGGCCCTCAGGAAAATAATTTCTCTCGGTGCCTACGTCATCTTGGGGGATGCTATGTGGAGGATTTATTTAAGTAAAGGAAGTTCTGGGAATGAAATAGGTACGAGGGGTAGGAAGGGGTAGGAATATGGGAGAGTGTGTCCAGGAATGATGGACGTATGAATCCATCCCTCCAACTGCGATGCAAAGCGATTCTGGCTGGAGGGGATAAAATACCTCCCCCAACCAGTCTCTCTCGATCCTGCCCACCACGAAGCAGGTGGGCGGACGCATCGGCCGCCAAGGCCCGGACAAACCTCACCCCATGGACCCGGGGACCCCATGCAGTGACCTATGGCAGAGTTGTTGGTTATCCAATAAATGGTTCCTAAACAGTGGTACCGATAACCGCCCCCCCAAATTGAGACATTAGCCTATAGATTTTTGCTCTACTTTGAATGAGTCGTGTTTTATTAAATATTTTCACAATTTTATGGATGGATTTATTCCTCCGTCACTCCTGGACAGACTGAACCCCCGATTCCTACTCACCCCTCATACCCTTTTCCTTCCTAGAACTTCCTCTCCTTCCTTTCCTAAAGATACCCTATATACAGCATCCCCAACGATGACATAGGCCGTGAAAGAAATTATTTTTCTCAGGAACTCCTGTGTGGAGCTAATGTAAAAAAGTAGCATTTAAACATTGTAATTTTTTTCGTACCCATAAAAACTTCAATAAGAGAACAAAATGTGTTTTTATTAATTTTCGGAGCTTACTTCGCGATTTTTTTCCATCGACGAAATTTCATATAATTACTATTTCGGCTCAGCAAATGTACAGACAGTGGCGAAGCTAGCTGAGTGGCACCCGGGGCGGATAACGTGGTGTCACCCCCCTCCCTTCAACAAAATTCACTTTGAGAAATTCAAAAGGCAAATTTCGAGCTAGCTATGCCACTGTGTATAGATAGTATCTTAAAAAATAACTTATGATTTTTAAGAACTTAACATAAAGTGTTCAAGGAAAATATGTAACGGAAGAAATTCGGAATGCCGGGACTTGAAGACTGACTCTAAATATGTCAAAATCCGAATTGATTCTGTTTAACGGTTAGATCGTTCTCCCCACTGGCGTGACCATTGGTAAGTCCTGCAGGCTGATAGATAGAACAGAACAGCTGTTGGTGGCGGAGATACCCATCGGGAATATGTATATAATTTTTTTTTTTTTTTAAAAGAAAGACAAACATTCCCGGGTTACGTTACGAATAACCCAACAATGTTTGAAAATCTCCTACTACCACCACAGAAAGCCGAAAATGTTGCTTGTGTTGTGATGGAGGACTTAAGGCGGAAACATACTTACGTGTCGTGGCGTGTCGTGACGCGCCAGAAGCACATCGGTTTCATACATTTATTATGGTTAGAGACATATTTGTAGCTCGTGTCGTGTCGTGACGCGTTCTGTCGTGTCGCCGACTGCTCGCCGCCGATTGCGCCAGAGCGGTGGTGGGGGGTATGACGCGACACGACACGACATGTAAATGTGTTTCTATACCGCGTGGCTCGTGGCGCATCATTAAACGACGTGAACAACTAGCGGACGCTTGTTTGCAGCGTGTTTCTAAAAAAATAACATTTAAATGCAATGCTTTTAACATTTTAATGCAATTTTTTTTGCAGCTGGAATTTATTTTAATATACTTTTTATTATATTTCTCTACTATATTTACATAAAATGTTAAATGTTTTATTTAATGTTTTAACATTTTAACGAAATTTTTTTACATTTCAACATAAAATTTAAATGTTTAATCATGTTTTACCATTTTATGTTAAATTAATTTTTCGAATTTTTTGCCCTCAAGAAGTTTCATTGCTAAAATTGTATTAAAAGAAATTGAACATCTTCATCAAAATCATTGTCCGAATAAGAAGAAAACACTATGCACATTTAAACGCTGCAAAGGTTTGATATCTACTGTTAAGAAATAACGCCAGAGCACGCCACGACACGACACACTAGTGTGCACACTCACCGACACGACAGTAAGCACCACGACACGCCACGACACGTAAGTATGTTTCCGCCTTTAGCCAGCCGAGGAATCGAACACGGGACGCCCGGGTGGGACCCAAGCGCGATGCCCATTCAACCACTGACTGGTCCCATAATAATTGCTCTCCATGACAGCCGAGTTTTCAAACTATCCGCAAATCAGGATGAAGTCTTTTACCCCTTTCAGGGAAAACAAATTTAAATATTAAATAGCAAAACAGAAACATTTTTTATTAAAATCTTCAAATACAAAATTAAGGTGACGTTATGAAAAAAATTTCTATTTTTTCCACTGAGTTTCATATTTTTCAAATTTTCATTAAGTTGTACTCATTCCTCTTGGCATCCGCCGTTGATAGTGAGTGTGCTTGCGTTTACCTAATAAGTGTAATAAGCCATTAGCTACAAGGAGTGAGCAAGTAAGAGCAGTTGGTAGTTGGTAGGTGTAGGTGGGTAGGGGCGGCCGGAGTTCCTTAGTATTACCGGAGTGCAATTCAATATCGCGAAATGTGCCCCGGCTATAAATTTTAAAACAGCGTTTTCATTCCAATTATTTGTTTTTCTTTGCTTTAGTAGCCTGCTTCTAGAAATAGGTACCTCTTGGAGGAGGTTGGGATAAAAAAACGCAATATCTGAGAAATTATTTTATTTATTTTCAGAAATGTAGGTTGGTATGTGTATTCATAATTTGTTATCTCTACATATTATTATAAACTAAAGTCATCCGCCTCGTCTGTCTGCCAGTTTGCGATAAACTCAAAACCTACTGAACGTATTTTCATGCGGTTTTCACCAATATATAGAGTGATTCATGACAAAGGTTTAAGTATATAATTTGGGAAGGTTTTGTGTAAATTGTTTGAAATATATAATTAAAGGAGAATGTCTGTATGTGGTGGACGAGCGGGCTGGCAAGCGGGCGGTGCGGATTTGATTTGTATGCAAATTAACATTGGAGGGGATTCACCACTTTCCCAACGGATGTGTGAGAAAACTGATTGTTTAACCTCCTTAGCCGCACACGTATTTTTTTTGTAAAAAGGAAGACACATTTATTTTTAAAACGAATCTAGACCCTCCGATGTCCCTGAATGCATGATTATTAGTAAGAAAGAAAAATGTATGCATACTTACATTTGCAGTAATTAACAAGATAAAGACACATCATAGATGAGTTCGCCTACATAAAAATATGTACACGTGTAAGTATGATTAAAACCAAAGAAAATATATAAAATTAAAAACATCGGGGACAGTTTGTCCGACTATCGCGGGGCAGTCCCAGCGAGAATGAGCGAACGGCGAGCGGGCTGGCCGCAACGTGCCCAAACACCCACGTGATGCAAATTAACAGATGCAAATTAACAGATGGCGGTGTGAGTTAAAAGGTTGGGTAACCATCTAGTCGATGACGTTGTTTGTTAGCTATAGCAAAGCGTGGCTGATTCAGCTAGTAAATATTACAATAGGGATTAAGCCTTGTTTTCCACAAAAGTAATTGTCAAATAGGAAAAAAGTTTGTTTTAAAAGTGTCTTCATTTATCTGTCTTATTGCTATTCGGCATTACTCGTAGTCCAGACACATAATTATGTAAGCCTTTGAAGGTTTTAAGTGAAAATTAAAATAATGTTGGCAGCCGTTGAATTAAACGAATTAAAATTTTTATTATGTTTTCATGGACAGGGTGAAGATGTCAAGAATCAGAATAACAGAAGAGTAGGTACCTGTGAAGGTATGAGACGTATGAAGTATGTTTTATGTTTGTGTGGCGGTCTACCCTCTCTAACTACCCCTGCTGGGAAACAGCGTAATTTTAGAAAAAAAAAATAATTAAACATTCGTTAGTTAGTTTTTTCAATGTTTTTGGTTTTTACCCTTCAAGGGTAGTGTTCTAGGCCATCATTTCAATTTTTTAATTTTGACATACCTACCTACATACTGTATTTTTAACTTAGAGGAACCACAAATCACCTATAAAATTAGTTAGAGCACAAACATTACTCTAATGTTATATATCTGCAAGTTACGAAATTTCACATGCAATTCTTTTATCTCGACTCCCCAGTGAAAATAATAAAGTCAATAAATAATATAAATTCGCAATTCGTAATCAGTAAATCAAAATAAAATAAAAATAAATTTAGTGCATTATGAGTATAATTACCTCTCAGAAATTCGGCATATTTTGGCAGTAGGTCAAAATATTTCCGCTTTGCTATAAAATCCAAATAAATGGAATACTTCTGAAATTAACTTAAAAACAAAAAAACTGTTTTTGGGAGGTGATGAAATACATTGACAAATATTATTATTAGAAATAAAAATAAAATTTCTAAAATATTAACATTTTTAATACAAACGTAAAAAAGCTTTAAAAATGGCTCACCATACTATCTAAAATTACTGATAATGAAAAATAATTTAAAAAAAACCTACATGTTTAAAACATTATTAGGCAAATGAATTAAAAACGTTATTATCAATTCACATTTTTGTAGTTCAATAAAAAAAATTCTTGAAATTTTACACATTTTTCTCAAATTGCTATCGGAAATTTTGGTTTCATAGAATTGCACATTAAAATAATTTTTCTGTGGTTAAATTCTAGACTTGAATGTAAAGTGTGGAGTTTTCTCTTTCTAACACCGTTAAGATTATATTACTCCCCATGACATTTAGGGAGATTTAACGATTTATATCGGGAGCTGGGACAAATTTGGTTGCGTGTGATTAAACGGGTTAAGCATTCTTAATACTTGTTAGTGTTACAAAGCTTTTCTTTTCAGTCGAAAAATGGTACATTTTCCCCCAGTTTTCCCTAATGTTTTTTTTCCTGTAGTTGACTTCGAGTCTTGTTCACATCGAGAAAAAAATTCCTTTCTTTTCCAGCAAAACATATAACTGGGTAGAAAGAGACAAATTATTTCTATGGCCTTCAAAAAAAAAATCACTTCCAAATACAGACTTTTATACAAAATTACTCACTTGCTATACTTATTTTAATTTTATTGGGGATCGTTTTAACTGGTGTATTGCAACGAAATTTAGCCTAAGTGGAGGAATAAAAGTACAAAATAAGCCATTTATTTCCTGATTTCAATATCCAAGTCTGCAATTTGCAAATAAGGGAACATTTAGCACGATTTATCTATTAGCCAATACTAAAGCATTGCTATTTTAATGTTCACTGTTAAGTTAACGAATAACACGAACAACTATAGCGGTAAATCAAATTTTCGCTTTTGCACCCCTTTAATTGGAGTTTCGAAAAAATATTTAAATGAAGAAAGTTTCTCCACTAATCATTTGGCTGATTTGAAAGTTCTAAAATAGAAAGATTAAACTCATTAATCACATTTTTTTATTTAATAATTTTCTAACATCCGATTATTGTATGTAAGAGAGTATCGTAAATTAAAGGCCGCTCTCCAATATTTCTTATAATTCATGAATCTATATTTATTTAATTTTTTATTAAATGAGAGCAGAACCTTCCCAGGACCTTCGCCTTTCCGGAGCGCAGTTCTATCAACTGAACCAATGTGTACCTATCCGATTCGGTCATATTTAACTGTATCATACTTCGACTAAGAACTAAGAACATTATCTTCATTTTCTTAACGCATATTTTTATTGGCTGCTATCTTTGCGTATAATTGCAAGATTCAAACCCGAACTAAAAGTTGTCTAGATAGTGTCGAGGATAATTTATATCTATTTTTATTTTTTATTACAGCGTAGCAGTTTCGTCATTAAATATTAAGAGGGAATATCCAGACAAAACCAAAAATATGTCATTTTTATAAACTTTTAAACGTATTGACTCTTTTCCTCAAAATATTATAAATTGATTTAGAAAGACTGTTCTTTCACAAAATATTATAAATTGATTTAGAAAGACTGTTCTTTTATCTGTGAAGCTATTTTTTAAATTTTGAGAATATATGTTTATTTTTAGTACAATAAGGTTTTATCGTAGGTCGTTGGCAGATTTGTTAAATTTTCAAACAAAATTGTGTAACATAAAACGTAAATTTCAAATAATATAATCATGCAATAAAATAAATCAATAAGTTCTTTGGGAAAGCTACTTTTCAGAATTTTAATTTTAGTTCAAATAAAATCATAAAAAAAAGATATGCCCCTTGTTTTTTGACGAAAATACTTCAGTTTGTCTATTTATTCACGGTCTTACAAACTAATATATTAAAAAAAAATACATTCTTATTTTGTTTAGACATTATTTAAACATTATAAATACTTATGATCAAGCAATAATTACATAAAGTACATAATTTTAATTGTTTTATCATCACGAGTGTGAGCATTTTTGAATATTTCTCATCGGAACCGCCCTGTACCCGTTTCAAGGGTACAATCGCAAGATCATCGTTCGACGAAATTAAATTCTCGGCCGCTTGGTTAATGGCTCATACAATAAATTGCAAATAGTTAGAAAACCGCTTTCAACGTTGAAATTCAAAGAATTTTAGAAAAATTTTCACTATAAGCACCACTTGAATATACTGCTAGGCTTGAAAGTTCTGCTAGGTAGATATTTATATATTTTATAGGTGACTGTTGTTTTGTTTAAGGGCATTGTCGATTTTGATAAGGACCTTGAAGATTATGAAAAAATATGTATTTAAGGTTCGATTTTCACTTCCATGCCTTTAAACACTTTTCCAAAGAAATTGTTCATACATTCTATTCTGGAAGTCTTCGAGAACGATTGTCATAATAAGTTACTTCATTTTCTACAACAATAAATTAAATTTATTACTTATTCAATAAAGTGGAAAACGAACGGAAATAAATTAGTTAAGTTATGAAATATGACAAATTTATTGATTTGAATGCACTCAACCATTCAGGGACATGAAATTATTCAAAAGCCACATAAATAATCGTAAAAGGCCTCAACCTGTGTCTGTTTTTTACGATTCCAAACTACGTATGGAAGTAACTGCAGTACCTACACGAGGAACATGGTCCTATAAATGTACGGATTCCTTCGAATCCATTCTGGCTTTTATTACCCTCCCGATCGCACCTTGGACTTTGATTTTCTTTCCGAGGCAGGTAAATAAAATATTTTACAATTCCACTTACACACGCGCGCGGTGGCTACCGGGGAAGGCAGTCAAACCTACCATGTAACAAAATGGATTTAAATCAAATCTCAGGTAAGAGATTTATTGGTAAACGGTGAAGGTTCTATGTTCCATGTCAGGGGTACGCAAACCGTTATTTCTCGTGGAACGCGAACACTAAACCTACGCCATTTCACATCAGGTGTAAGTATTTTAGGTTAAGATGATCCAATAGTCCAGGGAAAAATCGAAATCGAAATTCACGCCCTTTGTGGGAGGAGTTTAAAAATATTTGAGAAAAAGCTTTTGGAAAGGTTGAAAAAGGTATTTGAGAATTTTTTTTTACAGGTTGATTACGTAAAGGCCTTAAAAAAACATTAACTCCTTTTTACACATTGTTTATTGTAATAACAAGGAAATTTAAAATTGATTTCACGGAACCGAGCGACGTGGAGCCACACGTCTATTCCCCGCTCCGGTCGGGTCAGTACTAATATGAGGTGGGTGTGGCGAGCTGGTAGTCCTTCGGTGAACGACATAAGGATTATTTTTAAAATCCATATTCGTCAACTGCCGGCCGTATTGTGAAATAACAACGCAAAAATTCATATTTTATTTTATTAAGTGAATATCGGGCGTAAATATCAACTTTTTTTGCAATTATCTTAAAAGAAACTAAATTTGATACAATAAACAATAAAACCATATCAAAAAAGATGTTCGTAAGTAGGAGAGTTTGCACTTGAAAGTGTTTTTTTATAGACCTATTACCTTATTTTTTCTAGGCTTATTAAAAGACTTGTAATAAAAATGACCGATATTTTTAAGGGCCAAGATATGTTCTACACGCAGTATTTAATTGAAGCATCTATAATATTTCTAAGCGATCAAATTTTCAAAACAAAGACACATGATTTTGCATTATTTACTATGGCTTCATCTTAACAGGCAGTGTTTAATTCGGGAACAGCTTATGAACCGAAACATTGCATTGTTATTTTTCCCTTTTTCCTTCTCCTTCCTGGAAAGGCCCTCACTTACTTACTAGAAGAATAAGATGTTGCTTACCTACTTGCTAATGCACATTATTATTCAACAAAATCGAACATTACCCACATTAAATCAGTTCGAAAATCGTCGTGAAGTTGTTCACATCTCGCTCTAGAAATCTCGCTTACAAGTCGTAAAATACTGATTACTATTATAAAAAGTGACTGGAATGTGTAACCACTTTTGCCATCATCGTGGAAAACTAGCTTCATCATTATTTGGATCCATGCAGCCTATGAACACAGCAAAGGTAGGGGCTTTCTCCTTTCAACTTGCCATTTCCTGTGACTTGATTTTAAAGAACGCAATCAATTGTCTTGCATCACACAAAAAAAAAACAAAGATTTACAGTGCACCTTTCGTGTGTCACGATATCGTTCTTTGACAGGCAGGGAACATAAAAAAAAATACAAATAATAACTAACCCTCCAAAAACAGTGTACAATGATGTACGGTCAGTGGCTGAGTTGGCATTGCGTCTGGGTCTCGCCCAGGCATCGCGTGTTTGATTCCTTGGGTGACTAAGTCCTCCATCACGATATAAGCAAAATACGCTTTCCGTGGTGGTAGTAAGAAATTTTCAAATATTGTCAGGTTATTCGTAACCCAGGAATGTTTGTCTTTCTTCAAAAAAATGTGTATAAATAAAACATGAAGCAGAGTGTGTAAAAAAGTAGGAAAATAAATTTTGGGCAAGTGAAGACGGGTTAAAATAGAGATACAAAAAAGTGAAGATCCGGGAGCTATCGATTAATAATATGTTCGGAATCTTGCCACTAAAGTGAATGTTGTATCCCAATCGCACAATAACAAGAGGTTGGTGAAGGTTAAGTTGGTTCTTTGGAAGGAATATGGGAAGTTTAGGCGCTTCTTACCAGACAGCAATTAATATTGATTTTGATTGTTGCAAAGGGGAAAGATTCCACAATGTTTATTTATAATTTTGAAAAGAAATTTGAGATAAATTTCATCGCGACGTTCATTTTATGTTTCTAATTTGAAAATATCCTAGGTTTATTAAATATTCGTATCTTATATTCGGTAAGCAGTGTAGACAGTTCGGTTATGTAGGATAATGCTCGAGTTAGTCTCTTTCGTACTGATTCGATCCTTATTTTGAGAATCTCATGTCATGAACTCATATTATTAAACTACAAAACCGAACCCGAGAATACTGTGAATTATGAATGTTTTTGAATAGTTTAGTGACTCGATATAGAAATTTAAGAAGATGATATGCCCTGGGCATGGTTTTTTCTAAGTGGAAATTAAAATTAATTTTACAATCGTATTCGATTACGAGGTCTCAAACATTAGTAACCGTATCAGGTACCTTATCAATTTCATATTCGAAGACTATTTAATTACAATTTCCAGAAAAGGTAACAGAGCAACCTTAATTGATAATCAGAGTAATTTTATATAGAGAAAGCCATGACGATATTGCTCTCGCATCATTTTAAAGCAATAAACCATCATTTAGGGATCAAATCGGGTGAAATACTTTTAAATCATCTTCGCAAATAAGATAACTGGTGCTTAGACAGTTAAGAAAGTCATTAATAATTACAGGAACAAAAGTGATCCGAGATTAGATCCCTGGGGAACGCCGGAAATAACTGAAGACGGGGATAAAGTCATTTCATATTACCAGTTAACTCCGGGAAGATATGTAGATAATGACTGAATATTATCATGTATGTTTAATTTATAAAATAGTGATTGACTTCTAATCAACGGTTGCGCATCTCTGTTCCGTTTACCTTTATTAAACTGGATGGCTCGGCATTCATAAATGGACAATTTATAACCGATGTTAATGGATTCAGTTTTACCTGTAAAACACTTAACTTGATGTACCGTGTAGGTATAATGCATACATATAACACGTATTTAAAATAGAGATATTCCGATTAATGGCCTTTTTGAAAGTGGTCGTTATAAAAAAAAGAGAGTAGATACTGAATAAAGATGTTGTAGTTTTTCCATAAAATAAAATCCATATAATAATTATTCGGTCAGTCAAAATTAAGCCAGAATTTTTTGATATTATTTCAAAGGTTATAAGGTTACTAGTTTTACCACCCAAATTGAATTTAAAACTCATTCTAATTAGCAAGTTTAAAATATATTTGGTTGCAAGAAATCTGTGGTTTTTACTTATTTTAACGGTCAAATGAATATTTGATAGCTCTAAATATAATTTTTTTTTATTTTATATCATTTTTGGTTTTCAATTATTTATTTTATTTTTTAATTTTAAACGTCTTTAACGGCTATTACAAAATTATGTACGAGTATTTTACATGATTTACTGATGATACAGAGACAGCAAGAGTTTATAAGGTGTAGATAAAAAAACTTTTTTTTAAATTAATGCAAAACACGGTAGATAGGTATATAGTTGCATGTACATATTATGTAAAATAGTGGAAAGAGCAAGAATAAAAAAGAAAAAAATACAATTTTTCATGCTAACAAAATTATCAAAATAGTGTTTAGCATTTCGGAAGTAGTTACGTAAATATTTATTTACACTCTTCTCAATAACAGACTCGTCCACTTCTAATAGGATATTCTCTGCACCTACGAGTGCCTATTGCTTTGTCCCATTTAAACTATTTCGGGGTTTAAAGCAGGAAAAATATTTTATCAAAAAAAGAACAACCGATGCCGGCACTTATTTCCTACCGCATTATTTATTTTATACAGCAGTATTTTAAAATTATGCTGTCATCAATTATAACGTGTTTGTACCAACAACCACATTAATGAAATTAGATAAAGCCTAAGAAATCGTAATAAATTGTACAGCGCCCTTGAGGTGATTTTTCACAAAAACGGTGCTCTACAATTAGTGTAATTATTATTATTTTTGCTTACATATTTGTATGAAGGTTTAACGATATGAGCATAATATTATTGTTTTCATACGAATTTCTCGCTTTAAAACGTTGAGGTTTTTGTTGACTTGCAAAAAAAGCAAATGAGGACATTAGACATCAAATGAAGCGCGGGGTCATTAGCCTTTATCGCATCATAGACCAGAAGCACCAATCTTATCGCGAGCCCATCCCCGGCCGGGCGGGAGAGCGGGAGGGCGGGGGGTTAGGGGTGTTTGGGGTGGCTTTGAGGTTTTGATTCGTAGACGTTTGGTTTTTTCCTCCCTCGCCAATACATGGCATAATAATAATATTTCCCCCCGGCAGTAAAAGCGGGGTACCTGGGCCAGGTGCGGGGGTCATAAAGTTTTATTCCTTTCATTTGTTTTAATGCTCATGTCTTTGAAATGTTTGTATTCCGAGATTTGGATACGTCCTATGCATGCATAGCGCATAGCCCATAGCCCATAGCCCGGAGCGGCGGAAGCCAATAAATGTTACGTGAACCCGAAGGTTTAATAAAGTGGACGGAACAGCGGATTTATTTGCAAAGCTTATGAATAATTTTCATTTTGGTTACATAAAACTATCCCGTACTATCCGGAACAATGTACTTAATTTCCTTTGTGTGAACGTTTGTCCCACTTTTCGTAATGCGATCTATAGCCGAATACACATAATATTCACTTACATTATATAAATATAAAGCTGAAGAGTAATAGTTTCTGTAAACTTACACTTCCTCTGTTTAAAAAACACATTTCTTTAAACTTCGCAAATTCACTTTGTGGCGTCATTATTAATTTAATGAAACAAATAACTTTGTGTACCACTATTTAATTAACAATATTTTTTTATTAACTTTCCTGACGAAGAAAACATTGTTTTTGAAACATGTCGATAATGTTAATTGAATAATGGTGTTCACAAAGTTATTTATTTCATTAAATTAAAATAAAAAAAATACAATTTAGGTGAGTGCGTATATTCCTGGAAATTGAATAAAATTAAATAGTGTTGTAAAACATAATAATGTTATTCGCAATGAAGGATTGCTAGATACCATATGTAGGTATCTTAACCATATAGGAACCATAGGTACATATAAATACTTAAATGAGTGTTCTGCTTAGTACTTGGAAAGAAGTTGAAGAGGAATGGATGTATTTGCATGGATTAAGGTCTTATATTTTAACCAACGCCATCAAAAATACCGGTATTATTACTAATTAACTTTTTAAGTCAATTTGCTAATTAACTTTTTAAGTCAAAACTTGCATCATAAAACACCTTCGAACACGTGTCTTCAAATGACTAATTACAAAACTTCACAAAGCACTCTTTTTAGAGTGAATTGCCTATTTCAAGAAAAAAAAATCATAACTAATTTAAAGTAATTTTTTTTATAAATTAAATTATACAATAAAAATATTTTAAATCTTTGAAGTACCTACCAAAGTTGCCCAGTTACCGTTTATATATTTTTTTAAAGGTGCCGGTAACCCGGGCGTTTATTAATGTCAAGAGTTATTTACATTTACATATATGTGCGCTACCCGACTCACTAGACAATATCTGTTCTGAGCCGGGTAGCAGTATCTATAATTACATATATCAATAAAGATTAAAGCAAAAAAAAAAAAAATACAAAATATATATATGTAGAATGATTGTAAGATTTTCCGTCATTACAATCAATGGCACAGTTATATTATTTTTTAAACTAATTTTTCAGTTCATGACTACCTCAAAATCTTAAATAATACAAAAGAAATCATAAGTTAAGCAAAATGGAAAATTAAGATCACTTCTTACATTACATTTGGATTCCAAGAGACGTAAAATAAACTAAGCAGAAATTATTTATTTCGCAAAATCTGATGACAGAAATTTACGTGTTTCTCCTAGCTAAAAACTGCTGTGTATATATTTTTTTAATAGTAATGTGTTTTTGATTCATTCATATCTAACTTTCAAAGTCTTAATAGATTTTAGTTGGATTGGATTGGATCAAAATACCAATAGCTTTAAAATTGTTTTCCTTTTTATTTAAAAGGAAGGAAGCGTGATTACGAATTTAATACTTTTGATAATTGAAAATATTATCAACATTTCTCAATGAAAATAAATAAATATTTTTCTCTAGTGAGATACTATCTCTGTCTGACTTTTATTTTGACTAGCTTAGTTGTCTAATTATAAACAATAAATCATATTTCTATTATAAATATTTATTTTTATATTTTTTTTATATTAGTCACAAAAAGATACATAAATTACAAATAAATTTTATAGAGTATTAATTACGTAATGTACCCCCATAAATAAGCAGAGCTTGTGTGTATAGGGGGAGGGGGGTGTTATTTTATTGGATTTATTTGACGTCATCAAGTTCAAATTTTCAGTATAATTTTTAAGGTGAGTTTTAAATTATTTTATATTAGTATTCACGTTTCTTATTTTTTTCTGGTAATGAATTAAAAAAAAAAACATTTTTATTTTAACTTTATGAGTAAAACCTCAAATTGTATTATTTAATTAAATGAAAGCAATATAAGCAAAACCCAATCAAAAAACTGGAAACAGAAAAATCAGAAAAAGATATTTGCACCCCTGGGACTCGAACCAGGACCTCTCACGCGCGCGCTTACCACACCGATACCTTGCTTGGTGCAGTGGTTAGCGCGTTCGCCCGAAAAGTCCCAGAGGTGCCAATATCTTTTTCTGATTTTTCTGTTTCCAGATTTTCGATTGAGTTTCGCTTATATTGTCTTCATTTGATTAAATAAAAAAAATTAAATTTAAATATTTCTTTTTAAGAACCACTTATATATTTTATTTAGGCAGACATTATATGTTTGCCCTGGGAAAGGAACGGTCGTTTTGAAACATATATAAGTGGTTCTTACAAAGAAATGTTGCTTCATTTATTATTTATTATTATTTAAGTTACATTCAAAGTAAAATATATCTATCCGTGAAAAAAAACAACAAAGTTTATTATATATTTTATTTTAAATTTAAATTTCCACAAAGTAATTGCTTCAATTTATGATTGAGGAAGAACATGTTTTTATCGTTTAGAATGTGACGTACGTCATGATCATTAATATTGTATTCCACTGAGCGATTCAAATGCTTTATAATCAGCGAAGGACGGTATGAGATAACCATTTACGCATCCATTAGAGACATTAACTTCATAATTTGAAACGTTAGCATTTAATTCAATTCCCAAAAATGCAACAAATTGCAAATATTCAACCAATTTTTTTAATTTTTTGGGGTTTTTTTATCGAAAGGTGTCGATGATTCCAAACAAACATTTCAGTATTACAAAAGCAGCGTAAAATTTTTTCCACTTTACCATTTGCTTGATTTTTAGCTTGGCTCAATGAAGTCGATTTCAAAGTGACGATGTGAGCAGCAGGAGTTTATCCTTTTTGAATTGTTTAAATCTTTTGAATAGTAAAGAGAACTTTTAGAAAAGTGTGCTTTCATTTTATGGGGTGAAGTTAGCCGCTGTGAACAATTTCTAGGTTTTTCTACTCGGGGTAGTTATTTTAAGTGGTATAAGAGAGAGGGAAAAATGTTCATCCCTTGGTGAAATGACACCCCATTTTATTATGCAGCTCCGAACAATGGGATATGATCCCCTTACAAATTTAATATTGTAAATATACAAAGTTAAATAGGGAGAAATAATTCGATTTGGACCCCGATGCCGGCACTTTAGTTAAAATCCCATCCATTAAGGCACTGACTTTAGCGGGGATTATATTTAACCAGTTTAGGGTTTTTTGCATTACACATCCAGCTTTGGGGATTTGTCTAAGCGGGGTATGTTTTGAGTTAGCATTCTCTTCAGGGGTTAGTTGGATTAGATTAGGAAGAATAGAGATGATGCCGGTGAATGTTTAGTTTTGCTTGTACGAGTAAAAATCTACTATTATTATCAAATGAATGGAAAAAAATAGTGACAAAATAATAGTTAGTTTTTGGAAGCTTCAGGGTAGGTTATTCAGTACCTAAACTACCTGAATAATAAAGAAATTAATTTACTTAATCATTATTTTGTGATTCAAACTAGAATAAACGATATGGTAGATACAAGTGGTTGACTTTTGGTTATTTTTAACCACCTTGGTGATATTCAAATTTTATTTTGAAACGCTTATGAACGTGTTTAATTATTTGATTTGAATAGCCAGGCACTCTCTGATCTTCCACCTTTCCTTTATATCCCTTCTTCGACTTCAATTTTTTTCTAATTCACCACATTCAGCCATATTTCTTCTGCTTCCGAACAGTAGTGCATATATTAGTGCACACATGAGAAAAGTTAAAAAAAGGCTAATGGATCAAAACTTTTTGTATTGATATTGTTTGTAATTTTATGTATAAATATGGCTATCAGTAATTTGCCTGTGTTATATCTATCTGTCTGTTTATTTTATTCCTTTGTATTGTAGTTACTTAAAAGTTATTCTTCTGTATCTATTTTGCTATATATTTTGTGTTTTAGTGTTTTATTAATATTGTCAAATTGACCTGCTGACAAACTGCTTGGCAGTTTAGCGGGTGCTTAAAATGAAGAATAAAAAAAACCTATTTCCAACAAAAAATAGTCAGTACCAACTTATAAAAAATTGCGATTGGGGTTCGTCATAGCTTTAACGTATTTTCTCACGAAAATATAACTTTCACAATTATTTAAGATATTTTATTGGTTCATATTAAATTCATTTAATTCACATTTAATGTGTAATGTATAATATGTCTAACATTGTTAAGCTTTCCTAACTAGATATCTAGCGAAAATATATTTTATTCTGCATGGTGTTATCAAATTAACCACAATCTATGATAAGACAAATTTCAATTTGTAGATAAGGTTTTATTCAATCAATCATCGATAATTAGCTATTGTCAATCAGTAACGTATTTCATATCAGTAACAATTAGCTCGGGTTGTTTCAATTGGCAATTCATCAAATTTTGAAAGTAATTTTCAAGTTTCGTGAAAATTCTTTTCAAGCTCTGGCATTATAACACTATGTGCCAATTGCTTCACGGAACTGGAATATCTTCGAAATATGATAAACTCTTTAAATGCCTTATTTATTGTAATCAAGTTTATTTTGTGGAACTCCATTTTAATTTTGATTTCTTTCATGTATTCAATAATGTTATTAATCAATTTATAAAAACAGTTTCTTATAAATAAAAATGTCGTGAAGGAACTTTTTATTCAACAGTGCATTTTTTTTCGATAACTGTACATGTACACCTACACATGGAATATTCTGACATAGTCCTGTATTCTTGGTAGAAAGTTCATATTCTTACAAGAACTAAGATTTTTTTTTAAAATACCTTATTAAAATCCTGTGAAAGAAATTAACTGTGATGTTTAAGGGGATCCAATAGTCCAGGGAAAAATCGAAGTTGGAATTCACGCCCATTGTGGGAGGAGTTTAAAAATATTTGAGAAAAAGCTTTTGGAACGGTTGAAAAAGGTATTTGAGAATTTTTTTTTACAGGTTGATTTCGTAAAGACCTAAAAAAAACATTAACTCCTTTTTTACACATTGTTTATTGTAATAACAAGGAAATTTAAAATTGATTTCACGGAACCGAGCGACGTGGAGTCACACGTCCGCTCCCTGCTCCGGCCAGGGGAGTTTTGAAAGAAAGTAGGGTGTGGCAAGCCAGTAGTCCTTCGGTGAACGACATAAGGGTCAATTTGAAAATCCGCATTCGTCGGCTGCCAGCCGTATTGTGAAATAACAACGCAAATATGCATATTTTATTTTATTTTGTGAATATCGGGCGTAAATATCATATTTTTTTGCGATTATCATAAAAGAAACTAAATTTGCTACAATAAGCAATAAAACCATATCCGAAAAGATGGTCGTAAGTAGGAGAGTTTGCACTTGAAAGTGTTTTTTTAAAGACCTGTTACTTTATTTTTTTCTAGGCTTATTAAAAGACTTATAAAAAAAATGACCGATATTTTTAAGGGCCAAGATATGTTCTACACGCATTATTTAATTGAAGCATTTATAATATTTCTAAGCGATCAAATTTTCAAAACAAAAACACATGATTTTGTGTGATTTTGCATTATTTACTATGGCTTCATCTTAAATGTGAAATTTTAAAACACATAACCCAATTTCATGGGTGAAAAGTTGTTTGGAAATGGATTTACATTTTTGACCGAATCCGCAAAAATCATTCCTTCGACATGACAAAAGTTTAACTTTATCATTCGAGGTAAATAGTTAGATATATTTATTTGCCATACAAAGTATCAATTTGTGTATTTTATTCCAAACTAATTTCGTTCAATGTTTTTATTTTAAAACATTAAAAGAATATTCATCGTTTTTCAAAACCTCTTGAAAACGTGTGTGATTTCCTTGAAAGCTCATCTCGCTCTGAAAGCTCAAGTGTCACTGAGCTTTTCCTTGTGTCAAAAGCCTCCACGTGGCCTGTCGCTGGAGGGGAGAGGCGGAACTTCCCATTGGTCCCACCCCCTCCGCCCGGGGCCAATCATCACGGTTCCATTTTTAAATCCGTCCAATCAAAATCTCATCAATCTCCTTTCATGGTTTCATGACGCAGCCACCGGCGAGAGATTGCCGATCGGTAGCACCGCTCCGTTATTTCCATGTTAGCTTTTATAAGGCTATGTTTGAATAATAAAATATAAAAAAATAAACTTTTTTCCTTGGTATTTTGGTAGATTCCAAGGCTCGTGATTTGGTTATAATAAAGGTCATAATTTAATGTCTGTTTCGGAATGTGTGAAAAGATTTGTTCAAAATAAATAATTTAAATCTATACTAATATTATAAATGCGAAACTGCGCGAGTTTGTTTGTTACGCTTTCACGCATAAAACAATAAAACGATTTTAAAAATTCTTTCACCAATAGAAAGCTAAATTATATGCGAAGACTGTAGGCTGTATAAGATGGTAAGCTCAGGCGTTATGAAATTATAAATATTAATATAATATATTTCTTATACGTTTTCTGTCGCTAACAAAAGCGAGTTATTGCTAACGTCAGAAAACAAATCATTGCCGTGGAAACGATGTTGATATATTTCTTATTTCAGGCGTCGTAGTAAATATTTATGTATCTATATTAATAAAAATGAATTTTCGAAATGTTGGTACGCATATAACTTCCGAACGACTGAATCAAATTGGATAATTCCTTTTTTTTTACTACTGGTGAGCTCTGGCATTATGAAATTTAGGTGACAGCGAGCTCTTTGAAAACTGAATGTATCGAAAATGGATGTATGGAATGCGGGAGGGGGAGGGGGGGTATAATTAATATGTGCAAGCGCTACAGTAATTTACCCCTAATACCATGCGAGCGAAGCCGCGGGCCAAAAAGCTAGTAATTAATAAAGTAATAAATAGTAGGAACTTTTAACGTATTTTAGGATGCTGTTTGTGGGGGATTAGAAGAGGAAGCCTATAGAGGAGTCAATAGAAACAACAGAAAAAACACATTTTGGAATAATGTAAAATATGTAGCACAGCAGATTTAAGAGATTTCTATTGAAAATTAATGAAAAAAGATGATAATTTCTACCTTTTCAGGAAAAAAGATGATAATTTCTACAACAATATTAATACAATGTAGATCATAAAAAAAAACTTAAAAAAATATAATTTATAATTACCGAAACGCTAGGCGGGTGCATTCCCTAAGCCCTGTGCATTGTCAAATCGAAGCGATTCAACTAACGTAAAATATATTTAGAAAAAATATTTTTTGGACACCTTTTTTACAAAATAATTAATTTCCGATTAAAAAATTAATCGTTACTTAGTTGCTTTTTGTGCCAGCCAATCATAAAAATCGGATGAAAATTATCTGCCGCACGCCACTGGTCTGCCATACACTTAAGCAAATAAGTAGTACGCTGCTTGTACCTACTCATGTAATTAGCCAAATTAGGCAAAAGCATTTAACCCCTCGATCTGCCCTCACTTTAGGGTGAGCGATATATTATTTTTATTAACGGGCTTTTTAATTGAAGAGCATCAAAACAATTTCTTATCAATCATCTACTAAACTAATGCTTCAAAGGGTGGATATTCAAATAAAATAAGCTACAGCCTCTTTTATGCCTATACTTAATAGCACGTACATAGTTTTACGGCACACAATCGTGCTATTATAAAAATTGGAAGTATGTATGTTTGTAGGTATCTAGGTAGGTATTAGACGTGTAATCAGTATTTTGATGTTGATTTGATGCTTAACATTAAAGTGATAGGTAGGTACCATTGGATGTGTTATAGGTATTATATTTAGTCATTGGTACCAAGACAATATTTTTTTCGATTTTTTCAAAATTAGTTTTCCAGTGAAAAGTAGTAAGCATTCGTGTAAGTACCAACTAAATGTTGTAAATTGAATACATACATATTTCTAATTCACTTTATTCTAACAGTTAGATCTGATATTTAAAAAAAAGTTACAATTTAAAAGTATTGAATTCTTGTATTTATAAAGATTTATTGTCAGCAGATACTTAAAGTTCTATCACCAGTCACATTATTGTGGTTCTTTACGTTTAGTGACTTGGTGACTTGGCGGCCGATGTATCTGCCCACCTGCTGCGTGGTGGGCCGGATTGAGAGAGACTGGTTGAGGAGGTCTTTCTACTTCTCCAGCCAGGATCCCTCGACGAAGGGATAGATTCATACGTTAGTCACTCCTGGACACACTGACCCCCAGATTTCTACCCACCCCTCATACCTATTTCCTTCCAAGAACTTCCCCTTCTTCATTTCCTCAAAAAAAAAACCTCTACATAGATGACATCGACCCTGCAGGAAATTATTTTCCTCCGGGCCTCTTGGTGCAGGTAATGTAAAAAAAAATTATCACAAACATCTACCTAAAAATACGTACACATCAGTGGCGGTCCGTGACAATTCAGTGAATTAGAGTGCTTAGATTGCAAAACACGACATTATTAATGTTATAGCAGATTTTTTTTTTCAAAATTTAATTTTTTGTATGAAGATTTTCTTCTTATAAAAATTTAAATAAAAAAACCTTTTATCGTATTTTTATTAATAATATCGTATTTTTCAATCTTAGCACTCTAGCTCACAAAAAGCCCCTGGTACACATAACCCACCTTTTAACTGCACACACACAATGTATAGGCACACACAGGCTCACACATCCGCTTCTAACACATTGTGGTTATTTATTATTCACCAACAATGCACCTAAAAAAGGAGTTAACTTAATTATATATAACCCGTGTACAAAAGTCCTATAGTCACTCCATACATTGCTTTCTACCGCTTCCTTTGAGTGAGCTTCGTGCCTACGTTACTTACTTATCATTAAAAAGCTCGCTCCTTTCCAAAGCTAGCTTTAAGCCCATACGACAAAAAAAAGCTTCTAAAATCACTGAAATGAATGATTTGGTTGCTTCTTTTCTGTGTTGAACCAGTGATTTGTATGGGTGTTTTTGAAAGCTCGGGGATTGTAGTGTGAAAGCGGGACACTGTTTAGACCGAGACGGAGCTTTTGCCTCGTGTAATCGTTTCTGTAAGCTCCGCCCTGTATGGGTATGACATCGGTGGGCGGAGTTTTGCTAGACTGTTTTCCTGTTCAGTTTACACCTTCATTCGGTACGAATGGACTGGGCGGGTGCCTATTTACAATAGCAATTCTCGTTTTTTTTTTGTTATTGCCCTGTTCTCAGAGAGAGGGCACAAAGAGCCACGAGGTGTGATCATTCCTTCGTTGACCGGTGACGCGAATGGACCTTTTTTCTTTTAACGTCCCTCGGGCTATTATCGTTTAAAATATTATTCGCTTACGGATTTTGCCGAACAACAATTTGTGCAATAATAAATAAATAAAGCTTCGAATATAGAAACTTAACAAGCACTTTATCCGTGATTGACTTTTGAACTAATCCAATTAATGTTTTAAGTGAAGTGAATAATTTTTACCTAAATACGAAAAGTGAGACTATTCAAGGCAAACAAAGTGAACATTTTCGTATTTTAAGTGATCCATTTTTACATTGCAAGCAAGAGTCAAAACTAATTAGTGCTTCCCACAGACTTCAGTGCTATTTTTTTAAAGCGGTGAAATCAAGACTGAAGAAACTGTATGGTGGATTAAAATTGACATTTATTTGAAACAAAGACAAGAAAACAGTTGTCATTGAATTGTACGACTTTTGTGCCATAGTTTTATGGTGAAGATCGTTTGGAATATTTGATTAGCATATTATGACAAGTGTCAGCAGAGAGTCGCATCAGTGTTAATAACGGCAGTCAAGATATCCGAGGAACGGGATCAGGAAGAGGGCCCGAGGGCGGGGATCACATCCAACGGCTGGATGTGCAGCGAGGCGCTACTGGGGCCATGGCGGGGCGCAGGGGCGGGGGGCCCGCCCAACCCGAGAGCCTGGAGACTGCCCGACAGCTCGGAAGGCAGCCCGTCACCCCCGCCGCCCTTGCAATCCCACCCGCACCTAGGACTGAACTTTTTACCGCCCGGACCTCCTTTGGCCGCGTTGCATTCCATGACGGAGATGAGAAATAGTCCGCCTAGTTCGTCCCAGCATCACAGTAATCCTGCGCCGAGTCCGAACAATCCGCACGGGATTGATACCATCCTGTCGAGGCCTGCTCTGGGGCCTCGGGGGTTGAGTTTGGCTGCGGCGGCGGCTAACGTGGCGCAGTACTTCCAGCATCAAGCCAAGCAGGGACAGATGGACGCTCTGGCGCAGCGGGGGCTGTACTGGCCGGGCTTCCAGGGGCTGCTCACCAACCCTCTTGCCTGGAGAGATAGACTTAGCACAAGTAAGTCTAACATTTTATTTTGATTTTTCAATGTCTGATTAATTTAGTAGGTAAGTCATACCTACCTAAGTACCTAACTAACTAGCATCTAACTTGAATGAAACCTTTAGGTATATAGTCGTTTTTGTACCATCTTATTTAAAATATTAATCGGTAGTTGTTAGTCGGTACGTGTTCCTACCCCCTTTTTGAAAAGTACCAACGTTGGTCGGAACGTCAAAAGTTTGACTTTAACATATTAGGTAGGAACTATTTCATTATTTCTACATTACATTTTTCATATTTCTGCACATTACATTATTATTTAATTATTCAAGAGCTAAACATACCTGATTAAGCTAGATATTCCTAAACATATTTCGATTAGCAGTACGTATCTACTTACCTAAGTAGGTACCTAAACATATTCCTACCAACATATAATATATTCGACTAGATAGACCCAACCCAGACCATACCTCCTCCCTATTCCCATTTAAATATTTTTTTATGTAATTTTTCTTAATTATCATCTTTCAAAACACTTATATATTATAATATCCAGGTGGAAACCTTTAAATGGTTCAATTATTGTAGATATAAGCTATTATAATGCTTTATATTTAATGTAAACTGTTGGTCTCGCAAATTAAAAAAGGAATGCCTAAGAATAATACCCCCTTTTGAAAATCTATTGGAGGTAGGTATTGGAATCATTGTAGGTAGGTAGTTTTTGAAGCCTTAAAATAGGTAATTAGAAGGAAAAAATAGCTCCCAGATGTGTTGAAGAGTTTTAGGTATATTTGTAAATATTTAAAGCTAGCAAATAATATTTTTTTAAATTGCGCCATTAGCCTGGATGATGCAGGGCAACAGTTCCATAAGATGACAGATAGCTG
Source organism: Glyphotaelius pellucidus (assembly GCA_936435175.1). Lineage (NCBI taxonomy): Eukaryota > Metazoa > Arthropoda > Insecta > Trichoptera > Limnephilidae > Glyphotaelius > Glyphotaelius pellucidus. Next base: position 35,539,477 of record OW386551.1, on the reverse strand, counting down.
ATTATAGAAAATTGATAACTACTTATATGCTAACCTACTCTTATTTGTCTTTTAATTGGATAATATTATAATATAATATTAATTAACAGTTAAAGGAATATTTAAGTAGATAGTAACTTTTACACTTGCTCAAAAAACATCACCGTCAATTATTAGTGGTAGGTAGGTAGATAATTTAATTATAAAGCCATTCTAACATGGAAGTATGCAGGTATTACTACTACGTTACCCACCTAACGTAGTAGATTATTTCAAACATGCATCTGCACCTCAGACCCATAGGTAGGTAAGTACATAGTTTATTTTAAAATATGTTTTTTTCGTTATCGTAAGAACTTCGTCAAATGATGCATTTTTAAAGTTTTATGTTTTTAATAAAACTCGTATAAAAATGGTCTGTTTAAAATGTAAAAATTGACTAACTCACGGAAAAACACATCCATTATTCATCCATCTGCATTAGGAATAAAGGAAAAAAAACTTTTTCCAAGTTATGCTTTAGGGTAGGTTTTAAGATTTATTTATTTATTTTATTTATTTCTATACATTACAGTATTTACCTTTATAATTTTATTATGTTGGGTGTAAGGTAGGTTTGTGAAGGTGAAACTGTGGATAGGTATTGTTGTATGTTTCGTGAACACCTCACTAGGAGAACCTGTGCTGAGGTGTTTACGTGTTTATTTATGTTTATGTGTGACAAGTATTTATGTGTTGTAATATAAAGTTTTATATGTATTTTTTTTCAAATTTTAACAGTTATTGTACATTGGTTATATAGAAGAGAAAAAAAAAGTATTTAAATATATTAGAGGAATATAAAAAAAAATTATATATATATAAACATACACATACATACATACACATCCATATAAATACATGTACCTGCACACATGCATATGAATATATATATATACATACGTATACATCCGCATACACATTCACATACACATATATATATGTACACACATATATAAATTGTAAGTGTATGTATAGTTATTGGATAGATAGATAGATGAATTAAATGTTTGCGACCGTATATATGCCATACAAATATCAATAAATAGTTTTGTCCATAAACAAACTCAATTTTTTCTGGAATTAGAAAAGTTAACAAATACGTTATTGATCGGTGATTCAATCCAATGTTCATGGGGTGAGTTTTGTTTAGGTCTTGGAGGCGGATGGCCAACGGCGGAACCCCAGTTTCCTACCCACCCCTTAAACCCTTTTCCTTCCCAGAACTCTCCTTCCCTTCCTTTCCTTAAAAAACTCTCCACACAGCATCCCCAAAGATTACATAGGGCCTGAGGGAAATTATTTTCCTCATGTAAAAAAAAATGTTGTATTTGTGTGCCTTTCTCGAAAGGATTGAAGAAATAACACAAACTAATCAAATAAAATTTACTTGCCCACGCCGGAATTTGAACCCGCGATATCTGGTCGGCAAATATCGATTGGTTTCAATTTTTTTAATTAATAGGTAGGTATATGAAGATATACCTAATATCCATCAAGTGTCTGTCTTGTGAGAAAATCGTATAAGTTGATATTCAGGAAGGTTCTGTTTGTTTAATGGTCATTAGAAGTTCCGCTTAGGTTCCGCGTAGATACCTATCTACTTACTCCATTTCAATATTTTGAGGTAAGTACCGCTTTTCTTTAAAGAAAATCCTGACTACAGCCTGCATATCTAGTAGATACCTACCAACATACGCAAGATAAATCGTACATTCAAGGGTAAATAATTAAATAACGTTTTTTTTACTATTGTGGCGCGCAGATATTAACCATATGGGTATTAAATATCTTTACCTCTCTGTTTAAAATTTTTTCGATGATTAAATTTTACAATTCGACGTTTTAATCATTAAGTTATTTTAAAAATTAAAAAAAAATCATCTAGACTTGTAGAAACGTCAATAGATGTCGCATATTAAAATAAAAATGGAAATAATAATCATAGACACTATGTAGATAGTTTGCATTTAGTTCGGAAAGAATCTTGCAAACATACGTAGGTACGTATTGACAAGAATAAAAATATGCAAAAATTAAGATAATATTAGTCGAAGTATGATAGTTGAATACAACTGAAGGGGATAGGGTTGAATTAGCTCAGGTAGACCAAAGCCTCGGCAAGCCTGATGTCCTGGGTTCAATTCCTTGAAGCGACCATATATTTTTCTAATTTTTTTGTTTTAACTTTTCGATTGAGAGTCGCTAATATTGTCTTCATTCATTAAATGCTACAATTTGAGGAATAACTCGTTAAGTTTAAAAAAAAAGTATATTTATTTTGTTTTACTAGGAGGTTTCCATTTCTTCAACTTTCTCCCGATTATCAACCGGAAGAAGATCCTTTTACGCCAGTCCACTGACTAATTGTTTTAGTCATAAAAACTTTCCAAAATTTTGAGTTTACCAATTTCACAAACTTATTACTCAAAATCGTTTCATTTTATATTTAAATTTGAATGGTGGTACCTACTCTGTGGCTAGGTAACTTAAGATGAAGCCATAGTAAATAATGCAAAATCACACAAAATCATGTGTTTTTGTTTTGAAAATTTGATCGCTTAGAAATATTATAAATGCTTCAATTAAAAACTGCGTGTAGAACATATCTTGGCCCTTAAAAATATCGGTCATTTTTTTTATAAGTCTTTTAATAAGCCTAGAAAAAAATAAAGTAACAGGTCTTTAAAAAAACACTTTCAAGTGCAAACTCTCCTACTTACGAACATCTTTTCGGATATGGTTTTATTGCTTATTGTAGCAAATTTAGTTTCTTTTATGATAATCGCAAAAAAATATGATATTTACGCCCGATATTCACAAAATAAAATAAAATATGCATATTTGCGTTGTTATTTCACAATACGGCTGGCAGCCGACGAATGCGGGTTTTCAAATTGACCCTTATGTCGTTCACCGAAGGACTACTGGCTTGCCACACCCTACTTTCTTTCAAAACTCCCCTGGCCGGAGCAGGGAGCGGACGTGTGACTCCACGTCGCTCGGTTCCGTGAAATCGATTTTAAATTTCCTTGTTATTACAATAAACAATGTGTAAAAAAGGAGTTAATGTTTTTTTTAGGTCTTTACGAAATCAACCTGTAAAAAAAAATTCTCAAATACCTTTTTCAACCGTTCCAAAAGCTTTTTCTCAAATATTTTTAAACTCCTCCCACAATGGGCGTGAATTCCGACTTCGATTTTTCCCTGGACTATTGGATCCCCTTAATTCAATTTATTAAAATCAAATAAAAATTTTAAATTAACATTTCCATGCTGATAACGAACCAACTATAACCATCACGCCGTTTTCCTGCAGGCTTAAGAAAAGGGGATAGACCGCCACATAATTCTGTCTCGGCACAAACTCCTTGCTTCTTTCACATTCATATATCGACTCATGCGTACTGTTCTCTTATATAACTCGGTCGTGACATGTCATTCTTTGTGATGAAATTCCTGCCATGCCATTAAAAAAAATAACACAATACCTATCTACTTAAAAGATTGACAAAGTTTGGAAAGTTATTGATAGGTGCATAAGCGCTTTTGACATCTGAGCTCAGTAGCATTTCATAGCAGTATTCAGTAGCTGGAGTACATACCTAAAATCCTTGTACACACTTACCTACCTATGTCCTATGATAAATTAATTAAAAACTTTTTTATTAATTAGATAGGTCGGTAGGTACTTACCTACCAATTATTTACCTTTATTTATTATTGCTGTTATTATTACCTCACAACCACGAAATTTGATATCCTTTGCCATATTTCCAAGAGTTTGTCTAAACAAATAATAACAAATAAATAATGATATTAAACAGCCAGGCAACTCCGTAGGTAGGTACCTACTTGTTGATAAGTACCTAATGAAAAATTTTATGGAAAAATGAACACCTAATTATATTTGGATAAACGGTAAAATTCAGTGAAGTCTTCTAAATTGTTTGCAGGTAGGTGCCTACGTTCCTATCAAGAAATATCTACTATTCACGTCAGTTCCCTAATAGCTACAATAAAAAGTAGATAGGTACCTACCTTAAACCAATTAAATACCTAAACGATTTTTTTTTTGCAATAATAATAAGCGTGCATTACGCCCTTTGTTTTTCGATTGGTCATTCCGTTAATCGACATATGTCGGTGGGACTCGCGTAGGTGGGTACCTACTGAGCAGGCAGTGGGCAGGGAGGTGATGGGGGGTAAACAGGGGCCAGCGCGACGGGAGGGGGTGGCACAGTAATTGTGTCGACATCTGGCCGTGGCGTTATTAACTTGCCAAATCAAACAAAACACTATAATGCCTACCGGACGACAAACGCTGAGGTACCTACCTTCCTGCTGTATATCAACGTAGGTTATAGGCACCTACCCATTCGAAGTTTCCCTTACCTACCAGGCAAATAACTGTTCTTCATCGCTCTGTTGAAAAAATTTACTGCATCGAGAGAGAGGAATGATTAATTTCAGGGGAATAGGGAAAGGTATGGTATATCGTACCATTTCGCACTTATTTTATGATTGAAATGGTTTAGGAAAGCTGAGATAGCTTTAAATAAACACTTATTTAAACGTACATAATATTTAATAAAATCTAATTTTACAATCAACTGCATTGTATTTTAATTTAAAATTTTAAAAATCTTGACGAGCTGGTATGGTAAATCGTACCACCTGTACATAAATCGTAGTAGGCCATCATTCAAATTTAAAATCAATGAAAGCTGCACATTCTTTGGACAAACATGAATCACATAAATCCAGGTTATTGGTGCAAGTTTCGTGCAACCTTCAGATTCAGTCACCCTTTGGTCCAGTTTTATCAAAATAATTTCCCAGGCATAGGTGGCATTTTTTCATCTTTCGACGAAAGATGTGTATCTGAATGAATTAGATAATAAGGAGAATTAGATAATAAGGAGAATTAGATAATAAGGAGAATTAGATAATAAGGAGAATTAGATAATAAGGAGAATTAGATAATAAGGAGAATTAGATAATAAGGAGAATTAGATAATAAGGAGAATTAGATAATAAGGAGAATTAGATAATAAGGAGAATTAGATAATAAGGAGAATTAGATAATAAGGAGAATTAGATAATAAGGAGAATTAGATAATTTTGTAATTTTATTGTTCTTTTGTTATATCTTTCCCACAGGAAAAACTAAACCCTTCCACACACTTTTCAACAAATGATCATCTAGTCAATCCACGCTATGCAATTGCACTGCATAAGTATAATAAATACAAAACAATATAAGAACAACATGTCAACCTACCAGAGACCAAGTGGGAAAATAATTCACCGACTCCAGATATTTTCATATCAGAGGGTTCGGCTCGATAGAACTCCTAACTGGACCGATAAATCCTACTGATCCCTCAATATAAATATTTAAAAAATCTTTCGTAATCCTACATGTATTTAATATGACTGGTTTTTGCAGAATGACAATATTATTTAATTCTTCTTTATCATTACCGTTGCTGTTATAAACCGTTTTCTCTTACATCAGTAAATTTCTTACTCCTTACGGGCTTTTTAACAGATTTTTTTATTCGGCATCATATTTTTTGTCTTTTTCTCAAGAAAAAGTTTAGGCATCTTGACAGCTGGGCGTCTAGCACTAACAGTGTCTAATTCACCTTTGTATGATGAATTAGTTATTTCAGCTGCTTTCTATGCAGTTCACTTGTTATTGTGTCCCTTGTTAACAAACCAACGACGCACGGTAAATCGTACCGGTACGACTTAGCAAACCACTAGTGGTACGATTTAGCCAACTATGACAATGATTATAATGGAAAAATGGACACCAAAATAATTCTTATAAATGTTTAAAAATGTTTTCGTAATGATAATGGAATAATGGACACCAAAATAATTCTTATAAATGTTTAAAAATGTTTTCGTAATGATATAAACTAAACAAACTTTATTAAAACGTTATTTCAGAAAAAAATATGTCTCACTTTTGAATACGAAGTTATCTTACGCAGAAGCCGAAAAAGTTAGACGAAAATTGTAAAAAAACAAATTTGTGCGACCACAAGCGTGTGCATAATCCTATATGATCAAATATGACGTGGCAGCAATTAGATTTGCGACAGTTCGAGTTTTGATGCCAGGCTAAAAAATGTCGATGGGTATTGGAAATATTGAGGTAGTACGATTTATCGAACGGTACGATATATCATACGTTCTCCTGTATATTGTTATTAATGCATCTTTTTGAAACACAACTTTAAAAATAATATGTTACTGCCTAAGTTACTAACTAGGGTGTCACCTGTTAGGAAAAATAATTTAAAAGTTGGTTCATCGCCAATTTTTTGTATTTTTTATAAATGTAATTATCTAATTATACATATAAATTAAGTCAAGTGATGGTTACTATTTATGTAGATTTATCAGTTTTGCAATTTTCGATAACTTACTGAATATTGCTTAGTTTGATCGTGCTCTGTCACTTAACTGGGTAGTCATTTTAGAGTACTGAGTACATTCCCTTGAGCGATTTTTCACCAAAACGACGCTTTATAAATCATCCAACAATAGGTGAGTAACTACTGCTAAAATAACATGAAAGCGAAAAAAATGTGGGTAAACGTGTTTCGTCGTCATGATAAAATATTCGTAATTTTATAAAAGTTTACCAGAAAATCTTGTTACTTCGCATCCTAACATTTATTAGGCCACCTCTTCCCGTTATTTAATTCGTGAGGCCTGCAATCCGGTTGTACGAATAATTTGAAGAGAATTTTTAATAGATTAGCAATACATTTTTTTACTTGTTTGGATTCCTCGAGCATTATGTTACTTAATTTGCAAAATATCTATGTTATTTTTACTAATTTTCCTATGATATCAACTGACACAATATAACCGTACCTACACTAATGCGATGAATACCAATTTTCATTATCGTTGATTTTTTTACAGTGGGCGCTTTGTGTTATTAGTAAACATTTATGGATGGCTCATAAAAATGGAGGTTTAGGATGTAGAAACGTATTATTAGGTACCTGTGTGAAAGATAACAGTGTTTTTTCCACTGAAAGTAATAATTATCATGTTAGAAAAGCTTACTAATTAATAAGGATGACGATTGTTCAACTCGCAGATAATTAATGATTGTTATCAAGTAATGCTGACAGATATGTTACCCAGTAAACATTACAATAATGCTTACCATACCACCAGGACACCAATCCCTTTTTTCTGGAAAAGCCAGGCATCCAAAACAGGCTGTTGACTGTTTACGTATCCATAACGTATCCTTAGATATATTTGACACGCCACTTGCCAAACTGAAAACTCGCAATAATAAAGTAATATTAAAAGCAATAATAGTATTGGTATTGCAGGAAATGCAGAGAAAGAATAAAATATTGGTAACTGCGAAGGTAGGAGATGCAGAGAAAAAATGAAATATGCGAAGGTAGGAAATGCAGAGATAGAATGAAATATCGGTCACTGCGAAGGCAGAAGATGCAGAGAAAGAATAAAATATTGGTAACTGCCAAGGCAGAAGATGTAGAGAAAGAATGAAATATTGGTCACTGCAAAGGTAGGAGACGCAGAGAAAGAATGAAATATTGGTCATTGCGAAGGTAGGAGACGCAGAGAAAGAATGAAATATTGGTCACTGCAAAGGTAGGAGACGCAGAGAAAGAATGAAATATTGGTCACTGCGAAGGTAGGAGACGCAGAGAAAGAATGAAATATTGGTTACTGCAAAGGTAGGAGGTGCAGAGAAAGAATAAAATATTGGACACTGCGAAGGTAGGAGACGCAGAGAAAGAATGAAATATTGGTCACTGCGAAGGTAGGAGACGCAGAGAAAGAATGAAATATTGGTCAATGCGAAGGTAGGAGACGCAGAGAAAGAATGAAATATTGGTCACTGCGAAGGCAGAAGATGCAGAGAAAGAATGAAATATTGGTCACTGCGAAGATAGGAGATGCAGAGAAAGATCACAAATGCGTTGCACCGATTAAGTATCCCTGGTGTCAGGAACGTCGGTGCCTGCCGCGCGTGACGCCAGGATTATAGAAGTCAGATTTAGCAGAACAACGGTCTGGAATGGTCTGGGGTCACGATACTCAGCAATAAGGCTATGATTCAAGAAGATTTTTACAAAAGCTCTAATCGTCTTCATGAATACCACAAAATCATTATTACCAGTCGTAAAAGTGTACAGACTCACTGCGATCAATTAGTGATAGAGAAGCTTTGTGAATTTGCAGCTTTTAAAGAAATTCAACTCCTTATATTTATCTTGAAGACGGCGTAAAAGTACGTTTTATTGAGCGGTAAAAAAATCACCTCTTTAATTTTTATGATCTCCGCAACTCCGGGTATAATAAATGAAAGTAGGTACCGTCGTAAATCGATTAAAGCCTTTATTTACAGCTCCTACGGGGACATAAACAACCGATACCTATAAATTAATAATTAATTTGAACACATCAATAAGATTTTATAATATGGTTGTGCAGTATACCTTTGAAAGTAGATGCTCCTACATTCAACCTGTTTGGTCATTGATCACTAAACAAACAGCCTGAAGGTTCGTACTGCCTACGTCAATCATCCTTCATAGTTAATCATCGTATATGCACACGGTTGGTAATAGTTTCCTACATAGTTTGACAATGTCCTTTACGAAATTGCTAAACTCGGAATATTTATAAAGTGTATTTTTTATGTACCGCCTAAAGGGCGCTAACGTAAAATGTATGAGATTATGTGATATTGCTTGGTAGCTAATCAAATGGATTGTATTGTATTGCTTGAATAAAATGGTAGAACTTAGAGGATATATATGGTTAAAAGCCTAAATGATTCTGGCATTAAGTCATTATAACATTTTAATTAAATGATTTTTTACTTGCAATTTTTAAAACTATTAATGATCTTACATTGTTGTGGCTGAATGTAGAAGCTAGTATAAGTTTGAATATTTAGATTTAAGAGCATTAAGACATTAATTCGTCTGATTTACGATATTGGATAACTTTTATTAGCCTCCATTGTAGGTTTTGTTGGCCGTTATAATTAATTTGTTTCACACGGACCAGGATGATACGATCAAATGGGTTATGTTTGTTTAATTTTTAACTACCAGGCTAACATAACTGGTTTTATAACCTATCTATCTAACTATTTAACCAGTGAGCAGTGAGCATCGCTTCTCAGGTTCCCGGATATCACTTTTCGTGATATTTGATTGAGGTAGGCACTTGCTGATGGAATTTCCAAAATACCTAATTATAAATCAATAAAACTATTAAATTGGTTACCTACCTGATAAAGGTTTATTCTTAAAACATCACTAAATAAAAAGGACCAACCAATTTTCGAATTAGAACCTTAAGAACATGTTTGCAAGCTTTAGGTTTTGACAGATTCGTAAGATTACAGAAGTGGTTTTTAAAAACAAACAAGCCTATCCTGAGACGGCTCATGAAAATGTAAAGTATCGAAGCTTTAGACGAAAACTTAAATATAAAATTTTTTATACATTAAAAATATTTTTTGGCTTAAATATGTCATAATTTTCTCGTGTACTCTTTTATCGGAGGTTTGCTATTCATACAGGAACAACCCTGTGGAATTGTGATCTTATCCATGTGATTTCGAAACCTTGATTTGTATAATCCTTCTCTGCTACTGTTTTTATCGATTTTCCTTTTATTGTCGTGTTTTGTTCGATCCTCATAATATCAAAATTAAAATAAATCTATTTTTGTGTTAAAACAATGGCCTTCGTGATCGAGAGTTTAGGCTGTCAACTAGCAATCCGAAGGTCACGGGTTCAAATCCCATCGTGCGCAATTGATTGAATTGTGTCATTTTACGTTTAATTTTTTACAGTAAAATAGTACGAGTGTATTTGCGGCACGATCCAAACTGTAAGATACTCTCAGTATCACCCTTTTTATATGAATACCGCACTGAAGTCCCAACTGCTCCCGTCTGGAGCCAGTGAGGCTACGGTATCCCCAATTGGGGTATGTTGTGAGGCTGAAGGTAGTGGAAATGGGGGGTAACGAGATGGGAAAGACGAAGGTGGGGATGTACCTGGCTATTCAGATCTGGTCACCAAACACGGCTAAAGCCATTTCAAGCAACGTTTCAATTCTGAATGATGGTCGTACACCAGCGCGATACTATACAAAACTACGTTTTTTAAAGGAAAGGAAGACTCCTTGAACTAAAGTATCGACTCTGAATACGGGTGGAAGACTCCTTCAACTAAAGTATCGACTCTGAATACAGGTGTGAGAGTATCTTCCACTCTGGAACGTGCTGCAAATAAACTACATATTATTGTTAATGAATTAATTGTGAAATAACACAAATAAATCAAATAAAATTTATTTGTCACGCCGGGATTCGATCCCGCGACCTTCGGATTGCGAGTCAAGAGCCTTACCGCTAGACCACGTTGGCCCTGGTGTAAGACCAACTGGGCTGGTAGCTGGGTTTGGCGACCAGATTTGAATAGTCAGGTACTTCTCCACCTTCCTCTTCCCCATCTCCTTCCCTGAGGGGAATCCTCTACCTACTATCAATAGCCACACAACATACCCCAATTGGGAATGCCATAGTCTCACTGGCTCCAAGCGGTTGGGAGCAGTTGGAACTCTCGTGCGGTATTCACATAAAAAACAATTGATTACCTACTAAGTAGCATTTTTACAAATGCTTAAGTTAATCATACATGCCTTGTAAACAAGAAAATGAAAGTGTTAGAAGAAGTACTACGCTTTTAATTAAAATTAAATTATTTTTTGTATCTGTCTAATTATTATAAAAAAAGAAAACATTATTTTCATGAGATCAGAAATGTTGAATTTTCCACTTTTATTCCTTAAGCTTTCCAATAAGTAATAAACGTTTTGTATTATCATAAAAAATACGTTAAATTGACACATCATTATCACAAAAAACGACATAATATTAGGCCTATCTATTGGAAGTTTCGCAAAACGCGGCATATGCAATGATTGCTTATTTGGTAGGTACGCACTTCACGCAGAGCAGCTACCTACTACCTACTCCATACTCGCTGTGCACACATTCTTAATCGTGTGGCGGAACACATCAGAGCAGTTAATATAGCAAGGTGAATTGATACGGCTGGACCTTAATAAAGCCATATGCCACAGGGTGGGTACATTATTGGGCGGTGCAGCGGCAGGTAGCTACTGGCTGTGTCAGGTAGCAGGTAGAGGGTAGAGGGTAGAGGGGGTCACCTAATAATATCAATAGTAGGTAGAGGAAATGTTCGTTTTTCTAATAACGCATTCCTTATTTTTATCAGTAAACATGTGAGAGGATCAGCCATTTGGAGAGTAATATAAAATGTATGTTATGGTTTCTTAATGTTTATTTTTTTTACATGAGCTCCACACAGGAGGCCCCGAGGAAAATAATCTCCCTCAGGGCCTGTGTCATCTTTGGAGATGCTGTGTGGAGGGTTTTTTTTAAGGAAAGGAAGTGGGGGAGAATTCTGGGAAGGAAAGGGTTGAGGGGGTAGGTAGGAATCTGGGGTTCAGTGTGTCCTGGTCGTCCGCCTCTAAGACCTAGACAAACCTCACCCCATGAACCCGAGCACCCCTGCTAAATCACCAAACGTAGCGAACTACTTGGGGTGACCTATGGCAGAGGTGTTGGTTAGCCAATAAAGGTTCCCGGTACGGCGTTACCCATTCCCGCCTCCGAAATTTTGAAAATTTGAAATTGAAAATTTCTACCCGACTTCGCTCAAGATTTTAAAACACTTTTCGAAATGTAAACTTCTTTAGCACCGTTGTGATTTGAAACTCGATGAAACGAAAAATAGCCACACTAAAAAGAGACAAAAACCCATCTTTAGGATTTAGCCTGCGAGAGAATGATAAAGTACAATCGGTCTCCTATTCATAACCTCCCCACTCTTGTCTACTTTAGCTTTCTGAAGGTTTCACTTCTACCGCGTGTGAATTGCTATTCTGATTTTTTAACAAATTTAGATGGATGGATACCAAGACTTGTAGAAAATGTATATTAACAAGGTTCGCTCATTGAGGGGGTAGAGCGGTGATTAGCTAGAAGAAAGAAAGTGACGTAGATGGAAGTTCATTTTCCACCGGAAGATATGAATTTATTGCAAAACGAATGGCGCAAAGCAAATTCTGAATGATTTGAAAATTATTTATTTCGTTTCATTTGATCGCGCCATGTCTTCCTTGGCCCGATAGGATTTTTTACCCGAAAGTACCTATATCAGCCAACCTATTGTTTAATAAAACATACATATTTTTTATGAACCTTGGGTGGTTACTGTTCTAAAGTGGATGTTCTAAATGGATAAAAAATGTTTTTTTTATATGGTGTTCCACATTTCCATAGCACATCTAAATAGAAAGTGCGTTTAACAAGGTTAGCTCATCGAGGGGGTGGAACTATGATTGGCTAAAAATTCGTGACGTAGCTTGATGTCCATGTTCCACTCGGAGATTTGAATTAACTGCAATATAAGTGGCATTTATTTATTTATTGGAAAATAAAGGAATACATAAACTGCACATCTCACTAGGGCATCCTGTATCGAGATGTGCAGTTTTACAATAGCGAAATTAAAAAAGAAAAAAAAACATATACATAAACTTAGTAAAAATATAATAATACACCTACATAAGAAGTAGGTACTAAATACAGTTATTTAAACATTAATTACAGTCGGGCAGTGCATTTATAGTTCACAACAATAACATTCCATTGTAAACTAAATAAGTACAAGGTACCTAATGGCTTATCAGATTGTTTTACTTTTTGAAATTTTGAAATTTCAAAAGCAGTCCGATAAGTTTTTTCTTTCGAAAAAGGCCCGTTTGAGCTAACCTTGTTAAATGCATTTTCTACGCACCTTGTAGCACATGATAAAAATATCGTAACGAACTGAAAATAGGTGCGTCCTCCATTACATTTCAGTAAGGAAAAGCTGTACTAATTTCGTGACGCAGGAAAGATTAAATTTACAAATTCAAATAAATTTCTGCTAAATAGTTACCCACATCCACGCTTTTATTCAAATGATTTTTCAGATTACCAAAAAATAAATTTTGGCAATTGAAAATAAAATATTTCGCTTTTCGAACTCGTTCACTGCTCCTTATATATAACTTCCTTGTAAGAACTAAGATTTTCTACGTAATCTACAAATATATATTAAAATACGTACAAAATACGAGCACAGTTTCTTTAACATGTTATATTTAAATGCCTATTTCAGGAATCATCGATGTAATAAACTACCCTTTTTCGAGGTAAATATCATGCCAACGAATTTTGTTGCACTTGTCGGGTTCTCAATCCTTGTCCTCCGACATGACTAACGTTGGAATAATTAGCCGGTTGCGAAAAGCAACTTTATTAATATGATTTGTTCCTTTTTGGATTTTCTTGCTTCAGTTTTAATTCCAATACCTTTAACGATTCAATCACACAGAAATAATATTACAAATTTATTGAATCTAATTCATAGATAATGACGCTCGAGATTATCAACCAGCATCGTTATCAGTTATCACCAAAGTAAGTTGACACCTAATCGTCCAAGTTGTGATGTACCCCTTTCCCCTTCCCGTCCCCTACCCGCCCAGGCAGGCAGGTACGTCCTGTAGGTACTACGGTCCTGCCTTCTGCTCCATCAATTATAATGGGTAATCATATATTATTGGTTACGTGCTTATCTTGTTAATAATAGCCTAGCTTGTACAAGGGAAGTATAATTACGGGCTTATAGCGCGATTATATTACCTTATATTAGCTTATCGGCCCTTAAAGGGAGACGTACCGAGTCCCTCTTGATATTAATTAAACTATAAACATATTTTGCAACTTAGTTTAATGGGAATTTGCAAATGAAAAAGCTGTTGGCTTTGCGATAGGGTCAACTTTGGTTTATAGAGCTGGCTTTAATGAGAAGCTCATGTTAATTTGTCGAACAATGGATGTTGTGGGAGAACTTTCAGATATTAAGGAAATTTCAGCAGTTATTTAAGGTATTGGAGGATAGATTAGTTTTAACATGATATTTCCCGCATTTTGTTGGTATTTTAAAAAATCTATTAACGAGTAAAACCACAATGTAGCAATGTTTACCAACGCTCGCACCTTTATCGAGTATCTTCAGTTTGACTGGTTTTCACAAGCTGCATCCAGCCTCCTCGTTCCTACGATTTACATTGCCACCACGTTTCAGCCTTTTCGACAAGTTTTAGATTTTTATTAAGTCATTTTGCCTGTTCATTTTATTTCCGTTGGTTGCCACTGAACAAAAAAATTTGTTCATCGATTGTCCACCTTCAAGAAATCTCAAATGACAGCTAAATTACATCTTTGAAAATGATTTGTTCTAATACCAATACCTACTTGGTTTTTCTTATAACCAAGCTTTGTAAAGAAAGATTTAACAACTATTGCAGAACTAAAGACGACTGGGTACGAGAGAAATCTGTACCAAAACAAGGTTTCTGTATTTCCTGTAATCATAACGTAAAATGATTTGTTCTAATACCACCACTTTTCTATTTTTACACCTTTGGTTTTTCTTATAACCAAGCTTTGTAAAGGACGAATAAACAACTATTGCAGTACTAAAGACGACTGGGTACAAGAGAAATCTGTACTAAAACAAGGCTTCTGTATTTCCTGTAATCATAACGTAACATCTGAAAATGTTTTCTAAATGGAAAAAACATTTTTAAAAAGAGATTAAAATCTCTTAAATCTTAACAAGTATGTGGCTGTAGTAATAATAGATTGAACGAAGGATGAGATAGCTAAAATTTAAATTCATGCGCTACCGAAACCCGGGTAAATCCAGAGTATTCCATCAATATGACTATCCGATAAAATATTAATTTGTCCGCATTACACAACAAACTGCTCTTTAGAATTCGCTCACCGTAGCGCATTTCGACACAAAATAATAACGCCACAGTCGACACGGCCGATTGACAAGATAACAGCATATTAAAATATCCACAAAATGGCACTAGATACAACACGAATACTTTGGCTAAACGATTGTTATAAGTTGATTAATGTGTGCGTAATATCGCTGATACAGTAATACGTATCAATTACACCATATGGCAGTGTTTGTCGACTCGTTTGACAGTAATCTCACTAGGGCGTGAGGTGATAAGTGATAAGGACGACTCTCGAACCCGCTACGCCCGCAAGGCACCAGTAAGGACTAAGGACACCCTGCGGTTGAATGATTTACTCCGTAGAGCATCTGTAATTTTATTAATTAGATCGATAGTGCTGTTTATTGCGTGTTGTTTTAGTGGAATTATGGAGACAACTGTGATAGGACTCACTTATCTCGGTGTTCCGCTTTTTTATGGCAGCGTCAACACTTTTATTCCGGATGATTAAGTGCAGGATTTAGGTGAAATGAAGGAATATGAAGAGAATGACTCAATGTCCTCATTTATTTCTGGAAATTATTCCAGTTAATTCACTCGTTTTAGATTACGAATGAATAATACGGTGAAACATCAGTTATGTACACAACTGAACAAACAAACAAAAAACGATGAATAATTATAAAAAAGTTTCGTTTATTTAATGAAATTTTTTTTTTCTCTTTTAACTTGTTTTTTGCTTTAATTTCATTCAGGATGCCCTGAGGAAAATAGTTTCCCTCGGGGCCTAAGACATCTTTGGGGATGCTGTGTGAAGGGTCTTTTTAAGTAAAGGAAGTTTTGGAAAGGTGTGCCAGGAGTGATGAATGAATCCATCCCTCCCACTGTCGTGCAAGGCGTTATATCGAGAGAGTCCGACGCGAAATGTCAAAAGGTCCTCCCCAACTGGTCTCTCAAGACCCGGCCCACCGCGCGGCTGGTGGCAAGACGCATCCGCCACCAAGGCCTGGACGAACCTTACTCCATGGACCGGGCGTAGAGAATCACATGACTACGGTGGAGGAGTTGGTTATCCAATTAATGGTTACCGGGGTGGCGGTGCCCATGCACGCCTATCGTGAGGTATTTATGAGATGTTAAAGGCAAATGTGTTTTTTGAAGTAAAAACTTATTTAACAGCGTTGTGATTTAAAACTTGATGAAACGGAAACGAGTGACACTAAAGAAACAAACTCATACATCTATAAGATTTAGCCTGCGAGAGAATGAGATAGCAATAACATATTTATTTTACGAAAATCGAATCCGACGAATCCTGTGAAATCCAAAAAAAACAAACAAAAATATTTTTATAAAATCAATATCCAAACTTCAAGATACACCTGTATACAACTGCTAACCTTGTACAAATTGCAAGTGCGCCCCACGGTTGAATTCGGCAGCCACCTCTGGTCTGGAGTCCCAAAATACCTGAAAAAACACTCGACTCTGTTCAGAAACGGGCGATCCGTTTGATATCTCCAATCTTAATGAAGGTTTGCAATCCTTAGAGCACATACGTGGGGTTGGAATGCTGTCCTTGGTATTTCAACGGAAAATGCTCCCAGGAACTAGCGTCATTGATTCCCTCGGCACCGGTGCCTAGTTGGGGAACTCGCCCAACATAAGTACGCGGTTGACATTTGTCATGAGAGGGTCGTTTCTACGACTTTGGAGTGTTAAAAAAAATTTAGGTAACATATTTAAACTAAA
This sequence comes from Glyphotaelius pellucidus, assembly GCA_936435175.1. Classification (NCBI taxonomy): domain Eukaryota; kingdom Metazoa; phylum Arthropoda; class Insecta; order Trichoptera; family Limnephilidae; genus Glyphotaelius; species Glyphotaelius pellucidus. The sequence continues at coordinate 35,522,770 of OW386551.1, read as the reverse complement.
CATATGTAAGCAGATATTATGATGTAGTACTTTTTTTCACACGCTAGCCTCAAACACTAAAACAATGCAAACTATCTTTATAGGTACACCTATTGTTAGTAAGAAGTGTGAAATACTTTATTTATTTATTATTTATTTATTCGTCGATATTTTTTTTTTATTTATTTTTATTTATGAGAAAACACAGCTACAGACGTAATTAACAATACTAGAATATAAAACAATAAATACACACCTTGAATTCGCCTGCACACTAACTATTTCACATTCACTAACATTTTTCAACTATTTTCGTCTCGTGGTGTCATCCCCTATCGGAGATTTGTTATCAGATGCATTAAATTGTTTAAATTAATGAACTGAATGAATTGCGACATTGTTACAAAGATAATCTTAATTAAAAATGTTCTAATCACACATTATAAAAAACTTCCAGATTATGCAAAAATAGTTGACATATCCTTTACCAAAGCTACAAAGCTCAAAAGCTCGGATTGCAAATCGCAACATCCCCTTTTTGTCAGATCATTCGAGTAACAACCACCGCTCTATATCTTGACCAAAAAAGCCTCACGACACGTGATGATGACAGATGACATTAGCGGCACCAAATGGTGTCCGTCCGCTCCTCCCTCGCCCACCGCCCCTGCCTCCCCTACCGCTACGCCCCCTCACCACCCTGAACCGCCGACTGCAAGCTGCTGCAACCGGCGGTGGCAATCTTCCCCTATTTCCCCGCATCGGGAAATGACAAGCTTTCGTTTTTTATCAATAATATTTATTGTATTGAAGGAATAGATTAAAACTATAATTTTATTTTTATTTTTACCTACTATCAATCTTTGTATCAAATTCTATTTGGTTAAAGAAATAATGCCAAAATTGACTTAATCAAATAAAAATATCTGTGCTACGTTTCAGATTGGAAGTAAGGTATGTGAGAGTTTTTTTTCTGATTTAATCATATTCATAATAATAATATTTGTATCTAAATCTGAAAAGCCGGTTACTTCATAACCTTGAAAAGTTATTTTACTTAGATTTTTTTCTCTTCAAGATATTCAAATAACTGTGTGAAATTGACTTTTTAGGCAAGTAATTTTTTCGTTTTACAAAAATACCACTAAAAAAATGTTGTTTTACGCCAGTAAAAATAACAATTGATACGTGAATCATTGTCAAAATCACGGAGGTAAATACCTAATTATATTTAAATGATTTAACTTTCATTGAAGAAGAAGATAACACTTATAATCTAAATGAAAATATGAAAGAAAACAAGACACAGAAAAACAGAAAAAAACAATGGTCGCAACTGGGACTCGAACCCAGACCTCTCGTCTTACCGGTAAGTAAGTATTATAATATAATATATTATAATATAATATATTATTGTATTATTCTTATTATAAGTGTTATCTTCTTCTTCAATGATATATTACGTTGATGGGAATAACCTTCAAAAGTTATTAAAAGAGAGTTTTTCTCATAAAAAAAAAAAAAAAAAAAAAAAAAAAAAGATTAACTTTCTTTTAATTTTTGATTAACTGTGTTTTAAGTAATTAAAACCTGCCTAAACTACATTATGCATTAAAAATCAATTAGATTGGCTTTCCTCCTTGGATGGGATCATTGATAATTTTCCATTCGTATCACGTTTGTTTCGCAACCCTTAACGTCTTCTTCTTCTTGTGCGCTGCGTGATAGGGGTGGTTAGCTGCTACGGCGCTACGCCATACAAGTGCCGCTACATGTGTATCCTATCTGCCTGAAAGCGTAGACTGTTTCCGCGTAATGTTTACATATGTAGGTCTACGAGAAGCAAGACGGTTTACGATTTAGAGAAGACCTTGTCAAACTTGTCTTCTTTAGTAAATTTTCGCCACATTAGAAGGAATCTAATATATTGTTCTTGTAATGGCTGCGCAGCTCGCAATCAAATTGTAGTCCTCTTTCGACTTGAAAGGTTCCAGTTTGGTTTTCGCAGCAGCGCAAAAACATAAAATTGATTTTGTTGTTGAGTTGAACCTTTGTATGAAATTATAACTGTCGCGACAGTTATAATGACCTGAATGACATGAATTTTGGAAAAACTGGATAAATTATTATCCATTTTATTTAATGTGCGACATCTATTGACTCTTCTGCAAGTCTGGGATGAATATTATTATTTATTATTTTAACTTTATGAGTAAAACCTCAAGCTGTAATATTTAATTAAAGACCATCCACCAAACATTATTATTTAATTAGACACCATCTAGATTGCATTTAGTTCGAGTTGAATCTTGCAATCATTCATAAAGATGGCAGCCAATAAAAATATGCGTTGAGAAAAATGAAGATAATATGGGTGGTTCTTAGTCGAAGTATGGTACAGTTAAAAGTGACCGAATTGGATATCGACACCTTAGCTCAGTGGATAAGAGCGCCCAACCCGGAAAGTAGGGAGGTCCTGGGTTCGAGTCCCAGAGGTGCCAATATCTTTTTCTGATTTTTCTGTTTCCAGATTTTCGATTGAGTTTCGCTCATAATGTCTTCATTTAATTAAATATTACAGTTTGAGGTTTTACTCATAAAGTTAAAATAATAAATAATAATATTCATCCCAGACTTGCAGAAGAGTCAATAGATGTCGCACATTAAATAAAATGGATAATAATTTATCCAGACACCATCTAGATTGCATTTAGTTCGAGTTGAATCTTGCAATCATTCATAAAGATGGCAGCCAATAAAAATATGCGTTGAGAAAAATGAAGATAATATGGGTGGTTCTTAGTCGAAGTATGGTACAGTTAAAAGTGACCGAATTGGATATCGACACCTTAGCTCAGTGGATAAGAGCGCCCAACCCGGAAAGTAGGGAGGTCCTGGGTTCGAGTCCCAGAGGTGCCAATATCTTTTTCTGATTTTTCTGTTTCCAGATTTTCGATTGAGTTTCGCTCACAATGTCTTCATTTAATTAAATATTACAGTTTGAGGTTTTACTCATAAAGTTAAAATAATAAATAATAAGTATTTTATTTTCTAAAGTTCTATTTCATTATTATTATTATAAATTTTCAGGACTAAAGAGTTTATGGACTATTTTCGCTTTGTCATTTTCTTGAGGCCATAGAATATGGCATACCTCTAACCTACCATAGAAAAATTAAAATCGTTTCTAATAATCTTAATATATAATAATGAATGTTTGTTTTGTTTGTCCCTTATGTGTTACCTAAACCATTCATCCGATTGCAATGAAACCTTGGAGATTTGTTGTGCGCATGTCCACAAAGATCTCTATACATAGTGGTGAACAGTTATGAAATTATTTCATGCATGGGAAAGAATACACACAGGAGGAGGGTTGACGGAGGGGTGGGGGACGAAGGTGGTGCAGAGGGAGGGATTGAAAAGGAGACATAGTAACATCGAAGAGAGCAGGGGATAAATTTGAAAAATCCATGTTTCTCACACTGACAGAGCAATATAAAGCCTGCTCACGGGTCGGAAAACCTTCTGATTTATTAGTGTACGCACAGACGGAAAACAAAAAAAAATGTTGTGTATCCAAAAGGACCTTGATAAATATAATTAAAATACAAAATCGCTTTTAGTAGTGGCATGCCAGGCATTTGCTAGTAACTTATAAAAAACTACTTTACTAAAAAAAATTTCATCTAGATTTAAAAAAAAAGCTTCAAATAATATTATTTAATGCTAGAATAATTTAAAGATGGATAGAAATCTACTATAGCATATGAATTCGATACTTTTGTTTATTATGACGTTTTCCCCACAGTTCAGGAATGTAGGAATAAATCTTCCATACAACCTATGTTCTGCCTACGCGCTACGCACACTGCAGAGCGTATGTCTACGAGGATGCGGGCTACGGGCTACGGGCTACGGGCTACGGCCCCCTCTACGCCCCGCTACGTGATAATGTTACCTGTCTATTCCAAATGCGTGATAATCTCGCTAGGCATTACATTTACCACTTGTTTGAATATTATTAAGGTGGTTTAAAGGAATATTGTAGTCTTGTAAATGATAATGGCGTCATTTGGATTCAAATGGTGTAATAAGAAAGCAAGTTTACATCCTTGAATGATGGCGCCTTTCAATAATAATTCAGCAAATATAAGTTAGAATTGAATAGTTAATCTTTTATTTTGAAATCACGTTGATAAGATTTGGTCACAGATTTCAAATTAAGTCACGGTTAAAATTGTGTCCACCCAATTATTAAAAATATGTAAGTAATATGTTTACATCTTGGATAGTTTAATAGTCAAGTACTTCATTCAAGTACTAGTCAAGTACTCATTGGCCTCATTTTTTCTAACTTTATTTTTATTTCCGGCCTCTGTGGTCGAGAGACTGGCGATTCAAAGGTCGCGGGTTCAAATCCTTATGCGCAAGTAAATTTTAGTTGATTGATTTGTGTTTTTTTACAATTTAATCATTTCAAATGATATAACGTATAATTGCGGCACGTTACATAGTAGAAGATACTCTCAGTATCGCCCTGATGTAAGACACCATTCAGAATTTAAACGTTGCTTTAGCCGTGTTTGGTGAGTAGATCTGAATAGTTAGGTACTTCCCCACCTTTCTCTTTCCCGTAACCTTTCTCTTCCCACTTACTTTCAATCTCACAGTGCCCCAATTGGAGAATCCATAGTCTCACTGACTACAGGCTGTTGGGAGCAGTTTGGGACAGAAAAAATTGGTTGTCTGGAAAGTTGGTTTACGGACGATAACGTCATATAATAACGATGGAGTGGAAGAGAGATAGATGCGTCACAAGCTTAGGCCGAAAGCTTGTTCCGCGCTCTCACTTGCATGCTCGGCTCGGGCTCATGCTCGGCTCGGGCTCATGCTGGCGTCATGCTTTTTAGTGAGTGCAGCTGGCGTTCATCGATTTATAAGACGTTATCACGTCAAAAAATCTTTTCGCCATAGTCATTTCTCAGTAGGTCTTGTCGATAAAATTCGTTTAAAAAAATACATATTTAGGTTTCAACAAACTTGGCAAATACATCAAAATGGACAATATTGTAGAGTTCCCATAAAATATAATAATCAACTAAAATAATGCTGTACCGACTCCTTCGTTGACAACAACCTTATTGCAGAGTAGCCCGTCTTAAGTGCCCAATTGCGCTGTTTAATTGTTTAAACAATAACATTAACGAGTGCCTGAATAAACACTAGCCATTAAAACATCCACGGGGCAGAAGGTAATTAAGGGTGACCGTTTCACTAGTTATTTCAGCCCTTAGTAAGCACCCACCCCCGCCCCGAGAGAATAGTATAGTGAAGTACTAGTGAGCACACTAATCCTACCACCCCGGGGGTTGTCACCAAACTTTGACTAAAATTTATTAATACACCTTGTTACAAAATACCATCATTAACGAAAATCAATCGTCTTACGATAAATTGTAAACTCATATTTATCTACTATTAAATATATAATTATATTTTGAAATTATGAAGCAAATAGATACATTCTTAGTCAACTATTTTAATGCAAATAAATATTCTCGGATCTTAACACACGCTTAAAATAATAAAGGTAGGTACAACATAATTGCTGAAAAATTGAATGTTTAGTTACAAAAAATTTACAGTATTTAAAATATTAGATATTGGATAATAAATGAATAAGTGAAAATGAAAATGGCTACAAAATAACGACAATTTAATGTATGTGAAAATTATTAATTAGTCTTATGGTTTTGGATGAAAAATAGTATTATTATTTAAGAAGTAAAATGGTACGAGTATATTTAAAAACGAAAAATTTGATGATCTAGAACATTGTTGAATTATTAATTTTTGTTGATAACAATTTTTATTATGATATTATTTGTTTTTAATCACAAAAAATGAGTACGAAAAAACTTCTATTATTATGTAATAGAAATTTTATGTGAAAAAAGCTTGACTCAGCATCCAAAATTGGTGCAAAGAGGATAAAATTTTCTTAAAAATAATTTTGATTTTCTTTTAAAATAAATAATATAATTCTGATTGTCGATTTTGCCATTGCGCGGTTAATTGCAAAGTGGTGAAGAAACGGTCACATTTAAATCAAAATAAATTAAACGGTCACATTTAAATAACAGTTATTGAAGAAGATAATACTAATAAATCTAAGAGGAACATGAAACAGAACAAAATACTGAAAAATAAAAAGGTAACGGTCGCAGCTGGGATTCGAACCTAGAATCTCTAGGATGAAGTGGAGAAATATTTCTAAATTTGAAATATGAAATCCAAAAAAACGACAGAAAAATAAAGGTCCCGATGGCCGAGTTGGTTGAGGCGCTATGACCCTATGTCTATGAGTTATCTTTTTTTATTGTTCTGTGTCTTGTACCGATCATGTTTCGTTTAAATTTATTAGTTTTATCTTCTTTTTCATTGATATATTACTTTTTTTACATTGACTCCATACAGGAGGCCCTGAGGACGCTGTGTGGAGGGTCTTTTTAGGGAAAGAAAGCTTTGGGAAGGTAAAATATATGAGGGATTGGTAAGAATCTGGGGGTCAATGTGTCTGGAAGTGACGAACGAATGAATCCATCCCTCCCACTGCCGTGGAAGGCGATGGATCGAGAGAGACTGGCTAGAGAGGTCTTGGTTTAGTCTCCCTCAACCAATCTTACTTCGATCCGACATTATTACCTTCAAAAGATATTAAAAAATTATTCCAATAAAAATTTTAAAAATATTGTCACTGAAAATTTCCCTTCGCGAACATGTAAGCCTTCGTGCAATCGCTCTACTTTATGTAGAGACAACCCACTTATTATTTGGAGTTTCTTCCAATTCATTTTAAAATCAAATTTAATTATTAAGTGGTTGTATCCCTCTGGCACAGTTTCACACCCCTGTAGAATATCGAGAGTTTAGTATAAAGCGAGTAGCTATACGGCGCGGCAGTGACTCCTTGTATTATAACGGCCCGTTTACGACTCTCAGTGTGTAACGACTTTAGCGGAAAGCGGAAGTAGCGACACTTTAATCAATTAGGGGTTGCGCGTTATTGTGCGCCTATCTGGCCAAAGCCTTCACTACTTCACTACTTCACTACTGAAGGGAGGATAATGGAATGCCCCTATTTTATATCGCCATAAATAAGAAACAATTAAATGTATTTACTGACGGGTTTGAATAATTTGTCTGATCGTTAATAATGACCGACACGAACAAATTAATTATGGAATTATTAGTAATTAAAACCAGTCAGTGGCTGAGTTGGCATCACGTTTGGGTCCCTCTCAGGCGTCTTATGTTTGATTCCTCGGCTGGCTAAGTCCTCCATTACGACGCAAGCAACATTTTCCGCTTTCTGTGATGGTAGTAGAAGATTTAAAAATATTTTCAGGTTTTTCGTAACTCAGGAATGTTTGTCTTTCTTTAATCAATTAACAAAAAAAAAATATTTTACACAAGTATTTTTACAACACCGATTTCACCCGGCTAAGAGCGTCTTTGTGGCAGATCAAAAATCAAGAGAAAATTATTTCCAGTTTTTTTAACGACTTAACAGTAGAATACCAACATGAAGTTCAAGTTTATAAAAAGGTACAACCACTGGAGCGACCACACGAAATAAATAAATTTGCCTCGATTGCTCGAGATTTCCAGAAGATCATTATTAAAATTTTTCGCCAACAAAAAAAAAATCATACCTTCCAATTTTAACAAGGAGACATACATAAATAATTATTATAGTGCTATATAGCCAATGAATTAATGTGTATTTTACCGTTTATCTCATATTTGTATAATTTATAAAAAAATATTTAAAAATAGTTAAGTTTATAACCACACGAATCCTGCGTGTTTGTTATTTTGAAACTCCGTGAGAGGTACTTATTCGAGTCGACATAGAATATTTTCGATTTCTGTATATTGTCTAGATAATAAAAGATGCATATCTATGGAAAAATTACTTAATTTTAACCGCAAACAGCTGATCAGAAATTCTGGTGAAAAAATATTTTGAAAATTTATTTTTAACATCATTTTAAAATAGTCTACGAAGTTCGGATTTACGACATCTACGGTCAAAATAGAAAAAAACATTTCAATAGCTTCGTTTTAAAATAAATGACTGGCCATGGAAATGTTTTAAATAATTACAATAAATGTTTTACGAATGGGAAAATGAGGTTCAATTTTGGACCGCTATCAATCACAGAAAAATTAAAGTGGTCCATTTTTCGACCATAATCGCTCCAGTGCTAAAAAGTAGAAACAATTCTGCTGGCTTTTGATATCTTACTACATACTTAAGTTCTTCATTCCAAGCCGATTTTTTCATCATGTATCTCCACACAGTATTAAAAGAGGGAGAATAATGCCAACAAGGCCTGTTCATTTTTGGAAAAACTATGTGGAACAGAAAGATTATGAAGGAAGGAAAAGAAGGCAAGGAAATTCTTGGAAGGAAAAAGGAATGAATACTCATATTTTCAAGAAGAAAAAATCATCCGTATTATTTGCGATTACCTTCCGGACCTATCTCGCAAATCCTGATATTATTGAGAAATGTTTATTATGTTTCATCATAAATCTACCAATAAAATAATTACGATTAGTATTAAATTGCGCCGACTAATTTGAAAAAAAAGTTATTAATATACACATTATAATATTATTTTTTGTGAGCGCAAACTTTCTACACAAAGAACAATATGTAGGTACTTATCCTTTTCATTCGAAATTAGAGTTAAACCCAATTAGTACCTCGGATAAACAGGCTCAATTATAAAACAAAAGCCTTCTTTACATGTTTAATCATTGCCTACCCCAAACCCGCGTCCTTAATGTTTAAAATTAACAAAATAAGTGGTCCCCTTAATTAGGGCCGAGGGAGAAGGTAGATGCTTAATGACCAGGGGAGAAGAAGATGCGAAGAGAAAGAGAGGATAAGAGACAAACAAAGGGAAAAATAAAGGATGGAGTGATAGGGGTGTAACCCGCAAACTTACCCCTCTGAGTTATATTTAAGGGAAAAATCTGGTTCACTGAATACGGCCGCATTAACAGTAAAAGGTTTATTGTCGTAATCATTCTGGATTATAGCTAAACTTGTTGTTTTAATTGTTTTATATTGTTCATATCCCGTAATAATGTGCTTTATTAGCTGGGAGATAGTATTTTTATGCTGGGGGAAAAACAATGAAATTTAATGTGCCTCTATATAAAAGTGATCACAATTTCGTTTGTATACTTTTTGATACGGTTTTTTCGTCACAAATTGAGAACTAAATTTACGACGTTATTAAATTAAAGATTGATAAAGAAGAATGAGTCTCTTTTTCGAACTAAAGAAAATAGTAAAACATAAACAACGTAATACAAGAAAAACAATGTTTACCATTTGCCTTCGACAAAATTATATTTTTGACATTTGGGTAACAATATTAAATATTTATGTATGAAGGTACGTAATATTTACTCACAAATTGTTAGTTGTCGAAGGTTCCAAAACGTCCGGTTTCCATCTGGTGGTCGCGGGTTTAATTCTCTGCTAACTAAGGTCCTTCTTTCATGTAGATACGCTATTATGCGATACTCGACAATTCAATATAGTGGCGGCTACCGCCAAACATTTGCGCGGAGGAATCACACAGAAACGTTGCCGACATTTTGTAATCTTGTCGGTCCCGGTGGGTTGTTTCCACTCACGTCGGCGAGACTGTTAACGTGACGTCACTAACGTCAGACATTTTATAACAATGCGTGTGCATTAGATCAATGCTAGGAACAAAACAGTGAATGATAGCTGCAGCAACTGCTTAATTGCGAAGTTATGAAAGCATTCTAGTTTTGTCTTTTCGAGAATTCAAAGATTGGTGGCTATGCGGGTCGTGTGGTTTTACTAGCGACGTGTACGGACTATGCATGACAAATTATTGGCGACATGAGTACACAACATGAGTGTCGGATACTTTCTTATCCCTGTGAAAGAGGGCCTTAGTCCTCCAAAATTACTGCATTATAATATGCAAGCCTTGTGCGTGTAAATAACCCCAGAACTCTCTGGGCGTAATTCTCAAAAATATGATTGTGATTTTACCTTGCGCGGATTTATTATTATTATTACAAAAAAACTAGCGACCTGACAAAATCTCAAAGAAAAAAACAGAAACACTAAACTTGATTGTTGATCTCTGCAACGTGGGAGGCCTCCCAGTAATTTCAATCCACTTAAATTAAGTTCAGTACAATTTTTGTAATTTTGAAATATGCACAAGTCATTTGGTCGAGCATGAGCAGTTTTTAGCATTTAGCAGTTTTATTTAACAATATATTTCAGTGCCTCTTGTAATCCAAAGAGACCGCCAAAATCACCATCTTTGCAATATAGATATTTTAATTATATTTGCGAACAAAAACAAAAAACAAAAATATAACAATGCCTAACCAATTGCATACGTAACATTTTAACAATAGGAATACAAATATGATCAGGTTATTCGTAAGCCAGAAGTGTGCATCTTGAGATTAAGGATTTTCCTTTTTTATTATCTACAAAGAAGTAATATGCGTTGAACGTTCGAAACATTGTGTCAGAAATTCCTTCACAATAAGATACATTTATTAATAATTTTGATAGTTGTAGCTTCGTTTCCCTCATCACTAGTATAGTTGTAATGCTGCAAGTAGTTGAACATTTTACAAAATATTTTCCAGAATATTCCCCGTGTACGGAATCCAAGCATGCAGGTATAAACACATCTACGTGGGTATCTCTTCTATAATGCCGGTGCAAAACACAGAATATACTCGCGTTCGCCCTGTAATAATAGAGGAAAGTTCTTAATGAAAACCGATGGAATATTCTGAAACCTGTGTTGTGTACGCTACGGTAATTATATTCTGTACACAGAGAGTACAAAAGCAAATGGTTGCGATTCACAGAGGTAATAATTTCGTAATTTTATTAAATATTTTGAATTCTCATAGCCAGATTTTATAAATATGCTCGTAAGTTGATTTTTTTAAATTTCTATAAAAAATTGCATTGACTAACTTCTTAGAAAGCTCGGTAAAGAGTCATATTTCTATAAATTCAGTAATTTAAAATGTTCTGCACAGAAAATCAATTTTTTTTAAATATATTTTTTCAAGTTGTCAATTTTCGCGAAATTGACTATAGGCGATTGAAAAAAATATCACGGAAGTATCTCGTAAGTAAAAATAATTAATTTTGTTAAAGTAGAAGAAACCCTTCAACGGTGAGCTCTGACGTGATGAAATTAGCACAGATTTTTGCAAATTAGCATACCTTTTTTTTCCCGGGTTACGAATAACCCAACAATGTTTGAAAATCTCCTACTACCACCACAGAAAGCCGAAAATGTTGCTTGTGTTGTGACGGAGGACTTAGCCAGCCGAGGAATCGAACACGGGACACCCGAGTGGGTCCCAAACGCAATGCCCACTCAACCTCTGACCGGTCCGCATAGTTTGGTAAAGTTTGGTTAAAAATAAATTAAATAAAGCCAGCAACTCTCAATCGAAAATTTGAAACAGAAAAGAAGGATGATTTTCTTCAGTGATTTAATATTATAATTTGAGGTTTTACTCATTAAGTTAAAATAATAAATATAAAAGCTGTCCGAACTCTGGAACTTTCTAACTAATTATGATGTCTATTTATTATTATATTAGATATGTATTTACATTTATTATTATATTAGATATGTATTTACATTTATTATTATATTAGATAAGAAAATATGTAGGTAAGTAAACAATTAATAAAAAAAACATATTTTCATGAAGTTAACACCTTGCATTACACACACTTAGGAGTTGTACACCATTGAACATGAACAGTGTGAACACACCCTACACATTTGTAGCATTATGTACAATTGTACAATCCCAATTCACAACGCTTTCATCCCCGCTACCATATTAAAATACACGGGTTTCACTTACTTTGCGAAATATCTGTTCCCGGCTGAAATCGGGAATACGAACAATACGAGGAAACAAACTCACCGTGTAGGGAGAATGTATAGGTGAACCTGTGTTTCTAATACCTACGAATGTAGTCACAGAGATTTTGTGAAAGTTTCTGAAAGCGTGAATTCAGGCAATATTATTTCAATTACATTAATATTAAAGGTTATACTTACTCAAAACACAAATATAGTTATACGCCGAAACTAAAAAGTTTCTCAATCGAAAATCTGGAAACAGAATAATCAGAAAAAGATATTTACACCTCTGGGACTCGAACCCAGGACCTCCCTACTTTCCGGGTTGGGCGCTCTTATCCACTGAACTAAGGTGTCGATATCCAATTCGGTCACTTTTAACTGTACCATACTTTGACTAAGAACCAGCCATATTATCTTCATTTTTCTTAACGCATATTTTTATATATTCGAGTCCCAGAGGTGTAAATATCTTTTTCTGATTTTTCTGTTTCCAGATTTTCGATTGAGTTTCGCTCACAATGTCTTCATTTAATTAAATATTACAGTTTGAGGTTTTACTCATAAAAAGTTAAAATAAAAAATAATAATAAAAAGTTTCTAGTTCTTTTAAGTATGTATTTCTAAAACAGGGAAACGCTTAATTTGAAATCCAACCACGAGAATTTTTTTTTCTGGGGGGTTGACATCAAAGCAATCTTTACACCGTATGATGAAAATTTAGCCACTATATATTTAATCACTAGCCCGAATCATGAAAATTTAAAAATTCCAATGATTGTGAAAAAAAACATTTGTGTCACACATATAGGCCCTAACCAAATTTTTAAGAACTATGAAAATTCTATCTAGAAACCAACTAAATTTGTTCATATGAAGCATTAATGATGTGACATTATAATTTAAAATAAATCAATAATTTTGTAAACACCACTTTTATTTTTTATACTTAATGCCGACCGGGTTTCGCTACAACCGTAGCTTCTTCAAGGCAGTATAATACTCTACTAAAATTAAGTTACATGTGTTATAGATAATATACATATGATATAAAACAAAATGGGCTGGACTCCTCAAGTGAAGGAGGAAGTAGGGGTAAGTGTAGATGGAGAATTGGGAAAGTAAATTTAATGGAGCTTATGAATTTAAAATTACACCTCACGTACTATATAAGCATCCACACTCTGAAAGATATTAATATTCGGTAATGTATCGATAGAAAATCTAACTCAAACATACTAATTTCAGTTGTCTGTGCATGGTTATAAGTCCGCGTGGAATTTGGTTTAATGAACTCAGATTTGAATTAACTTAATTAAATTAATTTGAACTTAAGTTATTTTAAAATATGACCTATTATTTAATATTTTTCCAAATTTTACTTTATTGCTTTTTCAAAATTGAAATCATAGCGTCCCGTGATTTTTCACGGGTCTACGCTAGTAATAATTTTATTATTTAAGACATAATATTTAATTAAAATGTTATATCTGCAACCTGGTGCAAATGACACAAAACGCAATTAAATGGTGATTTGTGGGTGGGTCAAATGCTTTCGATTGACGTATCTTTTCTCTCTATTTTATTTAGATAATATGTTTGTTGGTAGAAATCTTTCATATCTTTAAATAATATACACACGTGCAAGCTGATACTCTTTGAGAATCCCGAGTAATTACGTACAGAAATAATAACTTGCTTTCATTAGAGAGGCAGAGGGTTGAATCGGTACACATAAGTGTGAGCGTATTAAGAGGTACCCGGAGCACAGACATGCGAGGAGGTGGAGGTGGCTGTAAACATTAAAACATTTGCCCATTTAGAGGAGTGAACCGCCAGATAACCAGCTTACTGGCATATAAACCAAATCATTCCAGAAATTCATACCAGCTTTTGTGCTTTTCGTTTTATGAGTGTTTCTCAGTCTCAGTTGGGGAGGATCGTCAACCTTGGGAAATTCAGAATTAAATCATACGGTTAAGAAAAATAACAAAATAATTAAGATCGATTTACCTATTGAATTGATTTCCAATTTCGAAATTACTTATTTTTATTTATTGAGTTTGCAGGTTTGGAACCCACGCTATATTATGTTAACACGTTAGAAAGAGTTCAGGAGTGATTTCTCAAATTCCTCAATTTTAAATCATTCAACGCATACAACTCTTACGACGAAATCGAGAAACATTTTCGAATCACGAAACTACTCAATAGCAGGCTTGTCGCTGATCAGATGCAGCTGTACAAAAATATTAACTCACAATTTGACTGCCCGGAGTTGCTAAACAAAATAAATTTCCACCGATTCGATATAGCAGACAAAATACCCCTTTCTACATTGATAGATGCAACACCAATTCCAATAAAAATGAATTTATGCAAAGGAAATGTAACTAGTATAACAATAAATTTGCAAATATAGATACACATGCCGACATATTCACTGCCAGTTACTGTCGCTACAAAATTTCATTTTATCACATTCTAGGTGCAAATATCACATATTCATGACGATTAAATTAATTGTACCTAATATTTTTATGTTACTTGAGTGGCAACTTTCCCTTATCCCTCTCCTTCCCATAACCCGTCCCAACCCAAATATCTATTTGTAGTCTATTTAAGTATAATTATATTTACATTTACTTTATTTTTGCGTTATTATACGTCAACCATTTGTTGAATTTAAACACGTAATAGTATTATTTTTTAAATTGCTGCTTAGTTCTGTCTTTTTCTTAATATTCTAGTTTATATTCAGTTAGTTTTATGTTTTCAAATACCTATTTGTGAACATTAATAATTGGTTTGCTTTTTGTCAAAAAAAAAAACAGCGAAACTAGGTAGGAACTACGAGTAAATACATAATATTTGGCACATCAAATTATCAAAGTTTTATTGCAAAGATTCAGGGAAAAATTTCACAAAGCCAAAGGCCTTTTAAAACGCCCGTAAAAATTAATAAAATTATGAATTTTCCAAAAATTGTTCTTTTGGAAGATGTTTTGCACTATGGATCGGTTTGTCGGTGTCAAGATTAAAAAAAGGCCCTCCACACAGCATCTCCAGAGATGAAATAGTATTTTTTACATTAACTCCTGTGTGGAGTTAACGTAAAAATACTTAAAAATCCACAACGAAGCATGAAGCAGAAAAAACACCGAAAAAACGGTCTCAGCTGGGGATCGAACCCAAGACTTTTGTCTTACTAGGAAGACACTCTAGCCAATAAGTTACTGAGTCCGAAATATTTTGCGTTAATTTAATCAATCTCATTTCTCAATTTAAAAAATTACCAAAATTTTCTCAATAAATTTTTTGATGCTATCTTTGTCTTATTTTACAAAGTTCTATACAAATATATTTGTATGAGTATTGTACTCGTCGTATGAGAGAAGTCTGTTCGATCCCCAGTTAAGATCATTAACTTTTTTATTTTCTGTCTTTTTCGTTTCATGTTTTAGATTTATTAAAATCATTAACTTCTTCTTTCTAATAAATTGAATTTTTTAAATTGCCAGCCACCCGTGTCGGCCCCTGTCAGAACATAAATGAATGCAAAGAGGGCAGCCCCAGAAGCAGAAGTGGAATGGAGTTAGGAGTATTATTGTATGATGCCCTCCATTGGTTAGGATTTAATTTTGTAGCGAGCACATTCTGCTAAGCAGCGACGTATTGCCGCCGGGGGGCTGGATGAATACCAAATTATTGCTGCCAAACTTTGCAGCAGGGATCTACGAAAATATGGATGGCCTTACATCATAATTATTTGACATGATTTCACGATGGTCGCTGCTACTTTAAATACGAAGAACAATGTCGGATGTGCGATTTTGTAGTTTTGCTGTAGATCTGTTTAACCCCCCAGGCTAATTTGTTCGCTTTTCGGATCAACTCACATAGGTCTCAAAAAATAGTTGTCTCCCTTACTATCACAGCGAGAAACAGGATCTAAACGGTATTAAAAAGAGAAAATACCACGCTTTAAATTAACAAAAATAACCACAAAAGTATTATAATGTAAACATTTGTGAAACTAATGTTTCGGATCGCAATTTGAAAAAAAAGTCGAAACTTTGGGATTTTTTCATTAATTATTTTTAGTTAGAAAAAAAGGGTAATGTGAGCCATTTTTTTTAACTTATTTGTTTGCAAACAAAATTTTTATATTAAAAAAATAATGTATTTATTTCGAATTATAAGATGAAAAAGGGTAATTTATCACCTTTAAAAAACACTCGTTAGTTCTCGAATACGTTCAGACTTATTCCATTTATTTGGATTTTATTGCAAAGCGGATATATTTTGACCTTCCGACAAAATAGGGTCGGGGCATGAGAATTTAAAGTTTCGTTTCTGCATTTTTACTGTTTTCGAGGTCAAGAAATACAGTGTTGTTTTGATATTTTGAATTTCATTAATTTAAATTCTGAAAATAAAGACTTTTAAATCATTAAATATAAAGGAAGGATTTTCAATTTTTAGCAGATCTGAAATTGTTCTTCGGGACCGTCGATATTATTATGAATATATGTTACAATGTGTTATTCAGTACTTTTTATGGTATGTGAGAGTACTTGACACTTTGAATTGGTACACTAGGAGTCAAAAAAATTGATTAACAGTTATTTCTCATGTATTGCGATGCTTATTGTCATTTGAATAAAACTGGCTGATTTTGACCAAAGGAGATGAAATACTTCTTACGAAACTCAATTGGCTGATTTAAACTATCACAGTCACCTGCAATTTGCACAGGGTATTCTTTTTATTATTATGCACATGAAAAATATAAGCTGACATGTTAAAAGTGTGGCGATATTAAAAGACAAGTATTAGTTTGAACCAAAGACACTTCCAAGCAGGGACTCTGCGGAACCCTGAAATACTCCGCCTGCGACACTTCTTCAATTTGGGATGAATATATATGACGAAGTTATTTTTACCTTTTCTTGTCCGTGTAGATTAAGAACTGCTTAAATGCTTTTTTGTGTTAATAACATGTCTCCCCTATTCTTCATTAAATAATTTGGCACCTTCAAACAGCATTCGAGTAACAATGGAAAATATTGCCCAGCATCTAAATTATAATATTGTTTCTAATTTTGAGCGGACGGAACGCGGGTACCCTGGCGTCTTCCGCGATGTTCCCAGCCCCGTGGTTCCGAGAGTAAAGTTGTTCGTATTGTATATGGGCGATATTATAAACACTGCTCCCATGTGAAGAAAACACTCGCTCTTAATAGTATTCATAATGGAAGGATGTCTCAGAAGACATATTATTTTACAAAACGGGCGGCCTTTCGGGCAAACTTGTTGTCGTCGTTTTAAGGGTTATCGAGAAAGAGGCTTTACTTTCGTGAATAGGCCGTTATGTAGCACATAGAGGATCTAGGAGGAAAGTTAAGTCAAAAGGAAAGTCTCCAATCTTCAAAATATTTAAACATTTCCAAGTAATTACAGGTGAAAAACTACCCTCCTCGGTTTTCTAACATTTTTCTTTCAGTCAAAATATTTATCGAATGTTTGGAAAATCACTATAACGACAAGATATATGAGGACATGAATAACATTATGAGTTTAATTTCAAAGCAATGTGTTAAAACTCGTATAATATTATAAGTTTGTCTTTGCATGTAATAATTTTGAAATGATAATGAATTCAGTGATAAAGCTTTTATTCCAAAAATGTCTAAGGACGATTGTACTGATAAAAAACAATAAGATTAACTTCGATACTTAAACAAATAATTTTTTTATTTATTTTTTATTGAAAGTAAACAAAGCTGGTTATTTTCATTAAATTAAACACGAATTGAATTAATACGAATAAAGTGTTTATATTGTACTAGCATTTTTACCCGCGGCTTCGCTCGCATAGTATTAGGGGTAAATTACTGTAGCGCTTGCACTTATCAATTATCCCCCCCTCCCCCCTCTCGCATTCAAACATTCATAACGCCTGAGCTTACCATCATATACAGCCTAGTCTTCGCATATAATTTATCTTTCTATTGGTGAAAGAATTTTTAAAATTATATAAAAATATTGTTTTATGCGTGAAAGCGTAACAAACAAACTTGAGCAGTTTCGCATTTGTAATATTAAATAAATATAGATTTATTGATGTTTTTTTAATTTCTGTCAATGAAAGTTTTATTGCAGTGAAAACAATACGTAATTATGATATTAATTGGTGCATACTTGAATAATAATGGTAGCACTAGATTGTATAAGGTTGTTACCTCTTTTAAAATAGAAAATATACTCGTTTAACCTCTTTTAATACCTCTAATAAATTAACCTCCCTTAAGTAAAATCCTCGCTTCGAGACTTGGTTTACAGCTCCAGAAATATTCGGTGGAGGGGCTAAACTAAACGAATAAAGAGGGTAATATTTGCTCGCCCGAAAGCCGAAAACAAAAATAGAAAATTCGCCGGGTGCGAGGGAGATAAGTACGTATGGGGATGTTAATATTTGGTTACGAAATATACGAATTGTTTTGGATTCTCGTGTTTTCTTTGTCTGGTTATTCGCTGACATGAGTGCTTATTTGATCAGATTTTGTATTTTAATTTTAGGTCTCTTTCGACTATGTTAACCTTATTACGTTTAATATTATCATGCGCATTCAAAATAATTTTTCATAATCAAATTTGACAAACTTTTGTAAGTAAAATCATTAAGAACATTTTTTTGTCTCAACAGACTCTATTGGTTATTACTTTTATCAGCTACTGAGCTTCGATATACAAATAGACACATTAAATTGTGGAAAAAATTAAGCATTTTAATAAAAATGATAATGTTCAAACATAAAATGTGGATAAAGTAACTAAAAGTGAAGCTACATCGACATACTTAATTAACCTGACTAGATTTACAATTTACGATTTGGGAGGCGGAAATGGGTACCGCCGCCCGGGAACCTTTATTGGATAACCAACACCTCTGCCGTAGGTCACCCCAAGTGGTTCGCTACGTTTAGTGATTTAGCAGGGGTGCCCGGGTTCATGGGGTAAGGTTTGTCTAGGTCTTGGAGGCGGATGACCAGGACACACTGAACCTCATATTCCTACCCACCCCTTAAACTCTTTTCCTTCCCAGAACTCTCCTTTCCTCCTTTTCCTTAACAAAAATCCTCCCTACCCATTCCCAAAAATGACATAGACCCTGAGGGAAATTATGTTCCTCAGGGCCTCTTGTGTGAAGCTCATGTAAAAAAAAGAACTTACAACAAGACAAAGTTACATTCATCTGCCCTGATGATGGACACTGTAACGCTGTCCGAAACGTTGGGTAAAGAAGGAGGTAGCGCAACACGGCATAACACCCAAAAATAAATAACAAAAATACTTTTGGCCGTGAAAACCTAAAACCATTCAAGACAAAAGTTAGACTAAAAAAGAATTAAGACATGGTGAGAAAGAGTCATCTCTTGTTTCTTAACATGTCCATTACAATTTTTTTATAAAATTTTAACCTGTGCAGCTGTAAATACATCATAGCTTATACGATGTTCAGATGCGCCTGATCGGACGAAAACGTAGGTTTTTAATAAAAACCAAACAGGGGATTTTATTGCAGGGAGTATTATGGTAAGGTGTGCGTATTCGTGGGAAGGGTTTTACACGTTTTATTTCATTCCCGATTCCAGAATAATATTACACTTTTTATATCATCTATGATTTTATCAAAATCTTATAAATTATTATTTTGAAAATTGCTGGTATCTTATAAATGAAAAAAATCAAATAAATCTTATAAATTATTATTTTGAAAATTGCTGGTATCTGATGACATTAAGTTAGGTACCCGCTTTTCAACTGAAAACTATTTAAGATGGTTTTTTTAAAACGAATTACGATTACATAAGGTTTGGCAAACGTTCCGCTTGAAAACAATTATACGTTTATATTGGCTTTGTTATAAATGAACTTATTCTCATTCACACAGAAAAAAAAGTATAAGTTAAATATGACCGAATCGGTTAGGGTCACGTTTAGTTGGTAGAGCACTGACCCGGCAAGTCATAGATCCTGGTTTCAAGTCCTGGATGTGACTGTATCTTATTCTGATTTTTCTGCTTCAAATTTTCGATTGAGTTTCGCTAATATTGTCTTCATTAATAAGTTAACAAAACGAAGTTAACAGAAAATATGTACAAAGATTTCGTGCGTTTGATGTGTCCAATAAAGTAAAAATAATTTATATGTAGAGAGCATTTTATAAAGCAATGATTTTCTTCTAAAATTGTGTATTTCTTTAGAACATATTTCTGTAGAAAATAGGATACTTTGTATTATAAACTATGTTAGCGTCAACGGGCGTGCTGATGCTATCGGCAGGGTTGGAGAAAGCTCCCACATATTTAATACAATTAGCTGCTGTATCTGCCCCAAATAAAAACTAGCTCAGGATTCGGTGCAAGCAGGATTTCCTCGTAACCTCAAGGCTAGTGCTTGTGGTCCGGAACTTCACGCTTCTCCATTCTCCCAGGGCCTCCCTCGTCAAGCAAAACACGGTAGGTTATCACATAAACAGTTTATTCAATTCTAGGAGACACCATAATACATAAAAGGAACGACCCTAGCTGAAAGTTAGTTTGAATGTCCGTCTCTCTTCTCTATTACGCGTGGCTAGGGTTAATACATTTAATTGCACACAAAGGGTAACATGGTAATTGACTCACGTTTGGTTTATGGGCCAACAGCGGCTTCACGCACTTGTTCTCTTCAGTCTACGCAGCGTCCATTGTGGACCGGAAGTGGCACAACCGGCGAAACTGAACTCGTGTCGCCCATGTTCGCGGAACGTGGGCCCTGTAAGCTCGCTTGCTGAAGACTGACGGCTTGCCGTGAGCGGCGCGTCTAGCGGCCGCTCGGTTTGTCGCTCGCGGGAGGGGGTAGTGCGCGCGCCTCTATATTGGCGGTCTATTTTGTAACGTAACACTTCCCCCCTCGCCGCAATAAAAGCGACGTGGTAATGGAGCTGTAGGACTAATAAATCCTCTTACCTTTTCAGCACTTGTGCCAAAAACATTTAAGAGAAACGAGGAGAGAGAGAGAGAGAGAGAGAGAGATTCCTAGCTGGAGAATAGTTATGAACAGAACACAAAAGAGAAGATACATGGTGTAACAAGGAATTGTCAATAAATGTATATAAAGGCAGTGGCATACATAAATACAGTTGCAAAGAACGAGGATCTGTTGAAGAAAGGTACAAGGGTTATGCAGTGATAGAAAAAAAAAACTCTAAAATTGTATCATTGGTCTGTGAGCTAATGTTTGCGAACGTGGTTTGCGTAGGATGTCTGGGGTGGTTGAACGTTTCACTGAAGTTACAAGGTTACTTTGTCACAGTAACCTGGCCCATTTGAGATTACACTCAAGGGACACTAGGGCCTTTAAGAAATTACGAGGAAGAGAACACATGATGAGGCTTCTAGGTGGTGTGGAGAGTTCTACCTGTCACAGAGGTCGAAAGGGTAACTGCTTCCGGATCCTGTGGGTGAGCCAGTACGAAACCATTGAAGTACTGGAGAGTGGAATCGCAATTGGTGGCTGGTACACTGGCTTTTGTATGTAGTGGGATTGTTTTGTGAACAATCGTTGGTATTGTTATTTGCGCAAGGGCACAGGAGCATCAGCACAATGGCAGTAGGGCATTTGCATTATGCAGCAGGAACATTTGCATAATGGCAGCAGAAACATTTGCACAAGGGCAACAGGAACATTTGTATTATGCAGCAGGAATATTTGCATAATGGCAGCAGAGCATTTGCACAAGGGCAACAGGAACATTTGTATTATGCAGCAGGAATATTTGCATAATGGCAGCAGAGCATTTGCACAAGGGCAACAGGAACATTTGTATTATGCAGCAGGAACGTTTGCATAATGGCAGCAGAGCATTTGCATTATGCAGCAGGAACATTTGCACAAGGGCAACAGGAACATTTGCACAAGGGCAACAGGAACATTTGCACAAGGGCAACAGGAACATTTGTATTATGCAGCAGGAACGTTTGCATAATGGCAGCAGAGCATTTGCATTATGCAGCAGGAACATTTGCACAAGGGCAACAGGAACATTTGCACAAGGGCAACAGGAACATTTGCACAAGGGCAACAGGAACATTTGTATTATGCAGCAGGCATATTTGCATAATGGCAGCAGAGCATTTGCATTATGCAGCAGGAACATTTGCATAATGGCAGCAGGAACAGGAACCAACCTAGAGCTGGCGTGCTCGGGTTTGTTTTGAGTGTCGGTTCTTTGTGGTGATACAATTCGCAACTACACGCACGACTCACACTAGGTTATGTTAGATGCGGTCGGGTGCTTTTGGTACGCAGGGATTGAAGGCAAGGGACCCCCGTGACGGTAGCGAGGGCAGCATGAAGAGGCGCAGATGTAGATAGGGTGCAGAGCTGCTGGTTTTTTTTTAAAAATCCGGCAAAAATTATTATTAGAACAAAATTCTTGAAGTTTACCTGCCTAGTAGACCAATGATGAAAAAAGTTTGGAGAGAAACAAGTGTGCATGTTGAGAAAAAGTTGGATTCGTTTGGCGTGTAGAGAGAGAGACGGAGAGAGAGCTAACTAAATGTGGCTAATTCCTAATACATGTTACAAAGGTACGTATTCAAGGACAGGTTCTGTGTAACCCCTTTTGGTTTTTTTCTTTACCAAATACATTTCCAAGAATACGTGGTTGAGGGATTGTACGTATAACAAAATTCCCCATTCGAAAGAAGTTGGTCTTCCATGACCTATGCTCACGTCTATACGGTAGCATTTTTTCTACTTTCGAAAAACAAAACATTGCGTACAAGATTAGTTATAACAAAGTGGGAAAGGAGTAGGAAGTTGAAAGGATCCGCGTATGAAGATTGTCCCATTTGACAAACGAAACGCCAAGTGCGTAACGCATATATCCCCATTCACGGATAATTTCGAGGAAGGGGGAGGGTGATAATTGGGAACATTTGAACGAAGAAAACTGCTGGGGACTCGGCTATTTCCGAAATTCGACCTCTGGGTGGAGGTGAAACAAGGTCTACAGCAGTCATCCTGGCACATTACAATAATGACAACTGGGAAAGGAGTAGGAAGTTGAAAGGATCCGCGTATGAAGATTGTCCCATTTGACAAACGAAACGCCAAGTGCGTAACGCATATATCCCCATTCACGGATAATTTCGAGGAAGGGGAGGGGTGATAGTTGGGAACATTTGAACGAAGAAAACTGCTGGGGACTCGGCTATTTCCGAAATTCGACCTCTGGGTGGAGGTGAAACAAGGTCTACAGCAGTCATCCTGGCACATTACAATAATATTTGGTAGTGTTGGACAAAAGAATACACTGACATAAAAGTCTAATCCTCTACGTGTATTGGGCAGAAGATTAGGGGTCGTTTTATTCTCCTACTTGTTTGCGAGAAATGACAGACCCTTGCTCAAATCTCACAAACCTGGGGATTTTCTTTGTTCGTCTCCCAGACAACGAGTTAGGTGTTTTTGTGTCCAATCAACTTAACTCCCACGACACGATGCCCCATAATCATGAGTGAAGCGTATGATTAGTCCTTTTGAGATAGTAGATAGTTCCTGGGTTCTTGTGACAGGAAGTCCACGGGCATATTAATGATTACAAAAAAAGGGGTGTGGACTACATTGAGTAGTTCACACATAAAGGTTTGATATTATTTCGTTCGCACGATTCATGGTGAGTATTGTAACGTCTTCACGTATAGCGTACAAGATTGCAAAATCAAAAGATTTGCAAGTAAGTTTTATAACGTCTTCACGGATAACAATGAACGAATTACAACTGGGTTGCCCAGTATTGAAGGGAGGTGCAAAAGACTAGGTATTTATGACATTTCTGACAAAAACCCACAGAGTAATTATAACGGGCTCCCCGTATCGCATTTAGTAGATATTCTGAGATTCCCATCTATGACGGCAGATTTTATAAGGTTCCCACCTATGATGGCAACAAAGGTTAACGTTCATATAAAGGTACCTATTCAATACAGACGGCGAGACATACTGATGTACATTAGTACAACAATACCGTAGCATAATAAATCCATATTAGCGTACGTTAAAGACTTGCACAAAGGCAAAAACATATTTGAAGATCTGGCCAAGATTTTATACTTCAACAATTAAGGGACAAAAAAAATTTCTGGCGTGCTGATGGAATGTGAATTTCATCTAAGCTTACCGCAAAAGAGATCCTTTGTGGTACAACCCTTTTGGTTACGCACAGAGTATCGTATCGTGATGGTACAACTTTTGTTGTACTTACACGTACGATGGTAGCAACAATACAAGACATGCGCTTATCGTTGTTTGACAAGGAAAATTATTTACATTGGTCCGATTTGAGTGTTTAAGACCTTCTAGGTTTTACTTACTTAAACAGACTGCGATGGACACACCTTGGTGTTATGAAAATTATAATAATGGGATGGGTTGTTCACAGGGTGGTTCACTTGGAGACCTGGCTTCTTGTTGTGACCTCGTACTTTGCACGTGATAAGTCACAACAAGGCAACCCCAAAATTTCAGTTTGAACAGTTGAGACCCAGGGTGACTCAATGTTGCTGAAATGTTGTAAAAAAAATTTATCGTTAATGAAGAGGCACGTTGAAAGTTGTCCCTTTTATAACGATACTTTCCAGACTCCACATTCAGTTCTGGGGAGAGCTAGAGCAATTAGGGTTATTTATTGAGCGCCATTCTATTTTCTTAAAAAACAGAAAAAAAACTTAGAACGGGTAGCAAACATCTGATACCGCCGTGGGTTTACACAGGTTTGCTTACCTAATTTAACTACATATGACATAAGGGTTAGATGCACTTTGGCGAGGACCCGATATTTAATGTACAAAAAAGATTTTCTAATATTTAGAAAGGGGTGACGAGGTATGACATGATGATGTGAAAATATGATGCTGCGAGTTGTGACGATGCACAAAACCTTGGGCACGTAGTCTCTGACTACTTGCAGTAAGCCACAGGGAATTCCTTTCTCCGAAGTGATCAATTTCAGGTAGAGGTGTGCATGCTTAGAAAAAACGATGTTTCCAAGGTTTGACACCTGGGGCAGCAATTAGAGGCGAATGACTGATGATGACGAGATATTTATACAAACAAAAATAAAATAAAATGAAACGAAACCACAAGGGAGAATTATAATTCTTCCCTGACTTTGGCTACAGTTGATACCACTGTGCCAGAGCTAGAAAGGTTTTAAAACATTTCTTTTCGTTGTGCTCCGGTTTTATGCCGGACGAAATGCTTGGGCGAAAGTTTTCTTTGGGGAATCTTTCGTTTTTTTACAAAACGGGGTGCCAATTTGGCAGAGAAGTACAGCGCACCTTGCGACAGAGTGTTGTTTCTTCTCCAGACGTTCTTCCTTGAACGTGACGTGCTTCCTGATGTACTTTTTGTTGCAGAAAGAAGCATATTGAATAAGGCATTTTTTGGATTTATTCCTGGGAGAAATCTTTCTACTTCTCAGGGCCTGTAGTAGTTCTTCCTTTTTTGACGTAGAAATGTGGGGGATTATACCCAGCGTGACTTGAGGGACTTCCATAGTGTATAGGGTCGTGTCAGGGTGACCTTACGTTGGGAGAAAAACGAGAACTCGACTCTTTATCCGTAATTGGAAAGAAATTTTTTGCCAGGGATTGACCACTGGGGACGTATATATATTTTTTTTTTTTACAAAATGCTTCTGCGAAAAAACGCGTATTTGTAAGTGTTTGGGTTATTTGAAAATTTGGGCAGAGGTTTGCCTCTGGCCACGTGCTTTTTAGGAAAAAATCCAAGCGTTTTGGAAAAAAAATTTCGACAATTTAAAAAAAAAAAATCGAAAAAAGGAAAAATCGAAAAAAATTTTCAGAGTCCGAAACTGGAGAAAATTTGGGCAGCGATTTTCCTCTGGCAATGCGTTTTTTAGAAAAACTCCAAGCGTTTTGGAAAAAAAAAAAAAAAAAATATTTCGAAAATTAAAAAAAATCGAAAAAAAGGAAAAATCGAAAAAATTTTCAGAGTCCGAAACTGGAGAAAATTTGGGCAGCGATTTTCCTCTGGCAATGCGTTTTTTAGAAAAACTCCAAGCGTTTTGGAAAAAAAAATATTTCGAAAATTAAAAAAAATCGAAAAAAGGAAAAATCGAAAAAATTTTCAGAGTCCGAAACTGGAGAAAATTTGGGCAGCGATTTTCCTCTGGCAATGCGTTTTTTAGAAAAACTCCAAGCGTTTTGGAAAAAAAAAAATATTTCGAAAATTAAAAAAAATCGAAAAAAAAGGAAAAATCGAAAAAATTTTCAGAGTCCGAAACTGGAGAAAATTTGGGCAGCGATTTTCCTCTGGCAATGCGTTTTTTAGAAAAACTCCAAGCGTTTTGGAAAAAAAAAAAATATTTCGAAAATTAAAAAAATCGAAAAAAGGAAAAATCGAAAAAATTTTCAGAGTCCGAAAACTGGAGAAAATTTGGGCAGCGATTTTCCTCTGGCAATGCGTTTTTTAGAAAAACTCCAAGCGTTTTGGAAAAAAAAATATTTCGAAAATTAAAAAAATCGAAAAAAGGAAAAATCGAAAAAATTTTCAGAGTCCGAAAACTGGAGAAAATTTGGGCAGCGATTTTCCTCTGGCACTGCGTTTTTAAGAAAAACTCCAAGCGTTTTGGAAAAAAAATATTTCGAAAATTAAAAAATCGAAAAAAGGAAAAATCGAAAAAATTTTCAGAGTCCGAAACTGGAGAAAATTTGGGCAGCGATTTTCCTCTGGCAATGCGTTTTTTAGAAAAACTCCAAGCGTTTTGGAAAAAAAAATATTTCGAAAATTAAAAAAAATCGAAAAAAGGAAAAATCGAAAAAATTTTCAGAGTCCGAAAACTGGAGAAAATTTGGGCAGCGATTTTCCTCTGGCAATGCGTTTTTTAGAAAAACTCCAAGCGTTTTGGAAAAAAAATATTTCGAAAATTTAAAAAAAAAAATCGAAAAAAGGAAAAATCGAAAAAATTTTCAGAGTCCGAAAACTGGAGAAAATTTGGGCAGCGATTTTCCTCTGGCACTGCGTTTTTTAGAAAAACTCCAAGCGTTTTGGAAAAAAAATATTTCGAAAATTAAAAAAAATCGAAAAAAAAATTTTCACAAGTTTTCGTGGAAGTAATTTGTTTGAGAATTCAACAATATCTTGGGGGCATGGTTTCATTACGCGGCTTCCTATAGCCTGGCTTTAAACAGCACCAATTTTTGGTATTTACCCGCGAATTCCCTTCGTCTTTTCGACAAGATATTACCTTCTTTGTCAATTGACAAGGTATTATAGTGTCAGATGTCAAGGAATCCACGTCAACGCGAATTTAGTATTTTTTGCATTATTCGAATGTGATTTGGCATGGCATGGCATGATCCGGTTTCATCAGACGACAGAGTCAAAAATACTTAATTGTCAAATGACAGAAAGAATTTAAATCCACTTGTTCCCTAGGTGTCAGCAAGTGTCCGTTTAAAGAAACGTACCAGCGTGCTGCAAACTAGTATATTATTAAAAATATTTAGCACTTTCGAGACCAAGCGGATGATTTGTTTATCATGTACATGATTTTAATTGTTGAATAAATTCTTCTTTAATTTGTGTTTATTTCCACTATTCACTTGTATTGAAAATAGCAATTTTAATCGGCCGACACTTTGTAATCACTGTATTATTCGCAGCGACAACTTCCTAGGTTGGGCACCTTGCGTTGGAATACCGGTAATATTTTGTCGAGTGACGAGTCACAAATGATAAAATCGCGCCCGTAATAATTTAAATTGTGATTCGAAATTACGTTCGCGCCGAGATTCCTGTTGGAAGTGCTAGACAATTGGGAATAAACAATACATCATAATAACATTTCAGAGTTTACAATTGTTGCTTGGGAACGAGGCCGTGGTGGAACAGAAAAAAATTTAAATGGCCCCACGTTTAGCGCCAGTGTTAGCGTCAACGGGCGTGCTGATGCTATCGGCAGGGTTGGAGAAAGCTCCCACATATTTAATACAATTAGCTGCTGTATCTGCCCCAAATAAAAACTAGCTCAGGATTCGGTGCAAGCAGGATTTCCTCGTAACCTCAAGGCTAGTGCTTGTGGTCCGGAACTTCACGCTTCTCCATTCTCCCAGGGCCTCCCTCGTCAAGCAAAACACGGTAGGTTATCACATAAACAGTTTATTCAATTCTAGGAGACACCATAATACATAAAAGGAACGACCCTAGCTGAAAGTTAGTTTGAATGTCCGTCTCTCTTCTCTATTACGCGTGGCTAGGGTTAATACATTTAATTGCACACAAAGGGTAACATGGTAATTGACTCACGTTTGGTTTATGGGCCAACAGCGGCTTCACGCACTTGTTCTCTTCAGTCTACGCAGCGTCCATTGTGGACCGGAAGTGGCACAACCGGCGAAACTGAACTCGTGTCGCCCATGTTCGCGGAACGTGGGCCCTGTAAGCTCGCTTGCTGAAGACTGACGGCTTGCCGTGAGCGGCGCGTCTAGCGGCCGCTCGGTTTGTCGCTCGCGGGAGGGGGTAGTGCGCGCGCCTCTATATTGGCGGTCTATTTTGTAACGTAACAACTAAAATACGAAATTTTCGTTATTTGTTTTTGGGGTGTTATGCCGTGTTGCGCTACCTCCTTCTTTAGCCAACGTTTCTGACAGCGTTACAGTGTCCATCATCAGGGCAGATGTTTAATTGTTGTTGCGCTACCTCCTTCTTTAGCCAAAGTTTCGGACAGCGTTACAGTGTCCATCATCAGCCACTATCAAGTACACAATTACACATCTGCCCTGTCCGAAACGTTGGCTAAAGAAGGAGATAGCGCAACACGGCATAACACCTCAAAAACAAACAACGAAAATACTTTTGGCCGTGAAAATCTAAAACTTATCTAAAACATGAAATCTTGTACTTTTTTTATTTAAAGTTGAGAGCATTAGCAAAATACAAACTGATTATCATGCATTATAGAAGTTAGAATTAGACGAATATTGTTGCAAATACTAAAAAAGTAATATTTTACTTTCACGTAAAAATATTATAATTTTGGCTTTTTCAAAAGAAAAACTAACTTTCTTTATAAGAGTTAGTAATTGTAAAATAAAATTAGAATATAGTTGAGGTTAGTACTAAACTACTAAATCGTTTACTTAATAATGTTGGCATTATGAAAATACAATCTTGTAAATAATTTTCATTCTTTATAAGATTTGATCAAAGAAGAATGTTTATTTGAGCAAGTATAATGTTCTAAAAAATATGAGATAGTTTATTTTTGCATCAAAATGTTAAAAGGTGAGCATTAGCAAAATACAAACTGAATTCCGTACATTATAAGAGTTGATCAAAGTAGAATGTTCATGGAGCAAGTTTGATCAATAAGGTAACATGAAAGTTTAGAGAGAAGCCATCATTATTCCGTCTCTCGTACACAATATCCCGCTGGTCAGTCCGCCGGTGTATAAAAACATCCTCACAGTATTTCGTCGCCATCTCGCGTCGTTCATCCCAACTTTAGCGTTATTGAATCTTCTCGGCATCCATACTGGATATTGATTCAGTCGGGGCTATCCAATGAGCCTTGTGGTACGCCGGTTTCGGCGCCAGAAGGACCTAAGCGCTTCTGATTTTGAAGCGTTTTGGCTTTAGGGGGCTGGAGCAAGACGGCGGAAATGACGTTACGGTTGTGAAGGCGTTGCAATGTTTTGATAGCTAACTGTGGCGGGATAGTGAATATCCGGCCCAAGGGGGTGGTAAAATGCTGCCAGGGGCGTGCATTATTTTGAAGAATTAAATAATATAAATAGTTGAACCTATTATTAAAACGATCTTCTTATTTTCTTGTTTGGTTCTCTAGCAAACATTGATTCAAATTTCAAAGCAGAGAAGAAAATGTTATTTTGCTATGAACGACATTATTATTCACTCTGAAACATTGTGCGTAGTTCGTATTTATCTAAAAATTGAAAGTTATTCATTTTAGATAAAATTTTTCTAACTTTCGCATTATTTATAGAATAATATTAATACAATCAATTTTATATTACACGGTTTCGATTAAGATTACTCGCAATGCACATTTTAAAACTACATAGCTCTTTTTTTTCGTTATTTGTTTTGGAATGTTATGCCGTGTTGCGCTACCTTCTTCTTTAGCCAACGTTTCGGACAGCGTTAGAGTGTCCATCATCACCATCAACACATTTGCCCTGATGATGGACACTGTAATGCTGTCCGAAACGTTGGCTAAAGAAGTTACAGTGTCCTAAAATTACGTTGGCTAAAGAGGTTACAGTGTCCTTCATCAGGGCAAATGTGGTGATGGTGATAATGGGCACTGTAATGAAACGTTGGCTAAAGAAGGAGGTAGCGCAACACGGCATAACGCCCCAAAAACAAATAACGAAAATACCTTTGGCCGTGAAAATCTAAAATCGTATCTACATAGCTCATGGTGGTATTGATGTTCTATTTGAATTTTGTGTCCCCGATCTCAGCCTCCTAGAACTTTTGTTACCACAAAACTCTGATTCTCTCCGATTTTGGATTTGGTTGAGTTGATTATATAATATAACCCACAATGTAAGGAAAAAACTCTTATAATCTGTATTCAGAAGTTAAATTTTTTCCACCGGACAATATATTAACATTTAATTTTTTACTGGGTAATGTTATTCTTATAAAACTGTTCCGTTACTGGATATCCAAGCGTCTACGTTCCTACAATCTACTAAGGAGCAGAACGTGTGAATGTAGGCGAATTCTCTTGAACTTTTATAGAGATATGAAAAATGTGTTCGGAAACTTTATGAAGCTTTGGAATTCATTGTTCCGCAAGGGTGTCATTAGGATATCCATTTTCTCGTCCAATATTTTTTTCACTGTCTAACTTTGCTAATAAAATATCCGATATTATCTCAAGATTTTTTAATAAAGCATTTCGGAGATTTGATGCCACGGGGATTTAAGTTTGTTTAGTTACAACTGTATCTCTCTTCAATGTAGATACTATTTGTGGCACATTTCAGGATATTTTCAGTATCACCGTTCAGAGACAAAACGTTGTCTGAAATGGTGATAGCCGTGTTTTGTGATTAGGTCAGAATGGCCAGGTACCAACTCCGTTTTCTCAACTTCGCCCCTTACCCATTTCCTTCAGTCTCTCGAATTTCCCCAATCGGAGATGCCATATGGGCATTGAACAAAATTAAAAAATCAACAAAATTTTCATTACTAACAAATTTTGTTTATCATGTCTCATGTCGAATGCGGTGACCGGACAACTCGGAATGAAATCAACTCAGAACCATCTCAGATAAGTCATTTAGAGTGATAAAAAATATATTTAAAAAATTGGTTAGATAGGTTAAGTTAGGTTAGGGTTATCGGCTAATTTAAAATTATTTTTTTCATAGCTTTTAATGACTTTTCAAGGAGGTGTTGAGTTGACTTTATTCTCAGTTGGCACGAAACCGTCGAATGCATATCCTAGATTTTTCAAGTGTCCTTAAACTTTTTTGCATTCATTGATTCCTCGTAAATCCTGGTAATCCACTATTCCTTTATCTTCTACGTGTTCTTAACGCTTACCGTATTATATTTCTGCCTAACAAACATTTTTATTTTTCATAATAAATAATAATATTTTTTAACAAAGAGATTTCCAAACAAAGTTATTCTGTTGTAATTATTATAACATTTTATTAATTCAACATAACCTATTAGTGCTTTATGTTATTTCAAGTTATACCTTATGTGATTTCACTTATTGAATTACTTTATGAATTACTTATAAAGTACATAAATAAGCAAATTATTAAAACGCCAAAATAATTCAACCATTTTGCTAGATTACTTACATAAAAGACTCATCTATTGAATTATTTACGGAAAAAGTCATATCTTGATATCGAAATCATCGTAACTAGAAATAATACAAAAATGCAGACAAAAGTTTAGCTATGAAAATTGCGTCGAATGGATATATTTTCATCCCCCTTGCATTGTCTAGCCCCCGTGGAAACTATCGTCTGTAATATGATATCATAAAACCTGTGTTCTGCGCCATGTATCTGTTCTAAGATTACCTTCATAAAAGTAATCTGCGAAACTCCGAAGGTGGCTAACGAATTATTATCAAAAACGTTATATTTTCTCCTGTAAAACCATGTTAGGTCAAGAAATAAACATATCCTGTAGGATATCAAAGCTCAAAAGCCTAGTTGAAGTGAACTTTTGAAATTAAGTGAAAAAAATTTTAAAATGAAAAAAACAAAGTCTAGGTGTATAATTTTTTTCCATGAGTGCAAGTTGGGAAACCAACACATATACTCCAGATTTAAAGAGAAATAAAAGCCATAGCACACTTGAGATAAACTATTCCAAAACAGTGCTTTATAATTAACTATTATCATTGTTAAAATCAGTATATGATTTTTCACGAAGTCCTGCCAGTCTTTTTCTATGATCGAGACAGCATCTTTTTGAAAGCTCCATAGCTCATGATAGAAATGATGTAAGCTGATAACAGGTTCGTTGATCTAGCGAGGAATCCGCGTATATTTCGTGACGCTAGATCGTACCAATCTGCTTCAATTTTTTCAATCAATTCCACAATGTTTTGCTTTATAATTCTGAATATAGTTTCAATATACATTATTTTCTATATGCTTATTTTATTTTCCCCTTACTTTTGTAACATCGTGTATTCCTGGTATCACCTCCTGCCTCACCTGACATACAAGAAGGCTACTTTTATGACCCATACAATTGCGCGTCGGTATAATTCAGCAATAATTCGTATTTATTGCCACATTCCGTCATGATCCATTGTTCATTTTAAGATTTCCATATAAGGAAGTTACATATTCATGCTGCTTTACTCTACTTTTAAACATATAACAAAGGTGTAGACGAGATAATCTACAAAAATTTCTATGATAACCATATTGGAAAATTTCTACTGGTTTTTAAACTCGGCTTGAGAGATATCTACGTTCGTCAAGTTGTTATTGAGTAGGTTTCCCGACAACCAAATCCGATTTATAAAATTCCTGAGTGTATTGGAAATATTGTCCATAACTCAATCAGACACCTAAACGTAAAAACGTTAAAAAATTATTAATACACGGTTATAAAATGATACGTTTTCTGATCCAGTGCAATACAATTGAACTTATATACCAGTACTTGCTCTAATACGTTATTATGACCGGTACATCCATAAATTCTCTTTTATAGACAAAGTATTCTTACATTTGTCCACATATCATGCGATACCATAAACCTGAGAGATATGTCGCAGTTATGTAAGCGTAGAAGTAGAAGAAAGGAGATATAAGTGGAAGAGATGGAGGGTGAGATAAGCTGGGGGAAGGATAGAAGATAGAACAAAGGAGAATTTCGTATGATTGGTCAGCTTATAACAGACCCAAATGTTGCCATTATATTTTCAAATGCTTCGTGGTAAAAGTTCATCAATATTATTAGACGATGAACATAAAATGGCTTTGTATGATATATAATATAACGATAAAATATATATATTTACAAATAAACATGTAGATCAAACATTTGTACTTAAAAAAACTTTTTGAGTAATAGGTTTGTGTGAATTTTAATTAAATAATAGGTCTCCGTCGACGAAGAAATCCTATTTACTTTTCGACGAAGAACTAACCAATTTCGTAACAAAAGTATGATTTTACAAAAGAAGTCCCACATCCATACTAATATTATAAATGCGAAACTGCTCGAGTTTGTTTATGACCTTTTCACGCATAACACAATATAAAGACTTTGAAAATTCATTCACCAATAGAAAGCTAAATTATATGCGCAGACTATATTTTGTATATGATGGTAAGCTCTGGCGTAATGAAATTATAAATATTAATATATTATATTTGTTATACGTTTTCTGTCGCTAACTAAAGCAAATTTTTGCTAACGTCAGAAAAAAATCGTTTCCATGGAAACGATTGCTACTGCTTCAGAAAATTCAAATATTAGAATATGTTTTATTTTTTTGGACAAGCTTCTGTTTTGGAATAAATGTCAGTTCCTACATTAAAAATATAATTCGTAACGATTATAAAGACTGAATAAATGAACTGAATAAATAGTGTAATTTTTTATTATATTCACAAACTTTCAAATATTTAATTAAAAATAAACATCCGAAATGTTTGTAAGCGCATAAATTCCGAACGAATGAACAAAATTGGATAATTCTTTTTTTCTTTGAGCTATAGCTTTATGAAATTTAGGTGGCAGGCGAGATGTTTGAAAACTGAATGTAAGGGAATGAATGTATGGAATTCGGGAAGGGGTGGGGGTGGGGAGGAGGGGGTATAATTGATAAGTTCAACCGCTACAGTAATTTCCCGTAATACCATGCGAGCGAAGCCGCGGGGAAAAGCTAGTATTACTATAAAATGTTTATTAATTAATTTTCGAAAAAAAAACCTTTTCTCGGAAGGTTAATTTCTCTCCGATATTCATTCATCAAATTATACTTAGACAATGAAAATAAATAGCTTTGTACACACCGCTATTTAATCGTAATAATGGACAAGTTTCAAAACCAATAGTTTCTTTGTCAAGATAAACGCGTAAATACGAATATATATATATAATATGAACTTGACGATTATTTTTATTAAATGGGATGACTTATTTTCAAATTAAAATGATGCCACACAGTTAATTTGCAATTGTTGAAGTAATATTATTTATTTAATTAAATGAAGACATTATGAGCGAAACTCAATCGAAAATCTGGACACAGAAAAATCAGAAAAAGATATTGGCACCTCTGGGACTCGAACCCAGGACCTCCCTACTTTCCGAGTAGGGAGGTCCTGGGTTCGAGTCCCAGAGGTGCCAATATCTTTTTCTGATTTTTCTGTTTCCAGATTTTAGATTGAGTTTCGCTCATAATGTCTTCATTTAATTAAATATTACAGTTTGAGGTTTTACTCATAAAGTTAAAATAATAATAATATTATTTAGTTTATTTAGTGATTAGAATGATGTACGTACGTTATAGATAAGTATTTAATATAAATTTTATCTTTCAAACCATTGAAGTTTACGGATACATTTTTGTTCTCAAAAAAATCATCCTCTTAAAATAAAAGAAAAATATAATATACCGTGTCCTTACGCTAGCAAAGAAAACCAAATATAATTACACAAGGAAACACGGTCACCCACTGCATTCATGACGATGCAATCATCAAAAGAAATTGCAATATTAGAGCTTCACGTATGATCGAAACCTCCCCCGGCGTCATAAAATAATGCTGATGATGAAGCGAATTGCAGCACGTGATGAGAGCATCCGAGGAGTGGCAGACGTAGTCTTAGGACTTAGTCTTTCAGCACACGTAGGCGATCAGCTCACAAACACTTATATCAGTTTATGAAATTGGTCGTACTAGTTTTAGGGGTGGCGACGCTGCTGCTTTTCAAATATAATATTTAATTAAGTGATAGGTATTTCATTAAAGGTTATTTTAATAGAAATAGACGAACACTCAATCTATTAAAAAGCGGTTTACAATATTTAAAAAAAGATTTAATAGCAATAATTTTTGCACTGTTCGAGATAAATATTTAGAATTGCGACATTGCGTGATATTGCTGTAGATATAGCTTTTATGTTTAATAATGATAAACTAGCAGTTAAAAACCCGCTCCACAGGTTTTTGCTACTAGGCCCTGCGGGCGGCTTTTGGTTCGGCTTCGCCCAGTTTAAGCGTTATTGACCATTTTATAAATCCTGGTTGCAAAAATAGTCGGTTCCTCGGAAAAATAATCGCAAGCGATCCAGTGACAGCTAGTCACCGGGACAAAGTAGCCGCGACTGTCAATGACGTAAAATATAATACATAGACGCGTGGTATTATTATTTATAACTGCTAGTCACAATAATAATCATATCATCATCAAAAAAATCGAATGGTACTTACGTCTGCCAACGTTCCTCAGCTAGCTGTTAACGTAAGTAGCGCCTTCTTTTGGCATTATTGGCTACTTGCTTGAATTCGCTTTTATTATAAAAGTAGCTTTTATACAAACTTCAAGTACAAAAACGGTTTTGCATAAAGCGCGGCGTCATAGACGTATTCAAGCCAGGTTCTTAAATTTCAACAGTCGCTAGACTGTTCAGGAAACATACCTCCAATTGCCCCGATATTACTTTTCGACAAGTGTTGAAAATAGGGTCTAAAAACTGACATAGTTCTACTAATACTGAGCAAGGAATGCATATGAAATCGTTATAATATATTTCGCATTACTTTGAACGTAATTGATAGAATAAAACCCGAAGATGCAATTCGATTGTTATTATTAAATATTGAATGTAAAGTATTTATCTGTTATAATTTGATCTCCCTGCCTTGAGGATGTGTGTCTTGTACACGTTTATCGATTCCGTCTCAATATCCAAGGCGGTTATTTACTCTGGTATCTAAAATAAAAACAATATCGCCGTTCCGATAGGGTTCTCAACTCGTAACACGTTGTCTCCCCGGGAAGATTGTGTTCCATCGATTCCCCAGGATTCCATAACAGGGAACTCTTCGTAAAGTAATACTATTACGTTCTTTACAAGCTTTTCCGAGAAAAGCTCGGCTGGAATATAGTGCAAGAAGCTTTCAAAATGGTCAAAGCTCTGTTTGAACCATGAAGACTATATTATTTCATAGATTTTTTATAATACATTTTGAGAGGTATTTGCACTATTCACATGAACAGAGGAAATGATTGGGTAATTTTATGTTATTTATTTATTTAAACGCGCATAGGGCTTTTACATACAGTGCAATACATGTTTTTGACAAAATACATGAAATAACGTAAAATAAAAGTGAACAAAATATAGCTATTTTTTTTACATTAACTCCACACAGGATGACCAAGACACACTGAACCCCAGATTCCTACCCACCCCTTAAACCCTTTGCCTTCTCATAACTCTACTTTTTATTTTTTATTTTTTTTCTTTTTTTTTTACATTAAATCCACACAGGAGACCCCGAGGAAAACAATTTCCCTCAGGGTCTATGTCATCTGGGATGCTGTGTGAAGGGTCTTTTTGAGGAGAGGAAGGAATGAACATTGGTCTTGAAGAGACCCATGAGGGAGGAAACACAGAAGCCGGCAAATCGTTCTATAGTCGAGCTGTTGAACTCAAGAACAAGTCGAAAAAACGACAAATGTCAACCGTGTACATATGTTGGGCGCGCATTTGGCGTGTCTCCCGACTATGCACCGGTGCCAAAGGGATCAATGACGCTAGTTCCTCAGAGCATCTTCCATTGAAATACCGGTAGAACATGGATAGCATTCCCACCCGACGCCTGTGTTCTAAAGATTTGCGATCCATTCGTTAAGGTTGGAGCTAACCCAAAATATAAGAGTTTACACAAAGTAGGTAACATAGAATATATGATAAGTAAAAATAGAGGTAAACATGATTTATGAAGTAGGAATAAGTAGTTGGCAAATACGTCGTTTGAAGTTTGACAAATTTAATTTATTATGAAATACATCCATATTGTTTAAATATTTGTTACCAAGACTGTGTAAAAGCTGTATTGGAGAATACAAACTATAGTTGGAATGAGATGTTTGTACATGAAATGTTAATATTTGTCTAGTCATTCGTGTAGGTACATGTAGATTTATCAATTGCAGGAGTTCACAACGGTCGAATTCAGAATTTAATAATTTTAATAAAAAATTTAGGTCGTTAATTTTTCGTCTGTTTTCTAAAGTTGGAATATTTAAAATATTCATTAACGACGGGTAATTTATATTCTCTAGAGGGATATTATAAGTTTGAAATTTACGAAACGTAGAAATTTTCTTTGAATTCTTTCAACATTATGAATATGAATTTTGTAGAAGGGAGACCAGACTATGGAGTTATGTTCTATATTATGATGAACGTATTACGAATGCGTTTATTTAACACATCATTTTATAGTCCGTGAATGCGTTAACACATGGTCCGGAGGTGTTAAAATCTCGAATTAATTTAGGACTTCTAGTTTCCAAAG
Source organism: Glyphotaelius pellucidus (assembly GCA_936435175.1). Lineage (NCBI taxonomy): Eukaryota > Metazoa > Arthropoda > Insecta > Trichoptera > Limnephilidae > Glyphotaelius > Glyphotaelius pellucidus. The sequence continues at coordinate 35,484,663 of OW386551.1, read as the reverse complement.
CGGATCTACTCTAAGACGATAAAGGGCCGAGCTAAGACTGTCGTGGTCCTGTGCAAAATGCCTTTTCAAGTCCACATCATAAATAAACCTATAATTATATTAATATCATCCGTTAATTTGTTCTGTAGGGTATGTAGGTATTTGAAACAAGTCAAAGTCACGTACATTTTTCTCATAAATACTGGAGCGACCACACGAAATAAATAAATTTGCCTCAATTGCTCGAGATTTCTAGAAGATCATTGTTTAAATTTTTCGCCAACATTAAAAAAAACACACCTTCGAAATTTAACATGGAAGCATAAAAGCTTATTATAGTGCTATATAGCCAATGAATTAACCTGTATTTAACCGTATACCTCATATTTGTAGATTTATAAAAAAAAAATCGTAAAGTTTATAACCGCGCGAATCCTGCGTGTTTGTTACTTTGAAACTCCGTGAGAGGTACTTATTCGAGTCAACATAGCATATTTTTGATTTCTGTATATTGTATGTGGTATAATTGATAATGAAAGGTGCGTATCTATTGAAAAAGGACTTAATTTTAACCGCAAACAGCTGATCAGAAATTCTGAAAAATAATAAATAATAAAAAAAATAAATAAAAAAATATTTTAAAAATTTATTTTTAAGCTCGTTCTCAAATAGTCTGCGAAGTTTGGTGTTGCGACATCTATGGTTCATAATAGATACAGGATTTCAATGGCTTCTTTTAAAATAAATGGCTAGCCATGAAAATGTTTTAAATAATTACAATAAATGTTTTACGAATGGTAGGAAAATGTGGTTCAATTTTGGACCGCTATCAATCGCAGAAAAATAAAAGTGGTCCATTTTTCGACCATAATCGCTCCGGTGGTTATTTGTAATAAGTTGTAACATAAACGTCAATATCAACAATACAACCATCGATGAGCTTTTGTCGCCTTTACAATCATCGATGAGTCTCTGCCGCCTTCAGAAAACGTCTCCGTTCGCGCCGGTTTCTTGCTGTTACTCTCCAGTTTAATATGCAGGATAAGATATAAGAATAGTATTTATAATTTTTTTTTTATTTAATTCAAATTAAATTTAGAATATTATTCTCAAGTTTCGCAAGTATTTAGTTGTTACTTTTGTTACAGCTGTTTCGGCTTACAAAGCCATTTTCAAACTGTGGTTAAACCACTTTGAGACGATTTATTTATAGGTTTCTAAATGTCAATTTTTGAACCTGTCTAAATTGTTTAAACCAATTTGCTGAGAAACTGACACGTAGTGCGGTAAACATTTAGTGCGGGAAAACAGATTCCAAAATACCCCACATAATAGAGTATCTACTGTCTCAATTAGTTTCTCAGCAAATTGGTTTAACCGGCAATAAATCAATTTAGACACCTTCAAAAATTGACTTTAAGAATCCTGTAAATAAGTCATCTCAAAGTGGTTTAACCACAGTTTGAAAATGGCATTGTTAGCCGAAATAGCTGTAACATAAATAAAAACAAAATACTTGCAGAACTTGATAAAAACAGCATTAAATTAAATTTTAAAATATTAAATGGAATTCTACGAATTAAACACGAAAACAATTAGTAATTAATTAATTAAAAAATGGTATGTGTTTATTCTTAAAATGACTCTCCAACGGTCACAGAAGTTGATAATAGTTATAAAAGATTATTATGAAAATTACACAACAGGAACACGACGATGGTGAACTGAACAAAATGAGATGATCTTAACTACACAAGCAGAAGTGAAGGAATGAGAAATAATAATTGTAGTAGAATTGGCTGTGATTAATAGAGTGGCTCATTTGTTTCTGCGCTGACAAGTCAATCTGATGGTGGTCAGGTAAAAAGGTCGTAGGTGGCTACAAGGGAGTGAAATTTGTTTCCACACCGACCTCTCCACTTCTTCGTACTGCAGAAGAGAAGCCTATTCTATCATCATGAACCATTGGTGCATTCTTTCCAGCGAAGTTTATTAAATCTTATTATAAAAGAACCTTCAAATAATTGGAGCAGCTTTAAATATTAGTATAGGAACGTAGACTTGTATAAGATCTCAATTGCTTTTTGCAAATTATCTAGTCCCAATAGACTTGGAATTCTTTAGATCCGCCTCTGCTATATCCCAATAAACTGCCCACTTTAGACCAGTATATTAATTCACGTTGAATAGCAAAGGTGTGAGATTGTGATGCTAGAGAAGATTAAGTCACTCCCAATGGTCCACACGTGATCTGCAGGAGGTGCTGAGGATTAAAGGTATCGCCCCCTGTGTAGTATTATTGTTGTGAATTGTGGGAAAGTTAATGCAACATTTCGTTTATGAGAATCAGTGCGATTGTTTCTATTGAAATGTCCGACCGTTCCTAGCAAAGTGATCGATGAAGGATGAACACAGAAATCAATAGATCAAATATTTAAACTACTATTAAGCTTTTACTATAAAGCTTTCACGGTATGAGAAGAGTTCTGTTTTAATCGGCGCTTTTACAGCTTTCTAAAGGAAGGATTTTTTAACTAAAATTATCTATTACAAATTTTCACGAAAGACTTTATTTCATTTTTTTTAATGAATACCCCACAAACATCCAAACTATTTGGAGTCATTGGGACTACTACACCTCCAATAGAGGTAGGTACGTTGTGAGGCTGAAGGAAGTGAAAAGGGAAGAAGATGGAAAGAGAGCCATTTAGTAGTATTTTTTTAGATATGGTATACTTTTCAGATATGGTAATTAAATACGGCTAACAGTAATTAAAACTATATTTCGATTTTAAATACTTGTCTTTCATCAGGGCGATATTGAGAGTTCTTGTCATTCTGAAACGTGTCGCAAAAAACTATTATCAAACAGAATTAATAGCTTTGCGTCTGCGTGGTGGAAATTTAAGAACCCGACTTCAAGTGCATGTTTGACGCCGCGCCCTACACGCCGCGCCACTTAAACATCTGTGTACCTGAAGTTTCAAACAAAGCTACCGCTGTAATTCGGTTTCGAATTCAAGAATTCGTCAAAGGATGGCGCCATTTACATTTAGATCGCATGTGGATGTGCCCCAGGCAGGTTTAAGTACTACGGATTTGCAAATTTGAATATCTCTCCGGATATAGAAAGATTGACGGTAATACTGGGAGTTGTGAATAATAGTATCACGCGGCTATTTATTACATATGATGTCATCGCCTGTCAGGTTACTTTGTCCCGGTGACTAGCTGTCACTGGATCACAGTGGATCCGAGGAACTGGCTATTTTTCGAACCGTTCCTATCGGTTTTATAAAATGGTCACCAACATCCTTACTGGGCGAAGCCGAACAGCAAAAACCTGCGGAGTGAGTTTTTAACTGCAGTTTATTATTATTATTTTAATTACAGCTTGGGGACTATCCTGTAAAACAAATGTAAATCATGTTCAATCAATTCAAAATTCATTAGTTAAATTATTAGCTCACAAAAGTTTATACGAACAAAGGCATAATGTTCGGTACTTTTACAAGAATCTCAAAACTCTCTCAGTAAGAGCAATTCTGTGGTATAAAATAATATTTCAGCATATGAATAGCCCTATATACATAAATAGTCTGGACCACACTTAAAATACTCGTTTTACGTTAAATGAAGGACTGATCGTACCTACGAATTTAAACAAATATGGACAAAGAACGCTGGACTACATGATACCTTATTGATTAAATATGTTACCTGCCGAAATTAAAAACAAGTACAAATAATGTAAAATCAAATATAATATTGAAAAATTGGCTCGCCGAAAGAAATAGTTTGTATTAGATTTTAATACAAAAATTTTCTAACTGCATAGTTGGGTATGTAAAAATAAGTTTTATTTTTTCAAATTCAAAGTTAAAGCACCCATTGACAAAACACTTAAAAGTAGTTTATTGGGACTTTTTTTCCGTGATATTTTTCCTGTCATAGCTGTAAAATTTTCCTAAATAACTTTTTTTCTTTATAATAAATAAATATTTTTTTTATTATTTGTATAAGCTGGGTTTCAAACCCATGTACAAATGAATCGTATTTGAATAATATCCGTTCAACATTAAAATGTTGCATCAGTACCTACTATGGTAGATACCTACAAAGTAAATATGCTACGTAATATAAAAAAAGATCCGATCCAAATAACGAGTCCTCAATTATACGAGAAATATCATTAGGGTGATCTTATTCTCATTACGGCGCAGGAGATTTATTCGTCGGCTGTGTTACTCAGCTTACAGGAGATATAGATATGTAGATGTATGGAACAGAGCGGGAGGTATTAACGTGTCCTTGTGGGGAATAGAACGCTAATTTACATTTACATAATTCTAATGTTGTAAAATGTTTGAAAAAATAGTAGCTTTCAAGCAAAAATAATGGATAAAAACAAAAAGTCCGTTCTTGGAGTAAGTTATTTTTAAAACACGTATAGTATATAACAGAAAAAAAGAGTCCCAAACCTCTGTATTTAACACGAAAAGTACAGTAAGTAAAGTAAATTATAGTAAATTATTGAAGACGGATTATTTTTAAAACACGTAAAGTATGTGACACGAAAAAGAGTCCCAAACTTCTGAGGCCAGTGAGACAATAGTATCCCAAATGGGTGTGTGTTGTAAAGTTGAAGGAAGTTGGGAGGGGAAGGAGCTTGGATACTCAGTTACGGTTTAAAACACGAATATAATCATTTCAAGCAACATTTCAATTCTGAATGGTGGTCGAGGGATATGGCTTTGACTAGCAATCTGATTTTCGCGGGTTCAAATCCAATTCAATAAATTTTATTTGATTTAATTATTTCACAATTTAATCATTAAAATGTATATTTGCGGCCATTATTGGAAGATAATCTTAGTATCGCCCTGGTATAAGACCACCATTCAGAATTTCTCTACCTTCCTCTCCCCCATCTCCTTCCCTTCCGCACTATCTTCAGCCTCACAAAATTTCCCAATTGGAGATGCCATACCTACTGCCATTGGCTCCTGGCGGTTGGGAGCAGTAGGTAAAGACTCTTGTGAGGTATTCACATTTTTAAAATGCGATACTTAGAGTATCGCCTCCACTTTACAATACCACACTCACATCCTTTCTAACAATGGGTACCTTCTTGCCTTTGCTCAAAATTAATTGTTTAAATTTAATGCAACTTCCTACCAACTTACAAAAAAAATTGTGTGCAATCACACAATATTACTAAAAAAATTTTAAAAATGTTTATTTTTAGGATTCGAACCTCCTTCGCTGGATGTCTGTCTCTCTGACCGCTCAGAGATTTGTCAGGCGCCTTACGCTGCTGCGCTATCAGTGGCTCGCGCCGAGCCGTGAATTTACCGCATTATATTAGAACTGAGGAGTCGTCAAATGATAAATTTTAGTGACGCACTTCCGTTTCATCGGAATTTCAAATCACAACTGTAGAAGTTTCACTTCAAAAATCTTTCCTTTCTACTTAGTGAACACCAAGCTTTCTACCTAGACTATTAATGTTTTTGTCATCTCACTAATCCTCTGTATTTATAATAATTCATCACCATCAAACTCCTCATTATAATTTGATTGTGTGTCTTCTAAAATATTCTGAAAAAGTCCCCTAAAATAAGATAAAGTTGTATTGAATGTATTTAAAATGTAAAAATATTCAGTTTATCCCTGACATCAAACCAAAGACCCGAGTGCGTAAAGTATGTATTTACATTAGGCACGTTTGTGTGGGTGGGATAACATTGCTTGGAAACTGAAGAGTCATTTGTAGGCCATTTAGAGTCATTAGTCAGAATTATGTGGATCAATACTCATCATCATCAATGCTCCCCCCTTCCCCCCGACCGACACTCCCCCTGCCGTTCGATAGCAGAACATTAATATTTTTTCAACACGTCTTAATGCTTTACCATTCAGTCGAAAGATGGCGCCATCAATCAAAATGTAAAATGTGCTGAATTATCAAAAATAAACGGAATTTAATAACAGCGCCTCGTGGGTTTTTTGAGTTATATTTAAATGTATTTATTCAGTAGATGTTTTTTTTTACTAATGTTTTAGGCGTAATAGATGAATTTCTTTTTGGAGTAACGGCTTAATTATAGCAAAAAATAATCATTTTGCGATGTTACATGAATACAGTACTTGATACATTACATATGATTATGGGGGTATTTCACCAACCCCTTGATAGCTGTCAAAAGCATTATTTAATCAAAGGATAACGTACATTCACGATTTGCGATTTAAGATTCATGTATTTATTTATGAAGTTCAAGATTACTATTCGGTATTCAAACCTACGAAAAGTGACTATATTTATATCGGATAAGCGAGTTTCTAAGAAGAAAATTATATCTCTCTGCGTGTCCTTTCCCATTCTTCCCGTTCCCCTTCCACCTCCCCTTCCCCTCCCGCGTCCCCACCCCCTACCGCGCGTTTCCTCTCCGCCTTCCCTCTCCCCTCTCCCTTCAACCCCCCTCCCGCGATCCCCTCCCCTCTCCCGCTTTCAATATATTCAGTCCCGGTACATTTAGATTTTCAAACAGCTCGCGTGAGACCTATTGAAATTTTTTTTACACATTTTCTATAAAATTTGGTACCTAACAAAGGTACCTATTTAAAATAAATATAAATTTTGATAAGCTTCAAAGTATTCGATTTTGGTAGGTGAAAATAAATTCATTAAACATTTTCGAATATTCAATTTGAATTTAACAATCGATGGTTTGCAAAATGTCATTCTCAAATTATGATAGTTTTGTAAGAGTTCTTGCAATGATAAAAAAAACTTTTAAGATATATCGTCCTGTGGTTGTAATACTTGTAATAATCCAGAAACCTTCACGAGGACGGAAAGAAGGTATTTTGATACTACAAATCATCCACACCAAATCCGCAAAGTTTCATTGCAATCGGATGAACTGTTAGCAACGCATACTTTCATGATGCCAGAACTCACTATTGTATATATTAAGAATCGTGGGAATGCATCAAATCTCTAAAGTTTCATCGGAATTGAATGAATGGTTTAGCAAAGCATAGCATACATACATAGACAGAAACAAACATATTTTCATTTTTATATATATAGATAAGTTAGTCGAGTTGCCAGTATTTATTTTTTATTCTAATGGGTAGTTGTTTTGACAACTTATCAAGAGGAGAGTGAGATACTCCTTTTTGCTTTGTATACAAGAAACTTTGTATTTCGAACTTTATTGAGTAATGGAATGTAACTTTAAATTCATTACTTTTATTTTTGAATAGATGACAACCGGTTTCAGCATAATCGCGCCCCCGTCAGTGCAGTGATATAAACAAACATGAAATCAATTTCCACATAATAGTTAGGTAGGTACCTATAAACTTCAATATAAATTCAGTTTTTTTCTATCGAAGCACCGTTGAGCTGAAACCGTTAGACATGATGTTATAAATTGAAGTGATGGACATAAACTTAAATTTTTGCCTCAGACTAATATTGTCAATCTATTCAAACAGTTATTGCTTAAATAATGCTTCCAATTCAGAATGATAATCAGAAAAATGATAAAATTAAAGTACGACCAAATTCAATTCGTCAGCCCGAAACAATGCCCCTTAAAAAATGCAAAAATCCATAAAAATTCAAATTGAATATTCCCGATGGGGAGGGTAATGAAAAACGCCCGTCGATAGCGCTTATCGACGGAGAGGCCATTATTTTCCTCGGTTTTAAAAAATGCCAGTGTCGATCGGAGGATATTTATTCGTTCTATGTGCTCGGCTCTGTATACTTCATCGGCGGTGTTAGCGGTAATCCCCGGGTAACGGCGGGTACCTACCCTCCACCCCACCCCTCCTGACGTACGGCCTTCGCGGGGGGGGTTACACCGCCCGCAATATTCAGGCAGGGATGATTCTCAGAATTTTTAATGTTCTGAAAGCTTTGTTTGAATAATTTAAATATCAATGATTTGATATCTTTATTGTTCATTCACGTCACATTTATTTTTCATATTAAGTCAGAGCTGATTTGAGTTGAGAGTAATTCTGAAATTATTACAAAATGAAAGAAAGGATTATAAGGAGAATGTATGACGTCAAAATGAATGGTATAAGAAGTTGGGGATGCCCGAGAAAGATATGCCAATCAAATTAGTACTTTTAATCGTGCCATGACAAGAGTCGGGAAAGGAGAAGGGTGTATATGAGCTGATTATTTATTTATTTATTTTGAAATTCACGCCCGGGTGGACTTTTACATGTAATTTTTTTTTATAAAGAACATCTAAATGTACATAACAAAAACAAAATCATAAACAAGAACAAAATCCAAATTAAAATCACAATCATAATCAAAATCAAAAAAAAAATAGAAAATATACAGATTTAGGAAATGAGATTAAAAGAATTTGGCATTCTCGGACTATAAAAATATAACCATTTGTTATTTCGGCTACTGGCATTATACCTAGCTCTCTCATTCAAAATTTAGGCTTATTAGATTTGTCATAGAATCTTTATATATAAATGCAAAAATCAGTCATATTAAATACATGTAGGGTTACGAAAGATTTTTTAAATATTTATATTGAGGGATCGGTAGGATTTATCGGTTCAGTTAGGAGTTCTATCGAGCCGAACCCTCTGATATGAAAATATCTGGAGTCAGTGAAGTATTTTCCCATATGGTCTCTGGTAGGTTGACGTGTTGTTCTTGTATAGTTTTGTATTTAGTATACTTATAAAATGCAATTACATCGCGTGAATTGACTAGATTAGCATTTGTGGAAAAGTGTGTTGAAGGATTAAGTTTTTCCTGTGAGGAAGATTTAACCCGGACATAAAGTCTAGAGAACAATTAAAAAAAACCAAACCTAAAACAAAAATACAGTAAAAAACGAATTGAAATAAAAACAAAATATTCCACCGTACAAGATGGAAAAACTGTAGACTGGGAAAAGTACAATACATATGAAATAAGTCGAAGTAGAGCATGTAGTTGGTGTAATTAAATTTGTTGTTCTTCTTTCGGATATAAAATCTGCTATGACTTGTTTATATTTAGTGAATGGTGTTAAATATGTCAACAAAATCTTTATAGTCATTACCAAATTTTGTATACGGTGAACGGGCGTATACAATTGTGATTCTGTGTTGGAGTTGTCACAATAGAACGGTAGATATTGCCTCAATGTTGATTTGCGAGGTATATGGAAAGAAATCAAGTATAATAATTCAGGGCTGTCAATTATTGAATTTATGATTTTATGTAAACATGTTAGGTCATACACTATTCTACATTCAGATAATTTTAATAAATTAAGTTGACATAGTAGATTATGAATCTGAATAAAGATAGGAGTGTGAGTCAATCATAGAATAATGAAGAAAAGAATGTCTTCAGTAGTGCCAATACAGAGTTATGCAGTGCTCTTCCTACCCCTGCGGGGAATCGGCGTAATAATTTGTTGGTTAGTTTCCACTAAATAAAACAGTTTTTATTATAAACTGTCAGGATCTTGTAACTGTGTGACACAAGCTTGCGTAACTGTTAAGCTTTGCACAATGCAAATTGCACGAAGTGAAGTAATAATTAAAAATCAGAGTCAAATATACCTATTTAAGCATAAAACAAAGTGGAAAATTGTATTTTAAAATATTGGTATTCCTTTCACATGAAAGTATCGTTTGCGTTTCGTTCTCACCATGTTGCCAATTTGAATCCTGGCGAACAAGTATCAAATATCCTTTTCCTGTTTTCTTTAACAAATTTATGTTCGTTTAGCCAATCATAAGATCAATACCATAATCAAACTTTACCTCTGTTCATAAAGTATATTATTAAAAGACAAAGTGAGTATTTATAGTAATTGTTACCGAAATTAAAATACGTATATTAATGTAGAAACTCGCCGTTTTCCGATAAAACTTACACGAAAACATGATTGTGGTTCAAAGGGAAAAAGACGCGTACCGGACAACATTGTGTCCATTTAATGACGTTTCGAAATTTGGTTAAGCCCAGTGGAAATTTATCTGTCGGCGCGCGGCGTGTCACTCTCGCTGCCACTGTCAGCGCGCCACTTGATAGATTGTTTTCACGTTTTTTCCAGTCCCCTTTTCTAGATCCCGAATTGAGGTCCTGGATCAGGGGTACAGAAACTTTGGTAAATTTCAAATTTCATTCAGATCAATTTAATAACATTTCGATTCGACTTAGTTAAGTACTACAATAAATAACTATTTGCATCGGGAGAAATGGAAAAAAATGTGAATGGGATTTTTTTTCAATTGAATTTGAAAAATATCCCGTGATATTTATTATGATGTGATAATTGCAGGAAAATTTCACAAAATTTATTTAAATAACCCAAACTAAGAACCTAATAACCTACTTCGTGCTTTTTTTTTCTAACTCCCTGGCGTAAATATTAATTTCCTTGAACTAATTAAATTAAATCATAGTGTTATTTCAATTATTTCGGCGTATTTAGAATAGAGCGGAGAACGGAAATTGGCATTTAAAAAATTTAAAAAAAATTGTTATTGTAATCTTTTTAATATTATTTTGATTCAAATGGCAACATATCCTTGTAGAACTTAAGTTGTGATGTTTTTTGTTTTGCTTCAATAAATGTCATTGTATTTATGGAATTGACTTCTAGCAATAAAGTTATTAAAACTGAAATAATTTAGAATTTTAAACGGCACGGTCAAAGATACTGAAATATAAGGAGATATGCTATGATATCCTCCCAACTGTCGGCGGATTACGATCTAATGGTGCTAGTTTGAAATCGGAATTTAGTTGATTTTCGAAGGTGTGCAGTAGTATTGGTTAACAATATAGTTTGGGTACGTATGGAAAATGTAACTATTTCTGTAAATTTTTATTTTATATAATTGTAAAAATGTAACTATTAACCCACTGTAATAAAATTTTTAATGTTAAAAACCCGTTAGACAAACTGCTAAAAAGTAGTTTATGGAGACTTTTTTTGTCTTATATTTGTAAACTGTGTAAAATAAAAAAAAAGACAAATAATAAAAATAATGCTCAATCCCGATAAAAGTCTTCCTATAAAAGTTTTCGTTCCTCTGCCCGAGATCATAATCCGTTAGAGTTGTTACACGCATCCTGGGGGTGGGGGATGGGAGAGGAACGGAGGAATTTAAGGGTTTGCTGGTTGTTTAGCCTGATAAGAATCTGAGGGGCGGTTTGTTGTTTGGTGAAGCAGCCCTGTTTTAAATCGGATCCGTTCAAAATTTTATCGCCATGAAAAATGATGTTCTCGAATATCTTTGCGGTGTGCCCATTAAAGGGCTTTTATTCGCGGTTTTTCTTTTTTACTCCTCCCTATATTTTGTACGAAATGCCTTATCTAGATATTGACATGAATAACGTTGGGATTATTCCTAATCATAGATACTTACACAGGTTTATGAAATTTATTGTGTGGGTCATATTGATATAGAAGCACCTATCTACTTGGTTTAATAATACTTCTCTTTTAAGTTACTATGGAAAAATTTGTATGGATCCCTTGGGTTAATTACTTTTTAACACGTCAGGAAACGTCTAGTAGTCTAACTGTGGCTTATTTGGACTAGGCCAAGCGAACGCGATCTCAAGTCGTTTTGAATTCAATGCGAATTGAAAACCCGTTTGATGAACTTCGCTAACGTAAAACTTGGGATGGGTTGTTTAAAATTTTTTGAATAATTCATCAAAATTTTTAAGTTAATTTTCACATCCTTGTCTGAACACAGAACTCGAATGGAACTTACACAGAACGTGAAAATTAACTTTAAAAAATTATGAAATGTTAGGAACGGCCATATTAAAATAATTTTATGACATTAAAAATATTCATAAAATCAATACAAGGCCTAAAATAAATTTAAAATATTTATTAGACGGAGGCAGAATTTGGGAGACCCGTGGAATCATTTACTGCAGTATAAGATTAATCTTCTTGGACGGATGAAGGTTTGAATCTCGGTAGCACTGTTTTTTTTCTGGATCTTTTCATTATTTCAAATCGTAAAATAAAATAAATATATTTTTTTTAATATTTGCTTGGTTAGGTCTCTAATGTTAAAAACTTTCTTTGTTTCTCTTACCTTTGAGAGAACATTGTACTCATTTGATAAAATTGAAAATCATTTTCAGCTACAGCACATCAATAATATCGTTTTTATCAATCTTAGGACTCTAGCTCATAAAAAGCCTAGAACCGCCCTTGCCAAATTCAAAAACTCATCCACTTTCTCCTAGTATTCATCATTCACAACTACATTGCACAGCGTTTTAGTAGTCTCAATTTCAAATAATGTCTCATTGTATAATTTCAATTAGTACATTCCATTAACATGGTGTGTTTTTGTTGTTGGTACAGTGTCAGCCAACGCGCTAGGCGTCTCACAGCAGCACGACAAGGACGGGAAGAAGAAGCACACGCGGCCCACGTTCAGCGGCCAGCAGATATTCGCCCTGGAGAAGACCTTCGAGCAGACCAAGTACCTGGCCGGGCCGGAGCGCGCGAAGCTGGCCTACGCGCTTGGCATGACGGAGTCGCAAGTCAAGGTAAGCAAACCGTCTCCCTCAATAATCCTCATACTAAAAATAACCTAGGATCCTGCAACTTAGAGATTCGTTGTAACCTCTCTTTTGTCGTATAATGAGAAGCATCAATTATTATTATTATGAGAAGGACGTAGAGCTTATTAATTACGATCAAAACCCGAGTAACTTATATCGGAATACTATCTCTCGTGAGGTCTCTCTTATTGATTGCTGATATTTATATATTGTGATCTCCATAAAGCGGTTATATGCGAATATATTACGTAGAAGATTACAAATTTGAAGTATATGTTTATAAAAGTTTAGTTTAAAAAAAAGAAAGTCAATCATTCCCGGGTAACCTGACAATATTTGAAAAATTCCTACTACCACCACATTAAGTGGAAAATGTTGCTTGTGTCATGATGGAGGACTTAACCATCCAGAAATAAAACTCGCGACACCTGGGACCCAAACGCAATGTCAACTCAACCACTGACCGAATATTAAAAGATCATGGGGGACAGTTTTACTATTTTATGACGTGCGTCAAACGATAATTGAACAACAACTATCGTCAAACAAGGATTGTTGTCTTTTTAAAATTAATAGCATAATACGTTTGATTTTAACAAATGGAATGTATTAAGACTTAAGACACACCAAATTGCTAAAAGGTAGAGATTATCATCACATTATACAGATAAGATTATCAAGAGATCCTAATTGCAGACCTTCAAATAAGGTTGATATGGAGTAAAATACCTATCATCATTATGAACTCTTATTTACTAACCCTTATTGCGACTTTCAAATACAAATTTATAATAACTTCATTTAGCGTGAAGTATTCTTTCATAAAGATAAATTTTTGAAAATTCTCAAATACGTGTAGCATAATCCAATCAAATGATTGAATAAACGATTCTTGGAATTAAAGAAAATAAAAGCGTCTAGATTAAGTAAATTGGTTAAATTAATCAAAGCGCCTACCATCTTATTTGCTCAAAACTTGTAATAATTAAGTGTGATTTATGTCAAAAACTAAGCGATGACATGGACTACTGCTCTTAATGGCATTATCTCTTTAGAAAACAGAACATTTATAGGCGTAGAACCTATTTAATACTATATCCGAGTAAGTGGTGATTGTCATCCGTTCGCTAATATAAAGAGAGTTATTACCCCGAACAACTCAATTAAACTAATAGTGAAGGGAGAGACGGGATGCTTGCGGAAATGGGAGATGTTCAGACGAGGAGATGTGGAGATGGAGAAGTAAAGGGAAACAGCAGTATAACTATTGTCACGTTCGGTTAAACAACGAATAAATACAAGTCAACGATCGAGAGCTCCAATGTCAATAGGGATATCTATTCAATTAGATATTGAATGCAGGGTTGGCCATGCGATCATACGTAAGGTTCAATTCTTATTCTCAATAATGATGAGAAAAATGTAAATTAAGAATACGACAAACAAGGGATAGATATATCAGAATCGTCTCTGCAACAGTTTGTGGAAAGGCTTGCATTTTTAGAGATATTTTTTATATCAATAATCATTAATTTTGGATGTAAAAACACACAATTTTCACAATTTCACAAAAAACAGAATTTTTAGATGATTTTATTTTAAGGCAAACAAAACCGCATCGAAAATATTTGCAGAATTTGAGAATCTGAATAAGTTCGTAGGTTATGTTAAACAGTGCGAAATGGTAGGTTTTAATGAAAATATATTTATAAAAGTGTCATTTTATCAAGAGTGATACGATAATCTTCAAATAATTTTTCGCAAAATTTGTATATATAGGACTTTTCGCAGCCCTAGTTTCACTGTCAATATTAAACAAGGGCAAAAGCGTGCAAACATCAATGGGCAAACAGCAAACAGCCATATCACATTCTGACGCTGTTATTTATAACAATAAAGCTTTCACTGTAATGAGCCTAACACAATTAGGATTCAGACTGCAAGGGTGCCACCCCTGCCCGGGCTGGCAAATCAAACCCAGTGCACTTGTGAAACTTATTAAAAATTATCTTCAAATAACAAGTTTTTCAAAATGGAAATAATTTAATTTTCTAGAACCCTTTCTCTTACTTGTAAGATGGTTATCGACATCACCCTATTTTTTTTGCCTTACTATTTTTGTCAATAAATTCTTTCGTATGATTATTCGCTGACCGGACAAGTCAGAATGAAACCAACTCAGAACCTTAGAAAAGTCATTAAAAGTGATGAAAAAAATTGGTTAAAGAGGTTACGTCACGTTAGGGTTATGGGCTATTTTAAAAAAAAAATTATAGCTTGTAATGAATTTTCAAAGAGGTGTTGAGTTGACTTTATTCTCATTTGGCATGGAACCGATTATTCATTTCATCTTTCTGGTTTCGTGGCTCCATCTTTTAAGCTACCGCCGAATAGAGTTGACTTGCCTCTTTTTATTATTATTTTTGTCGTTTATCTCTTTTGTCGTTTATTTCGATAGTTGTCAATGTTTGTCGCACCTGTAAAACTCTTGAATATTGAAATAAATTCTTTACGTAATCACCTGCATAATATTCTGAAATTCTATAATGAATACAATTTTCAACCAAAAATACAATTTTAATTTATATTTTTATAGTGTAGAAAGCTTCAAACATTTATAAATTTACATTAATAAAAAACAAAATATATGACAGAACCAAACAGTAACTATTCCATCAGAATTAATTTTTAATATATTTGTAGGTTATACCAGTCAATGTCATTTAAACAGAAGATAATAACAATTTGGAAAATATTGGTTGAGGATAATATTGTTAATTATGAATTTGAAACCTACAAATATCCCGGGTTCGATTTCCAGTTGCAACCGCATTGTTATTATTCTGTGTCTCATGTTTCATGTTTTGTTTAGATTTATAAGTATCATCTTTTTCTTCAATAAAAATAACAACATTGAATTCGAATTATTTTAAATTAAAACAAACAAAAAAACTAGAATACCTAAAAGTCTACTGGGTCAAAGAAAATCCTCCCCCACTTGTCATCTGTACAAATGTACGAGAGCTTAAAGTATTCGGGAACACCACACGAAGCCGCTTCGGCAATCATCGGCAAAGCTCGTGAGCGCTCGTGATGTGAAAAACACTTGCGCGCTGTTAGTAACGTGGTAGGACACTGATTAATGATCGAGTTCCAAATTCAATTCAAAATGTGATGACGTGATGACATCTAGCGATGTGATTGGTTATCGAAATGTGAACGGATTTTGATAGAGGTTAATGGTATGTTATATATTTGTGTGTGGGAGTGCAGCCAATGCAATGCATTATATTAACGTTAACGATTTGATTGACTTAACAGCTTGTAATTAAAAATAAAATATCTTTGTTGGCGTAAATGTATGTCTCTACATTCCTAGATACTTCTTTTTAAATAAAGCAAACCACGGGTATTTTATAATTGACGTACAATAAAATTTGTGTTTCTTGAGGCGAAAAGGTGATTTTTCCTAAATTACAGTTTTTGTAGAATTTTTATTAACCGTTACGACAAGGCAATGAGAAAAATATTTTCCCTCATGGCCTGTGTCATCTTTAGGGATGCTGTGTGGAGGGTCTTATTTATTTATTTATTTTCTGGAAATCGACAGTTTACATTTTTTCAGTTTGTACTTGTTTGTATAGCCAAAATAAAACCAATTAAGGATTTCCTCCTTGTGATTTTACCTCTGATTAAACAGCATAATAAAAAAATAGAAATAATAAAATATTGTAATAAAGGAACACGAAACCAAAAATAATATAAAACAAAAGATTGTATAAAACTAAAATTTACATAAAACATAAAAATATCAATACATCGGTATCCATAAAAAGCCAGGTTGTATATATAAATCAAATCATAACAGAATTATAAGTATTATGAAGAAGGAAAGGAAATGTTCTGGGAAGGAAAAAGGTATGAGGGGTGGGTAGGAATCTGGGAGTCAGTGATTCCAGGAGTAATCGACGTATGAATCCATCCCTCCCACTGCGGTGCAAGGCGATGGGTCGAGAGTCCCGCTGGATAGGTCAAATGATCTCCCACAACCGTCTCTCCCGATCCTTTCGAGGCCTGCCACACAGCTCGTGGGCAGAGGCAACCACCGTCAAGACCCCCAAACCTCACCCTAAGAACCCGGGAATCCCTACTAAGTCTCCAAATATAGCGAATCTCTTGGGGTGACCTATGGCAGAGGTATTGGTTATCCAATAAATGGTTCCAGAGGCAGCGGTACCCGTACCCGTAACCCAAATTGAAATCAATTATATCGTCAGTAAACAAACATACATACATACGCAACATTTATGTAATTTTTAAATTTTTAAGTAAATTTTTAGTCTTTTAAATTTTTTTTGTTAAAAGACAATTTATTACTTTGTGTATATCACCTTATTTTAATTTATAAATAAAGCGATGCATACAAAGTTATTTGTCTTTTAATAAAATAAATAAGTCCATCCCAAAGTGAAAAACTTTCAAAAGAAGTTTTCTTCGAAAAATAAAATTTTTAGTTGTTTATATTTTTTTATTTAGTATTCATTACCAGTAAAGATATCCGAAAATAAAAAAAAATAGTTATTCAATGAAATGTAGGAATTTACTCTTATAGTTTTTAGAAGATCTCGATGCAGAATTTATCTACGTAAAGTTATTTTTTTTTTAATTTTATATTTTACCTATTTAAGTAACTCCTCGATATGACATATACGGCTCCAAATTATTTTGATTAATATTTCGAATATACCTCGGTACAATGCAAGCCATCAAACTGAATAATGCGCCCTTAAGGTGATTTTTCACAAAAACGGCGCTATTATTACTATTATTATTAAATTCATAAAATCTTTGCCATTTGAAAAGCCGTCGTTATAATTTCATGATCATTTGTTCCGACGACTAGCAAAACTTGCTGACAACTCGTTTCTAATGAAAACAGATGATCTGCTCGTTAAAGCACATTAGAATTACTTTCGCCGAACTATTTATAAGCAGGCAGTTGATAATGATGATTAAATATTTGATTAAGTGAATCACTATGGAGTACACTGAAATAACAGCGCCTAACTTAATTAGAGCCCTCACTAAAATGCGTGTATGACTTTTAAATCGAATCAAGTTCCATTTGATTTGATATCAAATGGAAGTCACTGAACATAATAGCTAAATTCCATTATCATATTTATACGGTTGTTACGGGGGAGGGAGATGAATGTATGGGTTTGGAGAAAATTTAGTATCGAAATAAAGAGGAGAGCAGATATTTTGTGGAACATTTGTATGGAATTATGCTCCCCTCGCGAAATGATACGGTTATTTTATCGAACGCTCGATGTTCGCCGGGGATGCTTCAACATGATGTGTTGTTATATTGAAATAAATTGATATGATGTTTTGAATTCAGCGCGGATGATGTATTTTTTTCTGTTATCTCTTGGTTTTTGTGTAAGTGAATTAGAGATATTTGTATTTTAGAGTGTTTTATCTTGGTTTTCGCATGTAATTGCGCAAGTAATGCGCTTTTAATATTTGCTATACCAAATTGAAAACATTTGCGGAATGTTAACAATAAGGAACTCCAGTGAAAAATATTATGGTTTTAAAAAAATATGTTCATAAAGACCAATAAACGCTGATTCTGAATAAATAAGTTTTATTAAATAATATTTAACGTAGTTTTAAAAAAAATATTAAAAAGTCCATTTTAAAACAGTTAATTAAAACACCCTGTCAAGTTGGTATTATTGAATTTGTGAGGCGTGACGTCACCGCTTCCATAAAACGCTCCAATGCTGAAATTCAAAATGGCGGTCGTCGAACAGCTGATTCCAGTTCCCTACAAAATTCATGCTTCGGTTTCCTTAATATTGATTTCGATTCGTAAAGCTAAAAAAATAATAATTTCAAACAATTTTTATACCACTCTCTCGTAATAATATTGAAAAATATAATAAATAAATAATTACAACTAAACAACGTTTTACTTATTGAATAGTTTCATTACTTCTTCCATACAAAATGACAACTTCTGTTGAAAATAACTAAAACTTTTGGGCAGATGACGTCACAGGGGCAGATGACGTCACGGTGGTTTTCGGGGGATCTTGAAAAATTAAAACTTTGACATTTATTTTAACTATTAAACCTAACTCCAGAGTGGAAGATACTATCAGTATCGCCCTGGTGTAAGACCACCATTCAGAATTGAAACGTTGCTTGAAATGGCTTTAGCCGTGTTTAGTGACCAGATCTGAATAGCCAGGTACTTCCCCACCTTCCTCTTCCCTATCTCCTTCCCCTCCCCACTACCTTCAGCCTCACAACATACCCGATTGGGGATGCCATAGTCTCACTGGCTCCAGACGGGAGCAGTTGGGACTCTTGTGCGGTATTAACTGTAAAAAAAAAAAAAAAAATAACTTTAAAAATAAAAATGAATATTCAGTTATTTAAGTTAAAAGGTCATTATTCATAAAAAAAATAAAAAAATTGGACTGGAGTTCTCTATTATTACAATAATGAAATTGCCATTGGAATTTGCATAGACATTAACACTCCAATTAAAAATGTTCACCGCATGCGTAAACCAAGGTTTAGTAGTAACTTTGGTGGAGATGCTACTAATGAATTAGCAGAAATAATATCTAGCAAAATAGAATATATAACAAATTAGGTATAAAGTACAGAAAAAGGGAAGAAATAAAGAAAGAAAAAAATTATAATAAAGCAATTACAAGTTTTTAGGTCAATTACTTCTATTTGCCAAGAAGTCATATTCGCTTATAGCTAATAAATTAGCAAGTGTTTTTTAAAATATACGAAGCTGATATAAAGGCATCTATATCGTCATATTCTATCCACTGGAACGCACAAAATCGACTCGAAATATATAGCAGATTTTTATCGATTTCTCGATTGCGTCACTATTTCAGGACACGGCGTACAAATGAAGTGATGGTTAGCAAAATTTTGTTCCTGAAGATTGGGTATTTAGGTATTATGTCTGCCTCGATACAGGTATAGAGATCTGCCTAGATATATATTCACAATTTGAGAGGCGAGTGTGGGTACCGCCGCCCCGGGAATAATTTATTGGATAATCTACACGTCTGCCAAATTTCGCCCCACCCAGGTTAACATTTGAACTTTACGTGGCGAAAGTGTGTGGGGTGACTGGTGACCGAGTTCTTAGATTGAGGTTCGTCCAAGTCTCGGCGGCCGATGCGTTTGCCGAGAGAGAGAGACTGGTTGAGGGAGGTCTTTTGTCCTCTCCAGCCAGAATGCCTCGACCCACCGCAGTTGGAGGAATGGATTCATACATCTGTCACTCCGAGCCCCAGATTCCTACACATCCCTCGTATGTTTTCCCTTCCCAGAACTTTTCCTTCATTTCCTTAAAATTCCTCCACAGAGCATCCCCTAAGATGACATGGGCCCTGAGGGAAATTATTTTCCGCAGGGCCTCCTGTGTGGTGCTAATGTAAAAATAATATATATAATTTATTTATTTTCGCCCTAGTAGACTTTTACACAAATAAGTAATAAAGTAAGTGATAAGTCATTACTTATCATTATGAAGTAATAGGTAATTAAGTAATAAGTTAAAAAGTAATAAGTAATAAAGTAATAAGTTATAAAGTTATTAGTAATAATGCTTACAACCAAACTTTATATAGATAATTAAATAAAAATCTAAGAACTTTTAACTAGATTCAGCATAATATTCAAGTTTCATCGAGACGTATTCAGTTTAGCTCTACCCACCCCTGCACTGCATGCCCTTGCGGGAACGGGCCAGGGGTTAACTGGGATAAATTGAATTGAATCACTCCCGAGGGAAGTGCTACAAATGAAACACATCTTCAATGCCCTTATTTGTGGGCGGCTGGCTTTATATTTCACGTTAGCCATTGTTACGACTCAAGTGTCAAGCAATATCACGCCACTTCATAAAAAGATGCAATGCGGTCGCTTAAAAGTCTGTAATAATTAACTTTTTTATAAGAAATCGATGCCTACAATCTCTGTCTTGAAGATATTAATACCTATAATCATAATACTTATTGTTTAAGGGTTTTTTAATGACGTAAAAGAAAGGAAATAATTCAGTCAGTTTCTTCGATGTAACCATTTTGCAGATAGAGGACTTGCTTTGTTCCCAACCGTCTGGAACCAGTGAGACTATGGCAAGTAATATACCCCAATTGGGGTATATTATTTATTTATTTTATCAGGTTCTCCATAAAACAGTTATACACCAGAATATTATGGAGAAGATTACAAAATTTAGAGAAAAAAGTGTATGGGGGCAGTTTCACTATCTTGTGACATATGTCGGAAGATAGTTACAGAACTCTCTGTAGGTGACATTGAAGATGTCGATGCTCAATACAGATTCATTTATAAGGTTGAAGGTAGTGGGGAGAGAAAGGTGGTGGGAAAGAGGAAGTAGGGGAGCACCTGGCTATTCAGATCGGGTCACTAATGGTCGTATCATTTCAAGTTTAGGTCTAAAAATGTTTAAATTCTGAATGGTGGTATTACGCCAGGGCAATACTGAGAGTATCTTCCACTGTAAAACGTGCCGCAAATATACTGCATAGTATTTTAAATGAATCGTTAAATAACACAAATTAATCAAATAACATTTACTTGCTCACCCAGGGGCTTAAACCCGCGACCTCCGGTTCGCGAGTCGAGAGCTTTATTATTCGACCATAAAACTAGTAATCATGACCTTAGTGAAAATGTGTATCAGTTTTATGTATCTTAGAATTACTTGAGCTATCTTTGGAGACTAGATCTGAATAGCCAGATCCTGTCAATATCCATAAATTCTTTCTCATTCTCCGCGCACAAACTTTTTCCTCTTGAATTTTACTCCGGGCAATTGAGACGATCTATTTAAAAAAACGTTAATTTAAAACTCTTTCTACCGAAAATGCAACGTTTTGTTACATCATTTTTATTTTTAACAAACTACTACAAATGCAATTATTCTAAATTTAATTCGGTACCTATCTCCACACGTCCCCAGACTGCATCATCCCGTTTAGTACAATCTGTCTGAATTAAAATAGGGGAGAGAAACATTAGTACAAGCACCGTATTATGTCCCCATCCCTTCCACCGACCCCCTCCCTCCTACCCCTACCCGATACCCTCCACTCAAGGCTGTTCCCCAGGCATTCTGCTACTTTCGTTACCCCTGGGGGCGTTCCCACCACACCGCTGGACAAAAGATCTAAGGATGACACTTCTGAATGGTATGAAGTGAAAACCTAAATATTTTAGTATTTAACTGACTTACCTGGGATAATGATTAAGCTAGAAAAGTTTTTTAACGTTTATAAAAAAACTTTTAAAATATCTTTTCGATATGGTTACCTACTTATTCAAATGTGCCGTTTTCACTCGCTTTTTATAACACTTATATATGGAAAAGATTTCTGTATTTAAAACCTTGATTGTGCTTGTGTTCCAATGAAGTGGAAAATAAAAGCAACCCGAATGCAAATTCAAATTCACAAATAAATAAAAGATATAGAGTCATAAATTGAAGGTATGCAATACTAATAAAACTCTTGATCATATCATGATGAGTGACAAGGTCTCACCTAACTAGAACTAACGCGATTGGTACCTATATACGATCCGCTGCAATGTTTCAGGATGCAGACTTCAGGGTAAAGATTGCCCTGATGATGACCAATCTCCGACGTTAGAGAGCATTAGAAGAATCAAATCTTATTTGATAGAGTTTTATTAAAAGTTATGTACCCTTACGCAACGCTTTAAAGAACAAAATTAAAGAGCTTCTAAATGATTACAAAATCCATATTTCACTAAAAGCAATATATTAAATTATTTTGTACCTTGTCCTTAGTGTCTAATAGATTCCCTTTGATACTGTGCAAATGGTTCCACCCCGTTATGCACCGTTAGGCAAATGATTTGGACATTTGCAGGAATGAAGAAGTTCAGATAATATGACTAGGGGTGGTTGAGGGGCCGCAGGCTGTATTCTGCCCTGCAAGGGTGGATTGGTCACGGAGATTTCATGCGATTTATAGCGTAATCATTAGAAATCATTTAATGTGGAGCCTTTCACTTAATTAAAATAATGCGTTTCTTTGGTACATTGCATATGGCATAGTATACGTAGTAAATTGCTTCGTTTGGTTTTACAATAATTTATAAGTTTTACAATTTTTTTATTTATTGTTTTCACAAAAATCTTGAGACAACGCAAACTCGACTAACGATGCATCTCACCACATTCATATCAACATTCTAAAACAAAACGACAAGTACCTGCTGCATTTACGATATTTTATGAGAGATCGGAACAGTGTAAGATGATTTCCTGTGCTCATAAATGTTCATTAAAACGCATTTAATTGACAGGATTAGTACTGCATAAATAAATTCCCGTTTCTACCTAGTATAAATTTGAACGAGACATTTACGTCGGTAATTATAAATAAATATTAACAATTGTCATAAAAGCTAAAATATACGTGTAATTCGTTTGATGTGGCTGTTTCCACAGGTCAATTAATTGGTATTGAGATACACGTAAGCATAAAAGAAGCAGAACTATAATATGATCGCGTTGCAGAAAGCAATGCAAGTTCGTAGTCTTTAGCCTGGTTTGACCTGATCTGAATAACCAGGTACTTCCCCACCTCCTTCTTCCTCCTCTCCTTCCCCTCCCCAATACCTTCAGCTTCACAGCTTACCGCAACGGGGATGCCTTAGTTTCACTGGCTCCAGATAGGAGCTGATTGGACTCTTGAGCGGTATTCAAATAAATAAAACGGTAGCGTTCAAATCATGCAGAGTTCGAAAAATAAAATTTATTTGATTAATTTGTGTTTTTTCGCAAATAAAGAATTAAAAATAATATAATGTGTCCTTGCAGCACGTTCCAGAGTGGAAGATACTCTCAATATCGCCCTGGTGTAAGACCACCATTCAGAATTGAAACGTTGCTTGACATAGCTTTAACCATGTTTTATAACCAGATCTGGATAGTCTGGTACTTCCCAACCTTCCTCTTCCCCATCTAGTTCCCCTCACCGCCACCTTCAGCCGCACAACATATAACAATTGGGGATGCCATAGTATCACTGGCTCCAGACGGGAGCAGTTGTGACTTTTGTGCGGTATTAAAAAAAGAGGGCAGTTATTTACATTTATTATTAAAAAAAAAAAAAAAAACTAAAGAAATTTTCACTTTTGACTGTAATAATAATAATGTCATATATGAACCTCTACCTAACCTATATCATTATTAGAAAAAAATGGTTGTAATTTAGTATGATTTTAGATTTTTACGGCCATAATTATTTTCGGTGTTTATTTTTGGGGTGTTATGCCGTGTTGCGCTACATCCTTCTTTAGCCAACGTTTCGGGAGCATTACAATGTCCATCATCAGGGCAGATGAGTATGCCGTCTGCTGAGTATGCTCATCTGCCCTGATTCAAATTTGTGTTAAAAACATTTTTAATTGAAAATATACCAGCAACGTAAAATTTCTATAATACAAAAACACTCCGTTACCTACCTAATTGAGTTCCACAATAATCTCTCTCAAATTTACCGAAGCAAGCATTAGGTACTAATAATATTATTGTCAAATGAAATATAATCTCTTTTGATTGACATATGGAAATTCGTGATAATTATCCTAGATACGAGAGGCCATCTTCAATTTAAGAAGCTACCTTACTGGCGTATTATAAATATCACACAATAGTTAGTCCACGGCTTGAAAAAAAAATGGAATTAAAATTTGAAATCAGTGAACGGTTTTTTTATTTGTTCATTTTAAATTTGAATTATTCACGCTTCAGTTGGTCAGACGGTATTAAGGGTACTTAATTCTAATTGTGTCAAGTGATTGATCGAAATCATGGATGTTTTCATTTATCAATATATTATGATACCGAGCAGGTCCTATTTATAGAAAAATAATACAATTCACGTCAATCAGACGGCGTAATGGGTGGCTGATTTCTGATAAGGTTTGTATATACCTTTATATTATAGGATATTAGATGGGGATTGTTGTTAAAGTTCAGATGTTTTACTGTATCACCCAAGAGATCGTACAATAATTGAAAACATTGTCGTTGTCAGTTTTCTTTTGGTCAGTTTCAGTTTCCCACAATCATCTGATATTTAAATATTATTATTTTTTACATCAGCTCCACACACTTATCTTAGGGGATGCTGTGTGGAGGTTATTTTTAGGGAAGGGAAGGAAAAAGTTATGAGGGATAGGTAGGAACCTGGTGGTCAGTGTGTCCAGGAGTGACGGACGTAAGAATCCATCCCTCCAACTGCGGTGCAAGGTGATGAGTCAAGATAGTCCAGCTGGAAAAGTCTAGATTATGTCTGCCGGATAGCGAACAGTCTCTCTCTCCCGATCCGGCCCGCCACATAGCAGGTGGGCAGACGCCTCCGCCGCCAAGATCTGGACAAACCTCACCCCATGAGCCCGGGCACCCTTGCTAAGTCATCAAACGTAGCGAACCACTTTATCAAGAAATACCAATGTAAAGAGATACATTTGGAGAGTTCTTACTACATCATGCAATCAGCATTATGTTTACAGGTACACGATAATTAATAGATTTTCCAAAATATAATATTTTCAGAAGAAATCGTTTTTTTTTTCTCACCAAGAACTATTAATAGAACCAGAACAAGAACAAGAACACGAACAAGAATAAGAACATTAACAAGAACATTAACAAGAACAAGAACAAGAGCAAGAGCAAGAGCAAGAGCAAGAGCAAGAGCAAGAGCAAGAGCAAGAGCAAGAGCAAGAGCAAGAGCAAGAGCAAGAGCAAGAGCAAGAGCAAGAGCAAGAGCAAGAGCAAGAGCAAAAGCAAGAGCAAGAGCAAGAGCAAGAGCAAGAGCAAGAGCAAGAGCAAGAGCAAGAGCAAGAGCAAGAGCAAGAAAAAGAAAAAGAAAAAGAAAAAGAAAAAAGAAAAAGAAAAAGAAAAAGAAAAAGAAAAAGAAAAAGAAAAAGAAAAAGAAAAAGAAAAAGAAAAAGAAAAAGAAAAAGAAAAATAAAAAGAAAAAGAAAAAGAAAAAGAACAAGAACAAGAACAAGAACAAGAACAATAAATTGTTAATTATGTATTAAATAATGAGACAGAGTGGCTTGAAGTTTCTCCACTCGGACTAATAAACTTGTTTACACGATAATTAACGTTGCCAGACATACATACATATGTCGTAGGAGGCGTACCTGACTTATTAATGTTATTGTATGGGAATAATCTACGATTTATTGGTCGCACGTACGTCATCGTCGAAAAATCTTTCATCTCACGCATCTTGTGTGAAACCGAAAAAGATAGAAGACCCTAGAACGATGACATCACATACGACCTCCCTTTGGTACTACTATATGGATGAATTTTACTAAAACAATAGTTCAATTTCTATATCATTCCACTCTAATTACCGCAGGACCTACCTTATTGCATAGAAATATGAATAGTGATGAAAAAAATTTCTGTAAAATATTTCACCGAACCTTTCCCCAAAAAGAGCTCCAAATATAGGCTATACTTTTGTAATACTTTTCAAATAACTTTAATAAATACATAAATACGTGCCGCCCATGGAATCTAAGCCCAAAACAACATCCCATATTGAAAGATTCAATAAAAATGTAAATTCGGCCGCCGACAAGGGGGTCTTATTACTATATCCATCATATTTTGTTGGGCACACAATAGACTGGGGCCGCCCCTGCATCTGTGTGCGGTGATCGTTTAAATCATACTGTATATCAGATAAGGGCCGCACTCGAAACTCTAAAGTATTATATCACAAAAAAATATTTTTAATTATTTACTTATGTTCGGGTGTGATATCGACTGAAATGGTTACGTTTTGGGAAATAGTTTCATTGAAATTTGCTCACATTGCTTCGGTAGCATAAATGTTTATTATATACAGATACAATATATATTATGTGCTTCACGTGTAGTTGGGTCAATTCTACCCGGTTTTTCCTGAGCTTCGACCAATTCTCCCTTCAAGTATTTTTCTTTTGGTAGATTTATAAATGTCAGTTGAAAAATATTGTGATTTGACTTTTTTGGCTTGTTTGGCATGTTTTGTAGATGAAAATAGCGGGATAATACTTAGGGGCCATCCATAAATTACGTCACACGAATTTCATGATTTTTGATTTCATGACATTTGTGAGACCCCCTCCCCCCTAGTGTGACGTCTCATATTTTGCAATTTTACACCTAAAAATAATCAAAATTCAGATTTTTACGTATGATGTCACAGAGCCTATGAACCCCCCATACCGCTAGTCACACTTCTCTACTCCCCTCCCCTTCCTTAAGGTGTGACGTAATTTATCGATGGCCCCGTACACAGTTCTATTGACCTAGAAATTCTAGGCAGAAAAGCTGTGCCAGTTTCATGACGCCAGAGCGCTACATTCAAAATCTTTTTTTGTAGGTCTGAGTGTTATGATTTTAATTTAAACTTCCTACGATATGATTTTAGATTTTCACGACCTAATGTATTTTCGTTATTTATTTTTGGGGTGTTATGCCGTATTGCGCTAAATCCTTCTTTAGCCAACGATTCGGACAGTTTTACAGTGTCTATCATCACATACACATCTCTCCTGATGATGGACATTGTAACTGCTGTTCGAAACGTTGGCAGAAGGAGGTAGCGCAACACGGCGTAACACCCCAAAAATAAATAAGGAAAATAAACTTTTTAATATTCAGAATAATGAGGACAAATTGACACTTTTCGATCATTTGAAACTCATCGGAAAATTTCAATGTTTCATATAAAATGTGAATTCTATGTTAATTTTTTACTGACTTATTTATTTTTATAAATACGCAAGTTCAATTGTACTATATATGTATATGAATCCTCTGCCAAATGGAACACTATCCCGGAAATCCGACTATATAATTGAAAATACTTTTTTTCCCTAAAAAAGCACCTCGCTGACACAAATGCAAATGGATCGCGTCTCCGATACGATGATAGAACCATTCATGTACCGAGTCCCCTCGGCAATTTCAAATTGACACACGTTCGCCTCTCTCTCATTCCCACTGTTCCCGGCACAGTCGCGTCCCTCTCACGCCGGCGGTGAATACCACTCGCTCCATTCAATTACCTCAGTAATCCTTCAATTATAACGACAGATGTCTCTCGTAGACAGGGTAGGATTGTTAGAGGCCATTTCCTTTAAATCCAGGCTGCGCCTATCCAGGACATGGGAAAAACAGCAAATAAAACACATCACCAAATAAAAATGTACAAATCATTGATGTACAATCTCTTTAGAATGCGTTTTAGGGAAAGGATTTTGCTACTCGGAAGCACGCGACTGAGCTTGATGTAAAAAGACTTGAGATTGGACTGTAAGTAAGGCTTCTCCGGATTAGCTGATAATCGGACGTATATTTCCTTCACGAGGTAATAGAATGTCATGGGTTTATCTATTTTACTGCTTGTTCTTTTTTGTGCTGAGGATATTTTGTGAACTGTTTATAAAGGAAGGTTTAGGCTACCATTCATTTTCAAACTAACTAACTAACCATCACGCTGTTTCTCCGCAGGGGTAGGCAGAGAGGAAGGACCGTCAAAAAACTCGATCTTGGCACACACTCCTTGCTTCGTTCACATTCATACATCGTCTCATACATGCTCTTCTATTATTCTGATTCTTGACATCGCCCGACTCGAGTATCTGATTCACTTGGTCGTGCCATGTCTTCCTCGGGCGTCCCCGACTTCGCCTACCATTCACATTTGCGTCAAATATTCTCCTTACACTCCTTTCCTCATTCATTCGCTCTACATGCCCAAACCATCTGAGCGTCCCTTTCTTAATCTTATTCATTACGCTTACATCAGTCTTGCATTCTTTGCAGATCTCCGCATTTCTCACTCGATCATACGTGGTTTTACCACACATACGTCTCAGGGATCTCATTTCTACAGCATTCAGTCTACTTACATCCTTTCTCTGCCAGATCCATGCCTCACTGCCATACATCAGGGTAGGTACCAGCACTCCATTATGGACGGCTAGCTTCGCTTCTTTTGACAGTTTTTTGTTGGCGCCAACGGCGTTCAGTCCTCCATTAATGGAGTTACCGGCATTTACCCATCTTTCGATATCTCTATCAGTCTTTCCATCTCTCGTAAACATACTTCCCAAATGCACAAATTCATCCACCTGCTCCAAATGTTCATTTCATTCAATTCGCATAACAACGAGCTGTTGTAGACATTTTCTTAAATCTTAGCATGATTCAATTGATATAACAGTGTTGTCTTGTCTTCAAAAATGATTTAAAAATCATTGTCAGAGCTATAAAGTTTTCGATGATTCATTAAAAAGGCTTTTCGATGCAATTAATCATAGTCAAATAAACCGAATGTGTTCGTTGCAGTTTGATTAATGTCAAAATAAATTATAATCGTGTATCAAAACCTGTTGGATTATTTACTGCTGTATTCCGGTTAACAGTAAAAGCACCTCTTTTCAAAGCGGGTCCACTTGTGACCAACAACCCTTCCTTTAGACGGAAAAGTAATTTGCCAAATTCCACTTCAGATAATAACCAACCTTCCAACAATGACAGATAATAACCTGAATGAATAAAATCGCCTGGTCGGAGGCATAGAGGCGGGGCCGTCGCGAGAAACGATATTTTGATTCTCGCAGAACAAGTTTCACCGCACTATCGACACAATCGCCATTTAGCCACCCCAAAATGTAGACAAAAAAACTGGGCGGTTCCGCGCGGTTAACCCCCCGAAACCGTGTAAAAGTTAACAAATAGAGGGGAACATATGCGACGCCAAATTGCATTGACATCCGCTGAGATATTTGCTAACTCTGTGATTAATTTCATCCCTTTATTATATTTTAAAAATTCGAGACTTCATAATAACTCCGTCGCTGATCGCCATTATGAAAACTGAATTAATTGAGCATTGTTGCGTTATGGATTTTTAATAAGAGCGGTGATATTATTATCATTTTAACGTTTTTTTTTGTTTTGTTTGTGTGCCGAGGCTTAAGCGGATAATGTGGCATGCAGATCGGAGCGTTTCACGGTTTGGAATAAGCCTGTTTTATAAATGGGGTATTAAAATGATAATTAATAAACGTGGTAGTAGAACAGTTCGTAATAATTGTTGCGTTCATTTACCTCGCATTGATTTTATCTAGTGATGCAACCATGTTTGCTTTGACTATCACTATTACGAAAAATATTTTCAATGCTAGTAAGAATACGTTTACAAAATTATAAAAAATATATTCACTTTTGTTTTTTTAATTCCAAAAAATTGAAGGTTAAATTAACTAGTATAAAAAATGTACGTACTATACATACGTTTCTTACATTACAACACCACGTATATCATTTTACAGAGGTTTTCAGGAGGAACAAAAAACCGTTTTATTTAATAAAAAATAACACAAATTTAAGAATCAGTTATTTGGGAAAGTTATTTTTTTCGAAAAACATATTGTTAGGTATTTTAAATGAAATTTGCGGCGTAATATACAAAAAAAGGCTGAGGAATATAAAGATTTGCGTTGTTCTTATGCGAAATATACATGATATTCTATTCAACTTTTTTCAAATAATGAAACAAAAATAATTGTGAGAGAATTAAAAAATTAGAGTAATTTTATTTTTATTAGTAAATAAAACTTTTGTATAAGCGTTTACTGCTAATCTGTAGATAAGTAACAATTATGTTGTTATCAAACTTTGTATAAAAGGAGCTTTGATTGGTCAAAATATCAAACCATGGCGCATGCGCACGCATAGTTTTAAAAGATATGCGAAAAATAATGTTATCGTATTTTTAAGATACCCGGTGTAACGATAAAATCCATTTTTTTAAATTCTATATTTTTTCAGAGTACAAATAATATTAATCTTTTATTTTATTTTAATGAAAACAAATAACTTTGTAACCACTATTTAATTAACAATATCAGCATAACAATAGCCACAAAGTGAATTTGCGAATTTTGAAGAAATAATATTAATCTTGTTTGCGTTATTAATTCAGTTTATCTCATAAAATCTTTATAGCACCTGCAATATTGTAGACATTTATTAGTTTTCGTTTAGTGAACGTAATCACACAAAAATCATTGTAGATAGTTTACCCTTCACGATTATTAGTATAGGTACAAGATATTTTAATATAATACCCATTCCCCAGATGAATAATATTTAATGCTATAATCTGATGTAAAAAGCAATCAAAGTGTTTATTAGAGCAACCCGAATCGGATTTCACGGGTGGGACATTTTGTTCGTAGGAAATATTATGTGACTGACATTCGACGTATATACCCAGTGACAGAGTCGCATTCGAAATGATTTTATGATTATTATAAATGAATTTAGACATATTATATAATATTCTTCCTTTTACCCCATTTAACTTGTTTCTTAATTATTTTAACATTAATTTTAATTTTGTCTCATTATTGCTATTTAATTTTGTTAAATTTAATATGATTAATTACTCTTACTATTACTATTCCTATTACTCTTTAAACATCCAATTATGTTAGTTCCGGACATCATTGCTGTTATTGGTACTTACAGAACACTTCGTACATACAAGTTTATTTAACAATATTCAACGCACATAATTTTATTACAGAGATTATTTAATGAGAAAGTGGATAGCGAACACCGTAGCGATTTGCGAGCCGTTGAATCTACGGCAATCGGAACCAGAATGAATTCCTTCGAGCTCTTTCGACTAGTGCTGGGTACTGGGGAGTCAAGCAAAGTGAAATCGATAACTTTACAATATCAGATCGATAACTTCTGACGATTTTATATCGATATAACGAGCATGGTTTTACCGTTGACAGTGAAAAAATAAGACATCGATATGCGCTGGCAACACTGAAGGTATTTTCTATGATTTAAAATAAAACAATAACTTTGTTAACACCACTTTTATTTTTTTAAATACCTATTTTTGTACAGTTTACAGAAACTTACCTGATACAGTAGAGGCCGGGATAAAATTTATCAATCGTCGGTCGGAATATCTCTAACCGATTGTTGACCGTGATCGCAAATATTGATAACTTACCATAAATGACGGATTTGGTCAATGAAGTATTGATATAGGGTTTTATCGATCGTCCATGCTAGACCTTCTTGTATCAAACGATGCGTCCGCTATTGGCAATTGCCAATGAAATATATTCTATTGAGCTGTTACATAAGAATCAAATTATATTATTAACTAGCTGGTACCCGGCATGCGTTGCCATGCCATTTAATAAATAAATTGTTTTCTCCTGCGTGTTCTTTCCCATTCGTCCCGTTCCCCTTCCGCCTCCCCTTCCTCTCCCGCGTCCTCTTCCCCTCTCGCGTTCCCACTCCGCCTCTTCCACCTTCCCTCCCCCCACTCCACTACCCCTTTCCCCATCCCGTGAAACCCCCTACCAAGCTCCCCTCCCCCCTCCTAGGTTCCCCCTCCCAGATTCCCCTCCCCCTCCCGGGTTTCCCTCCTCCCCCTCCCGCAAACCCCCTACTCGAGTCCCCCTCCCGCATTTCATGCATTCTTTCCCGGTACATTCAGTTTTCAAACAGCTCGAATGCCACCTTTTGCATATTTCATAATGCCAGAGCTCACCAGTAGTAAAATCCAATTTGGTGCAGTCGTTCGTAAGTCATGCGCGTAAATACATTTCGGCGATTCATTTTTTAGAGATAAATAGTAACTACGATGCCCGAATTAAAAAAATATATATCAACATTGTTTTCACGGCAACGATTTGTTTTGTTTTTCTTCTGACGTTAGCAATAACTCGCCATTTTCGACAGAAAACGTAAAATAAATATAATATATTAATATTTATAATTTCGTAACGTCAGAACTTACCATTATTTATAGCCTATATTACTCGCATATAATGTAGCTTTCTATTGGTGAAAAAAATTCTAAGATCGGTTTATTAGTTTATGCGTGAAAGCGTAACAAACAAACACACGCAGTTTCGCATTCATAATATTAGTATAGATTTAGAATTTTAGGGTAGGTACTTTCTATTGCATAATTCAATTTTACCAAATTCTGACACAGGCATTTAAATACAATAGCGAGTTCCCGGCATATGCTATGCCACTCAATAAAGAAAAAATTCGCTCTACTAACCCTTTCCCATTCGTCCCAGATGATGCCAGAACTCACTATACACGTACAGAAACCATCGCGGGCTTGCACACATCAAATCCCCAAAGTTTTATCGCAATCGGATGAACGGTTTAGCAACGCAAAACATCTCACACACATAGACAGAAACCAACACATTTTCTATAGATCAGTAATTTTAATATCAAAAATGTCAGTTGAGCATTTTTAAATTTTTTTAAAGAAAACATTAAAAAAATTTGAATTTTATTTTTTTTTTGTAATTTCTAATAATACCATATATTTAAGCGTATTTCACCACCTTTCAAAACCAATATTTAGTTTTTGGATACGTTTACAAATATTCCATTTATTTGAATTTTTATTGCAAAGTCGATATATATCGAAACATTTATACCTTTTGACAAAATACGCCAAATTTTTGAGGGGTTAAGCTTTGAGCTTTAAGCTTTGAGATTCAAGCTTTGCGCTTTAAAATTTTTGAAGGGTTCAGCTTTGAGGTTTAAAAATTTTATAGCGCAAAGCTTGAATCTCAAAGCTTAACCCTTTAAGCTTTGAGCTTTAACCTTAAGCTTTGAGCTTTAAGCTTTGCGCTTCAAACTTTGATATTTAAGCTTTGAGCTTCAAGTTTTGAGCTTTAAGCTTTGTGATTTAAGCCTTGAGCTTTAAGCTTTGAGCTTCGAGCTTTGAAATTAAGTTTTGAGCTTTAAGCATTGAGATTAAAGCTTGAGTTTCAAGCTTTGAGCTTAAAACTTTGAGCTTTAAGCTTTGAGCCATAAGCTTTGAGCCATAAGCTTTGAGCACTATGCCTGAGCTTTAAGTTTAGAGCTTTAAGCTTAGAGATCAAAGCCTTCACCTTAAAGCTTTGAGCTTTAAGTTTTGTGATTAAAGGTTTGAGCTTTAAGCTTTGAGCTTAAAGCCTTGAGTTTTAAGTTTTGAGCTTAAAGCTTTGAGATTTAAGCTTTGAGCTTTAAGTTTTGAGCTTTAAGCTTTGAGTTTCAAGCTTTGAGCTGTGAGCTTTAAGCTTTGAGCTTTAAGCTTTAAATTTGAGCTTTAAGCTTTAAGTTTTGTAATTAAAGCCTTGAGCTTAAAGCTTTGCGCTCAAAGCTTTGAGATTTAAGCTTTGAGCTTTAAGTTTTGAGCTTCAAGCTTTGAGCTTTAAGCTTTAAGTTTTGTAATTAAAGCCTTGAGCTTAAAGCTTTGCGCTCAAAGCTTTGAGATTTAAGCTTTGAGCTTTAAGTTTTGAGCTTCAAGCTTTGAGCTTTAAGCTTTGAGCTTTTAGCTTTAAGCTTTGACTTTAAGATTAAAGCCTTGAGTTTCAAGCTTTTAGCATTAAGCCTTGTGCTTTGCGCAAACCTCAAAGCTTAAAGCTCAAAGCTTAAAGCCGAAAACATAACGCTCAAACATCTAACTTAAAGCTTAAAGCTCAATCTTAAAGCTCAAGCTTTAAGCAAGGTTCAAAGTTTAAAGGCCAAAGTTTAAGCTTAATAGCAAAGCTCTAAACTTAAGTTCAAAGCTTAAAACTCAAAGCACAAAGCTTAAAAATAAAGCTCAAAGTTAAAGCTCAAAACACAAATCTCAAAGCACACAGCTCAATACTTAAAATTCAATATCAAATCTCAAAGTTCAAAGCTTAAAGCTCAACACGTAAAGCTTAACGTTGAATGCATAAAGTTCAAAGCTTAAAGCTCAAAAATCAAAGCTCAAAGCTTAAAGTTCAAAGCTTAAAGCTAAAACTCAAAGCACAAAGCACGACTTGCGTTGCAATGCAAAGAAATCAATTGATTCTCCTTGAATGTCCTTTCCCGTGCGTCCCCGTTCACCTCCCGAGTCCCCTTCCCCTTTCGCGTTTCCCTTCTACCTTCCCCGCCTTCCCATCCCTCGTTTTCCCACCCACGTATCCCACCTCCCCCTCCCCCCTGCCTTTCCTCCTTGCCGCTAAAATATATGTAATAAGCACATTTTAATTAATTCAAATTTAATAACGCCAGAACTTGCCTTTATCCTTTGCGGGCGTGCGCACAACAAATCACCAAAGTTTCATCGCAATCGGATGAACGGTATGGCAGCGCATAAAATACAAACAAACAAATTTTAATTTTTATATATAAGATAGGAAAGATTTGATTGTTTGTTGGTGTCCTCCCGTACGGTCTGTACCCCAGTGACGCTTACATCGTATAATACTTACAATTTTAAACTTGTGATATCTTTCAAATGGGATGTCCGAATTGAATAATTCAAAAAGTAATATAAAGGCATTGAAGCAGTCTCGAATATAAAATAATTTATTTTGATAAAAATTAATACAAAGATACAAATAAAGAGTCTTTTCTAGCGGCGGCATTTCAATTAAATTTTTAAAATAAAAGAACACTTATTGTGGCATAACTATAATAGTTAGACATATGCTGTCACGACACTTTTTGTAGATAATGATGTGTTCTGCAAAGTCGTAGTACATTATTTTATTCTATCATCAATGGTTTTCGCAGCGCACGCGATGTAAAGAATATTTTATGTAATTTTTTTACACCTTGGGTTACATTATTGGAGTTTTAGTAAGGATCGCTAATTTTTTTAAAATTATAATATAGCCTATGTTACCCGGAAACAGTGTAGCTTCCCAACAATGAAAGAATTTTTCAAATCGGTTCAGTAGTTTCGGAGCCTATTCGATGCAAACAAACAAACAAACAAACAAACAAACAATCAAATCCTTCCTCTTTATAATATTAGTATAGACAAGGAAATGATGTTGTTTAATAACGTCCCACACAAGTTCATTTCCGTGTAAAACCATAAATGCCACTGTTTTATATGAAACAATATTTTTCAAATAAAGCTATTGCAATAAGGAAGGTCAGTTTCATTGAACAATGCCCATTGCGAGAAACATAATAACTGCAATAAATTAATATTAGTGATTAGTGCATTTTGCAAAATATCATCCACAGCGTTGATTAGTTCATTAATATTGGTAAATAACTTACGGGCAGAGTTTCTCGGTTTATTTATTTTTTTTTATTAACAATTTTTTTGGTACAGTAGGTAAAATTTTGTAATACAAACTTCTTACATTAACAGTTTTAGAAAAGTAGAGAATAACATAAATAGATTAGCAGATTAACCAAAAAAAATCCCACATAGGCATCGCCAGTTCGTGGGTATACTTGAGTGTTTTTAAGACAGATAATTTATTACTCATAAACATACAATATCTTGTAGAAGTTTAAAAAATAAAAAATAAATTAAATTAAACACATAAAAAATAGATTCAGTGTTTACTGAAATACATATTCAAAAGACATGTTCATAAAGATAAATAACAGTTAAAAAGTAGAGAATAATACAATTAGCAGATTAACCAAAAAAATCCCACACAGGTATCGCCAGTTCATGGGTATACTTGAGTGTTTTTAAGACAGTTAAAATTTTACTCATAAACATACGTTATCTTTATAGAAGATTAAAAAATAAAATTAAATACATAAAAAATAAATTCGGTGTTTATTGAAATACAATTCAAAGGACATGTTCACAAAAAAATTGTGAAGTTACAGCAGGTCAGATGTTACAGCAAGTAAATGTTTGTGTCGATGGTATTTATCCAAGACTTTAATACATTTTTATACTTGCTGTAGGTGGATATATTTTTACAATCAATTTCTGTAGCCTTATAGAAAGCATTATATATTTTTGGTGTAATAAAATATGCATGTCTTTGCGCAAGCCTAGTGTTACACCGTGGAACTTCAAATTTATACCTATTACTAAAACGCTTTTCATTTTTTGTAAAAATAACATTTCGTGTAAATATATATTTTAAACATTGTTTACATTAAATTTTTCTTATATCTAACAATTCAGCCTCATGGAACAATTGCTCGGATTATTGATTAATGATATCAAATTAATATTTTTCTAGTTGCCGTACACATATTAAGATTTGATATTACAAGGTAACTGTGTATTTTTTTTTTTAAATTGGTACAATTAAAGTAATATTATTCAGTTGTACATAAATAAAAAAAAAATTAAACCTTTCAGGATAATTTTTTCGATTTTCGAAACAACTTGTATGAGTCTCATAGAAATATTTGTGTCTCCCTTACTATCATGAGTAGAAGTATGATCTAAACTTCTAAACGGTCTTAGAAAGAGAAAATATCACGCTTTATATTCAAATGTAAAAGTTAGCAGCAAAATTATTAAAATGTGCACCTTTATGAAACTAAAGTATAAAAAAAATTATGAAACCTTGGGAAATTATGTATTAATTATTTTAACATGTAGAGAAAAAAGTGGTTTGCCGATAACGTTTATAATACATTTACGTAATAAAATAGTGTGTTTTTCAAAAAAAAAAATTCATTATAAGTAATTTTTGTTAGAAAATTTGTAAGGTGAAATATTTTCAAACTTTTTATGTGCGCATTCAAAAATTTTATCTTTCCAAAATTGCATGTTTATTTCGAATTATAAAATTTTAAAGCGTATTTTAACACCTTTCAAAAACATTTTTAGTTTTAGGATGCATTCAAAAATATTCCAATTATTTCGATTTTATGGCAAAGCGGAAATATTTTGACCTTCCGTCAAAATAGGCTCAAGGCCTGAGGAGTTAAAAAAGAAATGAATCTGAAAAACCTGATAATAATTTGAATATTCTACTACTACCACAAGTGGTTTGCTACGTTTGGTGACTTAGCAGGGGTGCCCGGGTTCATGGGATGAGGTTTGTCTGGATCTGGCGGCGGATGACCTAGAAACTGAACTGAACCGTATATTCCTACTCACCCCTCTTACTTTTTTCCTTCCCAGAACTCTCTCTCCTTCCTTATCTTAAAAAGACCCTCCACACAGCATCCCAAAAGATGACATAGGTCCTGAGGGTAATTATTTTCTCGGGGTCTCCTGTGTGGAGCTAATGTAAAAAATAATAGTTTAAAAACGGAAAATTTAGCTTGTGTCAAGATGGAAGACTTAGCCAGCCGAGAAATTGAACTTACGACGCCCGGGTGAGGCCCAGATGCCCAACTCAGCCATAGACCGACTTACATTGCGCAGAATTATTCTCTTAACTGAGATTTTTTTTATTTATTATTTATTAATACAAGAAAAAAAATTTAATACAAGGCCCACAAAGCTGTCACACGACGGCTTGCCTGTAGGTTCTACGAATATACTATGGGTAGCATAGTTAAAAAAATATTACCTCTGACGTTTGTTAACTCTCATACCTTTTCCTTCCAGATCTTCTCTTCTTCTTTTTCCTAAAAAGACCCTCCACATGGCATCCCCAAAGATTACATAGACCCTGTGGGTTTTTTCCCGCAGGGCCTCCTGAAATTTTTTAAATTCTCTTGTTATTTAAACAAATGCCTCCACTGAATAACCTTATTTATGGAAAATGAGCTGATTTCTGTAATATGATTTTTTGTGAAGTTCTGAGTCCGGCCACTACACCGTATAATCGTGAAGTAGAATGGAATATCTAGTATCTAGAATCCAGTAGCCAGCTGTAGGTAGATAGTAGGTATGTGCCGCTGTATCACATCTAGTAGTCACACCGCTGTCGCATGATTGACAGCTATACTAGCGACATCTGGTGTTACACCCGACGGCCATTAAAAACTTGTTTCCGTTTCCGAGACCAAACTGGTCGGTACGGATCAATTACTCCCATTGTACGACGGTGGGTTCATAGCTCCAACGACCAACACCTACGCCAATCAAAACTACTTGTTGTTAAATTAGAAAACAGATTAAATTTTAGAGTTGATGGCTTAATTATATTAGCTATAAGTAGACACTTATTCTACTAACATAATATATAAATATTTGTCTTGCTTTCAAGTATGATTGTAGTACATCGGCCCCACTCCAACAAAAAAACACGCCAATGATAACGTAAAATATACGTTTAACGTTTTCTGCCAAACGAGAAACTTTAAATTATATTATGTTTGTGGCTTGACATTATAATTTGATTAAAAAATTTCTTTATTTATTTATATCACACAATAGTTAAATAGTTTCGGTTATAAGTTTTATAACTTTTAACTAACCTTCTTAAGCCGCCGCTACCCGAATTTCTACCGATTTCTTACATATCTAACTTAAACATTTGAAGTTTTTAAGCTCTTAAAAAAATTAATTTTATTTTTGACGATAATATCTAGACGCGTTCCATGCCGAAACGCAAATTATAGAAAAAAAATCGCCAAGGATGCTCCGAAAATTATTAAAAACACGTCTGTTTCTATTATTTTACAAGACTTGTAGTCTTAGTTATAGTTGTGAAAAAATTCGCAATGTGTTCTCTAAATGATACTTAAGATGCTATTCACAAGATTTTTCCTCTATTTTAAACGAGTCGTGTTTTATTAAACATTTTCACAATTTTCGCTTAAATTTTATCATTTAAAATATTAGCGCGCTCTGTCCAACATTCATAATTACATATCTCTCCATATTTTTCTTTTTGAGCGGGGATGCGCCACCTTAAGTACAGACAAATGTTTCCCTTTTCCCCGTGCAGCCCTCCCCCCCTTCCCTCATCTTCTACTTATGACACAATGATGTTCTGTCACCCTCTAATATTTTTCTCTCTCTTTTCTTTTTGTTATATTATGTTACTATTTATATTTACATACGTCTATACTTAAGTTAGTTTCTATTATTACGGTTCCGAAAAAAGGTTGGTTTAAACCGAAACTAGTTAACCATTGTGTTTTTTAAATAAAAAGGTATAAAACTAAGTAATTTTTTAGTTAAATTTAAAACTTAAATGCGTTTTTAAAACCAAGTGATATTGGCATTTCACACCTAGTTATAAATTAATTCTGCTACCAAGTATCAAAGCTATTGAATCGATATTATAATTTAATATAATATTTATTGACCGCGGTGCACTCGGACTGTCCACATTTAGACGGGTCTTTCGCAAAAGTGCAACGCCACCTGAATTTATTTAGAAAACAACAGCAGCTTGAATACACATTTCTTTATTTCTAAATCCTTCAAGACAAGCAAAGTGTGGCCGTAAGCCGGACTTATGTCCCCTCGGGTGAAATATTATATTAGTATATCTGCCGAGCGACTTGTTCCCGCATAGTATGTGCAAAAATAGCAATAAAACCTCGCGCCACGGTCTCGGGATGCGTTCCCTTGAATATATACGACCTTATTATTGTTTCCGCTTCATTGACGGGAAGCGGAAATCCATCGGAAGTTGCGCTTTTTACGCGGGAACAGGAAAGAGCGGCCATCTTTGTGAAGACGTGTTCTGATCGAGCGCCATCTAACCACCCTCTCAATATTCATGATTTGTCGGAACGTGTACAGTCTGCTATCATAAGAATCGTCTATATGCGTATGCCAGAAACTAGTGGTCAGAAATTTTTATCTTAGTTCTCCTATGAAATGAAAATCACAAGTATAAATTAATATCCACTGTAGGTACTAGATTGTTATTATCAGTTACTTAATTTTTACGACCTTACTTTTTATATAATATGCAAAACATAATACAATTAATTAATTTATTATTCAAAGGTGTTGCACGTGATTTGGAGACGCCATTACGCTTGCCGTAGTTGCTACCTTACTAGACGTATAGCCTGTCCTAAGGAATTAATTACAACTCAACTCAAAATATTAAGTTGAGTTGTAATGTTTCTTATTTTTGTAATTAGTATTACGTTTTAAATATATTATCCAGTGAGTTCCAAAATTGTTGGTACCTCCTTAGTGTGAGGTTGAACAAAAATTTTTAGAAAATGTAAAATTAGTTTTGGTTTTTAGCAGTTTCTTCGACTCCTTTCTTTCTAAATCAATAAGCTATTAGATATTTTTTGGCAGAAGGGTTTGCAGTTTCAAGCTAAGTACTAGTTTTATCTTGTACAGAGGTTCTGCTGAAAACCAGCGCCACTCTGGGAGAAATCTTGAATGTTTAGCTGAGCAGTGACCTGCTTGTCAATAGAAACAATAATAACTATTTATTATTATTTATTTATTTCTATACATTACAGTATTTACCTATAGATCAATTTTGAAAAACATTTTTATATAATATATATTGTAATTTTATTATGTTGGGTGTAAGGTAGGTTTGTGAAGGTGAAACTGTGGATAGGTATTGTTGTATGTTTCGTGAACACCTCACTAGGAGAACCTGTGCTGAGGTGTTTACGTGTTTATTTATGTTTATGTATGACAAGTATTTATGTGTTGTAATAGAAAGTTTTTTATGTATTTTTTTTTTCAAATTTTAATAGTTATTGTACATTGGTTATTTAGAAGAGAAAAAAAAGTATTTAAATATATTAGAGGAATATAAAAAAAAAGAAAATATATATATATATATAAACATACACATACATGCACATCCATATAAATACATGTACCTGCACACATGCATATAAATATACACATACATACGTATACATACGCATACACATTCACATACACATACATATATGTACACACATATATAAATTGTAAGTGTATGTATAGTTGTTGGATACTTGAAAAACTACTTAATTTTTAGGTTTAATTAATTTTATACTTTTGTTATGTTTAACTAAACAAAATGTACAAAATTATCACAATTTCTTGATGAAAAAATGTTTTTATTATTATTATTATGTAACCTTCTTTGACAAAGAAAAATATTTGAAACACAAATGTTATAACCAAAATCTTTTTCATTTCCAAAAATTCATCTTAATAGATGGTTAATGCATGTTTGTTAATATTTCGTTGTGCTTTAATTTCATGATCTTTTTTAAATGCACAGTATAACCCGTGTGAATTGTCTGGCTGTCCAAAAATCAAATTTAATGTTTAATATACAAAATTATACCGAATAACGAAAATTTGTTCACTTAG
The DNA here is from genome assembly GCA_936435175.1 of Glyphotaelius pellucidus. Classification (NCBI taxonomy): domain Eukaryota; kingdom Metazoa; phylum Arthropoda; class Insecta; order Trichoptera; family Limnephilidae; genus Glyphotaelius; species Glyphotaelius pellucidus. The sequence continues at coordinate 35,442,957 of OW386551.1, read as the reverse complement.
AGTACACGTAGGCATTTAACACAACTTTCGATGTTAAACACTCATATATTCAATATTTGAGTTTAATGTAGTTCATTAATGCATTTGATTTAAACCTCTTAGGTAAGTACCAACTTAACTAATTACCTACGTAAAAAAAATAATTTTCTTAGTTAGGCAGGAACCTACCTACTTCCCAATTTGAGGAAAAGCTTTTCCTGATCTACTAATCATTATTGATCAGAGTAGATGTAGAAACCTACCACCTACATCTACATGAACCGAGTTAAAAATATGTGTGCTAAACTCCTTTTACATTGTAGGGTAAAGAGTATTAATTAATAAAACATTTTTTTAAATGGATGCAATCAAAATGCATAATATAATAAAGCCCTTTAAGGGCAAGTTTATGTAAGAAAATGGCGGCAAAACAATCGATCTCTTCCGATCTTGCCATATTTCCCTTTGGGAATAGTTAAATGGCATCATGGCCCGTATCCCGTACCCGTATCATCTATACATACCATATCAACGTATCTGCCATAGCTGCCTTGTCATGCAAAATAACAAGACGTGCCGCTCTATTAACTTTCATAGTATTTTCCTCTCGTCTTGATGACTAAGGCATATCCGAAAAAGCCTCCACAGCGCCCTGATAAACAAATTGAACTATTTTACTACCCTCGAAATGCCTTCTGGAGGGTATCGCGAGCAGTGGCACGCGAGCTCGTAATAGAAACATTTAAATCAGTGAAAATCGCGTAAGAGTTGCCTTTTTTCTAAAAGATTGTTCCTAGTGAAATCACCTTTGTAAAAAAATCTTACGATAATTCGATTAATTACTGCAGTTTGTTTAATTACTAAATTGTGCAGAATGGTCAAAAATTGATAGATTTTCGGGCTGAAAAAGAGCACATTTCTTGGCTCTACAGTTTTACGTACGAATACCAAATGTATGCAACGAATCTTTTCCAATGCAATCTCTCATCTCTGGCTTCATCTCTGGCTGATGCCATTGAAGTAAAGTATGGTTTCATAGTGCTTTCACACAAACGAAGTATTGAATTCCGTAAGTTTAAATTTAAACATTAGGTCTCAAGAACCATTTCTTTTAAAATAGAAAAGACTTTGTTAAATCGTACAAGCTTTTGTATGAGTTGCCTTCTCCATGGTAAAACATTTCCGTATTTAAAACAACTATGCACTTTCAAAAAGTTTGCCTACTCCTCGCTTAATAGATACGAAACACAATGAATTTTACGATTGTAATTCCTAGGAATTTTTGCGCCCGCAGCATTTTTCTTTGATTCTTTTTCATTTTCATTTATCAGTGATTTAACCTAACTGTTATTTTTTACATCGGCCATCAAAGCGGGTGGGCGGGTTAAGGAAGAACCTTGATTCTACTAAACTTATGCGTGGGCAAAGTGCTGTAGAAATGAATGATTTATCTGAGACCGTTAAACGCATTAAAGCATTGTGCGAATGATCAAAAGATCAAAGAGAACATTTTTTCGTTATTGACTATCGTAATTATTTCATTCGACCTACGCAGTGGTATGAAACATAACCTAATGATTTCTTAACAATAAAGGAAAAACCTGTTTTTTATTATTGCAACTGTTTTCAACGCTCTCGAGGAGTAAAAAATTTTCCCATACAAAAAGACATACTTTCTATAAATCCTTAGTGTGAGGTACGAACTTACCCGACAATTTTGTTGCGTTTTTTTTTTGTTTTTTTTTTCTTTATTCATCATATAACATTTTATACAGTTTTTACAGGTCGTTCGACTACTGCGCTAGGTACACGCCCGTATTATGATAGTCGAAGTATGAATATATAATTATATAAATGTAAGAAATGTTGTTTGTTAAGTACAATGTTTTTGTATGCGTGTATCTTGTTACATGTATCATGTTGTGATTCGCCTGTATCATAACAGCGGAAAAATAATAATGCTGGCCGCACACACCGGTCTAATTTTACCTTTTACCAAAAAAGTACTCCTAAAAGTTGAAATTTCGAAAAAATTTATTTACCTTTTTTACTTATACTATCATGCAGAATCACATCCTAAAGTTAATGCACTTTCCCCCCGGCGCCCTGCATTTTATTTGATTTATGCATTTTATTTGATTTACGCTTTTATTTTATTTATGCATTTTATTAAAGTTATTTGTATAATTTAGTTTACGAATTACTAATTAAAACTTGCATATTATTTTTTTTTTAAATTTTCTTTGTTAATTTCTTTGATAATTACATAATTTGGGAATTTTTCCACCATGCTAAGCACCGTGTTATTATATTTTGTATAGCTTAAGGTGATCTAAAGGCTATTATGAATTCACTAATTGATGTAGTTTTTGTGGTTTTTGGCAGCGCCGTTTGCTTATTGGGTTTGTCCTTTTTTGGTAGTCTAATTCACTGTAGACACGTTCTTGTACTATGTCTGTAATGTATTGTCATCAATGCAAAAACGATATTTATTTGTGCAACGTATTTTATTTGTCACTGTTAATCAATTTTTTATGATTCAGATTCGTGAATGTAATATATGTATATAAATAAATCACACATTTTATGGTTACGTCAAACGAAACTAATTTAACTGACATAACCTACGGTTATATATAAATTTAATGAATAATTTTTCGAACTTACAATTTATAATGACAATAATACAAAAAAATAATTGATAAAGAGCACTAAATTTTATTTGCTTTTTTCTCGCAGATATAGCTTTTACGGGCAGCACATAAATATTTAAGATGATGCCTTGCGACATAATGCAAAATCATACAAAATCGTGTATTTTTGTTTTGAAAATTTAATCGCTTAAAAGTATTTTAGATGCTTCAATTAAATACTGCGTGTAGAACATATCTTTGCCCTTAAAAATATCGGTCATTTTTTTTATAAGTCTTTTAATAAGCCTAGAAAAAAATAAAGTATAAGGTCTATAAAAAAACACTTTCAAGTGCAAACTCTCCTACTTGTAAACCCCTCTTCGTATTTAATTTTATTGCATAATGTGGCAAATTTAGTTTCTTTTATGATAATCGCGAAAAAAGTCGATATTTATGCATGAACTTCCCGAAATAAAATAAAATGTGCATTTTCGCGTTGTTATTTTTGACATCAATCAAGACCGCCGGCATTCGACGAAAATGTTATTTCAAAATGAACCTTATGCCATGGACGTAAGGACCACACAATCGTCACCGCCTTTTTGTCGCATTCTCCACCCAACAGTTGTGGTGGACGGACGTCCTTGACGTCCGTGACTCTCTGCGCCGTAAAATGTTATTCGAGTTTACGTACTATCGATTTTAAAATTTCCTAGTTATATACGTAGATGTTTGAATATACCGGTTAACCACTTTATAATTTACTTTATTTATATAATAAAACTCGTATTTGAAAAAAAATATATAATTCTGTTGCCAAATGTCGTTTGAAGTAGGCAATAACTTTGCCAATGATTTGACATTTACAATTTTAAATCTGGCGCGCTTTTGAGTATTAAACAGTGACAACAGTACCGCACAGTGAGCAAATTTCAATATATCGTTAACAATTTAATATTTATAAATTTGTTTCATTTTCCGTATAAAGCGACTTTCTTGAAGTACTCGATTCACATTTTGAAAAAGTTATATTATTTTTATTTAAAAAAACACGATTTTTTAAATTCCGCCGTAACATTAATGAACTTAATTATTTTTACGTTGTTAACACTGGCATAAATCTAACTATGCACATCAAATCTCCGTAGAAGAGAAACGTATTAGCTTTAATTAATTAACTTTTATTGCCAAGTTCTTACTTTTGGGGAATGATTAAATATATTTTTTTTGTTTATTAATACCTAAATTACAGTCCGAAGCTTTCCCTTTCAGTTGTTAACCGCCAAGCTGTTGGTGAATATTTTTGATGAAAATTGTTATTTCCAATATTTTTATTTTTAAATAAATGCAAATTGTCCAAAAGAATTTTAAACAATCTAATTTATTAGCAGTTCAAATATAATTGTAGGCCTCCTGGTCAAATGTATTTGACGGCCTCCGTGTTTGAGGGGAAAGTCGATCCGATGGTCGCGGGTTCAAATAATTAAATATAATTTATTATGGTATATTTGTGGCATGTTCCGGAATGGAAGATACTCTCAGTATCGCCCTGGTGTAAGACCAAAATTCGAAATTTAAACGTTGCTTAGTGACCAGATCTGAATAGTCAGGTACTTCCCCACCTTCCTCTTCCCCATCTCTTTCACTTCCTCTCTACCTTCAGCCTCACAACATACCCCAATTGGGGATGCCATAGTCTCACTGACTCCAAATAGCAGTAGTTGAGATTCTTGTGTGGTATTCACATAAAAAAAAATAAAAAAGGCACTATAAAATAAGATAAATTTTCTTGATAGAAACAACGCCATAATTTTGTTAACTGTTAATTAAAGTTTAGTCGGTATTATATAAAACAGATTCCCAAGAATGAAGATTTTTTTTTATCCACTTAAAATTTGGAGTTCACCACTCTCAGTCAATTACTTAACTGTAAACTAAATGTTTGCATTAATGTACCCTCCTCCACACAGAGCAAATGATTCCTTCATATATTCCGTCATCTTCAAAATTCGCGTTAATACATCCCTTCTTACAGATCCTCTTTAAGCCGCCCCACAACGCTGCCCAACTGGTTGCTTGAAAATAAAAACTTTTCAATAGAATTCTAAAGAAATGTGAACTGCAAGAGTGTATAGAAGAGTTAAATAAATCGTATGATAAAATAACTGTAAATTGCATATTAATAACTACCTATAAAGTTATATTATAAAAAATAATTTAAAAATTCAAAATTATTAAACATTTTTTATTAATAAACTATACAAATCTTAAGTATGTTCAAATGTTTTATAAACCTAGTCTATTCCGTGCGAAGGAGAGCGGTTCATCTTGGTTCATGAGTTTAAAAAACAGTCTTTACTGCCTCCTGTAAAATTTGATAACTGAAAGTTACTTGTTCTACAAATTAGGCCCATAATATGTTAATTTTACCATGTATTTTGATAATCATAAATAAGTATTTAATATAATTATTATGTTCATATTTTTCACAATTTTTACCACAGTGTATTTGAGGGCGGAACTCGGGATTTATGAGCCTGACGCCTCTCGTCTATTATTGGTTGTCAAGTTTTCTCAAGTATTTTATAATCCCTCGCAAAACAGACGATTTCGAATTTTTCAAGGACTATGGGATCACCTTAACCCTTTTTGCATGAGGTCAAAAGAACCGCCGGAATCGGGGGATGAAAATAATAATAAAAAACACACAAATAACAAATAGATGGACATCTAAAATGTATTGGAATGTGTCTGAATGTTGCGAATGTATGGGAAGAGTTATATGTGGGGAATGCGGGGAATGTGGGGAGTGCGGGGTGATCCAATATCTTTGAAATATGGACATTGAAAAGCACGTTCTGATATATTTATTGCTTATTCCTAGGAGATTGAAACTCATAATATTATTTACTTTTATATATCGATACACATTCCGCGCGCGGGGGGAGATATGAAAAATAAAATAAACAGTTTATTTTGTTTAAGATAAAAACATGTTTTTCGGGCGGAAAGGTTTTTAGGAGCGTTATTTATATACTAGGATAAAACATAAATGTAATGGAATCATGTTTCAAAACCATCAACTTTTTCTTACGATTATTTATTTTTCGACAAAGTATTATTAAATAAAGGAAGAACATGATATTTTTTTTGGTAAATATAATACAATATTATATACTTACCACTTATTTAATATGTTAAAACCATTAAATCTTTGTTTGTTAATTTTATTTTCGAGGTCTACCAATTTCCTGAATGAATTTACGAATTCTTCAATATTCACAAATTCACAAAGTGAATTTGTGAATATTGAAGACTGTAAATAGGGTGTTTCTTTAATACGTGTATGTGGTATATAATTGGTTCCATGACAATTCATAATCATGCTATTTCAACACTCCCTTGAAAAGTTATTAAAAGTTATAAAAATGAAAAATAGCTCATAACCTAACCTAATCAACTTAAATTACCTTTTTTTTTAATATTTCTTTCAATACTTTTAATGTCTTTTCAAAGGAGGTGTTGAAGTTACATGATTCTGAGTTGCGTGGTCACCGTACAATCACCCTCCAGGATCATTTATGATTTCATTAATTAATTTAATTTAATTTTTAATAAAGAAGTTATTGGCGTTTTACGACAAAAACTTAATAATTGATTAATTTAACTTAGATTTTTTCTGAATTGAACACAAACATATAATATCTTTGTCAGATTATTTAACGCCAACTGAATGTGTTTAAGCCCAAATTATTACTATATTGCACTTATTATTATACATTTGTCTCATTCGGAGTAAATCTATGATATTTTAAATCAATAATAGAGACATGTTGTTTTATTAAACGCAAAATTATCTCGAGTAAAATACAAATATGAGTTCGATACAAATCATGGTTATTGATTTTCATATCGGGGCACTTAATTAAACACATCAGTATATTTGTACTCTGTTCACCATGTGACACTTTCATTACAGCGGTTGTTACAACTTATTTAATCTATTAACGGACCGCGATAATGGTGGTTTGATGGAATGAGTAGTAGGGACTAAAGTTGTTAAAAACGTTATGGTACCTAAATCGTAGTTATCTACATTCTAAACCAGACAGGTAAACCAGTATGTTTTGGTTCCTTGCCAAATAATATTGAAGAAAAATGATGAAATAACTCAACTACCCTAACTTAACCTATTATTTCATCAAGCACTATTTTGTCATTTTCTTACAGAGGTTACGTACATATATGATTGGGTCGGGAGGTTACTGGTTCAAATTTAGATCATCAATATAATGAAAGCTGCTAGTCTGAGCTATCAGATAGCAATATCTCTAATTTTAGAACTACAGTGAGTGAATTCATGTATACGTGAATTCTGCATAGTAATATGATTATATTTTTCACGTCTTCCACGCAAAACGTAGGCATATTGAAGCTAATTTAGAATTATTGCAATGGAAGCTTCTTAGAAAAATTATCAGCATTGATTTGTATTTTATTTGTATTTTTATGAGGCACCTTATAAGAGCTCCTGTATAGTGTAAAGACAGGGGAAGTATAAGGCAAGCTGGTTGGACAGCCTAGTGAGACGAGTTAAGGTAGGGGCTATAGGAAGGGATTTATTGGAGATGCCCGGATCATGTAAGGGATGCTAACCCCTAGATCTAGTGCAAGCCACTAGATCTAGTGCAATTTGGGAGGCAGGAATGGGTACCGCCGCCCCAGGAACCTTTATTGGATAACCAACACCTCTACCATAGGTCACCCCAAGTGGCTCGCTACGTTTGGTGATTTAGCAGGAGTACCCGGGTTCATAGGGTAAGGTTTGTCCAAGTCTTGGAGTCGATTGACTAGGACACACCGAACCCCAGATTCCTATCCACCCCTAAAAACCTTTTTCCTTCCTAGAACTCTCCTCTCCTTCCTTTCCTTACAAAAACCCCCTAAACAGCATCCCTAAAGATGACATAAGCCCTGTGGGAAACTATTTTCCTCAAGGCCTCTTGTGTGGAGCTCACGTAAAAAAAATCTTTGATCTCGCTGTAAACTGAGTGACACATCAATTTCTATATATTTTCTTCACATCCTATTGGCATTACGGGAATTTCACCATCCTCTTCATAGCTTATCCCTAGGATGACGTATATTAACGAAAGGCGGTTTATTTATTTATTTAGTCAGAGTTTACTATTTGGTAATTTATCGGATAAATTGGCCGAGTTTTCTAACAATTAAGAGTACTTATTTTTATTAATATTCATTCTTATAGCAAGAACACGCCATCAGGAGGGTGGTGAAACACCTCTTAAAGGAAAAAGTTAATGTTAGCATGTTTTTAAATTAATTACAATGTTTGTTATCAATTATCTTTTTCGTGGCTTCTCTTCATCCATGACAATGTAAAATATCGTGAACTTGGTTCACCGCCTAAATGCGTCCAATGCTTCAAGTTTTTCTATATGTTTGAGCTATATGCGGTAGGTTTTTGAAAGGCGGAAATCCAAGGGTTACAAATGGCTTGAATTTCAAATGCATTTATTTATCTTGAGCTCTGTAGAAAGTTGGGGTTGCGATTTGAAACGTGATTTATAGTGGAACCCATTCAAACTTGGGGATACTTTTTCAAAGAAATATTACGGAACCTTTTTGGTTTAAAAGGATGCCAATTTAAAACCAATATCAAATAAACATTTTATATCATGTTCCTTTGTTTATTTTATGAATGTTAGGTTAGGTTGAGAATTCGCAAAACTTTTTAATAATTCTTCTCAAAAGAAAGTAATAAAATAACTTTGTCACTTGTAAAATTATTAAAATAAAAAATTTACTATTGAATTTCGTTGGACATGATATTTCAGCTCATGCCCTAGCTCAGCGCCCTTGAGGTGATTTTTCACAAAAACGGCGCTCTATAAATTATCCAATTATTATTTCACTTCTATTGAACTAACAAATAAATAAGTTTTTGTGTGTGGAAATAAGATTTTTGATAATTTTTGAAATATTAATTTGAATGAATTTTTTACGCGAATTTTATGGTACCTACCTATAGATCAATGGACAAACAGAAGTAATTTTTAGGAAATCCAAATTGAGAAATATAATTTGTTGTAAATGTTACAATAACTATTTCTCCTAAAAATGTATTACTTTATAACGTTATATTAAAATAAAAATGATGTCATGCGTGATAGTAACACTAGCTCTAAATAACAGAGATAACGTGAGAAGAAAGAGAGAATATTGCAGATAGCGAGAAGGCGAGGGGTGCCAGCAGCGCAGAAGAGGAGGGAGGAATTATATTGTGGTACGAATGAGCGGAAAGCGGAGATAGAACAAGGAGGAAGCGGAGTAAATGTAGCGAGAGCTGATAAAGGAAAATGTCTTACATGTAAACACGGATTTCATGGATGTATCAACGAAGCAATTTTACCGAGGAATTTTTTTATGGTCGGTGATTTATTTTATGCCACCGCACTCCTTACAATTTCAATCGGTTTAATTTTGGACCTCGGTAGTTTATACCTCTGTTTTATTTCGTTTTTATTGTACGTTATGTAGTTTTCTACAACGTTTCTTTTCTTGTAGGAACTGTAAATTTATGTTCTTAAGCTTTACATTTATGTATTATTACATAGACCGGTATTTTGTCCGAGCGAGTCAAAACAAGCTTTTGTGGTTTCCCGTCGGAATAAAGGAAATGTTTTCCATTGAAATGGATAATTTAATTGCTTGGATTTTTTATATGATTGTTTGATCCAAAATTTACTTTGGCACTACCAATTCGGACAATATCGAGGGACGGAAAAGAAATGGAGGAACAAAATAAGAAGGGAAAAAGCAAGGCTAAATTTAGAACCCGTATTAAAAAATTGCTGGAATTTATTTATTTATTTTATTTTTTTTACATGAGCTCCACGCAGAAGGTCTTGAGGAAAATAATTTCCCTCGGGGCCTATGTCGTCTTTGGGGATGCTGTGTGGAGGGTTTTTTTTTAAAGGAAGGAGAGGAGAGTTCTGGGAAGGAAAAGGGTTTGAGGGGTGGCTAGGAATCTGGGGTTCAGTGTGTCCTGGTCATCCGCCTCCAAGACCTGGACAAACCTCACCCCGTGAACCCGGGCATCCCCGCTAAATCACCAAATGAGCGAACCACTTGGAGTGACCTACGGCAGAGGTGTTGGTTGTCCAATAAAGGTTCCCGGGGCGGCAAATTGTTTTAGAAAATAATGTGTCCTTACTGGGGCACCCCGTTCTAAGGTCACATTGCACATGTTTTTGTGTTTGAATTATAAGTTAATACCTATTTTAAAATATTACAAGAGGAAAATTATAAAATTATATCTAAATGAAAGCACAATACAAGCATTAATCTTAATTTGGTTGTAAAATTGTATCTATGTTTTTCCTTCCCATGTCCATAATCCATATCTTAATTTTTCTTTTGAAATCGTTTATTTTTTTAACTGTTTTTATTGCAAGAGGGAGTATATTAAATAATTTTATTGCATATTTCTTTGTCCAAAAGTCGTCTTAGTTATTGGTTGGTGGAATACATGTTGTAGTGTGGATTTTGTGAATCTTTGAATGATTTCTTTCAAGCTTATATTGTTGATAAAACGCACACGAACGATTATCTTTGTACCCATAAATAGCCTGTTTATTTCGATTTTGCAGAAACCACTGCCGTTCGATCAATTATAGAAGATATTGATACGTGCCTCGCATGAAAAAAAAATTACCAACGCGGGGACGTAATTAATATTAAATAATAAAACATTTACTTTAATAGTTACCAAATAATAAACTAAATCAGAAAGAGATACCGTTTTATTCAAAATAGCTATTATCCAACGATGATATATTTATACCCGTTTAAAAAGGTTCTTCCACTTTATTTTAAAACCCGTATAAAATAAGGGACGCGAGGCTTTAGATGCCGACAAGATAGCGCTCGGCACAAATGACTTTGTTAGTGGTATATAGACTTATCCGTACAGAATTGGATTGCTTTTACCGCTTTAAAGCGCTGTTTCTAAATCTCCCCGCGAGGTGTCGCCTTCTGATTGGTCTGCCACCCCCGGAGCCTTATTTCCGCTTCCTGTATAGGAGGACGGAGGCGGGAGGATGTACTACACCCCACTACATATAGGTAGGTACTCGTGCAGGGAGGTTGTATTATACAGCCTTATATTCGGAGCGGTAACAGAGAGGGATCAGGACATTATATCGATGTTTAAAATCTTGGGTTTATCTGCTTCTCTCTTGTCGAAAGGCATAGCCTAGGTATTTTTAATTAATATTATGATGCGATTGATCCGTTGTATCTACGAGTATATGTTTTTTGCATGCCTATTATGATGATAGAAAACCACTTAAAAAATCATGAAATAATCGCACTGTCAAATTTAGATCATTCTTAAATAATTTGTAATGAAAATTTGAGGGGATAAGACATTTTTGTAACGGCTTTTCACCCCAAAGGAGTGTTTTAGCCAGTGTCAAGGATAAAGTTTTGTAAAAAATGTTTGAAAGTGTTATTTCAGGTAAATATTTATAAAATAAAATAATACAAATATATCCTAAACACTCGCAATTCGAGATTTCAATTTTGTAGTTAAGAGATTACTTACTTACTTGTGATAACATACACATTTACAAGTTGAAGCAATAGGTAACTAGTAAATAAGTTGATATAATTTATTAAACATAAAAATGAAATAAAATACACCGAATTAAGATTACAAATTGATGCCGTTAGCATTGAGGAAACTAGATATGATTTTATATACACGTTTGTCGACAGAAGACAGTAGGCATGCAATGTTGTATGGGGGCAATTATACCCATACTTATCAGGTCAGAGATGAAATTTTTACATGAATTGTTTACATGGCACCTGAAAAAACGTTATAATAATAATTATTATTGCTTTTACTTACCTAAATTCTTACAGGAATAAATTTAGACCACTCAAAGTCACTCCATTTATTTTAAAGTAAGAATTTTCAATACTTACATTTAAAAATATATTTAATTAATATTTGCTACATGTATTTACTAAATCGTGGAAGGGCCTGCTATCACCTTCCCAAAACATTTGCTGTTTTGTATCAGCCAAAAACACGTAACGATTTATTTCGATCTTACTTATTCTATCTTCTCGACATTCTTACTGACAATCTCCCCCTATCACCCCCTACTCCTCTCATGTTTCCCCCACCCCTTCGCGCTTGTGAGATATGGGAAGGAATTGCTTCTATCCGTACTCCTTTGTGCGGTAGAATATATCCGAAACACCTTTATGTTATTCTGCCACAGGATTGCGGGAAGTGATTCAAGGAAGTGAATTATGAAATAAAATTTATTTATGATGTAGGATTCAAAATAATCGGTACCTAATAATAATAATCACCACGGCTTGTTCATCATGCCATAGGGTAGAACAGAAATTAATGGTACAAATGAATGAAATTTTGGAAAAGTACATTTTTATATTTAATTAAAAACTCTTCCAATATATCTTAAAAATATTTACTAAACCTGTTTTTCCGAATGTTTAAATTAAATTAATAAAACGAATACTGTAAATTAATATTATTAAAATAAAATTAACAGGTTAACAAGAATGTCGTAAATCTTTTTTGCAGAGAACTTGAAAAAATCGCGTAGAAAATCAATTGGACATCAATTAAACTCGGCAAAAATATCACTGAAATCAGTTTAAGATGAAGTTATACGTGAAATCCTATTTAGATACTATTTAGATCAATATTTACGGCGAATCCGTTTACATTGTGAACATCAAAAAATATGCTACTGATAAACTGAAGCTTTTACTAGTTTTTCTTTGTATTGGAATTACAATAAAATTATTATTTTTATAACAAAAAATATAAGCGTAAACAAAAAAAAAGTTTTTTCACGACTTAACTATGAAGTAATACAAAAAACTATTTTTTTAAAATACCCCTTTACGACTTCTATTTTTGAGGTTTTGCATGTTCTAACTTTTTTTCATTCTTATAAAATTATACACGAAATAAATAAAAACCACCTTTTCGCTTACCTGCCTCGTGCAAATAAGACGCTCTAAATTTTGAAAGCATGAGAATCGAAATATTTCTAGCGTTTATATTCCTCTTAATTGCATAATAAGTTCAATTTGAGATTTTTTAACATAAGCTCCACACAGAGGGCTTTATGAAAATAATTCCCTTATGGTCCTATGTCATCTTTGGGGATGCTGCCTCGCAAATTCGAAATTAAATCAGATTCAATCGCCAATAAATTGTTTTTCGTCGGATATCAAAAGATACAATTTAAAAAAGATCGATATTCACAAAAAGAAATGGTTATTATATGAACAGAAATTTAATTCGATCTTTTATATTTGACAAATAGTAATCCTTCGTTGATTAAAGTTTTATATAATTATCTACTAATGTAGATACTAATATCACTAAATCAATTAATCCAATCTTGTGTTGTTACTGTATCATTTAAAATGCCAAAATATTCCTGGAACATAATAATTTCATACAATATAGTATTCTCTTAGTATGTATAGTTTGGTTATGAAACGACTTCCCTCTGCAGGTAGATAAGTTCCCGCTTCGTCTCTAATTACACATCTTCTTCCTTAATTAAAATTAAAAGCAATCCCAGCGCAATGTCATCTTAAGGAGAATTAAAAAAAGTATAAATGAAACAGCAACACGAAAAATTAAAATTTAATTACTCCTTTGTCTTTGCATATTATTAAAATTAAAATTGCTCATCTCCCCTTCTCCCCCGGGGAGGGCGAGGGGGATGGGTGAAGAAGATCCCTAAAAAATGTTTAATATTAAGAAATTACGCCGTAATTAGTTTAAAGTTAATTATCCTCGGTATCACAGCGTACAAGATCAGGGGTAGCCAAACTGATGCTAGCCAGCCAGCTAATTCGGACTCTACTTTGTTAGAGATATGGACAAGAAGTGCCCCCTTTATGAAACCCAAATATCACAAAACTAACTAAATAGTGAGTAATGAGTCTAGTTTTTGCACTGTTAATTCGTGGTGGAATTCCATTGTATTATAATTTGAAATTAAAACACTTTTGCACTTTTTTCCACTAATTTATTTACACCAGGACCGGTTTCATCATACTACGGACATTTTCAGACTGAAAATGTCCGTAGTAGGATGAAACCGGTCCTGGTGTAAATAAATTAGTGGAAAAAAGTGCAAAAGTGTTTTAATTTCAAATTATAATAAATAGTGAGTAGTTTAATTTCTAAATCCGCTATATCAACTTTCACTGGTTCGGAGAAAACCGCAAAAAAAACTGTTATTTCTCTAGCCTAAATAAATAATTGCATTTTAATTTTTTATGTAATGAATTGGAGTAATGTAAATTCGAAAAGCGTTCATTTTTAATATATGTCTAGCAATATTTAAGTTATTTCGATAAATAAAATAAGTATAGCGGATTCTGATACTCACTTCGTGATTTACTCACGATATAGAGGCTTTTGAAACTCAACTGACCTGGCGCGCGAGTTTCTGAACTCACCATCTTGGAGAAATAACTGCTCGTGATTGGTTGAATTCCGATATAGCGGTTTTGATAATAACTTCTTGAAAGATATAGCGGGTTTTGTTTCTCACTTGCAGTTTTAACATGGTTTTTGGTCGTGATAAGTGCGGTTTCGAAACTCAATTTTAGATTCATCTTATTCCTCGCAAAAATGTGATCATGATGTTATACTCAGATCAATTTGACACAAATGGTATTGAAATTATAGGGCTCAGTTATCAACTAACGTACGTCGTCTCGCGTAAACTCTTCTGTTATTCTGACTCTTGGCATGGCCCGACTCAAGATCTGATTCACTTGATCGGGCTATGTCTTCCTCGGGCGTCCCCGAGTTCTTCCACGGTTCACATTCGCGTAATATATTCTCCTTACATTCCTCTCTTCGTTCATTTGCTCTACATACCCAAACTTACATCATGATGAGAATACTTGGTTTTACCGCACATACGCCTCAGGGATCTCATTTCTACAGCATTAAGTCTATTTTCGTCCGTCCTCTGCCAGTTCCATGCCTAACTGCCATATATCAAGGTAGCATCACCAGTATTCCACGACGGACTGCTAGCTTCGCTTTTTTTCTACAACCCTGTCAGCGCCAACCGCGTTCAGTTCTCCATACATTCTGCTTCTTTCAATATCTCTATCAGTCTTTCCATATCTCTTCTTCAACTTTATAAATATTCTGAGTATGTACATATGACGTCACTTCCACCTACAAACTCATATAACTGAACGTAGTTGATTTTAAATAAATGAAAACAAATAACTTTGTGTACACCACTATTTAATTAACAATATCGACATGTTTCGAAAACTATGTTTTCTTCGTCAGGATAATTAGTTTAGTTAGATTAACTTATTATCCTGACGAAGAAAACATAGTTTTCGAAACATGTCGATATTGTTAATTAAATAGTGGTGTACACAAAGTTATTTGTTTTCATTTATTAATAATGACGCCACAAAGTTTCAAGAAGTAGTTGATTTTGTTCATTATATCATTGAATTTTATGTATACATCTAAAGATGGCAAAAGGCATGATTTCATGGAATTTAAGGTAAAGCGTAGAAATCTATCCAAAATTCAAAATAATTTGTAATCAATTATTTTTTAAGATGTTAAAAGTGTTCTGACGTGACCAACAAGGAATCGTCATTTACATCTCGGTTTCAAAGACGTCACCAGCGGGTGAACTTATTGATACAATTTTTTTAATTATCTTCATTTCACGTAAAAAAAATTGTTATTAAAAGAACATGCGTATTGTTCCCTACGTTGAAAGTTTACCAGATTCAATACAATCGAAAACTTAAAAATAATTAGATAAAAACATTTTTAATTAAAAATATAAGAGCAATACAATTTTAATAAAATAGATTTATTGATTCTTTTGAATGGAATAATGAACACAATAGATTCCAAATAACTAAATAAATTTTTGTTGACGGAGTGATAAACGTGTAGCGAAGTATTCTTTGTTTCAGAAAAGTTAGCAGACCTCTGCACGAGTCTCCGAATCACTGTTTTATCCCTTTCTTTCTCCCAGCATCTTCTTTGTCTCTTAGACACTGAAATCCCTTTATTGTTCTACTGGCATTTTTTTCTTGTTGTTCGTATTATTCTTTTCCCGCCCGGCGGAGGGGGTGAAAAAGTTACCCTTAATAAAAATGCAAATTCGCCGCTTTAAAAATGATCTAAGATATTAGTTAATTGGGCTCGAGGTGGGGGATGGTGCTGGGCAGGACGGCTGGCGCGGAGGTGGTGGGGGAGGGGAAGGTGGGTTGGCTTTTACAATATTTATGTTATGCTAAAATACTCGTATATATTATTACATGGATGAGGCTTCCTTAAGACTTTGAATTGCTTGATAGACTTTTGAAAGTTCTCATGTTACATCGTTCTACGATTATAGACAAACTAGGTTTCACGGCGGCTTTTGCCAACTAAACGAATGGACGATGGCTAAGTTAACCTGTAGAAAATTATTAATGTAACTCCGTCATTAACTCTGTTTTAGTAGAGAAAAGGCCGTGAAATTTTAGATACAAAAACGATATTTTAAATCTTAATGCACTGGAACTAAACTCGTCTTATTGGCAACACGTGTAGATTATCAATAATATTTTAATAAATAGACTTTGTCACTATCTTACGGGTTATTCATTTTCATTTTCAAAACGATAATTTTCTTTTTGATTTTCGTTGTTCAAATAAAGTATCCATCTATATATTATATTATAAAGAAGAGTGTTTGTGGTGGGAGGATGGGCGGCTTGTCTTTATTTTATATACAAATATGCAGTTTTATTGCGAGAGTGACGAAACCTTTGCGTAAAGCCTTTTTTCAGGAAAAAAAATCTCTCAGGGCTTATATCATCTTTGGGTATGCTGTGTGGAAGGTATTTTTAGGGAAAGGAATTTCCCACTGCGGTGCAAGGCGATGGGTCGAAAGAGTAAGGCTGGAAAGGTCAAATGGTGTCACTCAACAGTCTCACCCGATTCGATTCGCTACACAAGGCCAAGGCCTAGACAAATTTTGCCACATGAACTTGGACACCCCTGCTAAGTCACCAAACGTAGCGTAAACGTATTATATTATTTAAAAGTTTAGTATTATTATGTTGAACTCATTATTTGTTCTTCTTTGTGATTATTTATCTCTCTCCGGTATTCCCTCTGTTTGTAACCGCCATTTTTAAAGCACTTTGCTTCCGGCGCGCATCTTTTTTATTTCAGTTCATCATACCATTTTCCAGCTTTTTATCGGGCTTTTATTAAAACACCCTGTTCACAAAGATGGTTTCCGTTCTAACTCCTCTGATAAAACATTATTTTTTGCATATTCACATCGCCAGTTTATTTAGCCTTAGAAACACTGGAACAATAAGTATTAAGTCTAAGAAACAATATAATGAAATAATTTTAATTCGCCACCGAATGTAATCTGAAATGTTATGTTAACTGAGTTACTGATCAAAGCAAATCTATTCGAGTAACATATTGTTTATTGGTCGTAATTGAAAAGCATTTTATAATTTAATTTAATTAGTAGGTACCTAATACAAGACAGTTTTTTCTTTTATATTATTGAATCCACATTTGACGACTCTAATAAAATTGCATGACTTCAGAGAATTACATTTTAAAACATTTTAAAATATATTTTTTTATACAATTAACTAGCTAGTACCCGGCATGCGTTGCAATTTCACTCCGAAAAAGAAAGTGTTTGTCTTTTAATTCCGTTTATTGGAGTGCTTTTGGACACGCAATATTTTTTTTTTCATCTGGTGCTTACACGAATAAATCTTTTTTTTTTTCAATGCATGAGCAGATCGGCTGTTCGTATAAGAAGCATGGATTTTACAAATTTATTCACTGCTATCCCCTACCGCTGTCATGTCTCCTTTGCAATCTCTACCTCTGCCTCTTACACGCTATCCACCTCTCATTTCCCCATCTCTTTCGTATCCTTTCCCAGCTCAAGCTATAATTTGGCCGCTAAACTACATGAAATAAAATCATTTTTAAATAACTCGCGCGCTACCTATTGTAAAATTTATATACCAATTTCATAACAACAGAGCTCACAATTATGTGCGGGCGTGCGCACAACAACTCACCAAAGTTTTATCGCAATCGGATGAATGGTATAGACACGCATACGGGACAAACAAAGAAATATAAATATATAAAGATTATTAAATTTAAAAAACTAAGGAATGATTTTCTCTCACCTCTTATTTTTGTGATTTTGTACATAGGTTAGTTACTTATTTGTCTATGTTTGTCCTAATTTTCAGTATTTTTTGTATACTGTCGAAAATATCTTTATTTTAAAATACAGTGATAATATTTATTTAAAATTAGTGGTTTAGACAATATTGTATATTTTTATTTAATTTAAAATGACGCCTCTAAGTGAAAAAAACATATAATATTGGAAAGACTTTAGCGTATTCTACGAAAAAGTCAATGTAATGCACTTCAAACACTACGTTAAAAATATAAGCCAAATAGAAAAGAAAAAACATTGAATCGAATCCTCTGCTAGCTAAAGCGTCCATTGCTGCACGGGCAACATTTTCTAATTACAGTTACAATTACATATAATATAGTCGTACATAAAACTTATGTTAAACACAAGGAGGGTAGCAAGAGAAACGTAAGTAATAAATATTACCAAATAGTTACGAAACATGTTAACAATAACGAGATTCAAAATATCATCGTTACGAAATGAGAAAGAATGAGAAAGCTGATAAAGATTTGCGAAGAATACGCTGCTGAATATAACATGGTCTACAACCCAACTAAATCTGTGTTGATAGTATTCAAATCAGGCGCAGGCATCATAAAAGTATTACCCGTCAGCCTAAACGATACAAAAATAGCTGAAAAATTCGAGGTCAAATACTTAGGACACATCATAACAGCGGACCTCAACGATGACTCGGATATTGAGCGACAGAGAAGATCAATGTGCATTAGGGCAAATATGATTTCTCGAAGATTTAACAAGTGTAGCTCAGGTGCAAAAAGGCAACTTTTTAATACGTACTGTATGAGCCTATATACCTCGGAGATGTGGACCTTTAAGAAAGCATCACTAAAAATAATGGAAGTACAGTACAACAATTCATATCGAACGCTTTTTGGATTGTCCTGGTACTGCAGTGCCACCGAGATGTTTGCAGAAGGGTGCGTTCCCGGATTCCGAGCACTAATGAAAAAACGGATCACCAACTTCAGAATGCGACTAGCCTCGAGCGAAAATAGTATTGTGATTGCAGCATTCCACTTCTTGCAGGGTCCCATCTACAAGCGATGGATCCACTTCCTGAGGACATAGATTAAACAAAAAGTTTTTTTTATTATTATTATTATTTTCTTTTAAATTTCTTTAACCATGTAAATATTTTTTTAATGTTTCCTTTTTATATCTTGTTATCATTACTTGATTATTATATATGTATAATATGGAACTCGTGGGACTGATTGAATAAATGATGGAATAAAAGATTAAAAAAAAAAAGAAAAAGAAAAAAACTTAGATCACTAAAATGCAAAATCAAGAAAATGTTCTTTATGAAAGAAACTGCCTAAAAATTGACTTATTAATAAATATTACACAACAGATATCGAGAATTTCCTCTAAAATCGTTCAATGTAAGACTAAATATCTAACATAATTAACAGTTCATCCTGTCCACCCTGTTCCGAAATCCCCGGTCGCCTCTATTTATAATTTTCCCTTTTTATATTTTTTATATAACGCACACCTTGGGAATAATTAAATTTACCCTCCCCTTCATCACCCCGCCACCCTCACCCTCATCTCGTAGTCGCCTCTACACCGTGCCGTGTCTACGCCGGGTACGCTACGGGCTAAACCATACCGAGTACAATCACGTTATTAAATGCTGTTTATTAAAAATATGATATTATCTCAAAATATTTAAGCGTAAATTGAACGTTTTTTAAACATCTAAAGAAAAAAATTACGTATAATAAATCACGATAGGTAGGTGCTTATCTTCTTATCCTAGTAATTTCATCCCGATTTCGCTTCATACATGAAAAGTATGGAACAAACAATGTGTCTTTTTTTTATATGAGCTCCACACAGGAGGCCCTGAGAAAAATAATTTCCCTCAGGGCCTATGTCATTTTTGAGGATGCTGTGTGAAGGGTTTTTTGAGGAAAGGAAGGGGAGGGAGAGTTCTGGGAAAGAAAATGGTTTAAGGGGTGAGTAGGAATCTGGGGTTCAGAATGTCCTGGTTATCCGCTTAGACAAACCTCCCCAAATGAACCCGGGCACCACTGCTAAATCACCAAACGTAGCGAACCACTTGGGGTGACCTATGGCAGAGGTGTTGGTTATCCAATAAAGGTTCCCGGGGCGGCGGTACCCACTCCCGCCTCCCAAATTGACTTAGTCTTGACTTTATTCGACGATAAGTCTTGCACATTTTGTCACGTTTCTTAAGATATTTTAAATATAACATTATTGACGGCGGTAAGGCTCTTGATTTGCATTCCGAAGGTCGCGGGATCGAATCCCGGCGTGGCAAATAAATTTTATTTGATTAATTTATGTTATTTCACAATTTATTCATTTAAAATAATATATAGTATATTTGCGGCACTTTCCAGTGTAAAATATACTCTCAGTATCGCCCTGGTGTAAGACCACCATTCAGAATTGAAACATTGCTGGAAATGGCTTTAGCCGTGTTTGGTGACCAGATCTGAATAGCCAGGTACTTCCTACCTTCTTCTTCCCATCTCCTTAACCTCCTCACTACCTTTAGCCTCACAACATACCCCAATTGGGGATGCCATAGTCTCACTGGCTCCAGACGGGAGCAGTTGGGACTTTTGTGCGGTATTCATCTAAAAAAAAAAAAAAAATTTAAAATTGGGTAATTTTTACAAAAAACTGCAATATTATTATTAATATTCACCAATTCGTGCTTTATTCTTAGAGGAAAAATCAACTAACATATTCTTCCTAGAAACACTCAAATTTCATGACGCTTTAGTTTGAGAGTTATAACTCGATAGCTAGACATTTTTCGCGATAATTTTGTGGTTTCCTACTCATTTATGTTTTCTCATCCAATCTGTAATCATATAATATCAATCACAATAACGCGTGATGTCTATTTTACAATCAGAGTATGTTTTGTACCTCAACACTTTTAATCCACTTTGTTTGAAACACCAATTGCATCAAGTCAAACATTGATCTCCAATCGAATAATAATTCACCTTGCTCACAAATTGGTTTTCTACAATTTAAAAATACGACAGGTTTTGATCCATTTCAAATTGAAAAATTCCCAAAAAAATATCCAGCATGCATCCAGAGGCGAGCGTTTTGATGCTACGAGCTACGAGCTTCGGCCGCTACGTCGATCGTAACCTCCATACATTGCAGCCAGCGGTCGCGTAGCAGCGTCAAATTTAATCAACTTTTTGTCCACCGCGAATTAAACACAGCGCTACGGCGTAGAGCGGTTCATTTTTTTACGCGCTGTTTTTATTTGCGCCGTGTTATTTTTATTTTTCCCGTGTTATATGAGCCGGAGCAGTAATGAAAGCGACGCTGTCTGGTTTGACGTGGCTACGCGATTATTCATCCTGTGGAGACGTCATCGCGGCGTCAATTTATCGGCGGAAGGCTGTATTGATGGGCTGCGCGATGGCTTTATGAAGGCTTCTACGCTTCACTGAATTGTGTTACAAATCTTTCTGACTGATGGAATTCGTAAATCTGATAAATTTTACTTTATATGTATTCTATGCTGTAACTGTATGGTATGGATACCTAAAAATAAACACATGATAAAATACTTACTAATTTTAATTGCTAAATATCAACATACCGTTGTAACGAAAACGAAAATAAACTGTTTCTATGAAAATGTTATGAAACAGGGATCTGAATGATAAATATATTTGTTTTTAATTAGCTCCACACAGTTGCCCGGAGGAAAATAGTTTCTCTCAGTGCCTATGTCATTTTCGAGTATGCTGTGTACATGGTCTTTTTAGGGAAAGAAATGAGAGAAAGTTCTGAGGAGGTAAAAACAGTTGGGTAGGAATCGGGGGTTAAATGTGTCCAGGAGTGACGGACGTATGAATCCATCCCTTCCATTATGGTACAAGGCCATAGGTCGAGAAGGCCTCCATTAACCAGTCTCTCCCAATCCGACCCGCCACGCAGAAGCTGGGCAAACGCATTCGCTACCAAAACGTAGACAAATGTCACCCCATGATAAACGTAGCGAACCACTTATGGTGACCTGCCTCCCAAATTAATATCTTAGCAACCTTCTAACCCGTCGTGTTCCTCCGATGCGTTTATGGTATTTGAATTATATCTTATTACTCACAACATTTACTTCGTTATATAGATTCATATTTTTAAAAAGATTCAAATGGTTTTATGAACTTATCAAACCAAAATTAAAATGAATTACTCGTGTTTAGATAGGTAGTACTTCATTTCTAACTCGTCCTTTTGTTCATTTGAGAAATTTTTGTACCATGTTTGAGGGCATGCAATTAAATAAAAAACCTTTTTCAATAATTACACATTCATTTTATGTCATCATTTTCATTAAATGAAAATAACTTTAAAATTATCAAAATCTTAATTGCAATTAAAAATATAGTTGTAGACGCTATGATAATTTTAATATCGTAAAAGACTTAGAGCCTTCCTAATAGACAAGTGTAAAATTTAAATTATTACATTTTTTTTTAATGAAAACAAATAACTTTGTGTACACCACTATTTAATTAACAGTAAGTCAGGATAATAAGTTGATAAAAAATAACAAAAGACAAACAAGTATAGACTAATTAGAACATACACAAAATATTAGAAAGGAGAGGTGATTAATAGCAAATTAAATATTATAAATAACCAAACGTTTTTTTAAAATAGCCATCTTTTAAATTTATTTTCGTAGTAATACTTATATTAATAATAATTTAATTTGTTATTTAGACTTCCTGTTTTGTTTTAAAAGATTTTTTATTATGTTAATGTAATTTTTTAACCATCCTAAAAATATTTACATATTTTATTTTATATAATTGTTTTTTACGATATTTTAAGTAATTAATCACCTCTCCTTTTTAATATTCTGTTTATGCTCTAATTAGTCTATACTTGTTTGTCTTTTGTTATTTTTTATTAACTTATTATCCTGACGAAGAAAACATAGTTTTCGAAACATGTTGATATTGTTAATTAAATAGTGGTGTACACACAGTTATTTGTTTTTTTATTACATTAAATAATGATGCCACAAAGTGAATTTGCGAATTTCGAAGAAATTAAATTATTTCGTTCATTAGTAGGGGTAAGTAAAAAGTGAACTGTGACAATAAAATCTTAAAACCTATTAAAATGGAGCTCTTCTATTAAGGTTTTAAGGGTAGTTAATGTTTCTGCATTGTTTTATTTTTTACGCCGCGTCGCGCCGGACGCTGAATACTGTTCTTTGTACATAGTAATACATAGCCACGTAGCTACACGGCATTGTCTATGGTAGATACGTATGTAGTTACCTCCGTGGAATAACGAATTTGAAAAAAAATTGGATGGATTTATCTGTTTTATCGCTGATCCCTGCCCCGGGATTTTTGACATATTTATTGTCCCGGGCAGTCCACGTATGAACCGGAGCCCATAATCCATTTCAAAATAAATTCAATGTTTTTTTTTCGATTCGAGAGGAAGCAATGTAAAACGAGCGAACGCAAATCTTTTTTCTGCATTTTATGATTCTTAATTTATTTTTTGTGTTTCACGTAGGTGCATATCCGAGTCAAAGAGTATTCATCGAACTAACTACGTAATTAACTCAAATACTTTATTATTATTATTTTGAAAAGGTATTCAATCGAAGAAGCACTTATTTTAAAATGAAATGACTAGCTGAAAAAATCTCTGCAGCTTTATTCTAGTTTGGGATATAACTATTTTTACTCCCTTTGCAGAAGTAAAAATCAAATATGAAACAAAACATTTAGGTAAATATTGAACTTTTAAAAAATTATCTTCTTAATTTTTATTTCTTCAAACTTCGCAAATTCACTTTGTGGCGTCATTATTAATTTAATGAATGCAAATAACTTTGTTCACACCTCTATTTAATTAACAATATCGGCATGATTCAAAAACTATGTTTTCGTCGTCGGGATAATAAGTTAATTATTATTTTATTTACTTATTATCCTGATGAAAAAACATAGTTTTTGAAACACGTCGATATTGTTAATTAAATAGTAGTGTACACAAAGTTATTTGTTTTCATTAAATCTTAGTTTTTAATTTATGCATCACGGACGGGGCCGTTTATTAAAAGCTGTTGTTATTAACTGAACTTAAAGTTAAAATAATATTGTATCTCACCAATAATTTCGATATTTTTATGTTCTTATTTAATTCTGTTTAACGCAATTGAGAGAGACGTTAAATAAAGCAATACAAATCAAAAAGATCATAAACCAAAATTACATCCCTCATAATACTATATTTTTAATTCCTTTTTACGACTTATAGCTTATTTATTTATCGGTCATCAGCCGTTAAATCTGTTTTGATGTTCGATTGTTTCCCATTTTTTTATCATATACAATTTTTTCCATTCTCCATATTTTTATTGGCGGTTAACGACATCAATTTGATGAAAAAGCCATATATGTTGCCTACAAAGGCTACAAAGAAGAAGGGATGTCTTTCGGATGGATTTTTAGTACCGCGAGGGTCGGGAGACACAAACAAAAGTTGACAAGTTTATACATAAAGTTATTACAGCACTTAGCTAATTGAATCATTGGAAATGAAACATCGCGACGGAGTTGTAGCTTTTACCATAAAACAGGATGGGCTACCAAACTTCCATCCGCCATCGGGTTAGGGGAGGAGGCAGAATATTGTTTTAAGGGATGATATTTTCGATACAATGGCCACATTTTTACGACAATAGTATTTTTTTGTTGTCGTAAAACCGAATTGAATGATGTGGAAAAATAATATCATTTGCAAGAGATTATTAATGAATATTTAAACTTTGTGTTTATTGTTTTTTAAGCGTTATCTCTTTTTTAAATTAGCCAGTTGTAAAATATTGCCAGCTTTGAAAGGTTAAATTAGATTTTTTTAAATTAGTACTAAATTGACATTTCACTTTGTGAATATAATTTATTGTTCACAGTATAACAAAATACGGGTAAGTAAATACTACCGACTATTCTTTTTTATACAATTTAGAAAAAGAATATGCCGACACTAGTGCTAATTTTATGTAGCAATAAAAAGATTCACCTTTATATTTGCAGTCTAGCGGACAAAACTTTAAAACAGATTTCATATGTAAATCTTTTTTATAAAATGCCTGATGAAGCAGTTCAAATAAAGATATATGTGTATATGGAGGTCCATCCTCTCTGCACGAGGGGAAAAGGAGTGACGGTTAGTTAATTGGATGTATTTGTACATTATTCTACCGAAATAATAAATGGATACATTTTTAAAATCATCCTAACTTCATATACTGATTTCACTAAAAGAATAATCTCATTTAGTGCGAAACGATAAAAAATCGAACGCTATTAATAGCCTTCCGTCTGCGTGATTGAATTTCAGAACCCGACTTCGATTGCGTGTCTGACGCCACGCCTTACGCTCACTAGCTAACTAACACTATCCCTCCGAATTTGGAAAGATTGACGGTAATACTCAGTTGTATCAAGCGGCTACATATCACATGTGACGTCATTGCCTATCTCGGTTACTTTGTCCCGGTGACTATCACTGGATGACAATAGATCCGAGGAATAGGCTATATTTTTAATCAGTTCCTATTGGATTTATAAAGTGGTCACAAGCACTAACTGTGCGAAGCCGAACCTAAAGCCTAGCAGCAAAAACCTGCGGAGCGGGGTTTTTAACTGCTAGTACCTATGTATTATTATAATTGCCTATATGAAAAACAAAATTACATTTGTTAAATGAAAAAAAAACTTATTGAAACTACTATTTGAATAATAAATTAGATACATGTTTCAGAACCAAAGGTTCCTTTATCAAGATTCACATTACATTGAAAAAAGTCACATAGGAATAGACCAAAATATCAATAATCGGTGATTAATTAGGCTATTTAAAACAAATAAAAATATTTGTTATTTAAATATCAACAATGGTTCCGAAAATATAGATACTTTTTAATTATAACGGCGGTTTATTATTTTTTTTAAATTAAAATGACGCCTCAAAGTGAATTAACAATTTTTGAAGGAGTAAATTATATTAATTATTTTTGTAGAGGGTAGACATTGCGAAGGATCAGGTGTGGAACTCTCCAGAAGTCTGCTGTCAGGTTGTAAGGCTGCGCTGCTTTCCTTGGCTTCCTTCAGTTCCACACCATGTGGACGGTATATAGTGATAGAGGTATCCGTGGAGTAAAAACACTTGTGTTTTTTAACGGATGTTTATTCTCCCTTTTTAAGTTTACACTTGGTCGATTCTAGTCTGAACACTTGACTGCAACAATAACTGAGACTAATTATCATCACAGAAGTGAAAGACGATGAAGACAGAATTGGTGAGAGATTGATTCTGATTGAATCACAACAATGAGTGGAAGATTTAGAATGAGTGACAGCAAAAATACAACACGCCATTTTTATAGATACGAATTAGCAAATTTCACGCCACAAACAGAGATTTTAGATAGACATTTAGTGCGATATTCCAGTAAAAGGCGGCACAGACGCGAAAGTCCATGATAAAAGGCTCTACACATCGAGATAATAAGAAATAATAATTACAAGTGTTCGGTGAGAATGAAGTTAAATAAAAAATAGGACAATCACAACACACAACATCCAACAGACATCCTTAAGAAAGTATTAATAGCCAAGTTGTTATGCTGTTTATTTCTTTATTAAAGCTTCTGGTCCGGCCCTGCTCGGGTCCACATATCAGAAGCATTGTTCCGCTATTCTTTATTAAAGCTTCTGGTCCGGCCCTGCTCGGGTCCACATATCAGAAGCATTGTTCCGCTATTCTTTATTAAAGCTTCTGGTCCGGCCCTGCTCGGGTCCACATATCAGAAGCATTGTTCCGCTATTCTTTATTAAAGCTTCTGGTCCGGCCCTGCTCGGGTCCACATATCAGAAGCATTGTTCCGCTATTCTTTATTAAAGCTTCTGGTCCGGCCCTGCTCGGGTCCACATATCAGAAGCATTGTTCCGCTATTCTTTATTAAAGCTTCTGGTCCGGCCCTGCTCGGGTCCACATATCAGAAGCATTGTTCCGCTATTCTTTATTAAAGCTTCTGGTCCGGCCCTGCTCGGGTCCACATATCAGAAGCATTGTTCCGCTATTCTTTATTAAAGCTTCTGGTCCGGCCCTGCTCGGGTCCACATATCAGAAGCATTGTTCCGCTATTCTTTATTAAAGCTTCTGGTCCGGCCCTGCTCGGGTCCACATATCAGAAGCATTGTTCCGCTATTCTTTATTAAAGCTTCTGGTCCGGCCCTGCTCGGGTCCACATATCAGAAGCATTGTTCCGCTATTCTTTATTAAAGCTTCTGGTCCGGCCCTGCTCGCTTTGTTCCGCTATTCTTTTATTTGTTCGCTATTTGATTTCATTGGTCGTATAATACTTCCCCTAGCGCCGCCGGGGATGGATCGAGAGAAGCGAAGCGGGCAATCGCCCAAACGTCCGTCGTCGATGCCTCCTCCTGCTGCCTCCTAATTATTATACATAGCCAAACCCCACAGAGTACGCATTATGTTACTGAGATATTACAACTTTTTGTACAACTTGTTCTTTTTCTACTTTCTACAACTTTTTATCGGTTGTGCAAGATGTTTTTTTTTCACAACATTACGCATATAACAGACAAAAGAAGTCTTGATTTTGATTGTGTAACTCAGATTATATATCAATTATTCCTTCACATTTATTGAGAGGAAGAATATTAAAAAAGTATATCATCATTCTTTTTTTCACAGCTTTGTTAGTTTAATTTTTCGTTTCTCGGTGTAATTTCGATAAATATAAATAAAGCCATAAATAAATACTTGGAAATAAATAAAACAAATTTAAATCACCAGTTATAAATCTTAGTTGTGAGTCACTTTTTATTAATCGAAGTTAAAAGTCTAAGTTGTTGGGTGTAGGTTAAATGCATTTATTACGTTGTAAAGTGCCCTAGATGTGATTTTATCAATAATTTCCCTTAGGGTCTACGTTATCTTTGGAGATGCTGTGTGGAGAGTTTTTTTTAGGAGAGAAAGAAGACGAAGATCTGGAAAGAAAAAAGGCATGATGGGTGTATAGGAATCTGGGGGTCAGTGTGGGGGTCCAGGAGTGACGAACATATGAATCCATCTCTTCCACTGCGATGCAAAGCGATGGGTTGAAAGTCCTGTTCGACAGGTAAAATACTAACGCCTTAACAAGTCCCTCCAAATCCGGCCCGCCACAAAATAGTTGGGTAGTTGCATTCGCCGCCAATACCTAGAAAATCCTCTTTCCCCCACTTGGAATAACCTATGGCAGAGGTGTTGGCTAATGGTTCTCGGGGTGGCAGTACTCCCTTGCCCGCCTCCCGAATTGTTAATATAAAAAAAAACATAAAAATCTGATTAACTAATCTGATTGACTACCTGATGATGGAATTTGTTAACATCCTGTTGTTTGAACATTATTTTCATAGCAATTTGCTACTAGTGTTTTTCGTTTTAAATATATCATAATTTTGAATACATATATCATTCTGCTAAATCATATCGTTTAGCTTTATATGTCACATTGCGTTTCTCACACAACGTATGGTGACAGCGGTTTATTAGAAACATTAATGAAATAAGGCTTTCTCTCAGAATGAGATAAAGATAAATAAGTGATTACGTTGACCACGACGCTAATAATTTACGTTACCGAAGTTAGGATAACTTCGTTATGATAAGTAATGAGGGAAATAGAAATAGAAAGAAGAGATCCCAGAATTTCTCGAATAAATATAACACATGAACATAACAACCTAGTTTCGGATACGACCACGCCTCCATCAGGGCTATAATAAGTTAAGTCGTTATTTTGCGTTTTCGTTTATTTATAGTTACAAATTTTCAACAGAGAACATCACTAGAAAATGTCAAATCAAATAAATTTCGTTAAAATATTACATCAATAGGTAGTTACTTAATGGTTTATCTGAATTCTTCACACAATCAGTTATAATTTTTAAAATGGCACTTAAATTTAAATCAATAATTTAGTTCATTGAACCAGCGTTATGCAGGACACAGCTGAAATTAGTATTTTTGATGAAATTCTCGAAGAACTGCGGATTCGCTGTTGGTGGTATTAAGAGCCATTAACCAGCGGCCGAGCATTTAAATTTCGTCTAATCATGATCTTGCGATCGTACCCTTGCAACGGTATAGGACTGTTCCGATGAGAAGGATTAATTTTTCTCCATACCAGCATTTTAACATAATAACTCAACATCAATTTTATTTCATTCCAAATTTGCTCGTTATGCAAAACTCGTTATGATAAAACAATTAAAATTATGTACTTTTTTAAATTATTTTTTTATCATAAATATTTATAATTTTTCAATAATGTCTTAGCAAAATACGAATGTGAATTGTTTTTTCAATATATTAGTTTGTAAGACCGTAAATAGATACACAAACTTAAGTATTTTCGACACAAAACAAGTGTGCGGATCTTTTGTTTTATGATTTTATTTGAACTAAAATTAAAATTCTGAAAAGTAGCTTCCCCAAATAATTTATTTTACTGCAAGATGCTTGCAGTAAAATAAATTATTGTTTGCTTTAAAATGTATGTTTGAAATCTGCCAATGACCTACGGGAAAACCTTATTGTACTAAGAACAAACATATTTTCTCAAAATTTAAAAAATAGCTTTACTAGATAAAAGAACAGTCATTTTAAATCAATTTATATTTTTTTGTTGAAAAGAGTCAATACGTCTAAAATTTGATTTAAAAATGACATATTTTAGATTTTGTCTGGTTATTCCCTCTTAACGAACCCCCAAAAGTATTTAAATCTCTCCAGCACTTACAAAATTACACATGAAAAATAAAACCGTTTTAATTTTAAGGTCCTGCACCGCGTGCAAAATAATAGGCACAAACACACAAAAAGAAAACATATTCTAAAATGACCCAATAAAGAAGGTGGGGACTACACAACATTCAGTGGTATCCACACAGTAGAAGGTGGAGGATGTACGGTTCGGGGTGGTAATTAGCCTTCTCCTTGCCCCATTAGCTCCATATGCAGCTGTGGGGTGGCCCGCCCCCTCCCCCTCCCCCACCCTGTACAGCCTTACGGCGGGGCTGAGATTTGAGGGGTGGTTTGGAGGCGCGAGCGCGAAGGGAATGTTAATTCCATTGAGAGGAGAATGGATGCCGGGTTCATTGAGGCAGTTGCCAATGCTATTTGGGATTTCTAACCTATTTATACAAACCTTTTTTTAATGATAAATAATCATTTAATTACTTGGAAAAAAGATTATATATGACACATTTTTAATGTATAGTTTTCGATTGAAACGCCTACTCAGAATCTTACAAAATATAAGAGCTATTAATGTTACGCAACCTTCACGATAATGGAGTATTTTCACATACTACGAATACCGTGAGAAAATGTGAGAAATATTTTATTCTTTTGAATCAGATCATCGTTCTAAAAATGTGTATTCTAATGTTTATTTATTGATTTTAAAAATAAAAAAAATCCAAAAGGGTTCAACTGGTTATTATGACGTAGAAAACTCTACCGCCTGAAAATCCTTGCGATGACCAGTGGGACGTCAAAAATGATTTTTAGGACGTCGAAATTCGATTTTCACCAACACAAACGAATAAAGGTGTTTTGGCGGCAAATAAAAAAGTAGCACATTTATTTTATATGAACACCGCACAAGAGTCCCAACTGCTCCCGTCTGAAGCCAGTGAGACTATGGCATCCCCAGTTGAGGTATGTTGTGAGGCTGGAGGTAGTGGGGAGGGGAAGGAGATGGGGAAGAGGAAAGTGGGTGAGAACCTGACTATTCAGATCTGGTCACCAAACACGGCTAAAGCCATTTCAAGCAACGTTTCAGTTCTGAATGGCGGTCTTACACCAGGGCGAAACTGAGAGTATCTTTCACTCGAGAACGTGCCGCAAATATACTATATATTATTGTAAATGATTTAATTGTGAAATAACACAAATTAATCAACTAAAATTTATTTACCAGGATTGCGAGTCAAGGGCCTTACCGCTAGACAACGCCGGCCGTCGATTTAGACAATCTTTATAGACAATTTAACCGTCAATATAAAAATAAAATAAAAATATTGTAATTTTTTTAGATTGTTAATTAGCCAGTGTGAATACCCTTTTCTTCATAGGGGTGGGTGAACGTTGCTTCTTCCATCCAATTTCACACATTATGCCTTGTAATAATATATGCTGATTTTTCACACGATTCGACTCAAGTAATTAGTGTTTACTTCATGGTATGTAGTATATCTGAATCCTCAGAGCCTCCTGTGTGGAGTTAATCTTAAAAAAAATATATCTAGAGAAAAATATTGAAATTTTAATGTAATTTCTTCAAAGTACTACAGTCTTGCTTACTTTGATTTTATTTGTCCTCAATAATAGGTCTCAAATATAAGAGGAATATCGGTTTTGTTGTAAAAATAATATACCTACAAATAATAATTTCAACCTTTCTCTTATGAAGTCAGTCACTTCAGCAAAATCCAAAATAGTCACAGACTGCGTCAAAATAGTCACAGACTATTTTGTCGACAAAATAGTCACAAAATAGTCACAGACTATTTTGTCCCTTATTATTGTGCCCGTTAAAATTAGAAAACAACACGTGTTCGGCAGTGGGCTACAGCCTTTTAATGTTTTCACCCTCTTCGCTATCTGGAATGGTGTACCTAAGTACCCTCCACTTCATTCTGCCACCGCAGATAAATGACCGCCGCAACCCTTGCGACAGCACCACCCCCACCCCACCCACACCGATACACCCACACGCCAATACACCCACACAACTACTGCTCCTGCGAGGGAGAGACAGAGCAGCCTTCTTGCGACCACTTTCCTCAAAGGCTCTTTGTTGTACAGTGCAACAAGAGAGTTGTGAAAAATCAACTTGAATTGAATTAAATAGGTTTACATAATATTATGTTCACATGCATACATTACATTTAACAGTTATTCGGATCAAGATACCATACTTATTTAATCATTGAAGACAATATTAGTGACTCTTAAACGAAAAATTATAAAAGAAAAATCAGAAAAAGATTGAACCCCGATTTTTGCCTTACCGAATATAAAATTATCGAATCCCGGCGTGGCAAATAAATTTTATTCGATTAATTTGTGTTATTTCACAATTAATTCATTTAAAATAATAAATAGTATATTTGCGGCACGTTCCAGAGTAGAAATTACTCTCAGTATCGCCCTGGTGTAAGACCACCATTCAGAATTGAAGCGTTGCTTGAAATGGCTTTAGCCGTGTTTGGTGACCAGTTCTGAATAGCCAGGTACTTCCTCACCTTCCTCTTCCCCATCTCCTTCACCTTCAACCTCACAACATACCCCAATTGGGGATGCCATAGTCTCACTGGATCCAGGCGGGAGCAGTTGAAACTCTTGTGCGATATTCATATAAAAAAAACTTATAATTTCAAGATTCTACCCTCAGTAAATGCAATCTAGATAGCGTCTTTTATTTTAATATGCGACATCTATTGACTTTTGACTTTTCTACTTAGTTTATGATGAATATTTTTTGTATTTTTGGAATTGAAAAGGTTTCTACTAGTGGCCCTACTGTGCTGGTAAGTTATAAGTTGTTGTTTTTTTCTCTAGCCAGGAGTGGCTAATAGGCTTAAATAAACAATTTTCGGTTTGTTCTACTATTTAATTATTTTTAGGATGCGTATAAGACTCACAGCACGGAAATTTTATTAAGCAAATTAAATTTTGGTAACCACGGTGAATTCCGAAATCGATTCGAGCGTCCTACTTAAGAACGATATCCACAGCCATTATTGTTAGAAAATCTAATTTCTGACAGATTCTTTTTAACTAGCCATTTTCCCCCTTTCCTCAAAAGCTCATCTGGCATACAGCTTTGAAAATTGGCTTCCGTTAAATAATACCAGTTTTGCCAAATCTGAGTAGATCTCAACGTTAGCATGTATTTTTATTTAATAATGGTTGATATTTTCGGTGTACAGTGTTCATCTCCACGAACCCTCCCCGTCCCGGCCTTAATTGCTTTGCAAATTATATGGAGCGATCGACGCTAAATAATACCGTAGAGGAAATAGTTTAATTAACGATGAACTTTTTAAAATAAATAACCACCTTGCTAGCAATCATAGTTACGTTTAAATGAGGTTTAGTGAACGCCGAAGACATTTTCAAAGTTATATTATAGTGAAACAAATATAAAACTTTTTTCCGCATTAATTTTATTGACCGTAACCGAAATTTCCCGCTTAACTAAAAAAATAGACCATAATTTTGTAATGAATAAGCAATTAGAATCATTTCCTAGGTCTCCTCCACTTTTGTATCCATTGTAATTTTCATAATAATTTCGAAATTAAAATATGTATTTAGTTAATATAATGACCTTTCCTACTCCAATGTAAACATGTATCCCTTCAAGAAGCAATTAAAAAAGCAAAGCAAAGCAATTAAATAAATATAATAACGATTTTACAATAAAATTATGTCATTAATAATTCATATCACTTTTAAGGTTTTTCCCTGAACAATATTGAAGGAGCTACAAACCCAAGGTAATTAGCCTACTGGAATTACCAAAATATTTTGAAATTCGACAGTCTAAAACAAATTTAGTTAGCACTTAGTAACAAATTTAATGTAATTAATATAATTGATTAAAATCCTTTAGACCACCCCGCTTTCCCTCGCTCATTTGTTATGTATATAAACCGTAGACTAAGAATAATTTGTACCAGTCTGAAGATGGCTCTAGCGAGCAGAAACCGGTTACGGTCAATAAACTTAAAGTGAAAAAAAAAAATTATATTTGTTTTATTATAATATGTTATAATGGAATTCCACCACGAAATGTCAGTTTCAAAAATAGATAATTTCACATTTATTAAGATACTAGCTTTTCCCCGCGGCTTCGCTCGCATGGTATTACGGGAAATTACTGTAGCGCTTGCACTTATCAATTATCTCCCCCCCCCACCCCACCCCCATCCCCTCCCGCATTCCATATATTCATTCCCTTACATTCAGTTTTCAAACATCTCGCCTACCACCTAAATTTCATAATGCTAATAGCTCAAAGAAAAAAAGAATTACTTATCCAATTTTGTTCTTTCGTTCGGAATTTAAGCGCTTACAAACATTTCGGATGTTTATTTTTATTTAAATATTTGGAAGTTCGTTAATATAATAAAAAAAATTATCATTCAATCTTTATAATCGTTACGAATTATATTTTTAATATAGGGACTCTTATCTGACATTTATTCCAAGCTTGTCCAAAAAAAAGCGAATTCTAATATTTGAATTTTCTGCAGTAGTAGCTGACCAGTAGACTGAGTACCTACCAGCTTAGAGCTCAAAAATATATCAACATTGTTTCCATGGAAAAGATTTTTTTCTGACGTTAGCAAAAACTCGCTTTTGTTAGCGACAGAAAACGTATAACAAATATAATATATTAATATTTATAATTTCATAACGCCAGAGCTTACCATCATATACAACCTGTAGTCTGCGCATATAATTTAGCTTTATATTGGTGAAAGAATTATTAAAGTCTTTATATTGTGTTATGCGTGAAAAGGTCATAAACAAACTCGAGCAGTTTCGCATTTATAATATTAAGTATGGATTTCAAAATCCAGATAGCTCGTGATGTAACAAAACGTTGCGAGCTGAGTTCCAGTTTTGTTAGTCTAAGAAATCCAAATAGAAAATTTGAAAAAATGTCAAGACGCCAGAGCCCATGGACGGAAAATGCTAACTAGATTAGACATTCATTTAAAATATCGTTAAAACAAACAGCACTCTCGTCCTCTGTATTCAAATGACTATAATTCGACGATCAAAGTTTGACGAATTTATCAGAGAGTTTTACCATTTTCGAAAAGCGTCTAGTTTTTTAAGACCGGTAATAAAATCCCTACAATAGGTACCTTACATTGCTAATAAAGCTAAATTAATATCAACCTAATTAATATCCTTGAATGTAAATAGAGTAAATCTTTATAATAATATTAAAGCCTGGATATTATTATCCTCTGCCTTAGTAAATCACGTTAACAAAGCGAGCAAGCAATTAAAATTTTGTTCAACGGGCTAAATGGTTATGCCTTGAGGATCCCTGGGTTATTAGTGTATTTTGATAGCAGGAATAATTCGTTCCAGTACCATTTAATGACCACCCCTGTTAAAGTCGCTATTTGCAGCCATTTTAGACACCCGAATGGAACCTCCCCAACAACCTTTTCAGGGTTGCCAACACATTGCCAAATACTTTAATAAATTCTTTTTTTGAAGTGAAACTTCTTTAACGCCGGTGAAACGGAAATGCGTCACAACTCAATTCTACACAAATACTCGGTTCTAATATAATGCGGTAATTTCGCAGAGAGGTCGAATCCTACGATATCAAAAAAAAAATAATAATTTTGTGAAATCAATATCCAATCTTCAAACCACTTAAAAAAAAAAAAAAAAAACAAAAAAAAAAAGAAGTGAAATCTAGCGACTTTCTAGTTTAACTTTCCCAACTGCTCCCGTCTGGAGCTGGTGAGACTATGGCATCCCCAAATTGGGATATGTTGTGAGGCAGAAAGTAGTAAGATTTAGAGGAAGGTGCGGATGTACCTGGTTATTTAGATCTGGCCACTGAATATGGCTAATGCCATTTCAAGCAAAGTTTCAATTTTGAATGATGGTCTTACACCTGGGCGATACTGAGAGTATCTTGCTATTCTGAAATGTGCCGCAAATATACTACTCGTTAGTATTTATTATTTTAAACTAATAAATGATGAAATTAAACTAATTAATCTAATTTATTTATTCGCGCAAGCCTCGTTTTGAATCCGCGAATCCTTCAAATTGCTAGTCGAGAGCCTCACGACTCGACCACGGAGACCGTCAAGAAAATAACAAGAAAGTCAATATATTTTGTGCGATTTCGAAGTAACATGTTAGCAATAATCACCAGGTTCAGCTCATTCTGAAAGTGATAAAAAAATGATGAAGTTTTTCATTTATTCAAAGTTGGTAGTAATACATTTAAATTGCTGAAAAAGGAAAGGCGATTTTAGCAATTGAATGTCATTGGTATTAAACATATTTGTTTGAAGTATTTAGTGGAAACATGAAGTCCTCGTGGAGACATAAATCGTTAAGATGATAAAATGATTAAATTTTCAAAAGGGGTGATTTTCAAATTTTCAAATTTTAAAATTATGGACCAATGGTATTTGAATGAAGTAAGGAAACCATCGATTATGTAATCAGATATAAGATTCGTTGCTAGTACGAAGACAATCCTGAATTTCAAACAATTATGTACGAAATGTACGAAAGTTGACAAAAATATTTTTAAAACGTTGAATGTGCCATGGGTCACCCCAAGTGGTTCGTCACGTTTAGTGACTTGGCAGGGGTGTGAGGATTTTCCCGGTATGGCGGTGAATGCATCATTTACCCACTTACTTTGGCCGGATTTTGAGAAATTGATTGAGGGAGACCTTTTTACCTCTCCAGCAGGACTTTCGAACTGTCGCTTTGCACCGCAATGGGAGGGATGCATCATACATTCATCACGGCTGAACACACTGACCCCCAGATTTCTATAAACTCCTGCTATTTGTTTCCTTTCCAGATCTTAATCTCCTTTAATTCCTTAAAAAAGCTCACCACACAATATCCCCAGAGATGACATAGACCTTTAGGGAAATTGTTTTTCTCAGGGCCTCCTGTGTGGAGCTATTGTAATAAAAATGTTACAATATTTTAACAAAAAATAACACCAATTTAACAAAATTTGTGAGAAACTTATTAAATTCCTTGGATTGAGGCTGGCGAGGTGGCAAGCGGCAACCCTTATTCCGCCACCCACCCTAATAGACATAAGATGGCGCCCGGATACATACATCTCCATTATTCCATAGTTTACCGAAGCCAGCGCACTCTACAATAGTCATTAACGAGTGTTTAAAATTAGACAATTTAAAGTTCAACGCAGAACGCTTCGGTAAAATATGGATTGACCGTTGGAATACTTATTTAGCAAATAGCTTTGGGTCGTTAGGGCTAACGGAGATCGCTTTAGGCTTAATAATGTTAGTTGCTTACTAAATACTATCGAGTAATGATAACCTCAGTAATGCTTGGATATAAGTAGATAAATACCTACCCAATGCACATATAATTAGATTCTTTTGAATTTTACTTGAATTGCTTCACGTATGTAAAAATGCTGATCATAGTTTCCAATAAATACAATATTACTATGCTTATCGACCCAAAACATTCCATCATTTAATAATAATAATAATTTAATATTTATACAGCGCAATTTTGTGTAATTTCACTTCGTGTTCCTTACGAGTCCTTTACAAAAATTGAAATACAGACATAATAATTTACAGACATACAAACAACGGCGTTGTTTTATACTATTATTTAACGTTATAATAAGTTTCGTAGATTGTGTACAAGCAAATTGGAATATGGGCATGATATCTGAAACCCACACTACTTAAAATATTCAAAAATGCTTGAATCTGTACAAAAAGATCCTAAGATTTTTATCATTAAAACTTGGACTAAATTTCTTTCTCCAATCTTACAAGGAACAACTCCAAGAGTTTAATTTTACAACCATGGAAAAAAGAAGACAATTTACTGACTTAAGGCCGCACTCTTGAAAAAGAAGAAGATGGAGAAATATGTAATTACGAGTGTTGGACAGAGCGCGCCAATATTTTAAGTCGTACAATAGCAGCGAAAATTGCGAAAAAGCTTAATAAAACATGACTCCTTTAAAATAGAGCAAAAATCTCGTGGAACGTATCTTAAGTATCATTTAAAGAAACATTGTGAATTTTTTCACAAATATAACTTGTAAAATAAAAGAAATAGACTTGTTTAAAATAATTTTCGGGGCATACTTTGCGATTTTTTTCTATCGAGGGAATTTCATATAATTTGCGTTTCGACATGGAACGTATCTAGATATTATCTTCAAAAATAACTTCTTTTTTTTAAGAACTTAAAAACTTCAAATGTTTAAGGGAGATATGTAATAAATCGGTCGAAATACGAATAGTAGACCCTTAAATTATATTCATGATAAGCTTGAAAAAACTTAGCAAAATTCACATTCAAGTTCCGAATATATGTAATTAAAAAAGAACATATTCCATCTTGAATTATTTTACCAATATTGTCTACTTCAATCCGCTGTCTCGAATGTGCCTGTCTATTGAATGTGACTATATAGATATTTACGCAAACAGTTTCCCATATTTTAAAAAGTCAATTAGCAGTCTACTAACATGACATGTCGTGAAGAAAAGTTTTATTTTAACTATTTTTTTAGTTTTATTATTCTCTTTTTACTTCGTATTTGAATGTTTGTTTTATTTTTATTTTTCTCTTTATGTATTTGTTTATATCTTGTTATTTCTAATTATTGTTAATGTCTCGACACAGAGAAAAAAATTCTTTAACTGTGCATTCTGTGAAAATTTTTAAGTGGATTATTAACATTTAGGCTCTTACAGTGTTAATCTTAAAACTTTTTCATGTAAATACTATGAAAATGATCCAAAACAATAAATAACTTACAATTTTTAGTGCAAATCATGCATCCTCCTCTTTTTTTCGGAAATCATAATAGTCAGAACAAGGCTTCCAAGTAAATAAGCACACATTTCACCACTAACAATTACACAATTACAAATCTGCCATTCAGCATTACAGTGACCATCATCATGCCATGGTGACTGGTGGTGGTCACTGTAACGCTGTCCGAAACGTTGGCTAAAGAAGGAGGTAGCGCAACACGGCATAACACCCTAAAAACAAATAACGAAAATACTTTTGGCCGTGAAAATTTAAAAGCGTATTAGAACAAGGCCTCTCGAAATGTTGCAGCGTTGGCTAGACAAGTGGCAGTGTTTCACTGCATCATGGCTTAACTCTTCAAAACATAATACCTATCAAAACGAAATGGCTTTTAGTAGCGCTATTACTAACCAGATTAGGTTAGCCAAGTTCTTCCAACCTTCTTCTTCCTATCTTCCTTCCCCTCCCCACTACCTTCAGCCACCCAAAACTCTCCAAATCGGTGAATGTTATAATCCCAACGGTTCCGGACAGTTTCTTGTGCAGTAATCATATGAAAATTAATTATATTTTGTAAACTCTTATTAGGAGAAGGCCCAAGTTTATGAAAATTGTCGTTTTTTTTTGCATTTGCTCTATTATCATAAATATTGATAAATGGATTGAAAAATGTTTTATTTTTGTTGCTTATTAAATCAATCATTTTGATACCTTCATAATATTTTCAAAACCTTTCTAAAGTAGGGTGTATTTGAAGGGGTAGGGGGCAACTCATTATACCCGCTTCTTCTTAATTATTCATTGGATTAAACTGTGTTTTAATTTTGTTATTAATTGCGAATTAAATTTTCTCTTTATCCTCCGATTAATTAACATTATTTTTATTCACACGTCTCGTTCATAATTCACTCTAATCCGGAACTTTGTAAGCTCGGTACACAAAAGCTACCGGCGAACTCAGCTCATTGCTTCGGATACTGAATAATACAACACGTAAAAACGAGATAAAAAGTGTTCCTGGAATCTATAAAGACTCGCGAGAAAGTGGGAACACTAGCTTACTTTGGATCCGTCTTGAAGTTGTAGGGGTATTTTTAAGGGTGGGTTGATTTTGTGTTCTCGTCCCGCTCGCGTGTTTGAAGTCTTATACGGCGATGAGAGAGAGAGTAATCAAGGGTAATTATGCATTGTATTTGCAAATTACACGGTACTTAGCCGTTCATATAATGTTCATTAATCATCCCCTTCTCCTTCCCACCCCCTTTGTATAAAGTTACGGGTAAAGCTGAAGCCGGCGGCTGGGACTACCTAGAAATTAGTTGTTAATACAACACTATAAAAGTGTAATTAGGGATTATTATCGGTCCGATTCGCATATTTACAAGTAATTTATTTGTTATCAACAGAACAACTGTTATTAATTACAGCCGTATTTATGAATTATGTAAAGGTTAACAATATTTAAAGAAAAATTGTTGAATACTTATTTTAAAACATTTACATATATCTGGATATAACACATTTCGCCACGGTTCAATTATCTATATTATCGGGTATAAATCAGATATGTACAATTGTAGGATGTCGTGGGTTCAAATCTCGGCGTGCGCAGATAAATTTTATTTGATTGGTTTGTGTTTTCACAATTTATTAATAAAAAAAATGTAAGGTACATTTGCGGTACTTTTCAGAGCGGAAAATACTCTCAGTATGGTGTTAGACCACCATTCAGAATTAAAACGTTGCTTGAAATGGCTTTATCCGTCTTTGGTGACTAGATCTGAATAGCCAGGCCCGCCTTCCTCTGCCCCATTTCCTTCCCCCCCGCACTTGCCTTCAGCCTAACAGCATTCCCCAATTGGGGATGCCATAATATCACTGGCTCCAGACGGGAGGCTTTGTGAGGCATTCACAAAAAAAGTAAATTATTTTAATTTCTTTAAATCAATTTATAACTATTTATCTGTATTTCTTTAACAGTTTTTGTTTTTAAATTTTTTAGTTGTAGGTATTTTATGTATTTTTTCTTACAAGATTTGCGAAAAAATCGTGCGTGTGTCTAAAAAAACATTAAAAAGCAAAACAAAATACATGGTGTCCGCGGATAAAGTTCACAAACTTCGGGAGGTGGTTATACGTGATTGCACAAGTAACTAACTAACTAACTAACCATCACGCCGTTTCTCCGCAGGGGTAGGCAGAGAGGACGGACCGCCAAACAACTCGATCTTGGCACACACTCCATACAAGTATCCGATTCTTCATGTCTTCCTCGGACGTCCCCGACTTCGTCTATCATTTACATTTGCGTCATATATTCTCCTTACACTCCTTTACTCATTCGTTCGCTCTACATGCCCAAACCATGTGAGCGTCCCTTTCTTAATATTATTCATTACACTTAGATCAGCCTTGCATTCTTGCGGATCTCCACATTTCTCACACGATTTTAGATGGTTTTATCACACATACGTCTCATGGATCTCATTTCTACAGCATTCCGTCTACTTTCATCCTTTCTCTGCCAGTTCCATGCCTCTTT
Source organism: Glyphotaelius pellucidus (assembly GCA_936435175.1). Taxonomy (NCBI): domain Eukaryota; kingdom Metazoa; phylum Arthropoda; class Insecta; order Trichoptera; family Limnephilidae; genus Glyphotaelius; species Glyphotaelius pellucidus. The sequence continues at coordinate 35,401,759 of OW386551.1, read as the reverse complement.
TCTGCTATTTTTCAATATATATATATATATATATATATATATATATATATTTTTAAAAAGTTTTTAATAACTTTTTAAAGAGGTGGCATGGAACCGATATAATAACATATGTTATATTGTTTGGCAACCAAAATCTATGTTTACTTACTTCTAATAACATAGTTTTAACCGTAGGGTAAAAGCCAGATAGTTGCGCCACTTTTCAAAAAAGCTCTATCATTAAAAAAATGTACTTACTAAGAATAATGCAAACATCAAAATGCAGGTCTTTGATCTTTTATACTAGCCTTTTTTTGTAAACATGATTATTATAGGTTTTGAGTAAATCCTGTTTTATTTGACCTTTCAAAAAAGGAATAGTTGCTTCTGTAGCCGATAGTAACGAAACGTTAAAAATGCTTCGGGGATAAATGCCTCGTGCGGGGACAGACTATAAAAATACAACATAAATATCCTCCAATCTTTATATTACGTAAGTTATTAGTAAAATATTATTATTTATCTTTAAGATAGAACAATATGGCGATTAGCTTTGGCATTAGCATTAATTATCAAAAAAAGCCAGGGTTTTCAACTTTCCACATCTCATGCAATGGTTTTCGAATGTTGTACAAGTTTCATGCAACTAACCACATTCGACAAATCTCACATTGAATTCAATCTAATTTCGATTTAGTAAAATCTTAATTCTCAAAATATTCTATGCAATAAACATCAACTGAAACTTTTTTATTCGTATTAGCGTTTTTCAATTTTATTATCTTTTCATTGCCCCAAGAGCGACTATCCGCGAAAGTACCTAAATAGAGCGCCTATCCTTTTTCATATGGAAAATACACTTTTTATTTGCGATTTGAATAAAAATTCTTCAACAATAAAACGTAATGAATATTGTTATTTAAACTCTAATACATGCATTGAAACAAAAAGTTGTCCGAAACCAGTCAGTAATAAAAATATTCAATAGAAATTACCAATATAATTTCGACGACCGTCGAAAATCGTCGTTCACACAAACAAAATGCGTGCGTCTACTCCGATGGTTTACATGTCACTGAGACCTGCGAGAGGGGCACTTCTAATTATAAAAAAGCGCCAATGCCACCAACTTCCCTCACATAGTGTATTCAAAACCGGGGCACGTATCCCACTGAGGCAACTATCCGGCTTTTATCCCAATAACATTTGTCGTCTGAAATAAAATTATGTACTTACTAAAAGGGTGTTGAGACTCGAGTAAATAACTATAACCTATTTATACCTAATAATTAATATACGTTTTATAAAGTTTTCGAAAAACATTTATTTTACGAGTGGAGTGTCCAATTATCTAGGTACTTAATAAAATATAGATAACTGTACATCTGTTGGTAGTGCTTGATGGGTACAATTTAAGTTACCTATAATTAAACAAATTCGTTCAATTACACCCCGAGACAAGTCATTCCGGCCAAGTTGCTAATTAATTCACGGGTCCAATATAACAAGACATTCCATCAAAGTTGAGACAGGCAGTTTTCAAGAGATATTACACGTACTTCATCATCCCGTCTTCCCTGTCTGCGAGGGTGGGAGGGAGAAGGCTGGATGGGGGGACTGTCGGGTATTTGCAACAGGGAGACTGATATTATATCATAATCCTGAGTTGTTCGACTCTGTTAAGGGTTGGGACTAATAATTATTCGGATGTTTCATAGATAAATGTGGCATTAACGCTTGTAAATTTAAAGTTTTTCAATCGCAACGATTTATCCACCTGCTAGCGTCATCTAGTTTTCTACATTTAACATCTGCTGGATATTTCAACTTTCCAAATAATCAACCTTCAGATTAGGTTAAATCCATTTAATTATTATTGCGTTTTGGGTTACATTCTTTGAAACGATTTTTTTATGCGCCTAAATACACGTTTATGGTTAGTGTAATGACAACCATGCAAAAAGTGATTCTAATTATGAAGCAGATAAAACTCTCGGATGGTGAGCTCTGGCGTCATGAATATTGCACAGCTTTTTATGTCTGGAATTTGATCGATTTCTGGCCATTGTTGTAATAGTTAGCTTTAAAGCTTTTAAAAAATGCATTCAGAACATACACAAAATTTTCAATCAAAATCTCGTGCAAATGGTATCTAGTGAAGCTGGTAGTATAATAAAATTTTACTAAGAAATAATAGGTAATTCATTTTTTTGGTTAACCGTTGGTCACCCAAACAAATCTTAAAAAATTGCTTTGAGATAATATTGACTAGGATTTCGATAATGTGGGAATTTGCAATGTGATATTTTTTTAAGTGTTATTGAAATGTTGCCGAGAAGAACAGCTAACTGCTGGCTGCTAGCTGCTTGCGTTGTAGGTAGAAACAGAATAAACCTTTGTATTTATTTAATCAAATGAAACGCGAAAGCCACTTAGTAATGTTTTAATCCGGCTACAGAGGGTTTCCATTATTTTAAATCCGCGGATCACGGCAAGACCGGGTTAAGTCCGACTCGAGTTCAGCGGACAATTCGTATCGCGAAATTAATTATCTAGTCTCATTTCAGATTTAATACGCAATTAATTTCAGCGAATCCTCTCTCTTAGGGCTTCGCCAATAATACTTGTTCCGAGCGACGGCACGGCGACTAAATCCTCGTGAAATTAATTTCTAACAATTCCTCTGGGGATGGGGAGGAACACCATGCTACCTTGCTACCCTCCCGCTACCCTCTGCTACCTCTGCTAGCCTGGTAGCCTGATATCCTCCACCCACCCTTGTATCATTACAAGTTATGGAGGGTTATATCGACACTTAGGTTTTGATGCAATATTAGTTATAAACTTGAATGAAGCATATCATTACTTTGAGAATGGAGTAATTATAACATGTTGGAGTATCAATAAAATATTCATTATGGTTGAGACTTGTGTATTACATCATTTGTTCTTATTTATAGCGTATTATGGTAACAAATATGCTTGGTGTAACTAAAAGTGACCAGCTCAGGTATGGGGGCTCCATCGAAGCCAGAGTAAAGTTAGCTTCTCAAAAACTGGGCGTACTGTACAGGGCTCGCAGATACTGTAATAGTACACAACTGCTTACCCTGTACAAATCGCAAGTGCGCCCCACGGTTGAATTTGGCAGCCACCTCTGCTCTGGAGCTCCAAAATACTTGAAAAATACCCTCGACTCTGTGCAGAAACGGGCGGTCCGTTTGATAGATTCTCCCATCTTAACGAACGGATTGCAATCTTTAGAGCACAGGCGTCGGATGGGAATGCTATCCATGTTCTACCGGTATTTCAATGGAAGATGCTCTGACGAACTAGCGTCATTGATCCTTTCGGCACCGGTGCATAGTCGGGAGACACGCCAAACGCGCGCCCAACATATGTACACGGTTGACATTTGTCACATGAGAACGGGTCGTTTTTCGACTCGTTCTTGAGTTCAACAGCTCGGCTATGGAACGATTTGCCGGCATCTGTGTTTCCTCCCTCCTACAACATGGGTCTCTTCAAGACCAATGTTCATTCCTTCCTCTCCTCAAAAAGACCCTCCACACAGCATCCCAGATGACATAGGCCCTGAGGGAAATTATTTTCCTTAGGGCCTCCTGTGTAGAATTAATGTAAAAAAAAAACATGGTATTATTATACTCATTCACGAACTCTGTTAGAAATTACGTTTTTATACGATCGGCTTCTACTGTCCTTCTGCATTCGTAGGTTCTGAGGTCTCAATCTCTCTGTGTGTGTTGTTTAAAGATGAATTTTGTATCTAACAGTGAATTATCTTTACTTTCAGGTTTGGTTCCAGAACCGTCGCACAAAGTGGAGGAAGAAACACGCTGCCGAGATGGCCACCGCCAAGCGTAAGCAGGAGGAGCTAGGAGAGGAATGCGAAGAGCCGACTCTTGAAGACGATGAAGGAAGCGAACCTGACTCCGAAGAGACAGCTGCCAAGAGACTGCGCCGAGAGCTCCAACACCACCACCAGCAGCCGCGTCCGTAACGCCAAGGACCCTCGCCTCAAGAAGTCGAGAGGGCCAGGGAGTATGTCGCACGGTGTGGAGAAGTCCAGGGATACGTCCCCTGGATGCAAAACCAAGAGTATGATCCGGGAACTTCGAGGCAAGTCAGCACGAGACAAGAGTTCGAATCCGGATCTTCCAGACAAACTAATTCGAGACAAGAATTCGATGCAGTAACCAGACAAACCACTTCCAGAACAGAATTCGAAGCTGGAACTCAAAGGAGTGCCATTTCAAGACAAGAATATGATGCAGGAACTTCTAGACAGGCCGGCGCAAGACCAGATTTTGAATCGGAATCGTCGAGGCAAGTTAACCTAAGACAAGAATTCGAACCAGGATCGTCCAGACAAGCTAATGCGAGGCAAGAATATGAGGTTCCATCTTCTAGACAAGACTTTTTGATGAACGATGCCAACAAAGCCACCATTCGTATTCAAAGCGACCGATCCAATAAAGATGCTGGGTGTAGTTTGAACTATAGTTTAGTTTCTAAACCGAGTGAAGAATATTCTGGAACGGAAGACTACGCCGAGAAATTGAATCAAGAATTCCAAAGAAAGGCGAATAAAGACATAGCTGGAAGTTCGGGTTACAATTTTGCTGGACAGTTGTGTCACGATTATTCAAGAAAAACGTTAGAGGATTACTCTCGAAAGCACGAGGATTTTAGTGGTGTGATGAGTAATGACTTCGAGGGCAACGGGGGTCAAAATGTAACCGGTAGATCGAATGAGGACTTTTCAAATAAATCTAGTCACGAGTTTGGCGAAAACTTGAGTTTCGATTTTTCCGGTAAATGAAAACTATTCTCCGATTCGTTCTCGTGGGAGGGGTTCAGTTGAATGGAATGTTTCAAAAGTTTAAGAGTGCCAAATGAAAAACTTACAGTTAAGTTTTTAAAACTATAACTTAACAGCTATGGTGTGTACACTGTACATATTATATTAAGCAGTTTCGTAGTGATAATGGCTTTTTGATGGCCTGAAAACTATTATAAGTTTTACATTATTTATTAGAATGTATATGTAACAATTTGATACGTGTCAAATAACAAAGACTTGAAGTGTAAAGTGAAGGAGGTATATTAACTTTAATTATTGCAAATTTTTAATCGAGATGAGCTTGTAAAAAGTAGCAATTAATATAGATATTTATCGTTATAAATGTAAATAAATTCCGGTTATATATTATTAAAAACACACTAGAGTTACTCGTTAATGTATGTTAATGATTATTATAAATAATCCAATTATTGAACATAAGATTAGCAAAACTTAAGTGATTTTAAACTTACATGCTTCAGATACAAACAAGAATTACGATTTTTACTGAGAGCTTGGTGTGAATATGCTCTTTTCAAATAAAGTAAAAAGTTTATTTATTAATCTCCTTTTAAAACAATACCAAAATTGTTAACTAAATATTATACAATATACCAGGCACAGTTTTTGATACTGAAATTAAGAAAAAAATGTATGTGTTCACGTATCTGACAACTGGTATGGTTTTTTATAGTGAGTACCTATATTATTAAAGAGAATTATGTACCTACATATAAGTTTGTAAATACAATTTCACAGTGCAATTCGTAGTTGAACTCTTCAAGTTAGTACTTTAATAAGACATTGATTATTTTATAGTGAATAAGTCTTAATTTAAATTTAAAAAATTACTGTTCAACTCACTTTATTTATCCACCCAGAAAGTTTTGTTACATTTTGAACAAAACAATTGTTTAATGAAGCCAATTTTATGCTTTGTCATTTAAGATTTGTCAGTATATATTTTTTTGGACTTCACATTACGCTACAGTGGAACAATTTAACATTAATTTATAATTTCTTTCATTACAGTTATTCATGGCAAATCATAAACATTAAAGGAGTATTGAAAACCCAATATTTGGGGAATGAAATGAATTTATACAGCAGTTAATATTTTACTAAAACTTAAAAGTATGTTTTTCAAAAAAATATTCAAAAGCTTCTTGCACTCTTATACACTAGGTACTTAGGTACTGTACTTCCCACTCTTAAAATAAAATATTTATGCTTCTACTTAATGTAAAAAATATGCTAAGACTATTTGTAAAATAAAATATAATTATAAATCTTTTGTTCATGGAAAAAAGGCATTTTAATTAATCATCTCCTGCGTCCTTTCATTTCAAACAATTAACATTGCATATTTAAGTGTTACACTCATTATACACTGAAAAAATATTTAAAATTATGTATGACAGATAAAACAGCACTATTTATCTTTTCTTACATTAACTCCACACAGGAGGCCTTGAGGAAAATAATTTCTAATAATGCTAGTTCCTTGGAGCATCTTCCAATGAAATACCAGTAGAAAAATACAGTATTCCCACCCGACTAATGTGCTCTAAGGATTGCAATCTTTTTGTTTAGAGAATTTTTGTACCGCCCGTTTCTATACAGTCGAGGGTTTCTGTCAGGTGTATTGAGGCTCCAAACCAGAGGTCGCTGAGCAGAGAGAGCAGATGACAAAATTCATCGTAGTTAATACCTACCAGGAATATATAGCATTCAAATATTATTTACTCCGAAAGCTATAGATATTCTATTCTTCTCTGCTGCATAAAAAAATTATAAGTGTTTTTTTCCCATGACAACAAATACATGTTTTTTTTTAATCTTCGCGGGTTATTTTTATCTTAAATGTGATTTGCAGATTTCATTCAATTTATGGGTACCTATTAGATAGCCCTCCCTCAAGCATCATTTTATTGACAAAATTCACAAAGTAGGGTTAAATTTGGAGGCACCATCCGCAAACACCTACTAAGGTAGCCATGGCAGTCGTTATCACGTGATCTTGCTCTGAGGGGCGCGGAATAGGGGAGGGAAGCACCCTACAGCCTCCGGTATCCATGGCAACGGCTTCAATCCCCACCCTTCACCGCTCACTCGGAAAAGTCCCAAATCTCAAAGGGCGGTCGGGCTATATTAACCCCCAATGAAGGGAAAACTAAGGACTATTTTTGTATTCAATGTTTTCCGGCGGATAAGGATGTGTAGTTATAAATGTTAAACATGGATCTATGGCGGGAAAACACAGCGGGAGGCTTTCGGGGGAGGCTTTCAAGCGGAAACGGATGAAAGGAGGAGTTAAGTGGCCGGAAACTTGGGAAAAGACCCCCGGGCCGCAGGAGTAGCGAGGAAGTATCAAGAGGGATGTTAAGATTTGAGGAAGTGTTTCATTGCTTTATTCGTACATATGGTAATTCTTACGGCAGGGTTTCATAAGACAGAGGTAGCTACATTTCTATTTGTAGAACTCCACCTTTCTTTGTTAATTGAATAAAATACTTTTCTTTATTTTTGCTTCCTCGCCCCTTTTCGTTAAACCACAATGTGGAAAAACAGAGGGGATTAATTTCTTATATACGATATTTACTTTGAGAATAAACATAGCACGATAATACACAAGTACGCTTAAATAATTTTACCTGATTCGGTTGTACCACCCCAGCCCCGTGAAACCGGTACATTGCACATTGCATGCACTGATTTGTTAGGATTGGAATTTAATTGACCGGTATACATGGAAAACTAACAAGCCAATATTGGTATATGAATGCAATGCAAAAATAGTTCCCGTCCAATATACATTTTGACAGTTTGCTTAAGAGATGTTGTAAAATATAGAGGCTCGTGGGGTTAAATTACGAATACCATAACTGTTCCGTGGGTATTTTAAATAAGTGAAAGAGAGAAATAAAAATTATTCAGGAAATCAACCGAGTATATTTATTTCTGTTATTTTCTCAAAGGGAGGAGGAAACACAGATGCCGGCAAATCGTTCCTTAGCCGAGCTGTTGAACTCAAGAACGAGTCGAAAAAACGACCCGTTCTCATGTGTAAAATGTCAACCGTGTACATATGTTGGGCGCGCGTTTGGCGTGTCTCCCAATTATGCACCGGTGCCGAAGGGATCAATGACGCTAGTTCTTCAGAGCATCTTCCATTGAAATACCGGTAGAACATGGATAGCATTCCCACCCGACGCCTGTGCTCTAAAGATTGCAATCCGTTCGTTAAGATGGGAGAATCTATCAGACGGACCGCCCGTTTCTGCACAGAGTCGAGGGCATTTTTCAAGTATTTTGGAGCTCCAGACAAGAGGTGGCTGCCAAATTCAACCGTGGGGCACACTTGCGATTTGTACAGGGTTAGCAGTTGTGTACTATTAATAATTAAGATGTGGAAAATCTCGTTAATCGATGCCGATATATGATACATACGATACACACTAATTCTAAGCAGAATTCCTTCATCTATCGTGCATCAAACACTTTCAACACACACTACACAAAATTTGACATTTTTAACTCTGCACCATACTCTTTAAAATCACACAGGCGGTCTCAACAACAATAACAATAACTTTAGATACCTATCTAATGCAACCATCACCCAATGAACCTCTTACTTTTTTTTTAATTTTAATTTTTTGCTGTGCATATTTTTATTACTATACCTCAACTTAACCGTCCCCCCCCCCTCCCATCCTACCCCCTCCCTATTCCCACCTAAATTACTTGTAATAATGTTTCTTGTAATGTAATTTTTATCATCTATCGAATCCCTTGCATATAATACCCATGTGGAAGCCTGTAAATGGTAAAATTATTGTGACTCAATTACTATTCCTCCGATATTAATGTAAACTGTTGGCCTTCCAAATAAAATAAAATAAAATAAAATAAAATAAAATAAAAATAAAAATAAAAATAAAAATAAAAATAAAAATAAAAATAAAAATAAAAATAAAAATAAAAATAAAAATAAAAATAAAAATAAAAATAAAATAAAAATAAAAATAAAAATAAAATTAAAATAAAATAAAAATAAAATTAAAATAAAATTGAAATACTGAGAATAAGTGAGTCACTGAGTTCACACTCGAAGTGTTGCTCGAAGAGAAGAAGATTCGATCCGAAATCACTATCTATCTATCTACGACGTGCAAGTTTATCACTCCTCTGAAAAGTCATCAAAGGTGATGAAAAAAAAATCGGTTAAATAGGTTATGGGTTATTTAAAAAAAATTTCATCCCTTTTAACGACTTTCAAAGGGGTGTTTATCTCAACAAATTGGCATTTTTTTATTTTTTTATTATTATTATTATTTTCTTTTAAATTTCTTTAACCATGTGAATATTTTTTTTATGTTTCAATTTTATATCTTGTTATCATTACTTGATTATTATATACGTATAATATGGAACTCGTGGGACTGCACCACCCTCCCCGAGATCTGAAATAAATGATTAAAATTTTTTTTTTAAAAATGCCAATTTGTTGAGATGTCATCGAACCCTATCTCTGTAACTGTCCGGCAAACCGCGGAGGCAGCGATTATACAAAGTGCACTCAAAAAATTTTAACCCCTATAGCGCGGCTGGCTACATTTGCAGTCCAGTGAAATAATGACTACAGGTTTTAGAAGTTTTTAATGTATTTCATTACCATCAAGAAAATTCCAAAGTAAAAAAAATGATATTGTCGAAGTTTGTCTTTTATTTCAAATACAGGGTGTTAAGGGACGTACTTGACTTACTTTAACTAGTGATTCCTGACATTATTTGGAGTAAAAAATGTAAATGAAAGTTTGGTCTCCGGTGACTTTTTTTGGTGACTTTTTTTTTTTTTTCAAAAATTTTTTCTTCAAAATCAAACAAAAAAAATTTCTTCCGCATGTCGTCACTGGTCACTCCGCCGAGTAGCCGACCCACCCCTTACCGCGCCTCCAACACCTACCATTTTTTTATGTTTTTGTAGAAAAAAAAATGTCACCGAAGACCAAAATTTTATTTACATTTTTTACTCCAAATAATGTCAGGAATCACTGGTTAAAGTAAGTCAAGTACGTCCCTTAACACCCTGTATAATTTTCAATATTATATTTGGCTTTGAGATATTTACTAAATTTGAGGGGTTAAGCAATAGAGGTTAACTAGCGATTCCTGAGCATATTTGGAGTAAAAAGTGTAGATGTCATTTTGCTGTTCGGTGATATTTTTTTCTATTAAAAACAAAAATAAAATTTTCACAATAAAAAAACACATAAATTTGTTGTAGACCATTTTTATTTTATATACTCTATCGGTTTCGGAAGCACCCTTCCTTCATCAGGAGAATATTGTAACTGATTCACAATATTGTAAGTGAGTTACAATATTCTCCTGACGAAGGAAGGGTGCTTCCGAAACCGGTAGAGTGTATAAAATAAAAGTGTTCTACAACAAGTTTATGTGTTTTTTTTATTGTAAATTATGGCGAGCCACAGAGTTAATGCTTTTTACAAACATGGAAAAAAAATTAATTCAATCATACGTCGTTACTGATCCCATCCCTGTACGTCGAGATGCGATCGAGCGAAACGCGTGCTATTTCGTGTGTTATCGTGGTGTTGGAGCGAGACGGAGTGCTTATCATGCGACTCGCCGCTATGCTATTCCAAACCTCTCAATTACGACGTGTAAAAAATATTTTTCATTGTTTTTAATTGAAAAATCGGACAGCAAAATGACGTCTACGTTTTTCACTCTAAATATGCTCGGGTACGTGCTGTTACACGCATTATTTGATAATAGCGTGTCTTCTAGCAGTTGGTTGATTCACGGCGCAGTTGCAGGGTTGCCGCAGAGTTGCGGTTCTGCAGCAGTGCTGCCACAGTTCCACATCATCCAATTATTCCTTAGTAAAAAAGATTGTTGAAATATAGGAGAAGCCGAAAAGAAGTTATTAGCTAGTGTTAGGTATAAGTGAAGTACGCGGGTAGCGAAGTTTATTTTTTTTAGAAATAGGTAGTTAACTAACTGCCACCGAAAAGATAATCCCTAGAAGTGTTAAACATGAAAGAAAACGGTTATCGCCAGTTTAAATACTAAATAAGACATTTTGACTCCCGACATAAATAAGTTATTGTTGTCATCCAATGGAGTAAGGTAATTCTATACTCTACTAAAACCAGCCAGGCCTTTTTACAAAAAATGCTAATAGCAACATTTAAAAATGTGCACAAAGCACCCACGGCACTCAAAACCAATTTTTAATATGGCTTTCTCTCAAAATATACCTATTTAGCAGAAAACAGTCAGGAGTCGATTTGAACGTCAATTGAAGTGTCATTTGAACAATGACATTATAAATTACTTACAGTGTCAAATAAGAGTAGAAAATATAGGAGGGCGCCATTGTTGTTCGAATGGCAATACTAAAAATATAACTCGTGGTGGAATTGTAAAGCTGTGTAACTTTCATTTTTGTAAAGAATTAAAAAGGCATAAAAGTAAAAAAATATAGAAACCCACTGATTTAAAAATTAGAATTGCATATAGTTGTATTATACCTTTTCAATTTTGTGTTAACATAATGAAGAATAACGATATTTTAATATATTTTTAAGCACAGTTTAGAAGTTGCTCACATTTATTTAATACTAGCTTAAGTACCTAGCTTTAGATCATGTCTCTAATTTTAGATTTGAATAAATTTAACTCGTTCAGATCTAAAAGTAGTGTAACTAAACTCACCATTAATGATTCTTCCTTTCTGCCAACCGTTAAATTCAAATTTATGTAATATAAATGAAAGCAAATCACTTTGTAAAACACCATTTATTTAAATTTATGTCATTAAGTAGGTACCTTAACAACAGTGCTTCTTCGATTTTATAATATTAAGTGTCGTTGCGGTTTAAAACAATATTTGAAAGTTAAATTGGCGTTGCCAGCCTATAAATTTTATAGTTCCATTTTAAATATATTCTACTCTTAATTGATGGACTATTATACTTCGGGCACACGGGCACGCCCACAACAATATTTTTACACAACTTTTCGACTAGTTGGTAGGTATAATATGTGTGGGCAGAAAATTATGTAATTTATCTAAAAGAGTAAGAAGGTAGCTGTTTATTTCCTATGGTGATAAATATGTCGACGACATTTTAAAATATTTATGGCTCGTGCTTGAATTTATTATAAAAGACGCTTAAAAGATATGAATGCAATAATCTCACTACTCACTAGGACAATTTAAATAAAGCTTATAGAAGCGCGTACGGAGTCGAATTATTGAGTGGGTGCGTAATTCCTAATACGAAAGTCAAAATACTTAGATGTTTAAGTCGATGAAAAACCTTCTTGAATGGGCAGCCTCGAAGGCTAATTTATTTGTTAATGATGATAAGTCCCGCATAATGAAAGCACAATGCTTCAGCGCTTTTAGACAGATTTATTAAGCTGTCCAAAGTCCAAATACACTGCGCACTTACCACAAGCCACAATGGAAAGTCATTAATTTTAATATGAAATTAGAAATTAATTTGTCTGTGAAAGGTCACATTTGATTTAGAAGAGTTATGACTGGATGGAAGCTTAATTCAATAATTTACTTTAAATGGCTAAGAGAGAAGATAAAGCAGTTACGAAAAAAGGTTATAGACAATAAATGCTAAGCTAAATAATTTTATTGGCATCAGAAGCATTTCTTTAGTCATATTTTTTTTTTAATATTTTATGATGGGCGAAATCGAAACAGATCTAAAATAAACATGTTAGAAACGTTATAACCGAATGACCTTTAGAAATAATCATCGAATGGGGTTTAAAGACGAATAAAATGATGGGCAATGATTGGAATTCCTTGGTTGCAACTCATCCAAGCAAATCATTCGAAGCGTAATTCATTTTTTCAACAAGTGTACTATTTCTTTTGGACTATTTTTAATTAATGTCATCCAAAATATAAATTTTTGACGTGATAACGTCTTATAAATCGATGAACGCCGGCTGCACTCACGAAAAAGCATGATTCATTGTCACGTCCCGCCTGAGCCGAGCGTGCAAGCGAGAGCGCTCGGCCTAAGCGCTCGGCTTGTGACGCATCTATCTCTCTTCCACTCCATCGTTATTATATGACGTTATCACGTAAAATTATCGCCCGTAAACCGACTTTACAGACAACAAATTTTTTGAGGTGATAACGTCTTATAAATCGATGAACCCCGGCTGCACTCACGAAAAAACATTCATTCATAAAGACTCATTGTCACGTTCCGCCTGAGCCGAGCGTTCAATCGAGAGCGCGGAACAAGCGTTTGGCCTAAGCGTTCGGCTTGTGCGTTATCACGTCACATAATAACGATGTAAAAGTAACGTAAAATTATCGTCCGTAAGCCGACTTTACAGACAAACAATTTTATTTTATTATTTTATTGGCTCGTCAATAGAATACGTCACATAATTATTAAAGTTATTAACATTTTATAATATAAGTAATTAACATGGTTATAACGATGATTCCAATTACAGGGGGGCGCACTATTCGTTACAATATTATTTGTGCAAGGATAAGTTTAAATTACAAGTATACATAAAACAAATGGGACCAAAATTAAATATTAGTAAATACTTATTTATTTATTTATTTATTCATTTATTCATTCATACACGCCTTGAGGGCTTTTACAGAATCACATTATTAAAGTTACACATGTTATTCAGGAGTATAATTGTAAGCAAGTATATAACATTATAAACTGTAATTTAAGGATACAAACAGGTATAATATGAACATAGGTATGTAGTTTCGTTATCATTAAAATTGTACAAAGGAGTTAAAAAGTTACATAGTGTAATAATGGTAAAACAGAAGAGTGCTTAAGATACTTTAAAAGTAGTTATCGAGGAACGTGTAGGTATTTACTATGTTGATTTTATTATTAACTTGATCATGAATAAATTGTTCGAAAGCAAGTATATTATAGTATATTATTATAAGTATAGTATATTATCTACATATTATAAAGGTGTTAAGGGACGTACTTGACTCCCCGGCATTATTTGAAGTAAAAAGTGTATATGAAATTACGACTACCCTGATACCCGGCATTATTTGGAGTAAAAAGTGTAAATGAAATTACGACTACCCTGATACCCGGCATTATTTAGAGTAAAAAGTGAAATTACGACTACCCTAATACCCAGCATTATTTGGAGTAAAAAGTGTAGATGAAATTTTGTTTCCAATTTTTTTTTCTTCAAAATCAAACTAAAAAAAATTTCTTCAAAGTATTCGATTTTGGTAAGTGCCATAGGTGAGTACTTCAAATAAATTCATTAATTTAAAGAGTTTCGAGAATTGAATTTTGATTGAACAATCATTATTTTGCAAAATCTCATTCTCAAATTGTGACATTTTTGACAGTTTCGTAAGAGTTTTTGTAATGATTAAAAAACTACTGTCATGTGTTTGTAATAATTCAAAAACCTTCGCGAGGATGGAAACAAGGTATTTTGAAAGTTTCAAACATTTCCCTTGCTCAATAAAGCAATACAAAGACAACTCGTAACTCACAAGCAACTCACGTAATACACCCAAGCAAGCATATTTTGATTTTAATGTATATAAGATAGAATTATTTTAAACAGGCACAGTACCTAGCAGGTCACTTCTGACAAACACACTTTTATTAGAAAGTTTATGTTTGGAGAAAATACGACTTTGCACGAGCATCGCATGATTTTACACACATGACAGTTATGAAACGTCACCGGGTTGGACAGAGTTCTGAGGCGGGTTAAAGTGGGGCATGTTTATTTTATGAAGGAAAAAAAACAGTTGTTCCAGGCTGCAACCTGCAATTGATGGAATCTGAGAGCGAGCACTAGAAGAAGATTTAGAAGCATATTTATCTCTGAAGTCAATTCCAATCATTGTCCTTTTGAAATGATAAAATATGCATTCTTCATTTTATTATCAGGTAAGCTTTTAATGACTAGCAATTATTACAAATATATTTAGTATGGCAATCAGTTGCTGTTTTCTGACCAATAAACCTTTAAAAGCTCATATAAAGTTAAAAGCAGGTAGTTAGGCACCTACACGAGTAAGTTAGTTATATTTTATAAATGGTGTAAAACCTTGTCTGTACCAATGTTTTTAGTTCAACCTGGAGAAAACAAAGTTCTTCGACAATGCTAAAATAATACAATGAATTAATTAAAAATAAAAAACACATACATTTGTTGTAGACCACTTTTATATTATTGACCCTCTACCGGTTTTGGAAGCACCCTTCCATCGTCAGGAGAATATTGTAACTAATCTTCGACATAGAATATTGTCAGACATACAATAAATTAATAATATAACATAAAACCTCTTTTTTTACATTAGCTCCACAAAGGAGGCCCTGAGGAAAAAAAAGCCTCAGGGCTGACGTCATCTTTGGGGATGCTATGTGGGTTCCTTTTAGAAAGGAACGAAAGGATGCTCTGAAAAGGAAATAGCTATGAGGGGGGTAGGGATAATCTGATGAATCTAGTGGCGGACATATGAATTCATCCCTCCCACTGCATGCAAGGCGATGGGTCAAGAGAGTCCGGCTAGAGAGGTCTTTAGATTCCATCAATCAGTCTCCCGATCTGACCCGCCAAGCAGTAGATGGGAAAAACGCATTCGCCACCAAGATAAACTACAAACCACGAAACTGGGCACCCCTGTTAAGTCACCAAACGTAGCGAACCACTTGGGGTGTTTGTTATCCAATAAATGGTTCCCGGGGCGGCGGTACCCGTACCCGCCTCCCAAATTGGAAGCTTCTGATGCACTAAAAGAGATTAGAAATAATTGAATTATAATTACATTTTTGACTGGGCGTACCCAAAAGAGGTTCAGGTAATATTTTATACTTTTCTTTGATACTAACATTGTTCATAGCAAGCACTTGCATACTGCTGCCTAACAACGTATGCGGGCACAATGGAGGTCTAGTTTCGTTTATTAAATGTAGATTCGTTTTTATAAAAAAAATTAGAGTCCTTGCAAGAGCCTTGAAGGGGTAACCATCTGTTACCTATACCAGGGCGGGTAAGTGGTGGGTCCTCCAATGTGGGCGTAAGCATACTGCTGCCTAACAACGTATTCGGCCACAATGGAGGTCTACATAGTTTCGTTTATTAAATGTAGAGTCGTTTTTATAAAAAAAATTAGAGTCCTTGTAAGAGCCTTGAAGGGGTAACCATTTGTTACCTATACCAGGGCGGGTAAGTGGTGGGTCCTCCAATGTGGGCGTAAGCAGTTGCATACTGCTTATTAACAAGTGTGCAGGGACATTGGAGGTCTATATTCGTTCTAAACTAAACGTAACTTCGTTCTTTAAAAAAAAATAGAATCCTTGCGAGAGCCTTGAAGGAGTAACCATCTGTTACTTATACCAGGGCGGGTAAGTGGTGGATAACCTCCAATGGGCGTAGCAAAGGCCTATTTTCACTCGACCGTTGTGCTTTTTATCTCGCCATAGCTTGAACATGAACTCCTACCACGAACGGTAAAATCGGAATAATACATTTTATAGTGTCTAACTGCCCGAAGAATTATGAAAAAGAATTGTCATGGAGATAATGACATTGTTTCTTTGGACAAATTGTATAATTCCTGATTTGGAATTAAAAAAAAATGATGTATAAATTATTTGTGGTTTGTAAAGAAGCAGGTAGGTATTTACAAAACTTATAATTTCAAAGGAATTTTTGATAATGGTTCATTAAATAAAAGAAAATTAGAGCGTGCTTACTTGGACGCGAGATCTATTGTTTATAATTTTCTTAACACG
Source organism: Glyphotaelius pellucidus (assembly GCA_936435175.1). Lineage (NCBI taxonomy): Eukaryota > Metazoa > Arthropoda > Insecta > Trichoptera > Limnephilidae > Glyphotaelius > Glyphotaelius pellucidus. The sequence continues at coordinate 35,385,082 of OW386551.1, read as the reverse complement.
AGCACCAAAATAGTCATAAAAACCTAACTTTTTTACTTAAATTATTTTTGTAAGTGTCCTATGAATATTTATCAAAGGCTCCGTGGAATTTCTTAGACTATCACTTGTTTGCGTGATTTAAGTGGATTCTTTATAACTAAATTTAATGTAGGTGCCAGGAGGTAGAGATTAATGTTCAAACGACGATAAACGTGTTACCCTCCTTCACAAATTTGAAAGGCACTAAAACATCCTGAGACGGGTGCATGTTTCTGGAATCGATGAACTATTTGATGAGGTGACTATGGAAGAAGATCTGCTACCACAGGCTACACACACAGGTGAATAGGCAATTCAGCCTAACAGCCTTACTAATAAACCTAGTGTGAATTTTATATTGATAAACAACGCGTAATTAAAAACCTTACTAATATAAATGCAAGGTAGATAATGATCATTAGCAGCCGTAAAATAGTTCAAGGCAAGGTATAATTATGTACTAGAGGAAGAGGGTTATTTATCCGTTATATAAATTTGAATTCCTCATAGAATTTCAGAATATTTCCGAGGTATTTAATTAAATTTAATGTGCTATATATTTCTTTTTTTCGAAGATGTAGTTAAAAAAATTATTTCAGAAATCAGTAAATAAATTTGCCTTTAAAATTTTGAATTTTGAATATTTTAATTTCAAAAATGACATAATAAAATGTTTAAAAAAAAGCACAAAAAAACAAATTCCTTTTATGCAAGGAATCTGTAAGAAAACTAACACTTTACTATTGTCTTGTTTATGCAAAAAAAATAATATATTAACTCCCAGAAAAAAAATTACATTTTGGATTGATTGTTGCAAATTCACCTACACGTTTATAAGACACATGCATATATTTAATTAATTAAAAATATCGATTTCACGGAATTCTTGTAAAATACACGCTGTAATAGCAAATAAATAATAAATTACTTCAATTTTCCAAGATAGGAATATCAATCGTCAGTCTGCCAAAATGCGACGTTGCCAGCTCCATCGCGTTGAAGAAATTTTTTATTAGTGAGAATTGAAACTAGAGTCTGCAAAGTCTTTATTGAATGTGTAATTAAAACAAAGTTTAGCGGTTGAGAATTGTTTTTTTTTATTAGTAAGGTAGTTTTTTATTAGTAATTTTATTGGTAAGGCTGAAATGATTTCTGTGGTGTTTAGTTGGAACATCTTTACAACTGTTATAAAGGACATTATTTATACTGGTAGGTAAAGGGGAAAGAAACCTCATAAAATGTCCTGCATTTAAAATGTTAATGGTCGACATCAAGATGAGCTATAACTGTCACCAAATTTGTTATTGACTTTAATGGGAATAGGCATCGGTCGCGTGATACTTGTCATTGTATTCTAACCGTAAGATGTTTTCAGAATCATATTGGAGTAGGTCTGAACTGGAAGATTTAAAAATTCAGTCAATAACGACAGAGGCGGTAGAAAGGCTCAAAATTAAATGTACCTACATATTATCTAATAGCAATTTGCTTTACTTAATTAAATGAAGACGTTATGAGCGAAACTCAATCGAAAATCTGGAAACAGAAAAATCAGAAAAAGATATTTACACCTCTGAGACATGGGCCTCCCTACTTTCCGGGTGTGTGCTCTTATCCACTGAGCTAAAGTGTCGATATCCAATTCGGTCACCTTTAGCTGTACCATACTTCGACTAAGAACCACTCGTATTATCTTCATTTTTCTTGACGCACATTTTTATTGGCTGCCATCTTTATATATGATTGCAAGATTCAACTCGAACTAAATGCAATCTAGATGGTGTCTGGAGAGGATATTTATACCTCTGTGCCAGAGGTGTAAATATCTTTTTCTGATTTTTCTGTTTCCAGATTTTCGATTGAGTTTCGCTCATAATGTCTTCATTTAATTAAATATTACAGTTTGAGGTTTTACTAATAAAAGTTAAAATAAAAAATAATAATTTTCTTCACATCAGCTCTACAAGCCCTGACGTATATGATTTCCCCTTGTCATCTTTGAGGATGCTGTATGCAGGATTTTCTTAAAAAAAGGGAAGAGAGGAAGATCTGGGAAGGAAAAGGTACGAGGGGTCCTAAGAAATTTGGGGGGGTCACTGTGTCCAGGAGTGACGGGCGCGTATGAATCCATTCCTTCTATGAATGATCTATCAACTTAATAACTGAAATAATCAAAGTACCAAGTGTCAACATTTTTAAACAGAGATATGGGGCTGTTACTAAATAAAATAGGTAACCTGAAGAGAAAACACACCCGGTACATACATCTTGTTCGTTTTAGGTATACAGCAACAAATATTTTTTATGGCACTCAAGTCTCAGGGTATTTGGCGATGGCATATAAATATACAATTTCATCATATTTACTTCAAAAAATTGTTTGCACTTAGTGCTTTATTTAAATCTGGTATTCACTTATTTCCTCTATAAATCATTATTAAATTAAACTCAAAGGAAAAAAATGAGATGCGGGCCGCCACTGACACCCATTAAACTATCTTCTGTGGTTGCCTTTAATAGATTTTCACATAAAACATAATTTGAGAGTGTAACCATTAAAATTAATAAATCCATCAAACGATGCGGTCTTTCGAGAAATAATTGTCATTTATTGATATTATTTACAAGTCCACATTAAACATCCTTCCCTTTTTATTATTTATTAAAGTTATGTCGCATTCCGATCGGAGTGGAGTTTTTACGGCGATGTATTGTAATGTATTAAATTGAATAATCTCATTGTTAAGTTTTCCGTATACCCAGTAGTGGAAAAACGTTAAATTTATATTATTTCTTAACCCCTCAGGCTAATTTGTTCGCTTTTCGGAACAAATCTTAGGCCTCATAGAAATCGTCGTGTCTTCCTTACTATCGTGGTTAGAAATATGATCTAAACGGTGTTAAAAAGAAAAAAAACCACGCTTTATTTTTAAATCTAAAAGTTAATCACAAAATAATAAAAAAATATTCCTCTATGAAACCCAAATTTCCGACCTCAACTTGTAAAAAAAAAAGAATCTTTGAAAATTATTTTTCCTCTCTTCCTCTCCATAGATGATTTGTATTTAATGTTTTACTTTAGTGTACATTTACTACTTAAGTTTTGAACATCGTTCACGAATCATGTAGGTTGTGTATATATAAATAAAGTGATATAAACTAAGTTATTTGTCCTTTTAGTAAAAAAAAGAAAATTAACTTCCTCATTAATGTCCTTTTTTGAGGGTTGGTTTCATACATCCTTTACTCCTGGACACACGACGCCCAGATTCCTTCCACCCCTCATACCTTTTTCCTTCCCAGAAATTCCACTCCTTCCTTTTCTAAAATGACCCTCACCCACACAGCATCCCCAAAGATGATATATGCCCGAGGGGAATTATTTTCCTCGGGGCCTCCTCGATGGAGCTAATGTAAAAACCTACAACTTATATATTTGTCGGTTCCATGACAACTCAGAATCAACTCAATTCAAAACCCCTTTGGAAAGTCATTAAAAGCTATGAAATTTTTTTTTAAATGTAGCCCCTAACCTAACCTATTTAACCATTTTTTAATATATTTATTTACATATATTTCAATATTTAATGACTTTTCAAAGGAGGGGTTGAGTTGAGTTCATTCTGAGTTGTCGGTCACCATATTTGTAGATATATTTATACTTTAATTTAATTTGCTAGTAAAACTTGGCAGAGTTTATTGAAGGTCCCAGCAGTGATTTTATCAAGTCATTTTTTGCTGTAAGTATCTTTTCTTAAATTTCAAATCGCTATCTCACTGAGCTTGTAGTAAAATATCAAATTCGTCTAATAATTTGTCCAGTTCATATACTATATCCCAGTGCGTCACTTTCAATGAAACCATTGTTAACATTTAACATTGACTCCGTCAGCGGAGCATGAACCAAAAAAATGCGGCAATGGGTTCCTTAAGAATGAATGAATGAATGAATGAATGAATGAATGAATGAATGAATGAAAGAACTGAAAATAGTATCCATATCCGCTTAGCTATTTGGCGTTTGTTTGTAGTTTTAGGCGAAATTCATACCACTCCATGGTGGCTTAGACACTTTAGTCAGGTACAAACAGGAAGTGACGTGTGCCCAAAAGATTGTATAGAGAAAAATTGTTTATTATTTGCACATTTCTAGATACTTTATTTTTATAACTACATTACGATTTTAACGAAAAATTCTATTTTATGCTTGCTATAATTAGATTAGAGAAACAAATGCAAATTTAAATTAAATTGTCCATATTTAATTAAATCAAGACAATATGAGCAAACCCAGGACCTCTCGCTTTCCGGGTGAGAGGTCCTGGGTTCGAATCCCAGAGGTGCCAATATCTTTTTCTGTGATTACTATTTCCAGATATTTGATTGAGTTTCGCTCATATTGTCTTCATTTAATTAAATATATTTCAATTTGAGGTTTTACTCATAAAGTTAAAATAAATATATTTAATTGCCCGCTTGTTAAAAACATTTGTTATGTTTCCGGTTAACGAGCCTAATTACTTAGGACATTTCTCACCTTCTATATCGACAGTAACAAAACATTTACGAAATATAGCAAAACGGCAGTAACAGTTCATTTATTATCTTTCGCTTTCAAATTTTACAAATCACTTCACAAAAAATTACACGAGTGAGAGCTGTACGAGACAGGAAGAGTCCAGAGCTTCAGCAACATAGTTATTTTAATTGCAAAGCTTATTTCAAGCTTTTGAGCCAGATAAAGATACTAAAGCACGATATCCTAATAGAGCATTTATAATATCTGGACTGCGCATTGATTCCCCCAATATTGCGATTTATTTAATTACTATTACCATTAATTTATTTATTTAATGGGTGCATTTCAACTTGTCAGTTTCTTTACATTGAATTCAGTATTAAATAGGTATCCTTTTATAGCCTAGAGTTAAGTCCCTTCAAGATAAATGCATCTTTGAGTATACGGATATTGATTCCAAATACAAAAGGAATGTGTAAATCTTTTACACAAACACACAAGTAGTTTTATAAATTCTTAATCTTTTCATTCACAAAACTTTTCATTCAAGATATTTTTTGCTTCCTTTTAGAAAGTATCGGTCCTGTCTCTTATCCCGCGTGTCAATACTCAGATTTAGTGACAGGATGACGTTTGGGACGTGCGTTTTTTGCCGACGCCGATTAGCAGACATACTTCTCTTATCGTTAAGTACCCCAAATAGTGAAGAGATTATGTTTATAGAGATAATAGGTTATTGCAAAGTTGTAGCGAGAACTTTCTACCACAGTTTTCATCTCAATATTTCAGATTTAAATTATGTATTATCTACATAAATAGATTGAGTATTGTACCTACCAATAACTATATTTATCGATAATGGAGAATTTTATCAAAAATATATAGAAAGGACATATTTGTCGTTTGCAATGTAAAGAAGTGGTTAGATAGGTAAATATCGATTTAAACCTTACCATTTTGTAAATGTGAGTGAGAATACTACCAGTAGAAGGAAAAATATGTATTTAGCTACTAGATAATTGACCATGACTTTGCACCGCATGTGACTGCTGATTTGACAAATCGTCGCTGTAAAGTGTCGTTGGAAAAGTTATTTGAGATTTTTTTTACAGGTTGATTTCGTAAAGGGCTGTAAAAACACTAATTCCTTTTTTACGCATTGTTTATTGTAATAACAAGGAAATTTAAAATTGATTTCACGGAACCAAGCGACGCGGTGCCTACATGTCTATTCCCCGCTCTGGCCGGGGTGGCAACTCAGTAGTCCTTGGGTGCACTGCATAAGGTTTACTTTGAAAATCCAAATTCGTGGACATTTTTTTTTACATGAGCTCCACACAAGAGGCCCGGAGGTAAATAATTTCCCTCAGGATCTTTGGAGATGCTGTGTGGGGAGTTTTTTTTTTAAGGACAAGGAGGAGAGGAGAGTTCTGCGAAGGAAAAGGGTTTAAGGGGTGGGTAGGAATCTGGGGTTCAGTGAGTCCTGGTCATCCACCTGCAATACCTAGACAAACCTCACCCCATGAACCCGGGCACCCCTGCTAAATCACCAAACGTAGCGAACCACTTCGGGTGACCTATGGCAGAGGTGTTGGTTATCCAATAAAGGTTCCCGGGGCGGCGATACCCATTCCCGCCTACCAAAATTAATCATCTGTCGGCCGTATTGTGAAATAACAACGCGAAAATGCATATTTTATTTTATTTTTTAAATATCGGGCGTAAATATACAATTTTTTGTCGGTTATTATAAAAGAAACTGAATTTGCTAAATTAAACAATAAAATTATATGCGAAAAGAGGTTTATAAGTAGAAGAGTTTGCACTTGAAAGTGTTTTTTTATAGACCTACGTTTTTATTATAGACCAATTTCAATGTTTTTTTTATAGACCTAATACTTTATTCTTTTCTATTTTTATTACAAGACTTATAAAAAAATGACAGATATTTTTAAGGGCCTTATATTTTTATATGTTCTACACGCAGTATTTAATTGAAGCATCTATAATACTTCTAAGCGATCAAATTTACAAAACAAAAACACACGATTTTGTATGATTTTGCATTATTTCGCATGGTTTCATCTTAAAAAACAAATTTTCTCAGGAGATGAGATAACTATAAGTTACCGGTATGTATACATAGTTACATATTATGTAAATGTAATAACATTTAAAAGAATTACTTGAAATCATTAAAAATAGGATATAAGGTAGTTTTATTCATCTCCTGAGAAAACAGATTTTGTAGATACAGAACAGTCACGAAACGTAATGTATTCCAGATAGCTTTCCTATTCCCAGAAAAGAGTTTAATGTACGTAACTTAATTTTATATTCCCATTTAATAAATTGATCCATCTCTTCTTCATTTCAGACAGAAAAATCAGGCGTCAAGCTGTCTAGCAGCTTTGTTGATCTACCTTCTGATGCAACACACAACGTGCGAGGTATGGGAAGTTCCGTCCCCAGGGTCCAATTTCCCGATGATGGCGGCGGACCGGCTGCCGAAACGTCCGCATCCGGAGACCTGCAACAACAATAAATACTGGGTCCTGGGAGTGGGAGATGGGAGAGACCTTCCACGGATAAGTAGCTCTCTGTTCTCTGCGACTGGAATAATAACATTGCGGTGACGTTTAAATGACCCGCGATGAGACGCACGTGTGTTTGTAGTTGGGGTGCATTAAGAAGAATTTTATTAATGTAGTGTAATAAATTCCATTGACACATTTAAAAGCTCTTCGCTGAGGGATCAAAATATGCGATACCTACTCTAATAGACGTAGGTGAATAGAAGACAACTTCCAATCTCAGTCGACACGATACGATATGATACGATTATACCACCCCAGCCAGGAGCACTCTTCTCCCGGTGAGACCGGTTCACCAGGTTCACCGGTTCACCAGGGGTCACTGATTTGTTTGAACTTAGAATACATCGAATAGGATGGGAAGGAGGTATGAGTTTAATCGACGGGTATACATGATAAACTAAAAAGCCAATATTTAGGATGGGCAGGAATAAATTAATTGATTGGGCGTTGTTTTTCTTATTTTTTATATCTTTTCGGCTCTTCTTGGCTCTTCTTGGTTGTTCTTGGCTCATCTTGGTTATTCTTCCACATCGTCTTTTCTTGCATTTACAATTCATTAATTAATTCTCACAGCTCCTTCCTGTCTCCTCTATTCTCTTGTTTCCTCTTTTTGCCTCTTCTTGCACCTTCTCGACCTATATTGGCTCGTCTTGCCTTTTCTTGGCTCATCTTGAATCTTCTTTCTTCTTACCACCGCTTATCGTCTCTTTTAATATATTTTAGCCTCTTCTGGGTTCTTCGTGCCTCTCATTGGCTTTTCTCGACCCTTCTAGTCTCTTTTTAGTTCTTCTGGAAACTTCTTTCCTCTTCTGCCTATTATCGTCTCTTCTTGCCTCTTCTTCCGTCTTCTTGCCTCTTCTTGGCTCGTCTTGTTTCTTCTTGGCTCTACTTGAATATTCTTACCATTTACCGACCCTACTTGTCTATTCTTGTCTCTTCTAGTCTCTTCTTGACTCTTCTAAGACAAATACAAATCTTGGTCGATATTAAATAGGTAAATACCTACCAATATTCAGTGAAAGATTATTAAAAGACATGGTAGAGAAAGGTGTGAAAGAGAAAGACATCATGATTTCGAAATGTACGTGGCTGATACAAGCGCAGTTGAATAATAAATAATAATAATACTTAGAAAATTAGTACGGAGCCATTTTTATGAAAAATTACCACAAGGGCGCAAATTCTGCAGAGTTGTTCTGAAATGCAGCGCAGAATGCCCAAATGATAGATGACTACTGATAGATAACAGGAGACGACACCAAAAGAAGTAGAAAGAAAAAGTTGAAATCACAGGCCTAGTCGCACAATGTCTACACGCACAAAGCTAGAATTTTAAATCATCTGCAAGAATTTTAAAAGTTAATCTGGTTACCGCCACCAGATTTAAATCACTGATCCTACTCTGCCCCGAGTATCAAACCGTTCAACAGAAAAAACCCATTTCACCGTCAAAAGATACAGATAGGAAGACTGCTTAGATAAATAAATAAACACATTGGAAACATATCCAACGGCACAAAATGGAATTTGTCACTTCTTGTTGATGTTTTGCCGGAGATGTGACGTTTTTATGGTTCTTTTAGAATGCGGTTTTTTTTCATCTCCCAAATTACGATAATGCATAGGCCGAAAGGCTCATCTTTAAACATTCTTCTTAATATTCTGACTCCTCTGGCGGATATCAGCAATATCAAGTTCTTCTGCAGTGTAAAATAGAGGAGGGGAAATAATATAAGATCTCCGTCGTGCGTGCATTTCCACGTGGTGCCCTAATTTTTCCCTCACATCCATTTGATATAAAAATGTGAATTTGTTAGAAGACGATTAGATTGATTGACATTTATGATCACAGCACCCATCAAGTCTTATTCTACAAGTTTCTTCCCATGCTACTTTACTTTCTACTGTTATCCACGGTTGGTTCCAGGTCGAAGTACGCTGTGTGATTTCGGAATGATTCCTACATCATCCGAGGAATGCGATACTTTGAACAGGTGCAGGCGACATGACGACTTTCTAAAGGTCAGCAAATTAGGTATAGGTCCTACCTAAATGAATAGGTTTTTATTTAATTTGCTGATCTTCAGAAAGTGAAGACTTTTTGCAGTGCCTTACATAGATTTTTGGAAAGATTTTAAAATGTACTAAATATCACACACGGTTTAAGGACACTACGATCAAAGAAATCAATTATTATTACTTCTTCAAAATTTGCAAATTCACTTTGTGGCGTCATTATTAATAAATGAAAACAAATAACTTTGTGTACACCACTATTTAATTAACAATATCGACATGTTTCGAAAACTATGTTTTCTTCGTCAGGATAATAAGTTAATCTAACTAATTTTTTAGTGGTGTTACACTAAGGTATTTGTTTGTCATTAAATTAATCTAACTAAACTTATTATCCTGACGAAGAAAACATAGTTTTCGAAACATGTCGATATTGTTAATTAAATAGTGGCGTACAAAAAGTTATTTGTTTTCATTTATCAATTATTATTTTTCATAACAACACAATCTGCTTAAGATGAAGCTATACGTGATATCTTATTTAGATTAATCTTTACGACGAATCGGTTTACATTATTAACATTAAAAATTATGCTACGGATAAATTGAAGCTTTTACTAGCTTTTCTATGTATTGGAATTGTAATAAAATTATTAATTACTTTACAAAAAATAAAAGCGTAAACCACTAAAAAAAAGTTTTTGCAAGACTTAACTATGAAGTAATGTAAGAAACATTTTTTTTAAATACCTCTTTATGGGTAAGACTATTTTTGAGGTTTTGTATGTTCTATCTTTTTTTCATTCTTATAAAATTATGCACAAAATAAATAAAAACCACTTTTTCGCTTACTTGCCTCGTGCAAATAAAACGCTCGATTTTACATTTTTAAGGCATGAGAATCGAAATATTTCTATCGTTTATATTCCTCTTAAGGAATGGATTTTTCCTTCAATCAGCCGAAATTATATAATTTATTAGAAACTTATTGACTAATTTTTTAATATTGGTATTGGGTAAGTTTTAGGTTTTACGATGATCACAAAACAGTTCGGACTTTTGCCATTAAAAGTTGGTAAATCTTAGAATTTACTGGAAAATCACATACATAATATTCAAGTACAACCGTGAATCTAGTTATCTTAAAAAATGGTAATATGTCAATGTTCACCCCTATTACATATTAATGTGACAAAGCAATACCGGAGCCCTAAGGATCTTTAAGGAATTTAAATAAATTATTTCGATATGAGATCATCTGTGGCCATCGCTAAGTGATTTCCGGTTTGTTTTCAATTAGATTGATATCTAACCAATAAATGATATCCATTAGGCCATGGAATAAGAGATTTTGCCATCCAGTTTTTATAAGTTTAGAATTACCTGTTATTATAACGCCGCAGTCCAAAGGGGGACTTATCTGATCGTAATCTGAAGGATTTATCACATAGGGAAGAACTCCAATTTGAAACGGTCCAAATCTAAATTTTCAATTATATTCGTATTTATCTTTCACGGGATCAAATTGGTATTTTGTCACAAGCTTTTTCAGGGGATCTCTTTGGTGAAATTTGAGACAATTTTATATCATATTGTGAATAAAAGATGATCATGGTGTAAACAGTTCTAACTAACTTCCAATTCTACTAAAAGTATATAAGAGTTTATGTATATGTTTTTAAAATCTCATAATTCTGGTCTTAGTCAAAACATGCCAAGCTTAGATATATGACAAATTATCTAAATAAACAAAGCCTTTATGAAAGCAATTCAGAAGTTATCTCATGCATCCAGTGAACAGTAAACAGCTTATGTGTATATAACTTAATATCAAACATCATGATTATCTTAGCTTATTTTAATTACCATCTATGCCTGGAAAAATGATAGCATTGTTAGTATTAGTTTTGACAATTGTATTATAAGTACTTATCTACATCGATATTATGTAAGATAGACTCATCAGAAGATCTGTGTTTGTAATAAATTGACCTATGACACTCCCTCTTCAAGATGGTCAATTAATAAGAGTGGTAGTGTTAGTGTAGTAGCAGTGTTCACTCAAGAATGATCATAAATGAACCTCTTTTCAAAAATATGAATGATTATTTTTCATTGAAGAAGAAGATAACACTTATAATCTAAATGAAAATATGAAAGAAAACAAGACACAGAAAAACAGAAAAAAACAATGGTCGCAACTGGGTCTCGAACCCAGACCTCTCGTCTAACCGGGACGTGCGCGTTTTCCAATTTCGCTATTGACACCTTCTGTCAAACCGTCATACTTGTCAATCTCATATTTCAAATATTTAGAATCATTAATATTATCTTCAACTAGTTATTTTTTTCATATTATAGGCAACTACTCTTTTTATTGGAAACAATCATTCTAAGAATTGTTTTGTAACCTGAATAGCGTCTCGGATAAATGTCTGGGTCTGGGTTCGAGTCCCAGTTGCGACCATTGTTTTTTTCTGTTTTTCTGTGTCTTGTTTTCTTTCATATTTTCATTTAGATTATAAGTGTTATCTTCTTCTTCAATGATATATTACGTTGATGGGAATAACCTTCAAAAGTTATAAAAAGAGAGTTTTTCTCATAAAAAATTGATTATTTTTCATTTAGAAATTCTCTGTAAAGTGCAATCTTCCGGTGAGGCGCGTTTTGTTAAAAACAGGTATAGGTAACAAGGTATCAGTTATTTACGTGCACTCACACATACTCAATTTGGGAGGCTTGTTTGGGTACCGCCGCCCCGGGAACCATTTAGTGGATAACCAACACCCATGCCACAGGTCACCCCAAGTGCCCAGGTTCATGGTGTGAGATTTGTCTAGATCTTGGCGGCCGATGCCTTTGCCCGCCTATTGCGTGGCGGGCCGGGTCGGTAGAGATTGGTGGAGAAAGACCTGAGGAAAGATCCAAGACCTAAAACTTCTCCAGCTGGTCTCTCTCGACCCTTCGCTTTGCACGGCAGTGGGAGGGAAAGATTCATTCGAACGTCATTCCTGAACACATTTATCCCCAGTTTCCTATCCACCCCTCATACCTTTTTCTTTCCCAGAAGTTCCTCTCCTTCCTAAAAAGATACAGTATCTCCAAAGATGACGTAGGCCTTGAGGAATTTTTTTTCCTCAGGGTCTCCTATGTGGAGCTAATGTAGTGAATACGATAAAATTGAGGTCGAATGTTAAAAAAATGAATACCCAATCCTAACGGTATTTTTTAGATTTTAGGTTTTAGATTTTTAAAATATATATTCTTCAGTTATTATGATAGTTACCTACCTACCTAATCGGTGTTGTTATTTTATTTATTTATTTTATTTTATTTATTCATACACGCCTTGAGCGCTTTTACAGAATCACATTATTAAAGTTACACATGTTATTCAGGAGTATAATTGTAAGCATGAAGTATATAACATTATAAACTGTACTTAAAGGATACAAACAGGTTTAATATGTGCATAGGTATGTAGTTTCGTTATCATTAAAATTGTACAAAGGAGTTAAAAAGTTTACATAGTGTAATAATGGTAAAACAGAAGAGTTATCATTGGATCACCATTGCAGGTGAATTGAAAATATTTTTAAATCCAACACAATATGAAGATCAATCTAATAAAATCTACTACTGTAAAAAATAATGACGTCTTCCAGGTGTGTCACTTATTTACTTCTAGGTTCCTACACACAAATCAAGTCTTCTCACATAAATATGTGTAAAGTATAAAACCCTTCATCACTTGTAAATTCATCTACCCAGCACACAAAATCACATCAGATCGTTGAAGATATTTCGGCGATGGATTTCTCAATTTCACCTAAAGTCAAAATTCCTTCCCTTGTCTAGGAACAATTATTTGGTGCCAGGCTGTCTGGCAGAGTCAGTGTTTTCTGTCGCCTTCTCCCTAGCGTACGGCCGTATCATTTGTCTCCGTCGTCGTAAGAGTCAAAAGCCGGCTAGGTGTCGTAAAGCCCCATTGAGCAGGGGAAGACAGGACAGGTAGAGGAAATCATAAAAATATCTCCGCACAAAGAAAAGGGAAGAGAACATTAGTCGCGAGATGCTTTGACTTGTCAAAACCTCTGCTACAGGGTGTTTATCAGTGTACTACTGGACTATTCCTTGGCTGCAAATTGAGTACCTAAGAACCTAACAAATTAAATATCATATTTGGGTTGGATGGAGTGAGTGTGCCCAGACCCGAGCACTAAACATCGATAATTGTTTTCTTGAAAATATCTGCAACTTTTAATAGTTCCCGACCACGAGTGCAGATCGCCAAAAATCAAACGTAATCAATGTTTTGTACAGGAATATGGAACGTATGTTGAATGTTTTCAGTGTTATCTGAATGAATATTGAAAAATTGAGACCATAACGTAGAGTTATACTCTACTTGGCATCTGACAAGGGTTTTTATATAACATAATAAATATGCCTAAATTATTGAAATCTTTTGCAGCCCTCAAAACAAAGCAAAGAGTTAAGGACCTTGTTGATAATGTATTATTATTAATATGACGTAAAAAGGTTTGTTTGCAATCGAATACAATATCTAGGTAAATAATTTCACTAATCCAATATATATAATTAATGTAAGATATATATTGTTTTTGTTATGGAACTTTTCAGTCTCCCTGCAGCTCATTGTTCAACTAAACATGCAGGGCAATTAAAGCTCCGGCTAACTGTACTACCTACACTACCTGGAATAATTGTGCACACACACAAGAATGCTGGCCTTTGCGTCTCACAATAGAGCAAATCTCTCAGTAAATGCCCATAGATCCATCTTGGAAGAAGTCAAACACCACAATGTCTGTATTCTACAACAAGTAGACATGAAGGAGCTACCTACTTAATGGTGGTGTTTTATTTATATTTACAATAACCGGTTTGCCAGATTAATTACCGAAGTTTTTTTTGTGCACGGGGAGAATTCGCATCAATTTTTATAAGTTTAAAAAATCTCACATTTTTAGTTTTTTTTTGCTTTTGATAACGAAAAAAAATACAAACACGCATGCATTTTATTAAACGAATGTATTATAATTTGACTATTGTAAGGCTCTTTAGTCGCAATCCGAAGGTCGCGGGATCGAATCCCGGCGTGGGCAAATAAATTTTATTTGATTAATTTGTGTTATTTCACAATTAATTCATTTAAAATAACATATAGTATAGTTGCAGCACGTTCCAGGGTGGAAGATACTCTCAGTATCACTCTGGTGTAAGACCACCATTCAGAATCGATACGTTGCTTGAAATGGCTTTAGCCGTGTTTGGTGACCAGATCTGAATAGCCAGGTACTTCTCTACCTACCTCTTTTCATTCCCCTCCCCACTTACCTTCAGCCTCACAATATACTCGAATTGAGGATGCCATAGTCTCACTGCCTCCAGACGGGAGCAGCTGAGACTCTTGTGAGGTATTCACATAAAAAAGTTTAAAAAATAAACGTTTTTATTACCTCACGCTTTCGTTGTTTATTTAAATTGTTGTAAGTTTAAATTTTAGATTTGAATGTAAAGTGAGAAATTTCAAACACTTTTTAGATCATGTTTCTCATCATGAACGTTTGTATGAGACCTATAGTATATATATTAGTTGGGACAAATTTGGTCCCCTGTGATTATACGAGTTAAAAATCAAGGAGGGCAATACGTATTAATGACAAACACTGAAAGACATCGTTTACTCTCCAAAAAATTGTTGCCATTTTAAAATGAGATAAATTAAAAATAATAAAAAAGAAATGCAATATCACAAAAAAAATTAACAATCAATAAAACGTTCGTTCCTTGTTGGCAACCGGTTGCCTAAAACTTAAATCCGGTTCAATCGAACCGGTGCGAACCGACTCATTGACTCCATCCACTACATAGATACTATCATAAATACAATAAGTCGATTCCTTGACTTCGCTTTACCTGCGCAAGGATAATGCGCATGGCCAAGAAAGGGAAACTTCGTGGAATGAAAGACACTTCCGTTTCTTTGTGGCCGACAGTTCCAAGTCAAAATGAATGGATTTAGGAATTTATTTAGGAGCTCATTCAGGACTGGTGAAGATGAACATTAATTGGGTGATGTGGGAAAGACCAGTCATTTTGATTTTGATGGATGTACGTTGTATAGATGTAGATATGTGGGCGGTATTTTCTTTTAAATACTGAACCTTATACCTATGGGTAGCATCATTAAAAAATCATGATGATTTTTTACAGAATTATTAATTCTTTCTACCGGATGTTTGCAGGCTGCTTGGTACCTAACCAGTCAATTTCATCAGCTAATTTGACTCGTGGATCCTTTTAAATCAACCTAAATTACTATTTACCTCAAATTGATACAATTTTTTTTTAACTTCGTTGGTCAATAAAAAAAAATTAAACGCATTTGAAAATCCTTCCAGTTTTTTTTCCAAACTCTCCTATCGTTTTTTGTACGTAAGAATCGAGACTTTGGAGTCAACATATCGCTTGCTGAGGATAGGTTTGTATTATGTCACAAAAACTCGTATTGAAAAATAAAAGTTTTTGAGTTTCAAAAAATTATTTTTTTTTTCCTTTATTTCAAACTAATTATTAAAAATATTTTTTTAAAATACAAGGGTTAATCTATCTACAAGTAACAAAATATTTGGTTGAATTTTGAATGAACTAACACATAGTTTTTAGGTTTCCACGGCCAAAAAGTATTTTTGTTGGATGTTATGATTTTTGGGGTGTTATGCCGTGTTTCGCTACCTCCTTAGCCTAAATGGCTCATCCTATGAGCCTGATGGCTCATCTGGCCTGATGATGGACACTGTAACGCTGTCCGAAACGTTGGCTAAAGAAGGAGGTAGCGAAACACGGCATAACACCCCAAAAATCACAACAACAACAAAAAAAGAACTAACACATACTTCAATTCACAGCTTAAAAAAAACCTAAAAATACAGGAGTACAAACCAATCCTCAGCAAGCAATATCTGGCCGGTGGACAGGAAGAAAGGGATTATATGAGGATCTGTCAAAAGAAATAATTTTTGAGTGATGCATTTCGAACAAACACCAAACGACCACTTTGTGATCAAGTCTCACCTTAGACACTACTCGGCTGCATATTGATAGTAAAAGCTTGGAATAAGAGACCCGTGGTGTCTTGAAAGGTCCTGTCTTTATCTGAAAAAATAAGTCAGTTATAAAAACTTATAAATATTTACTACAATTAAAGCAAACCTTGCGACACTGTGACTTTTACCACTATATTTTTTGTGAAAGTAATTTCTTGATAAATTATTAATAATAAATTCTTATATTAGGATATGGGCGTTTTACACGATGGTATTTTTCATACTGATCCACATTTGGAAACAATTTTGGGAAAAAACTCTGTTTCACGCAATTATTGTTGCCATTAGAGAAGAAACAATATTTTGAAACGGTACTAAAATGTCACAAAAATAAGTGCGAAATTCACAATACAGAACAGTAATACACAAGAGTAGTTCACAATGAATAATAAACACGTGCTAAGTATACTCTTTTTATCAATAAGTATTTTAAATATAATTTTGCGTACACGCGAGTGAACGCAAACCGAGCCCCGAATTACGGGAAAGGAACGAAACAACTCCGAGTGGTCGTTGGGACCATTTTGCGGTAGCTTCGTTCCTTTCCCGTAATTCGCGGCTCAGTTCGCGTTCATGCAACATTTCCTTATAATGTAGTTTCGTAAAACAATCAATGACATATTATGATAGATTTCAAATAATGTCCGCCATCCTAAACTGTGCGATATAGGTACCAAAATAGAATCGATTGTGAAAAGACGACCCACATGGTAACTGGATGAAAAAAAGCATAAAAAAACGGAAAACGCCCATTAGATTATGTTTTCAGAAATAAAGATTCTAACAAATAATATCTGCTCACCTAAGAAATAGAGTAATAAGGGAAGAAACGAGGGAAGAATAAAAAGAGAGGGTTAGTTTGGATGGACCCCTGAGTCACTTGATACCCAACAGAAAATAGGCATAATTTTGACCAAAAAGACAAATCTTAACAAACACAAACTATCATTAATAGACCAGTTAGACAACGTACCTGAAAAATGTAAAAACTTCGACGATAAACACAAGCTTTGGACAAAGACACCACAAATACCAGGCAATAAAATTATTCAACTAACTTCCGATACAAAAAATGAAGGAAACAAAAAATTCAGATACAAAATTAAAAGGTGGATTAAAGAACAAAAAATACAATAAAACATGAATTCGTAATAAACAATACCATTTTTTGTATACAATAACATCTTACCTTTTTTTTCATTACCGCCTTTATTTATTTATATTTTATTAATTGTAAAATTGGGCCTTACTCTGGTAAAGCACCCAGTGTGGCTCACATTATCAATTCATAATAAAATATGTAAAGTAATTGTATCAAATAAAAAATAAATATAAACATTTGTTCAAATTCCTACATTTAAGGATGTTTTTTATTTTTTATCGCTGTGTTTTACCTGCTACTTCTGGGTCCAGAACCAAGAAGTTTATCTACCAGCGCCAATAAGGTCATCATTTTTTTCCTCGCAAGGTCAATAGTCCTAAATGTACTAAATAGGAGAAGCGGTTCAGACCCAAAGAGATAATTTGCTTCCAGAGATTAATGCCCAAGGTTCTTCGCAGAGTAGGTACAAATATTATTAAATGCTTCCTTTTTTGAAATTCTTAAGAATATCTTTTATTTATTTATTTATTTGACGCCCAGAGGGCTTTTACATGATTTTTAGTGTAATTTTAATTTGACAAATACTTTGAAACTAAGGAAATAATACAAATAAAACTACATTAGATAAAAGTCATACAACAAGTCATACAAACACATAAACATAAACAGTGAAATACAGCTATTTTATTGGTTTACAAGATGTGTTTAGTGATAGTGTTGAAATAATTTTTTTAGATGATCCACAAAACTCGCCAAGTTAATATTGAAAATGTCAACATCACCCAAGTACTTATTCCCCATGGTGTGAAGTCGTTGTATCGGAGAGTGGGCATTGTAGTTACGCTTATGAGTGCTGCTATAGAATATTGTATTTTGTCGTGTTGTTACTGTGGGTATTCGTAAGTTAACGAGTTGCAAGAATTCACAACAGTCGAATTTAGAGTTAAGTATTTTGAATAAAAATGTTAAGTCGTTTATTTTACGTCTGTCTTCTAATGTATGTATTTTTAGAATATTTAATAAGTAATCGTATTTCAAGTCTTCTACTGGGATATTTAATTTAAAATTGATAAAAAGCAGATTATTTTTTTTAAATCCCCTCAATGTTATTAATGTGAATTTTATAGGTTGGGGACCAAACTACTAAGTTATATTCGATTAGGCTTCTAACTAGATATACGTATATTAGTTTTATGGCTTGTAAGGAATTAAAAATTTTAGTTGTTCGTAATACGAAGCCTAGAGTTTTCATACCTTTGTTCACAATTTGATGGATATGATTGGCGAAACTTAGTTTTTCATCCAAAATAATTCCCAGATCTCTCATTTCTGTAACTCTTTCTAAAGCTGTGTTATTGACGGAATATTCGAATAATACCGGATTTTTATTTCTGAAGAAAGTCAAGGTTTTGCATTTTTCTACATTTAAAAATAAATTATTTTGAATGACCAATCTTTAAACTTACTAATGTTTGACTGTAGTATATGGCAATGATTTATATCGGTTATTTTCTTGTATAGCTTGATGTCATCAGCAAAGAGCAATACCTCGACATCGTTGAAGCAATTAGTTATATCATTGATGAAAATGAGGAACAAAACCGGGCCAAGGTGGCTCCCTTGCGGTAGGCCACTAGTAGCCAAGAAAGATTTCGATATCCAAGATTTTATTTTAACGAACAGTTTACGATTAAACTAAACCATTTTAGCATGTTATCCCTTATTCCTAAAGCAAATAGTTTTCGGATCAGTAGTTTATGGGATACTTTGTCGAATGCTTTCGAAAAGTCTGTATATATGCAGTCGACTTGTTTATTTTCTGCAAAAGATTGTATTATGAAGTTTTGAAATATCATTAAGTTAGTTGCGGTAGATCTTCCTTTGATAAACCCGTGTTGTTTTTGGTTTATTAATTTTATTAATTTGGGATAGATTTCATCAAGGACGAGTGACTCAAAAAGCTTAGGCAGTACTGATTGTATCTTTCTTGAATGATAAATAATGGACATTAGAGAGATGTGGTGTGAAAGCCTGCCGACTGTCAACGAACTACGACCAAACTGCACGGACTCCGGACTGTCAAAGCAGCCAATGAAAGTTATGCGCTTAGTTGAATGTGGGTGGGGCCCCACTGTGCGAAGGTGCGATTTGCGGTAGTATGGGTGAAATATATTGGCGACACATTCTGTACTAATTGTTCGTGACCACTATCAACATTCATGACCCATTTTTCTTATTTTTATTATCTTCTAGAGTAGATCCTTTGAAAATCACGGAATATTATGATTTCTATTGTAAAAAAAGAAAATTTAATTATCTTCTTTCTCGCTTGTTTTTATTTTATTCTTCACAAGCAGTTCCGATTTTGATAATGACACTTAAATTCAAAGCAAATTTGTGTTCATCGACCGTGAGTAATTTCACGTAGGAATGACTCATATTACATACAACCGACGCGACGTGAGTATGTTTGACAGATTTTGAAGTGAAAATTTCTTTAGCACCGTTGTGATTTGAAACTTGGTGAAACGAAAAAGCGACACTTAAAAGAGACAAACATATACATCTATAGAATTTAGCCTGCGAGAGGATGAGATAGTATAATAAGTCTCTTCATTGTGGGGTGCTTCGTAGCCTATCGGTCTACTATTTGTGCGATGCTTCGTAGACTCCCCACTCTTGTCTAATTTAGTTTTCTGAACGTTTCACTTCTACCGCGTGTGAACTGCACACAATTTTTTTAAATTAGTACTTACTTATGAAGTACCATGGGTAAGTCAATTAAAAAACCAAGGCATTAAGTGGAACGTTTGCGCAGCCCTTTTCGGCCCGTTTCATACAAATTTCGATTTGAGATCAAAACACCCAACCAAACTGAAAAATTATTTTTATAATCAAAAGGTATATCAAATATCTAGTACGGATGTGAGCTACTTTATTTATGTTTGCTTTAAAGATACGATATAAGCCATTAAAGATTTTGGAGGCAACTTGGGCAATTATTTGTAAGTAAATGAAAGACAAGAAAAAATATTTTAACTATATTTATTTAAAAATATAACGAAATATAACGAAATATAAAATAAAAAATAAATAAAAAAAAAAAATCATTTTGAGAGGTGTAAATTTGAAATTTAAATCACCTATTACGGCGGAACAAAAATTTGTCGTTTATACAAAAATCACTACCCAAAAAATGCATTTATAACAATGTTTTATTTTATTTTTCATTGTAAAATAAAAATATTAAAATTATTTTTTTAAGTTTTTCATTTACTCACAAATGATTGCCCATGTTGCCTCTTAAATCTTGAAACACTAAAATCTTTAATATCCTATATTTTATAATTTAAAGCAAAAATAAATAAAGTTAAACATTCACATTCGTACTAGACATTTGATATACCTTTTGATTACAAAAATAATTTTTCAGTTTGTTTGGGTATTTTGATCTCAAATCCAAATTTAATATTTGTATGAAACTGGCCGAAATGGGCCACGTATACGTTTCGGGCAAAATGCAATTGAAGCAAGGAGCGTTTAGTGGTTCGAAGTCATATCATTTTATCCGTCTATCTGGACGGAAACCGTTTGACGTTTATTAAGTTAATTTAGGTTTCTTTGTTACTGCACATCAGTCGTAACATACCTATATTATTTTAGGTAAGGTACCAACTTAAAGTCAAACACCTGGTTCATATTGAGTTGATGCCTTAAGTTGTTAAGAGGCTGATTAACAAATGAAATAACTTTGAGGCGAATGGTTTTGTGACCATCCATAAAACACCTTCATCGAAAGTGCGAAATTTTACAACTATATCTACAAACAGTTTTAACATTTATACGGACGGTCGTAAAACTTTGCACGAACATCCATTTGGAACCATAAATACCTGAAAAAAAAATATATACATACTCTTTTAAAGCCACTAGTCAAAATCATCAATATTTATATCCGTGTTATTTGGTATGATTTTATTCCCAATAATTATCAATCAAGATTAAACTAATAAAGCATAAATTAAAACAAACTGGAATATCACCAGTAAAAGTTATAATTTCTTGAAATTCGTCTTATAATATGAGTCATGCTTCAGACAGACCACGCCATACGCGTTCTGTTTTCTCGTTGCCTGGCCTATTTAATTACAGCTCAACCGGAGAATCTCGTGTGAGGTGTCATATAACATAAAAAAATTCTAGCCACCGTGCTTTTAGATTTTTCTACAGAAACTGGCTTAGCTACCAAAATTCGTATTCATTTTTAAACATAGGTGGGTACTTAATCATTTCAATTGAATTCGGGAGGCGAGTTTGGGAACCGCCGGTCCGGGAATCATTTATTAGATAACCAAAATCTCTGCCATAGGTCACCCATAGCGTTTCGCTACGTTTGTTGACTTAGCAGGGATGCTCGTGTTCATGGCTTTTTAAATTTTTTTATTAACATTTTTTTGGTATAATTTTATAATACAAACTTTTTTATATAAACAGTTAAAAAGGAGAGAATAATACAATTAGCAGATTAACCAAAAAAATCCCACACAGGTATCGCCAGTTCATGGGTATACTTGAGTGTTTTTAAGACAGTTAAAATTTTACTCATAAACATATGTTATCTTTATAGAAGATTAAAAAATAAAATTAAATACATAAAAAATAAATTCGGTGTTTACTGAAATACGATTCAAAGGACATGTTCACAAAAAAATTGTTAAGTTACAGCAGGTCAGATGTTACAGCAAGTAAATGTTTGTATCAATGGTATTTATCCAAGACTTTAATACATTTTTATACTTGCTGTAGGAGAATATACTCGTATTTTTACAATCAATTTCTGTAGCCTTATAGAGAGCATTATATATTTTTGGTGTAATAAAATATGCGTGTCTTTGCCCAAGCCCAGTTTTACACAGTAGAACTTCAAATACATTATTTAACCTGTTACTATATCGCTTTTCATTTTTTGTAAAAATAATATTTCGTGTAAATATGTATTTTAAACATTGTATACAGTAAATTTTTCTTATATCTAACAATTCGGCTTCATGGAAAAATTGCACAGAGGGGTAGTTCATATCTTTATGTAACATTATTTTTAGTATTAATTTTTTAGTTATTTCTAGTGGCTTAATGTGGGTATTATACACCCCCCCATCCAATTATTCCATAAGATACTGATTATTGCACCAATGCATGATACACCAATTTTATTCTTTTTATATCGACTATGTAATTTAAACGTTTAAAAATATAAGTTAAATACCTAAGGTTATTAACAAGCTTTTGTATGTGATCTGTCCATTTGGGTTGGCTGTCTATTATAATTCCTAAGTATTTAACTGTATTTCCCGTATTCATTTCTGTTGAGGGAGATCTTTTAACCACTCCGGCCGGACTTTCTCACGACGGACCCAATTCCTTGTATCGCTGTTAGAGGGAAGGATTCATACGTCTGTCACTCCTGGACACACTGAACTCCATATTTCTAGCCAGCCCTCATATCTTTCTCCTACCCAGAACTTCCTTTCCTTAAAAATACCTTCCACGCAGCATCCCCTAAGGTGATATAGGTCCTGAGGGGAATTATTTTTCTCGGGGCCTCCTGTGCGGAGCTAATGTAAAAAACAACAAAAAAAACATACAGATGATGAATATTAAACGACCAATAAAAAAATAAGTATTTATTAATCCCTGTCAAAACAGAAGTCATTATTCCAAGAAGGTAGCAAAACGGGTCATTATTAAAAATAATATTTCCATAGTTCATTAGCTCTAATTCATGTTTTATTATGAATCAGAGATGATTATTTCTGTTGCAATTGATGATATCCAGGAGCTTCTGTATGTGACCAGTGGTCCGTGCATTAAAGTCATTAGATGATGATGCTGAGATCAGAATTAATGAATTGATGAATATTTTCCATTCAAAATGACCTCATTAATCACCACCTTCACGAAAAGATCGCTTCTATTTTTTCCTTGAAAATGATCTCACTTTTAGATATCTGTAATTGAATCTATGCGCTGCGCATATCGCTAACTTATTGGTGGCCATACAGGTACTTAAAAGGCTGCTTTCACCAAACAAACTGATTTAATTTTATAAATTTAATTTCGCTCTTCGGCTAAGAAAATACAAATATGAATTACTTTTGCATATTCGCCCTCTAGCTCGAATTAATGAACAGTTTAGTCTTATAAACTTATAACTTATAAGGTCTGTATTTTTATATTTATGTGTATACCTGACAAGAGACCCAACTGCTCTGGAACTATGACATCCCTAATTGGGGTATGTCGTGAGGCTGAAGGTGGTGGGGAAGGGAAGGAGATGGAGAGAGGAAGGAGGGAAAGTAGCTGGCTATTCAGACCTGGTCACCAAACACGGCTAACGCCATTCACATTTCAATTCTGAAGGGGGCTGAATTCTGAACGAGGGCTAAACTGAGAATATCTTCCATTCTGGAAGCAAAACCGCAAACATTTAATACACGAGCTTTCAGACGCGAAAGGGCTTCCGACACGACCAAGCGGCTTGACGGCAAGCACGTAATTTATTTATTTATTAGCAAAAACAGCATTACACCAATATATTGCAAAAACAGTTGTACAAGATACATAATCATTACGTTTACAGTTAAAACATTTATTTAATAAGTGCTATTTCACGCTTAAAATCATTGCAGGAAATGTGGAAAATATCCACATTTCCTGCAAGGCAGTTAATTAACCTAGTAAGTCTTCCCAGGGGCATCACCATTGGTAAGTTAGTTCTGCACCTGGGAAGAATCAAAAGCCTGTGATGGCGACCTCGCGTGAAATTATCCGGGACATAGAATCCTATTTCAGCCAGAATATCTGGTACCGATATAAAACCATTTAGAAGCTTATATGCCATCAGCAGTAATGCGACATCTCTTCTGGAACTAAGGCTGCAGATACCCAGCATTCCCGAGATAAATGCTGTTGGAAACAGCCATGGGTAAAAACCGAACTCTCTCATATAGAGGTATCGTAATGTTGGTCTCTATGCTAAAGCAGCTTAATGAACCCGCTAGATGCACGCGTCAAGCTGCTTGAGCAAACAAGAGCATTTACATTTTAGTACTCATTTGTCGGTGCAAATGGTCAAACTCAGGGCTCTCGTGCATCGTGATACAGTAATAGAAATAACAATAAATAATATAACAAAAGTCCAAATGAACCAACTTTTAGTAATTTATCAATAGGTGATATTAACGTTAGAAAAACTTATTAGGCTTAGTTAATTTAAAGTAGATATGTACATATTTATGTATGTAAAAATTGCACATGCACACATGCATACAAATACATACATACATGTTTTATTAATTTATTTTATTTATTTATGTATATATTACAAAACGATTACCGTTCCGAACGAATTCCGAGGAAGATACTCAGTGCGATTCCAGAGGGTAGACATCCAGTGAGCCGCCCCAGACACAGCTGGGCGAGTCAACTCCAGAAACTGTGTGAGGAGAGAATGGAACTGCCATGGACGGAGGCCGAACAGTCGTCCTCCATACGTCCCAGCACAAGACAGGGACGTATGGAGGAGCCTTGTTGATGCAATGGGTCCCCGAACCGAATAGGATAAGGGGATGAAGATGATGATGATGATATATTACAATACAATACAAAATGATGCTTTGTCTGTCCAACTGGGAAAGTTTCCCGTGTCAAAGCAAAATTGCACATTTAGTTCATAATATTCCTAACAAAGGAATGGTTTCGTTCAAGATATCACAAATATGAAATTCTATCAAGACAACTTTTAAGAACATTAATAATTGCATTCGAAACAAAGGAATGGTTTCTTTATGTCCTTGAAAGAATCACAAGTATGTGATTCTTTCAAGGTCATTTTAGAGAACATTAATAACTGCATACAGACATACATTTTAGAATTTATAAAAAGTGTTTATAGTGAATTAAATATTATAGTTATAAATATATAATTGTTTTATGTGATATCTACTAACAAATTAACCACCATTCATTTTAATGTTTTCTATGTACTTATTTGTAAATAATTTTTTATCTATTCTTGTTCCAAAAAATATTTAAAATCACACCAAGGGTGGGGCAAGCACGTAGATGCTTGACTCAAACTTCAAGAAAACATTGTATACAATCTAAATGCTTGGCTCAAGCAAAAAACTACGTGCTTCGTTCAATCCGCTTGATCGTGTCGGAAACCCTTAATAACGATTTGAAAGCATGTAGATCCACGGTTTTCATATGTCATCTACAATTTATTATTGAATTATAAGAAACACGCGATATTCAAGGATGTCCAATACTATCTTGAACTTACACCGCCTGAGTCACATCATGGCACAATGTATTCTTACTCGCCTCAAACGTGTTTAAAATAGACTCAAATAATAAGCTTGTTTATTTGGCACTAACAAAGCATTTACGGTGAAACAAATTTATTTATTTTGTGCCAAACGAAACTTGTCAAATTTAGTAGTAGGCAACACAACATGTACGGGATTTTAAGGGGGTGTACTTGACTTACTTTAATCAGAGATTTCTGATATTATTTGGAGTAAAAAATGTACTAAAATTATATTTTGGTCTCCGGTAATATTTCTGAAGTTTTTTTTTGTTGCTCTTTAACTATGCACACAAACAAATCAGTAGGCATTGGACATTAAGCGGCAAGATGAGAGGTTGGCCGGTTACTCGACCGAGTAGTGAGTCATGTGAAAGTAGGCATTGGACATTAAGCGGCAAGATGAGAGGTTGGCCGGTTACTCGACTGAGTAGTGAGTCATGTGAAAGTAGGCATTGGACATTAAGCGGCAAGATGAGAGGTTGGCCGGTTACTCGACTGAGTAGTGAGTCATGTGAAAGTAGGCATTGGACATTAAGCGGCAAGATGAGAGGTTGGCCGGTTACTCGACCGAGTAGTGAGTCATGTGAAAGTAGGCATTGGACATTAAGCGGCAAGATGAGAGGTTGGCCGGTTACTCGACTGAGTAGTGAGTCATGTGAAAGTAGGCATTGGACATTAAGCGGCAAGATGAGAGGTTGGCCGGTTACTCGACTGAGTAGTGAGTCATGTGAAAGTAGGCATTGGACATTAAGCGGCAAGATGAGAGGTTGGCCGGTTACTCGACTGAGTAGTGAGTCATGTGAAAGTAGGCATTGGACATTAAGCGGCAAGATGAGAGGTTGGCCGGTTACTCGACTGAGTAGTGAGTCATGTGAAAGTAGGCATTGGACATTAAGCGGCAAGATGAGAGGTTGGCCGGTTACTCGACTGAGTAGTGAGTCATGTGAAAGATTTTTTTTTTGTTTAATTTTGAATAAAACTTTTTTTTTAATCAGAAAGCGAGCGGAAACCAAAATTTAATTCACATTTTTTACTCCAAACTCCTATGTGAGGAACATGAATCACTGGTTAAGCTGCGAGAGATATGTAATTACGAATGTTGGAGAGAGCGCGCCAACATTGAAAACAATAAAATTGAAGCGAAAATTGTGAAAATGTTTAATAAAACACGACTAGTTTAAAAAAGAACAAAAATCTCATGGGGAACAACTCAAATAGCATTTAAAAAAAGACTGTGAATTTTTTCATACATATAACTTCTAAAATAAGTGAAATGAACGTGTTTCTAATAATTTTCGGAGCATAATTTGCGATTTTTTTCTATGGAGGGAATTTCATATAATTTGCGTTTTGTCGTGGGGAACGTCTAGAAATTATCTTTAAAAATAACATATATTTTTTTTAAGAGCTTAACTTCAAATGTTCAAGGGAGATATTTAAGAAATCGGTAGAAATTCGGGTAGCGGCGGCTTAAAGTTAAGTCCAGTATGTCCCTTAACACGCTGTATATTATCTTCCACAAAACAAATTTGTTGCAACGTTTTATTCACAGAAACATCATTTCTTAACTGAAAAATTTTTCTATCTTTATGTCAAACCAAATAATATATTGGGTTATTTCTGCAATTTTTACAGACAAATTGATCGCGTCTTGATTTTACTAACGTAGTGAAATAGACCTCTACACATTTTAAATAATTATTATTGTGATTACAAGCTTTAAGGTTTTATTTGTTGACTTTTGCTTTTGATTCGTTTTTTCCTGTCATAGTGGTGGTTTAAAGCTAATGAATGGATACAGGTTCGGTAGCTGGCTGGCCCATTGTGAACAAGACTTAATACACTGGAGACCTTTACGATTGTGATGCAGCCTTACATACTACATACTACGTGTTACCTACAAACTTGTTGGATTGCTCGTGTCTGGGTGAGGTTTGTTTTATATCAGAAGTACGAAAGCTTTTTTTAAAAACGTTTTTCTACGACAGACCCGTAAGTCATTTGTTTGGCAGTTCAGCTTTCTGTAAATTTGTTTCTTACGTTCCGGTTCCGGTTAAAAATGGTTGCCGTATTGGATCCTTATTTTTTAATCCGCCAGAGTTCGTATGGTCGTGGTTTCCGCTGCTGTCAAATCGGAATATATTATTATGGTCAATACGAACCGACATGTAAAAAGTATGAAAAAAGAATTTTCGTTGACATATGGACATACATATCGTAGAATTCTATATTAGAAATTTAATTAAAGGTAAGTGAAAGTTTATAGTTTATTAAGTAGGTAAGTAGTTATTTGAGTACGTACTAATAAATCTTATGATTTCAGAGGATTTTAAAATTAGAAACATAATTTTTTGAACGCAAGGTCTACTGTTTAAAGAACTACTAGTGCAGTGAATATTAACTAATTCTTTATCAACATCAAGAATATTAGACAGTTCATTCAAAATCGAAACGTTACGTTTCTTGAAATGGCTTTAGCCGTGTTTTGTGACTAGATCTAAATATCCAGGTACTATCCTCCCTCCTCCCTATCTCCTTTCCCACTTCACTCAGCCTCACAACATTCCCCTGATGAGAGCATTTGAGACAAGTTCAAAAGATCTCATGAAACTTCAATCTTTTAGTGTACTCACCACGTATAATGCGAGTTTTCATCCCGCGACAAAATATTCCCGACAAAATATCTACTTAAACCTAACCTAACCTAACAACAAAAAAAGACAAAAATAATACAGACGTCCTGTAATAATAATAATAATCGATCGACCAGATGATCATTTGTGGAAAAGTGTGTGGAAGGGTTTAGTCTTTCCTGTGAGGAAGATTTAACCCGGACATAAAGTCGAAAGAAAAAATAATAAAAGTCCTTTATTTCTTGCAAACGGTGTGTTAAAGAGTTATTAAAAGTAATAAAAAACATAATTAATGCTATTTACGAAAAATGTAATATCGAAAAGTGTAATAAAAATTATTCGTAAGCAAGAACCCCTCTCTCAGGCGAAGGTGAAGGCCTCCTCTAAAGAATTCCATTTATCTCTTGTTTTGTTTGTTGTGTTAAGTATTTCTTGTATTCGTGTCACTTCTTGTATTTTTGAATAAGTTTAGAATTTCTTCTTCAGAGGGTTTTGGTCTTGATCTTCCACGGTGACCAGCACAGACATCCTGTTAATACAATAAATTATTGTTAAAAAATAGTAAAAAAAAAAAAAAAAAAACAGACAGTAATTTATTGTCTTTACAAGTGTCTGTATTTTTTTTTGTCAAAATAGTAAAATGGGTCAAAAAAATACAGCCAATAATTTGTTGTCTTTACAAGTTTCTGTATTTTTTTTGTCCCTTTTTTGTAAGGTAAGGTTAGATTTTAGTAGATATTTTGTTGGGGATATTTTGTCGCGGGATGAAAAACGGAACCCTCACCACTGATCACTTGTACGCACACCACAGTTTGCGATCCCCTGTTAAATATAACATAATTGTTTGCGTGTGTGTCTGGTGTGTGAATGTGAAATCCCTGAATTATTGGACTTGATAAATAATAATTAAGCTGAGTACAGCCGGGCGAAAGTACCACATCCCTCAAATATATTCATTCTCGTAATCTTAACGATGTGTCAACTTTACACTTATGATACTCGTACTTAGTGCGGCCTTACTTCCTGTCAACTAATTATAAATATTTGTATTATTCGTTACCTTTATAAAATTACTAGCTTCAGATAGGTACTATCCGGCTTTGCTCGAGATTTCAATTGAAAAATGAGGAACAAGCATTACCTATGGCGTCTTGTCGTTATTTAGTTAGTATATTATTTATAATATGTATTTTCAAAGCTCCGTAATTCATTTCAAACTTATCATGAAAGTTGAAAAGTTTACCCAGTATCGGCCGGTCAGTGGTTGAGTGGGCATCTCGTTTGGGTTCCACCCGGACATCCCTCGTTCGATTCCTGGCTTCCTGTGGTGGAAGTGGGAGATTTTTAAACATTGTTGGGTTATTTGTAACCCGAGAATGTTTGTTTTTCTTTATAATAAAAATAAAATAAAAAAAACTAATTCTGGGTCAGAATGCCACAACGCCAAATAAAAATATTAAAAAACAATGTTTTGAAAAAATCGAGGTTACTTAAGTATTTAAAGTGTTATTTTCATAGTTTATTCAAACATTTTGAAAGGTTGAGACTTTTTGTAAAACCACAAGATTTTGACGGCCTCCGTGGTAGAGGGATAAGAGTCTAGACGTGGCGCGGGTTCGAACAAGTTTTATTTATTTTTGTTATTGTTTTTGGGGTGTTATGCCGTGTTTCGCTACCTCCTTCTTTAGCCAACGTTTCGGACAGCGTTACAGTGTCCATCATCATGGCAGATGAGTGACTCATCTGCCCTGATGATGGACACTGTAACGCTGTCCGAAACGTTGGCTAAAGAAGGAGGTAGCGAAACACGGCATAACACCCCAAAAACAATAACAAAAATACTTTTTGGCCGTGAAAACCTTAAAACATACAAGTTTTATTTAATTAATTGGTGCTATTTCAAAATGAATTAATTTAAAATAGTATGATAAGTTTTATCACTCAGAGTGGTAGATACCCTCAGTATCGTCCTGGCGCAAGACCAGCATTCAGAATTGAAACGTTGCTTGAAATAGCTTTAGCCGTGTTTGGTAAAGAGTTCTGAATAACAAGATGCTTTTCTACCTTCCTCCTCCACACAACATACCCCAATTGGGGAGGCTATTGCCTCTAGACGAATGGGAGTTGTTGGGAATTTTACGAGATATTCACACTAAAATAAAAGACATATTTAAAGCCAATTTAGACAAATTTAGGTAATTCTAATATGGTTTAATTATAATCTTAAAAAGTAAGTTATCGTTAGGAAACTTAAAAAGTTAGGTTGTTGTTTTCCATAAACATTTGAAAACGAATTTTATAAAAATGACAAGTAGTCTCGATTTTCTAGAAACCAACAATCCCCGAAATAAGAGGCAGTATCACACATTGCTATATTTAGATTACTGTTTTCATGAATTATTTTCTTCCCCATAACTTACGTTCCATCTATGCAGTAATCTGTTTCCTCCCAACAATCCTCAGCGGTTGTGATCTCCGCTAGCTACCTACAGCTTCCTACCTGGCACCAACCATCACGGGCTACCGTGTTACCCCTGGCGGTCGCTTGGCGAAACATTGCCCTTCTCGAGCAATCGTGTCAGTGCAGTACCAACTTATTATTTTACATTCGTAACATATTTAAAATAATCCGACCGACTGGATGTAAACGGGTTAAATTGATTTTTATCAACGTCTAAAGACAGGACAAACCTGATTCCATGAAATTGGTACTCGTAAATTGATGTTGACACAAGGAAGAAGATGTTAAAATTGATATTTTTGGTCTAATCGTTGGAGCATTTTTGGCCAAATTTTAGCCAATT
Organism: Glyphotaelius pellucidus; assembly: GCA_936435175.1. Lineage (NCBI taxonomy): Eukaryota > Metazoa > Arthropoda > Insecta > Trichoptera > Limnephilidae > Glyphotaelius > Glyphotaelius pellucidus. Next base: position 35,353,889 of record OW386551.1, on the reverse strand, counting down.
TGCAAACACCTGCGAGCGCACACTGGTCAAAATGTGGCCAATTTGAATGGATATATTAAAAAAAAATTAAATTATTTCAAAATTCACACGTTTTCATAACTTCGATATTCACATAGTTAACTTTGTTGTTTCAGAATGTATCCAAATGATGGCTTACGTCTCTTGTGTAATACGTAAAGTACAATGAAATATTTGCAGTCGCAAGCTATATTTTTTCAAGACGGTTTATGGTCGCGTTCAAAATTCCCCTAAACGTGTATTTTACGCAAATTCTGTTTTGTATTGTGTATCAATATGTTCGTTATTGAATTTTCTGCTTCAAGATCCTGGAATTTAAAATGAGGTGTGAAAGTGAAGTTTAATCTGCAACTTTAAAAAAATGACTTTTTAAAAGTATTTTATCATTAAATCATACGCGTATTACCGCAACGCGTAACGTTACAATTTTAATATTAATTCAGTTAGAGTGAATTCCAAAAAAAAATTGCCACAAACAGATCATGCTTATTGACGTTAAAAAGTACTTAACGAGGCAAACCAACAAATACTTAATACAATATATTATTGACGGTTTTAGAATAGTAGGCACATGTATGTTGTGTATGCACTTGTCAGAATTGTGACTGCATAGCTGCCTGGATGGAATCCTCCCTGATGGCCCTCTGGAAGCGATTACATTTCCTCAATAAATGATTATTTATACAGGTTCTATTTAATTGTTTTTATTTACAAGGCGGGTGTAGGTACCGCCACCCCGAGAACCATTTATTGATAACCAACACCCCTGACGTAGGTCACTCTAAGTGGTTCGTTACGTTTGGTGACTTAGCAGCGGTGCCTGGGTTCATGGGGTGGGGTTTTTTAGGTCCTAGGCCTTTGCGGCCAATGTGTTTGCCCCACCTACTGCATGGCGGGTCAGATCGGGAGAGTTAGATTGAGGGATACCTAATCTAGATCTCGCCTTGCATTGCAGCGGGAGAAACGAATTCATACGTCCATTACTCCTAGATATATTGACCCCCAGATTCCTACCCACCACTCATACCTCTTTTTTTCCTGAACCTCCTTTCCTTCCTTTCCTTAAAAAAACCTCCACACAGCATCCCCAAAGATGACACAGGACCTGAGGGAATTGTTTTACTCCAAATTATTGAAATTATAGCATTGCACTACCCCTGCATAAACTACCTTCTGCAATAAACTACGTATATTATTATTATTTTATTTTAAAAAAAAATGCGTACTTATTTATGTCCTAATAAAAAAATTGTCCCTCTAAATTAGTTTCAGTCTGAGATTAAAAAAAAATAATGTATTAACGTGCCGCCACTGCAAAACTAAACATCAGCATCATAAGCCGAATAAAATCTGCTACCAAACGTGATCATAATAAATACATTACTCATCATTACGGACTTTTTCATCTTCCGATATTTCACAGCCGCGTTTATTATTCTTTATTAATAAAAGCCCGGGCTCTTTTGGCTTTTAACCGGGATCCTTTTTTTGTCGAAACCTCAGAGTCGTTGTTTGGCAGTTTGGTAGTTGGTTGTTTTGTTGTTCCGTTGAGTCGGCCGGAGGTGTTCCTTTATTGCTTTATAAATAATATCGGCCGATAGTAATTTAAAGGCATTAAAGACTTAGCTCGCTAACTGGCGTGAGGAGGGAGAAGCTCCCGTTTGAGGTTGTTTAATAATGTTTTTAGTAATCACCCGAGCATTGTGGGTCTAACTAAACTGTGGGGCTCGAGCCTTGAGAACATTTCCTTTGTCGAGGTTAGGATACCTTGATGATATTTATAATTGGATAATTTTAATAGTCATTACTTACTTTTTTAAATAGGCAGTACAACTTAACTATAAACAGTGCTTTTAGTTCTTTTTGAAGTGAAACTTTTTTAGCGCCGTTAGTGATTTGAAATTCGGATGAAACGGAAATGCGTCGCTACTCAGTTCTACACAAAAACTCGGTTCTAGTATAATGCGATTAATTTGCACCTCGGCGCGTGGGCAAGGCGTCTGAAAAGTCTCAGCAGCCAGAACGACAGACATCAAGCGAACGGAGGTTCAAATCCTACAAAATCCACAAAAAGGACTGTTTTTTTGTGAAACCAATATCCAATCTTCAAACCACTATAAAATCAATAGGCAAAGTAAAAGAAAACGATATCTAGCGACTTTCTAGTTTCACTTCTACCGCGTGTGAATTCTGATTTTTTTATTTCATACAAAATACAGCAAGCTCAATTAATAAAAAAATAGATGTGTATAAAAATAGTCCGTTTAATTCAGGTTCACTGATATCCAAATTACTGATTGTGTGAAGAATTCAGACAATAAAATATGTACTTTTGAAGGTATAGTAATATTTTTTTTATATTAGCTCCACACATGAGGCCCTGAAGAAAAAAATTCTCTTAGGGCTTGTCTCATTTTTGGAGACGCTGTGTGTAGGGAAAGGCGGAAGAGGAAGTTCTGGGAAGGAAAAGGTATGAGAGGTGGAAAGGAATGTGTCCAGGAGTGACGGTCTTCGGCTGGAGAGTTCAAGAGGTCTCCCTGAACCAGTCTCTCTTCTCTGCTTCAAAAATCAGAAGCATATTATTATTTAAATAAATACGTAATAGAAAACAATGCTTATGATTCCATTTTAAAGGCCTTTAAAATGACAAAGGAAAAGAATGGACAAAAGCGTTCATACACCAACACCTTCCAGCGCATAAGTTAGTCTTTATGTACCTTGCATGAGCCAAGATAGAGGTTAATTGGAGTGTGTAGAATCAAATGCAGCAATCTCCACTTTTTACAAAAGAGGACTAATAATGCAACTTGGTTAATGATTCACTAATTAATGCAGTTATTTGGCATTAAAACCAGCTCTTCATGTTTTTAACACTTTGTGAATATAAGTTTTAACTTATAAATGCGTGAGAATTACTGAAATGAAGTTTTTTTTTGGTTTTCTCAAAATAACGCATTTTGGAGATTGCTGCATTCGATTCTACATACCTCTGTTATTAATGAATGAACTAATTATATGGTTAATTGTTTTCATGTTTACTTCGTAGAACTACATTTTTTATTTAATTGAAATTAATTTAATAGTGTTTTTAATTAGTTTTTAAATATTTTATTATTGTGATAGCCGTTTCGGCTCACAAAGCCATTTTTAAACTTTCTTCGCAGTTTTAAAATAGCTTTGTAAGCCGAAATTGCTATCAAGATAATAAAAACTATAATACCTGCAGATCTTAAAAATAACATCATTATATTAAATTTAAAAAAAGAAAGATATTGCAATAAAATTGAGTTTTTAGGAGTAAGTATAAAATCCGAAGACATTCACTCGCGAACGAGGCCGACTACGGTACACGCTTTGGCGCGTGACGTATTTTGAAGCGTTACGTGATCAATTCAGTGCCATCGAGCAACGACAGTTTGCAAATGCCGAAGATTGTTGTTGATACTCGTTGTTACTGCTGATTTGTGAATTGTTTTTGAACAAGCGTATTAAATAAATAGTGGTTCGATTATTTTAAAAAGAGCGAAAGGCTTCTTATTTGGCGGTCGCGCGTCCAGGCATGTATTCCAATCGGTTTTGAACACAAAGGTTTATCCGTGAAAACCAGAGATTCTGGAGAAAAAAGAAAAGCGAAAGAGGGAGGTTATGTTATCCAGACCATTACCTGGCTGTTTATATCTGGTCAATAAACATGCCTAAAGCCATTTCAATTACCGCTTCGTTTCTTCAATTGTGTCGGTCTTTCACAAGGGCAATACTGAGAGTATCTACCATTATTCAAGACAATTAGTACAAGCGATATCCATGTGACTTTGAGCTCCGTGGATCAAAGTGACTGTTGATATTTCATATAATCTGATTATGCAGTGACCGGACGAAATTACCAGTAAGATTTTATCTAAAATATCTCACTCACATAAGGTATAAATTAATATTTATTAGGCACAAGAAGTTTTAAGCGCCATTATCACACCCACCTATTATTACCTACTACATATATAATTGAATTATTACAAAAAAATCACAGTGAGTCACTTGAATTCATTTTAGGAGTTTTATTAATTGCTTTTCTAACAATAAATTCTGCGCACTTGTTTTTTTAATTTAAGAAATGGATAAATATGTGCATTTATATTTTTTTATGGAAAACAAAATCATCGGACATAAAATTATGTTTACATTTTAAACTCCAAATATGTTCAGGAATCGCAGGTTAAAATCCTTCGGGAACGCAATGTTTCATTCTACATATAAAAAACTAAATTATAAAAATAACATTGTTACATATTCCCGAATCTTAGATTGTTCTTCAATAAAACTCTGAGAATATACCCAAAACACTGTTGTCCTTTTATTAGACATTATTTGCAGGGGTGTTTTGCGCCATTTGCGGTTGCTTCATTCCTTTTTTTTATTTTTATTTATTTTACTTCATTTGGGAGACCAACAGTTTACATTAACATCAGAGCATAATAGTAATTGAGTCACAATAATTGTACCTTTAACAGGTTATACAAGTGATTCGACAGATGATAAAAATTACATTACAAGAAACATTATTACAAGTTATTTAGGTGGGAATAGGGAGGGGGTAGGATGGGGAGGGGGGATCGATTAAGTTGAGGTATAGTAATGAAAATATGCACAGCAAAAAATAAAAATTTAAAATTAAAAAAAAGAAGCTCATAGGGTGGTGGTTGCATTAGATGGGTATCTATAGTTATTATTGAGACCGTCTGTGTGATTTTAAAGAGTGTGGTGTAGTGTTAAAAATATCAAACTGTGTGTTGAAAGAATTGGATGCACGATAAATGAATGAGTTCTGCCTAGAATTAGTATTGCACCGAGGGAGGATAAGTATCCCAAATCTTTGACTTCTGTTTTGTTGATTAATATTGAGCCGTTCAGAACATATATTCAGACTTTCCCATAATTCATTTCTGGCTTCATTCTCGATTTCTTCTCGATTCACTCGGCTCGCGTGTGTATATGCAGCCTATTTCTGCGTACACACACGCGAGCTTGGTTCATTCCTTTCCCTTGATTCATGGCTTGGTTCGCGTTTCGGTTCGCAAATATACAGGCAGCCTATGTAGTTTTCTGTAATATCGGTAGCTCTGAATTAATGCTTCTAGTGCCACCGGAGTAAAATATAATAACATGATAATCAAAAATATCAAAAAAATTGAGTAAAAATATTAAGTTGCGACCGAGACGTGAACTAGTGATCTCTGGGTTTCTAGCACGGTCGATCCGCTATCAATATCCGATAGTAATCAAGGTTTTATCGATAATGTCGATAACTTGTCATCGTTACCAAACACAACTCAACTCTCTAACGAACAGACATCTATTCGTGCCGAATAAATTAAGAACACTTAGTTGTGGTGAACTGTTTTATTTTCGTTGGCAACGATGGAACGATGACAAATTACCGACATTATAAATAAAATCTTTATCGATCGACCGTGCTAGGTACCCCGCTCTATCCGGGAATAACGCTCTGTGAAAAATATTCCATGTAAAGGTTTAAGGCTGCGCTATCCGAATTTAGACCGATTTCTTACATATCTCCCTTAAACATTTGAAGTTTTTAGGCTCTTAAAAAAATATATGTTATTTTTGAAGATAATATCTAGATACGTTCCGCGCCCAAACGCAAATTATATGAAATTAAATGAAAATCGCAAAGTAAGCTCCGAAAATTATTTTAAACAAGTCTATTTCTATTATTTTATAAGTTATAAACGTTGTGAAAAAATTCACAACGTTTCTTTAAATGATACTTAAGATACGTTTCACGAGATTTTTGCTCTATTTTAAACGAGTTATGTTTTATTAAGCTTTTTCGCAATTTTCGCTTCACTTTTATCGTTTGAAATATTAGCGCGCTCTCTCCAACATTCGTAATTACGTATCTCTCCATCTTCTTCTTTTCGAGAGCGGTTACGGGGCCTTAATGCATCGTTTAACATTTGACCAATGCTTATAACTTATAAGTTGAGATCATTAGTGTCAGTGTCAGTAAGTTTGGAACCGAAACAACCGAGTTTTCCATTCAGCAATATACTTGTCTACAGCCTCTACCTAAGTATATTAGGTATTTATAACATTAACAACGTTATACCTACATAATTACCCAACAGTTGTTCACCAGTAGCCAAATGAGCAAATAAATAGAAGTTCACAACATGTTATTATTATTTATGAATGGGTTCACGAACATCAATTAATTTTTATTAAATGTGCATTAGGAGTGAGTTTTAACTACCGTGCGCCAATGACGGTGAGATTCCTAAATAATGAAGGGAGATTTTGGGAATTATCTATTCCTCTATTGTTGAGTTAGTCGAAGTAGTTGCTAATTAATTACTTCCGGTTTGATTGTGTGCTTTAATAATTACGTTAAGTAATTAATGAGACGTACGCACGTAATTAAATAATACGAATCAATGAGATAAACTTGGTTATTGGCCGAATGAAGAATATTTGGAGCCCCTGAGGCGCATGTCCATTTTGTCTGGTTGAATTACGAACGATGAGATCTAAATGGAAAATGAAAAATTATGACGTAAACGTAATGGACAAGATTTTCAGTCTAAATCTAGTGAAATTACCTAACTTTACTTAATCTAAACTAAACTAAGGTAACAAAATCTTTGTTTTGTCAGCTTTTTTTTACATTTTTTTACATGAGCTTCACACAGGTGCCCTGAGGAAAATAATTTCCATCAGGGCCTATGTCATCTTTGGAGATGCTGTGTGAAGGGTTTTTTTAAGGAAAGGGAGGGGAGAAGAGTTCTGTGAAGGAAAGGGGTTTAAGGGGTGGGTAGGAATCTGGAGTACAGTGCGTCCTTGTCATCCACCTCCAAGACCTAGACAAACCTCAACCCATGAACTCGGGCACCCCTGCTTAGTCACCAAATGTAGCAAACCACTTGGGGTGACCTATGGCAGAGGTGTTGGTTATCCAATAAAGGTTCCCGGGGCGGCGATACCCATTCCCGGCTCCCAAATTGTAATTGGTTATTGGGCAAATGAAGAATATTTGGAGCTCCTGATGCGCGTGTCCATTATGTCTGATTGCATTACAAATAATGAGATTTAAATAGAATAATAAAAGTTTAAACGTTAATGGACAAGAAGTCAGTCTAAATCTAGTAAAGTATGATAAACTTAACTCAACTAACCAAAACCAACCTAACCTAACCTTACCAAATCTAATCTGTTATGATGTTCTGTTTTGTCAGCTTATCTAAAATTGTCATTCAAAAATTCAATTTTTCAATTTGAGAAGCGGGTGTGAGTACCGCCGCCCCGGGAACCATTTATTGGATAACTAAAGTCTCTGCCAAAGGTCACCCCCAATGTTTCTCTTCGTTTGGTGACTCAGCAGGGGTACCCGGATACATGGGTTTGAGGTTTGCTCGGGTTATGGCGGCGGATGCATCTGCCCACCTGCTGCGTGGCCGGCAGGACCGAGAGAGAGACTGGTTGAGGGAAGCCTTTTGATCTCTCCAACCGAACTCCCTCGACCCATCGCCTTGAATCGCAGTTGGATTCTTTATACGCCTGTCACTAACCACTGTGTGGACACACTAACCCCCAGATTCCTGCGTACTACTCATACATCTTTCCCTGAACTTCCTCTTCTTCATTTCCATAAAAAGGCTCTCCACACAGCACCCCCTAGGACGACATAGGCCCCCCTCAAGACCTTCTGTGTGTGGCCAACGTAAAACAAATTGACACGGTCGCATAGATGGTTTGAATATTTAGGTAGAGTGGATGGAAACAATAATTTGAAGACATCCCGGGAAGATATTGCAAGCATTATAAGTGATATCAATTTGATTGCCTGAAATAAATTTCCTGTTGATTGGGGGTGTCATGGTTCTATAGAGGGCTTCAGGGCTGTGAGATTCGGTTGTGGTTTCATATCATTAAAAATATTGAATATGAGAAGAGGTATTTAGTGCAAATGATATTTGTTTTTACGCACAAAATCGACTAATGAAGGTTAAGGCTCTGGAAATGCAAATCAAGTGATACCTAACCATAGGTACCTACCCTAGAGCCATATGGGAACGGTTATGTATAGGTATACCTGTTTACCAACCTGTATTTAGTCTCCGAATAACGACTCTCTCGGCCATATATCGCCGTAACTATAAACACGGCGTTACCGGTTACAGTGGACCGCGGGAGGCTGGAGCTGATTTAGGCCGCCAATCTATTTCCCAGATCAAATTAACAACAGGAGCAGTTAATCCAGGGCTTGATGTACCTGGCAGCCCGCGCTACCCGCTACCCGCTACCAGGGGGGGACTCGGGATTCGGGACTTGGGCAGCACACACATAGTATAAGAGGAAGCCGATTTGCAATGTCTTCTTCTGGAACCTGGTCTTTACGACTGGAATGAGGATTACATCGCGTGATGCAACTTCTTCTTATAACTATTTTTCATCTAGTTCCATTTTATTATGTAGCCTGCTTAGTTTCTGCCGACAAGTTAAAAGCGAATAAAATGAGAAAAGCTTTATTTGGTGAATTAGGAGGGATGGCCAGGTTTAAGGGATGAGGTTTGTCCGTGACTCGGCGGCGGTTGCGTTTGCCCACCAATTGAGCGGTAGACAGGATCGGAGGGATGCATCGAACGTTTATTACTGCTGAACACACCGATCCTTAAATCCTCTCAGATCACATCACACACAATGACTAGCGGTAAAGCTTTTTACTCGCAATCCGAAGGTCGTGGGATCGAATCCCGATGTGGCAAAATAATTTTATTTGATTTTTGTGTTATTTCACAATTAATTCATTAAAAATAATATATAGTATATTTGCGGCACGTTCCAGAGTGGAAGATACTCTCAGTATTACCCTGGTGTAAGACCACCATTCAGAAATAAAATTTTAGCTTATGCCATTGAGATGCATTTTAGAACAACTAATTTAATAAATAATATTTAACATTTAATAAACAACATTTAATAAATAATATTTAATAAATAATACATAAATTGAATTATCCGAATCTCCTTTTCTAGTTATGTTTAAACAAGGTCTAAACAATCATAATGGTACTGTCAGACTACGCTATAAAGTAGCAAGTGTTTTTGGGTCAAGCCACGAAAGTATAGCAAGCATATAGCGTGGTCTGACAGACAAAAGTATGTTCTGCCCTAATTTAATATTGCGTTATTTAAATTTGTAATTATTAGGTGACTGTAACAACATATTTTTGTCAATTCCCGGCAAGTAACAGAGTATTTCTCAAAAATTACCGATTGCAACCCTGGATTTAAATCCTCGTTAGATCACATTTAAGCGTTCAAACACCAGATAGTTAATGATGGAGCATAAATTAGAATAATTTTGCACTCCGCATAAATTTGACAAAGGGACGATGTGGTCTACGGGCGAGTAGATAGACAAATGAATTTCGCATAAATCCGGGAAATTTTGCGAATTTGTCTGCGAATTACCTTCAGATGTTCCAACTTGGTTCAAATCGCGAGTAAAATCAATATTATTCTCGTTTCTTACACAATATGTCCGGTAAACAAATATTCTAAATTTCCTTCGAATTCAGGGATTCTCGTCTTGCTCAAAAGTGACGGCCTCCATGGGCCTCCACGTTACTAAGACTTTCGACTAGCAATTTGAGCAAGATCAAATGATTAAGTGTTCAAATCCCGGCGTGCGCAAAAAAAAAAATTATTTATTGTGTTATTTCACAATAAATTCAATTAAAATAATATATAGTACATTCGCGGCACGTTTCAGAGCGGAAGATACTCTCAGTATCGCCCTGGTGTAAGACCACCATTTACAATTAAAAAGTTGCTTGAATTGGCTTTAGCCGTTTTTGGTGACCAGATTTGTATAGCCATTGGTTATAACCATACATATAATCCCAATTGGTTCTAATTCCCCACCTTCCTCTTTTCATCTCCTTTCCATCCCCCACTACCTTCAGCTCCACAACACATCCCAATTCAGGATGCCATATACTCACAGGCTCCAGACGGGAGCTGTTGGAACTCTTTTGCGGTAATCACGTTAAAAAAATACCATAGTGGAGCAAATATTTAAAAAATACATGCAGCTTTGTAATTGTAATAATATAATATATTTGTAATTGTATGTGTAATAAGTATTTTTTTTATTTTTTTTTTTATATTAACTCCACACAGGATGCCCTGAGGGAAATAATTTCCCTCAGGGCCTATGTCATCTTTGAAGATGCTGTGTGGAGGGTGCTGTTGAGGAGAGGAAGGAGTGAACATGGGTCTTGAAGAGACCCATATTGTAGGAGGGAGGAAACACAGAAGCCGGCAAATCGTTCCACAGCCGGGCTGTTGAACTCAAGAACGAGTCGTAGAAACGACCCGTTCTCATGTGACTAATGTCAACCGTGTACAAATGTTGAGCGCGTGTTTGGCGTGTTTCCCGACTATGCACCGGTGCCGAGGGGATCAGTGACGCTAGTTCCTCGGAGCATCTTCCATTGTAATACCGGTAGAACAAGGACAGCATTCCCACCTGACGCCTGTGCTCTAAAGATTGCAGTCCATTTGTTAAGTTAGGAGAATCTATCAAACGGACCGCCCGTTTCTGCACAGAGTCGAGGGTTTTTTTCAGGTATTTTGGGACTCCGGACCAGAGGTGGCTGCCAAATTCAACCGTGGGGCGCACTTGCGATTTGTACAGGGTTAGCAGTTGTGTACTATTAAAATATCTGCGGGCCCTGTACAGTACGCCCAGTTTCTGAGAGGCTAACTTAACTCTGGCCTCGATGGAGCCCCCGTACCTGAGCTGGTCACTTAGAGTTACACCAAGCATATCAATGGAAGGCCTGTTCGGGAGATTGCTTCCGTTGAAGGAGACTAGATTATCATTCCGATCCCTTTTAGACGTAATCAGACATGATTGGGTCTTTGAAACATTAAATTCGACGAGGTTATTCTTACCCCAAGAGAAAACACTCTCGAGGTAACCGTCCATTCTTTGTTTCAAAGCCCTCCGAGCCATTGGGATTTGTGAGCCCTTTGGAGGCTTGTCAAACAAAAAGCTATCATGGACTGTACTGTCATCCGCGTAACAATGAATCGGTGCACATGTCAAGAGGTCATTGATGTGCAACAGAAACAAAGTCGGAGACAGAACCGATCCCTGTGGGACGCCAGCATTTATCGAATGCGAGGAAGAGGTGAAACCATCAGCAACCGCCTGAATCGACCTCTCCCTCAAAAAGTCGGCAATCCACGTACACAAGGAAGCGGGAAGTCCGTAAGAAGGCAGTTTGTTGACAAGCCCTCGGTGCCAAACCCGGTCAAAGGCCTTGGAAATATCCAGTGCAACGGTTTGGGTCTCACCAAAGCGTTCCAGGCACCGCCCCCAAACATGTGTCACATACGCGAGAAGATCACCGCACGAGCGGTTCCGCCGGAATCCGTATTGACGGTCGTTAATAATTTTGTTCTTCTCGAGGTATGTGAGTAGTTTGTCGTTGACCACACGTTCCATCACTTTTGACAGAACAGATGTGATCGCTATGGGGCGGTAGTTGGCCGGGTTAGAGCGGTCACCTTTCTTTGGAATAGGGTGAATGATCGCTTTTTTCCAACCAGAGGGCACAGACCCAGACTTCAGGGACATTTTGAAAAGCTTCGTCAAAATTGGAGCTATTTCTGCAGCGCACCTCTTCAATACCAGGGCAGGTATTCCGTCAGGCCCACTAGCTTTATTAACATCAAGCCCTCGTAAGACTTGGAGTACATCCCGATGCCGAATCCTCAGCTTTTTCATACGAAAACCGCAGTGAGGAACCGACGGCGGGATAGCACCTTGGTCGTCGAGGGTCGAGTTTTCCGCGAACATTTTGCCTAATAAGTTAGCCTTTTCGGCGGCGGTATTGATACATTGAACAATTTACGGAAGTATAATGATACATTGAACAATTTACTATTTGGGAGGCGGGTATGGGTACCGCCGCCCCGGGAACCATTTATTGGAAAACCAACACCTCTGTCATAGGTCACCCCAAGTGGTTCGCTACGTTTGGTGACTTAGCAGGTGTGCCCGGGTTTGTTCGGGTCTTGGCGGCGGATGCGTCTGCCCACCAGCTGCATGGCAGGCCGGATCGGGAAAGAGTGGTTGAGGGAGTGTCCCTTTGACTTCTCCAGGCGTACTCTCTCGGAACATCGCCTTGCACAAAAAGTGAGAGGGATGAATTAAACCTCCGTCACTCCTGGACACACTGACACCAGATTCCTACCCACCACTAATTTCCTTTTCCTTCCCAGAACTTCCTCTCTGTCCTTTCCGTAAAAACACTCCATAGCATCCCCAAAGATAGACACAGGTCCTGAAGGGAATTATTTTCCTCAGGGCCTACGGTGTGGAGCTCATGTAAAAAAAAAAATCTCATCAATAATAACGAGAAGAAATCCAAATAATTTTGTTTCAACTGTCACATTATTAAAATCATGAACCGAAAAGTTTTCAAGATCCACCACCATATTAATAACACTATTGCACATGTCTCCACGATCGATCCCCCAAATTTAAACAAGTCCTTTGTTTGCGAGTTTCGATTTCGCAGACAATGCATCTTACGTCCCAGTTGGCATATTTGTCAATGATTCCTCTCAATGTAATCGTCTTTAGTCGTCCCGTAATCGATTGACATCGTCCATTGTGGCCGTTGACAACAGTTTAGTGAGTTTAGCGACGTGTGTCATTGGCGACATTGCTTTCACAAAAAAACTGGCAGCTTTACCCGACACCTGGATATTGGACAACAACTGACTTTTAACTTGTAGCTATACAAATCGGTGTATTGACCAAAACCCATTCAAGAGGAAATAGGTCCGTTTCCCGTTTGTAGAAATATACTACAATCTGCTTATACTTATTCCGATGAGCTTTTGCCATTCAACATGGTTTTGGATAATGATTTTTTTACGTGAGTTCCACACAGGAGGCCCTGAGGAAAATAATTTCCCTCAGGGCCTGTGTCATCTTTGGGGATGCTGTGTGGAGGGTTTTTTTTTAGGAAAGGAAGGAAAGGAGAGTTCTGGGAAGGAAAAGGGTATAAGGGGTGGGTAGGAATCTGGGGTTCAGTTTGTCCTGGTCATCCACCTTCAAGACACCTAAATCACCAAACGTAGCGAACCACTTGGGGTGACCTATGGTAAAGGTGTTGGTTATCCACTAAAGGTTCCCGGGGCAGCGGTACCCATTCCCGACTCCCAAATGATTGAAATCAAAATTGAAATCAAAAGTTTGTATACATAATACTGATTAGATTTAAAAAAATTCAAGAAGACAAGATTTTTTTACTACACATGGTTAGGTACCCACCCAAATCAAATGGGAAAAAAGTAAAAAAAAAAAAAAAACTAAATAATAAAATAGAATAATTTGTTAAGGCTTTGTCCCAGGAAGACTGAATTCCTAGGTTCGATTCCCAGTTGCGACCGTTACCTTTTTATTTTTCTGTGACGTGTTTTGTTTCATGTTACGTTTGAATTTATTACTATAATCTTGTTTTTCAATAAAATAAAAAATAAAATAATTCCGTTTGGTAAAACGCCAGTTTATTTTTAGTATTGATTTCGGAACCATTTTTATTTCAATAATGTAAAATTATTAGGTAGGCACCAATTTATCTGATGAAGAAACGGTTGTTCCGAAACCGGTCGGAAAAATGCTGAAAATGTACGTATGTGTACATGTAAGTGTTTGTATGTATACATGTACATTATATACTTAGTTTTCTATGACGACAGTATTGAGATGGTATCTTGTTGGGTATACATGATATAATATACTCTACAGAAAGTTTTCTTAGTATTGTGAAGCATTATGCTCATTATGTTTGTCTTTAATTAACAATAGTACCTATCAACCATGTTCAATTTGATTATATTTGTGAGTGCGCTGACATGAATCACTGAATTCTTTTAAAAAAGTCATGTCAATGTAATAATGTACAGTCTTAGAGACTATGTGGATATCTAAGTGTGTAGTTTACAAGAACCAAATATTTCTTTGTAAAATGTTTTTTGAGACAAATTGTAATGTTTTGGTCATAAAACGATATTGAAAGGGGTGACTGTAGATCTGAGAGTCAATCCAATGTTGGCGTTGTAGGGGTGGTTTTGAGACCAGCAGCTCGCAGGGGTTCCCTCCAACCCCATCGCTTGGGGCGGTTATTGGTCAAGAGGCTATCTGTTCTCAGGCCGTTGGTCAACCGCCCAAGGCTTATTTAAAGGGTACTTTGTCTTTGAAAGAATAACGTCTTCGCAACCCTTAGTGATTGCGGTGCTGAGATTTATTTGGACTTGATCTTATATTGTATTATATGCTAGAGCAATTCATGTCAGGGGAGGTGCTAAACTGACTGGTAAAACAAAGACGATCAGATTTTGAAGTATTATGGTAAATTGAAAAAATGTTTAGAATGATTTTAAATTATCCGTCTGTCGAAGAAGGAAGGCTCGTGCCTTAAGTAATGTAAGTACATTTATATACCTATATAATAATGTCGTTATTGAATTGAAATTAATTACAAAAATACCTTCTTGAATTAAATTAGACTATAAAGTCGGCCTCGCCGGTTAAAATCACGGCGCGTATAAGTAAATTTTATTTAATTAATTTATGGCGTTTCGCAATTCATTAATATATAATTAATATACATCTATCTAACGGCACGTTTCAGAATGGAATCTCAGTATCGTCCTTGTGACAAATCACCAATCAGAAACGAAACTTTGCTAGAAACGGCTTTAGGCATGTTTGGTAATCTGATTTGAAAAATCAGGTATTTCCCTAAATTAATTTCCCCGATAAAAACTTAATTTTCCTTGTCTCCTTCCCCTCCTCATTACCTTTAGCGTGACAATGTTCCCCAATTCAGGATGCCATAGCATTACTGGCACCAGACGTAAGGGTCCCTTTGGCTAATTCATCTGAACGACCGTAAATTAAAAGTTAAATAAATCTAAAACTAAATTTTTAATTAAAATTTTTGGATCAAGGGTGCTTTATGGTCATTTTGGAAAAACTGCTAGAAATTTTGTAATCTTTAAACAATTCGATTTCAAACCATAGATCTACCATTTTGGAATTAAATTTATTATCCAAATCCGAAACATTTATTTGATGATTTCCGGAGAAGATTTCGACTTGATAATATTGGTGATACATTTCCGGAATTGGGATGACAATTAAACTGTTTCAAGTAGTTACAAAGAAGAGGGTTGGGAAAAAGGAAAGGGACGGAAGGGAAGACTATTTAACAAAAGAATGAATTATTGTTGACAAATTTAATAGTGGCTGTTAAATTTAGTGAACTAAACGGCGCAGCGTAGCTACTTATTGCTATTTACTATAATCAAATAAATTGACATTTTCTGGTTTAAACTATGTCCAATTGTCCATTGCTCATTTATTGTATTTGTTATGATTTAGACTCCGCATTTTGATTTTTTATCAACTTAAAATATGTAACGTTTGAGTTTTTTTTTATCTAATTAAGTTTTTAAGCCCAATAATTTTTTTTTTAGAAAAACCTCTATTCAGATGCCAAATAAAAGAGTAATTATACTAATTATTTAAAATTCACTCAATAGAAAAAATGGCCAAGTAGGTATGCTATGAAAATTATTTAATTACTTAAAATAATCTGGTTCTGTTTTTTAACATATTATATGTAGGTGTGAAAAAATTCACGGTGTTTCTTTAAATGTCGGTTGCTTATTCAATTAATTACAATCGTTTTTTTTAAGTGAAAACTTCTTTGACACCGTTGTAATTTGAAACTCGATGAAACGAAAAAGAGACAAACACATACATCTGCAGGATTTAGCTTGCGAGAGAATAAAATAGAAAAATCGGTCTCTTTGTGCGGTCCTTCGTAGCCTATCGGTCTACTCTTTGAGTCTCCTCGCTTTGTGGTCTCCCCATTCTTGTCAACTATAATTTTCTGAAGGTTTCACTTCTACCGCGTGTGAACTGCACACAATTTCGTTTTTAATATTATTGCCCCCTTCTTATCATTAACCGTATTCAGTAATCTTCTTCTTCTTTTTGAACGGTTAAAAATGTCTGAAGAAACATTCCATCAAACTGTATAAATAATTCTGCTCGAAACGTACTTACCTTCAGGTATATACATTACACCGTTCGAAGGGAAAAATCGTAAGTATAATGATATTATAATATTAGTCTATGTTCAGTTCTATCATTGTTCCCGTTGCCTATGCTATACTCTGGTCGCATGGTGTCGGTTGCATCTTATGCCGAAGATAGCAGTTCAGGGACAGGCGAAGATTGCGAGAGCTTCGCAGACAAAATCTAGCTTGCGAGTTGCAAGGAAGAGTGTCCTCCTAAACCATATTTGTAAGTAAATAATAACAATAAACAATCACAGTGATTTCTTTTTTTATATATTTATGCCTATTTAGGCTTTTACATATACTGTAGCAGCCGATGCCACGACACGAGAATGTACTGTAAATCCTTTTTATGACGAATAGACCATGGATTGTGTTCTGAAGTATGATCGAAGGAGAATAGGTTTTGAAAGGAAGTCTCTTACCTTTTGACGGCTTCTTTTGGCTGTTCAGGATCGATCCCGTCTTCCCAAATAGATTGGCACAACACCAGGTTCAAGCCACGACACTTTTATTCAATAAAAAAACGAAATTTTCTATTATTTGCGATATTTCGAAAGAGCGAGTTGTGAGCCATGTCACTATCAAATTGCAACTGTTACAAGTAGGTAATGCAAACTTGGGTGGCAATATTGTTCAAATCTTCTTCATGTAGGTAGGCACATCTTCTTCTTTTCCTGATAAAGACTTTGAGGAAAGGAGGAAGAGAAAGGAATACATGATTGAAGGACTTGGGGAATATGGAATAAGTTTTTGTTTTAAAAACTGTTTCAGAACCAAACATATACATAACAATATTTACAAAATTATACTCGTAAATAATACAGGAAACGACTGTTTAAAACACTTACGAAAAAATAAATACAAAGTAAGAATATTATTGAATTTGATCCACACAGTATGAAGGTACAAAATATAAAAAAATCCAAAATAGTTTTTGTTTTTCTTTCAGCCGACAAAATACTGTTAGTGTTTGTCAATTTAAATAGCTTTATCAAAATATTTCCCTACTTGATGAGAAAAACTTCAATATGGTATGCTTATATATTAAAATTAAGAGTATTTGTTTCCTAGCTGTTGAATCCGTCGCATAGAAGTTGATGAAGAATTGTTACAATAATATGGTAGGTACTGTCTTGTAACTAACCTGCCTGGAGTATGAAAAGAGATTTCATATAATAAATCAGGGTTATCAAACATTGAATTTACGATTTTATACAAACAGGTTACATCGGAAATGATTCTACGATCAGATAATTTTATTAAATTTAATGAACAAAGTACGTTATCGTAATTTAGGCATTCTCTAGGAATGCTCTTTTTAAAATTTACATATCTTAAAAATTTATTTTGGATTCTCTCAATCGCATGTGAATGAACCTCATAATTTGGGGACCAAACCGTGGAATTATATTCTAAATGACTCCTTGCTAGTGACATATATAATGTTTTTACAGTATTGACATTATTGAAATCACTAGATACCTTTAAAATAAATCCCAACATTTTCAAAGCTTTATTGATTATTATTTCTATATGCTTGATAAAGTTGAGTTTTTTGTAAAACCAAAAACCTAAGTCATTAATTTCAAAGAAATACAAAACTTTTATCATCCAGAATAGTACTGAGATCAGGTCCAATACTAATAACAAATACAATATCCCCGAATGCGAGATAAAAGAGAGACTTCATAGTTATCAAAAACAAAATAAAATGTTGATATCTAAAAATGTATCAGATCAGTAGGTACATTTTGAATTAAAAAAAAAAAATAAGAAGAAGTTGAATCATTCTTCTTAGCTGCATTCGTCGTCTCATAACGTAGGGGAATCATTTTCTTGTATTCAAAATTGAAATGTTGTAGTCTTGTTCTGTTGTTGATATTAACTTCGTTAAAAATAGAATTCTTGTATGATATGGTTATTGAATGTAAAGTTTATTCCTTGTCAGCAAGTTCCATTTAATAGCAACGTGTGTAAGTCTCTCATTTTACCGAATTTCGTCACATTATCGTCTAAATCTGTAAAATCCATTTGTAATTGAAAATGCGCCCTTGCCATTCATGTCGAGCGGCTTAGCAGAAATCCAATTTTTCTGAAAATAATCCCATTTCGTGAATGCGTAAGTCAAAATCCTGCTTTTGGTGAAACTGACAGGAGAAGCTTTACACTGAAAAAGATACACATTTTTGGAAACTGTTGTGAGTGGCATTGAATGCCCCGAAAGGGTTAGAAAAGAAAGGTGTTCGGTGCCACCATGTAAAAAACGGAAAATATTATTTCAAAAATACGTTACGAGTAGGTTTTGAAAACCTTAAAAAAGGTTTAGTATTATTGCTATACTTTTTCGGTTGGAGATGATAAAAATGTTTCTAAAAGGATACCTAACTAAAGTAAAATCAATAAATCGAGTAATAGAAAAATTGGGTAACATAAAAAATTGTTATTATTGGCATCTATATAGTGATGGTTAGATTAGGTAGTTAAGTGGAACGTCGTTTGCGCGGCCCTTTTCAGCCCGTTTCATACAAATCTTAAATTTGGATTTGGGATCAAAATACCATACCAAACTGAAAAATCATTTTTGTAATCAAAAGGTATATCAAATATCTAGTACGGATAAGAGCTATTTTGTTTATTTTTGCTTTAAATTATAAGAGTTTAGAGGCAACTTGGGCAATTTATTTGTGAGTAAATGAAAAAAAAAAATTTTACCTTATTTATCATAGAAATATATTGAAATATAAAATAAAAAATAAAAATATTCATGTTGATAGGTGTAAATTTAAATTACAAATTACCTATTTACGGCGGAACAAAAATTTGTCGTTAATACATTAAAATTAGTGCCCAAAAATGCATTTTTAACAAACTTTTATGTATTATTTTATTTTTCATTATATTTGTAAAATAAACATAGTAAAATTATTTTTATTTTTGTTTTTTGTACATTTACTCACAAATAATTGCCCAAGTCGCCTCTAAAATCATTAAACACTACACTACATATTTAATGGCCTATAACTTCTAATTTAAAACAAAAATAAATAAAGTAGCTCACATCCGTATTAGATATTTAATTTACCCTTTGATTACAAAAATAATTTTTCAGTTTGGTTGGGTATTTTGATCTCAAATTCAAATTTAAGATTTGTATGATCCTGGCCGAAATGGGCCGCGCATACGTTCCTCTTAAAGTTTATCATCAAAACTGACCATTTTAACTAATCTGCAGGTAACTGAGATAACTAAAAGCAGCCCTTGGCTCGGCGGGGACGAAGAATGAACCCACCGCCACCACCTTTCGGGGTATTTAGTTGGAGTTATTTTTATGTCATGTTGACGATGTTATTAAGCCTATTAGGACACAATAGTGCGGGACAAACCCTCCAACAATTGATAAGGGAATTTATACTTACCTTGCCTTGTGCTTATTGGGGTATATTACACCCCTCAAAAGTCACATCGTGGTTTGAGGGTTGTGCGCGATACTCCATATTAATATTTTCGATAGACATTTTCAATAATTACTTTTCATAATTAAATCTTTTTAAGCAGGTGGATAATCTACAATCGCAAACATATTTTAAATCTTATGCTTTGAAAAAAGGAAGGAAAATTATTATCTTAGCGTTAAATTAAATACTATTTTCGTTATCTTATATTAAAATTATTATCTTAGTTAAATTCGTTACCTACTACGTTAAGTACGTTGGATCACGCACACTATTAAAACCTTGAGGCAAAAGTCGGCAATTCGTAATGATTCGATTGGTTGATTATTCGACGGAGAGGTCACATTTTTTATTCTTGATGTCTTTATAGTTAGTTATTTGTATCGTTGTGTTATGTTAATTGGTGACCGGACAACACAGAATTAAACCAACTCAGAACCACCTCAGAAACGTCATTAAAAGTAATGAAAAAAATATATTAAAAATTGGTTAAATAGATTACTTTAGTTTAGGGTTATGGGCTATGGGTTTTTCATAGCTTTTAATGACTTTTCAAAGAGTTGTTGAGTTGACTTTATTCTCAATTAGTAATGTACCGTGTTAATTGTAATCAATAGAATAATACAGAAAAAACGTATTTTCTTATAAATTGAGGTATTTTTGCGGCGTCGCACAGTTTATTAAAGCTTGTAATGCACCCCTACCGGAGTCGAACCCAAAAGCGCATTTCTACAAAAGGCTCCTCCATGCGACAAATTACAAAGCCTAATTGTTAAGGCCGTCAACTTTGTGACATTAAATTTGTTATTATTATTATGCTGCCGACTACCAAACAGCAGTTTATTCTAGTTTATATTGCAGATGATATATTGTGAAAAGGTAGAAAATAAATTCTGCTTTCATATCGTATCTACTAGGTACTAGGTACCTACGTACTTTTAATTTCTTACTTTAAGAAACGCTTGTTTAAAATACATTTTTTTAAGTTATTATAAAAATAACAAAAATAAAAATGAGACTTTGGATGTTCGCGACTCGTTATCATAATCTAGGTGGAATGTTAAAAAAACATTAATTATCTGTGTATGGATTACTATGATTGTTTTATTATTATTGCGCCTTTTTGCCAAAAATCGACTAACAAGCGCTTAATAAAAACACATTTTATAATTTTAATAAAAATTAAGGACTTATTGTGTGTAAAACCAAGATTTGAATTTATTTATTTACCGACCGGTTCCATCAAGCATCATCGGGGTACTAATTAATACTGCATATTTCTACAATAACATTTACTGTAATATTTCTACAATAATATTTACTGTAATATTTCTACAATAACATTTACTGTAATATTTCTACAATAATATTTACTGTAATATTTCTACAATAACATTTACTGTAATATTTCTACAATAATATTTTTTAATTGTTTAACACAAGCTTTTACATGTCTAATAATATTTAAAAAAAAAACAAACAGTTAAAGAAAACGTGTTTCTCACGTAGATAAATTTTTACATTTCTTTGTGTTACAATAATATTATTTTTTAATTTATGAAAACAGTTTATTTATAAACAAGTCTTACTATTTAATTATTAGTACCTGTGATAGTATATAAATAAAATGTTTATTTATAAACAATATATTCAAAACAGTTTATTTATAAACAAGTTTTACTGTGTAATTATTACTGCCTGTGATAGTTTATAAATAAACTGTTTTTTTATAAATTAAATAATAGTGTTATTGAATATTACATAAAAGCAATAAAATTTTTACTGTAGTTTTACAAATTAAACTTGATAACAATTAACTAAAAAACGTGATATTTCATTGGTTTATTACCAGAAAATCACAACTGACAACTTTTAACAGTCACAGTGATTATTATAAATGTGATTAAAATACGGCTTAAGCAAACATTGAAAAATTTTAACTTACTGTTAAAAAATATTTTACTGGGAAACTGAATGGTCCGGGTTCGAATTAATCAGCCATCACATTTTGAAGAAATATTGGTTGGTCCTAAACACGCAAGGCGGCATCAATCTATCAAAAATAATCATTTGTCCATTCCATCCATTGTGTCGCTCGTGTCACCTTAAAGGTCTTTAGAAAATGGCACCTACCCAGTCCCAGCAGCACTTCTCTTATATCCGCCGGAATTTTATTGTATACTCTGGCTTTTTGAAAAAGTCACGACATCCGGCTATTTTTTTCATGTGCTCAAAGTATAAAGTTTAGTTTAAAAGCTCCAGAAAAAGGAATGAGAAATACAGGTTTTCTGTTCGATAAAACGGCGGTGCATATATTTTATAATTATGTCTTTATGCGGTAAACGGCTTTTTTATTGGAATTCGGATTTAATCCTTCAGACGGACACCTCTATAAAATAAGCTTTCAGAGTACAATTGATGCTGGTCTTTTAACGATTCCGATGGCATTTAAAAATAATAAGGTGAGCTTTAAATTAAAAGGATCGTAAATGGTGGAAAGACAGATTTTTTATTTATAATGTTGTTAAAACCAACACTATATCGAAACGTAATAAAAAATATGGATTCCTATTTAGACTACAATTCATCGGTTCGGAGAAATGTACGGTGGGTTTTTTAAATACGTAGATACTTACCTGACAAGACAAAATGATTCAAATTCTGAAAACCTCTGGGATAGACGATAAATAAATAAGGATAATAGGTAATCTTTATTGGAACCAGAAAGCAGTAGTAAGAGTAGAACAATGTCTAACAGACGAAGGAGAAATAAAGAGAAGCGTGCGACAGGGATGTATTCTTTCACTTATGCTGTTCAACTTATATTCAGAAGAAATATTCCATTAAGCTCTGCAAGAAGCTACTCGAGGACTTATTATAAATGGGGAGTTTCTGAACAACCTGCGCTATGCAGATGATACGGTACTTCTAGCGAGTAACATTCAGAATCTATAACTTCTGCTGAATCAAGTAGTGAAGACTTGTGAGAATTTTGGGTTAGAACTGAACACAACTACTGCAAAATACATGCTCATAAGCAAAAATAACGCAGTTAGCTTGAATGAAAATCTTTATATTGCTGGATTCGAACCAGAGAGGGTACAAAGTATTGTATACTTGGGCTGCAATTTAAATCAAAGATAGGATCCTTCGGTTGAAATCAAATGCCGCATTGAGCAAGCTCGTGCAACTTTTATTGGCATGAAAAAGATGTTCTACAGTCATGATCTCAACCTTGGATTACGATTGCGAATGGTCAGATGCTACGTGTTTTCGGTATTATTTTATGGAAGGAAGCATGGGCACTTAGTGAAGAACTGATAGGGCGATTTGAGGCATCCTATACTCAAAATAAGTTGGATTAAAGATGATATGGTTCGGATGAATAAAGAAAAAATGTGGTTAAAACAATAAAAAATCGAAAACTTCAATATCTAGGACATGCGATGAGACATCGAGAGAAGTACGAGATCTTGCATCTCATAATGCAGGGAAGACGTGGCCCTGAAAGAAGGAGAACATCATGACTGAAAAACCTGAGACAGTGGTTTGGCCAGTCTACTGTAGAGCTGTTTCGGGCCGTAGTAAATGAAGTTCGCATAGCTAACATGTAACATTTAACTATGTAAGAGAATACTGACTAGTGGCGGATTAGCAGTTGATTTCCTTGCTAAGCACCGCAAACAAAAAACATCATTTGTGGTGTGCACTTTGATTCTTCAGTACGATCATATTCAATCAATTGAACGAATAGGCTGCGAGTACTACGCTTATGGTGTTATTCATTGTATATTCACCCCCGATGATGAACGTTAACGTTTCCCTACCCTAATATCGACATCGACGTTTTTAATATAAGCATAAAATGAACGTGGTGAAGACCGATTTATAAAAATGATCCTAGTGATGTGACGAAGATATTTACTTTCTTACTTAGATATTTGTTTGATTCCTCGGCAGGCTAAGTCTTCCATCAAGACGCAAGCAACATTTTCCGCTAACCGTTGAGGTAGTAGGAGATTTTCAAACATTGTTGGGTTATTCGTTACCCGGGAATGTTTGTCTTTCTTAAAAAAAATTCAAAAAAAAAAAACTTTCATTTCACACAAATATAAAAAAAATAATTTAACAATATTTATTTAAATAAGTTCAAAATTAAAATAAAAAATAAAACATTGATAAAAATGCGTTATTTTGGGTAGTAATTTTAAAATATTCGAGTAAACGACAAGTTTTTGTACCGACACGACGTAAAGGTAATAATGTCTATTTTAAATTTACATCATCAAAATGATTTTTTTTACTATTTTTTATTTATTTTTTTATTTTCTTACTTTTATAATAAATATACTTAGTAAAATTTTTTATTTTTTCAATTACTCATATATAATTGCCCAAGTTGCAACATTGAAATCTTGAATTGCTTATATCTTATAATTTAAAGCAAACATAAATAAAGTAACGCGTATATGTACTAGATATTTGACATACGTAACAAAAATAATTTTTCAGTTTGGTTGGGTATTTTGATCTCAAATCCAAAATTAAGAAGGGCCACGCAAACTTTCCTTGCTAATGATTATTTAAAATAGATAATTGCATGAAATAATACCAATAAGAGAAGTTCTTACTAACTAGATATCCATGCTGTACAGAAAAACATAGAAAACAACGATCTGTTTCAACAATTCCAGAGTGGAATATACTCTCATTATCGCCCTGGTGTAAGAACACCATTCAAATTGAGAAGTTGCTTGAAATGCCGTGTTTTAGACTGTTTGGTGACTAGATCTGAATAGTCAGGAACTTCCCCATCATGCTCTTTCGCATCTTCTTCCCCTCTCCACTTACTTTCACAACAAACCTCAATTGGGGATGCCATAATCTAACTGGCTGCAGGCGGTCGGGAGAAGTTGGGATTCTTGTGCGGTTTTCACATTGCAAAAAAAAAACAATTCAAAATAGCTGATATGTTAAACATAAAATTTTGTGAACGAATCGATGAGTTCTTTAATTCAAGTTCAGTTTTACTTTGATTTATTATAACGAACGATTCGTTCAAAACCGAATACCGCTAATGACATCTCTCAACGTTTATTACATGCAACATTTCATTGCGGCGTTGGTAGTTATCACAATTCAATACCAATTATAAATACAAATTGCTGTCACCACTTGGCTGTATTGAAGCCGGGCCGCGGGGAGCGGATGATGTCGTGAGGATTATTTTGGATACAGAATAAAACATAATGCATGGTTGTATCACATTATTTGGGTCATTTAAAGGGATATTTTGACGCAGCTGAGGTCCGCACCTCATAGCCTGTGCGCCGAGCGGGGGGAACAGCTCCCGTGTAATCCTGTGCAGGGACGGGCTAGGAGAATTATTAGGACATTTTTACTGGTGTCCGACCGAAACCGAATCTTCGGAATCTGTCTCAGTTTCGGTCGAAACCGAAACTTTTTTAGACATAAGTTTTTAGATTTTCACGGCCTAAAGTATTTTCGTTATTTGTTTTGGGGTGTTATGCCGTATTACGCTACCTCCTTCTTTAGCCAACGTTTCGGACAGCGTTACAGTATCCATCATCATTGTGTGACACAATTACACATCTCCCCAGATGATGGACACTCTTTTAGACACGTTAAAAATCTTTTATTTTCTGAAATTTGGCTTATTTTTTCCACCTTTATAGACGGTAAACACATGTTAAATGAAATTTAAAAAAAAATAATAATAATTGAAGTATGTGAAAAAATATTTTTTTTCAATATATTACAGCTAAAAACCAAACAAAATTATAAAAATTAACAAAACATGTTAACTTTTCTTGGAGCCAAAATTTTTCAATAATAACACTAAGATTACCAAGAAGGACCTCAATGATTGAGTATTTTAATTTTAATTGCGTTTACAATCACAAAATTCTTATGATACGTGTTAAATGAAATAGAAAAAAACGATAATTGAAGTGTGTGATTATTATTTTATATTTATAATACAAAGAAAAATTATAAAAATTAGCAAACATGTAAACCACTTCTTGGAACAAAAATTTGTCCATAATCAACACTTACATTATGAAGGAAGGTCTTCATTAATTATTTTGACCGGCTGGTGAACTTAGTTGATGGTGGCGGGTGACACACGAGCCACCAACTCACCTGAAGTTATCCGAACGGCGCGACGCGATAATTCACGAACGCAGAGTTTCGGTGCGGCCGAAGGAACGGCAGATTTTCTGCCGAAACCGAAATTGATGCCGAAACTATTTCTTTTGCCTAAACTTGTCGAAACCGAAACCGAACCTTCGGTCGAAATTTTCACAAATTTTTACATATTTCTTTTAAAGTTTTATGTAGAGCTCGTGAGTGTGGGAAATCAATTAAGTACTACCTGCAGTAAGAATTCTAACCACTTCTCGTGCAGCAGTAGCAAAAAAAATTATCCATGGTTTTTAAATACGGTGACCGGACAACTCGGAATGAAACCAACTCAGAACCATCTCAGTCATTTAGAGTGATAAAAAAATAATTTTAAAAAATTGGTTTAATAGGTTATGTTAGGTTAGGGTTATCGGCTAATTTAAAATTATTTTTTCATAGCTTTTAATGACTTTTCAAGGAGGTGTTGAGTTGACTTTATTCTCAGTTGGCATGGAACCTTAAGTACACCCATGTGTAACATATTTTAATCTCTAAACAACTAACAGCTTTATAACCACTGGAGCGTTTTTGGCCACATTTCGGCCAATTTACAAACACCCTCGATCGTTTGCTGTCCAAAGTGTGGCCAATTTGAAGAAAAATTTTAAAACTTATTTATTGTATTTATTTCGCAAGTTACCGCGCATTTCGATTAATCAAAAGATAACTTTTTACGTTTATTTTCAATAAGAGGTGCCTCGCATCTCTTCTGAATTATTGTTAATTTACATTTCGCGAAAATAAATATTTAATTATTTATTTATGTATTTCATTATATAGCATTTTATTTTGTATTGTTTTCCTTGTATTTATGCGCTTAATGTGTTTGTGTCTATATAGTCAAGAAAAATAATTTTGAGTGGAAGTCTCACATCCGCCTCTGCCCTTTCGTCGCATTACGCCGAGTGTAAATCTCGCTAAGTCATTTCTTTTATTAATATTTCCCTTCATACTCTCTGCATCCTGTGCTCCTGCGAGTGTGTGAGTGAGAACTGAGTACTGTGTGATCTCTAACTAATACGATCATACACCTAATATTATGTTGACTGATATTCTTAGTAAACATTCGCAAGATGGCGGCATAACGACATGCAGGGGCTTTCTATTTTTATACTCGGTTCAAGGATCAATTATTGAGACCGTCAATCTAGATATTCTAAGATTTGATTATAGCCAAATTGGTAGATACTTTAAGTGTCACCCTGTGGTGACAAAAAGCTACACATAATCGAAAAGTTGCTTGTCGTTTTGATTGTTTCTGACCAGGTCTGAATAGCCAGGTACTTCATTCCTTCCTCTCTTCCATTTCCATACCCTCCCGCCCATAACTGCAGCCTCACAACATACCCCATTTGTTTTTTGTTTGAAAATTAGATAATTTTGAAATAAGACTATCTTTAATAAATACTGCGAATATAACACATGCCATATTGCCTTTGCCTTTGAAGTAATCGTATATTTTTTATTACTATTTTTATAAGCCCAGAAGAAAAAATAAAGTATTAGGACTATAAAAAATGCTTTAACGTTCAAAAATTCCTACTTGCGAACCCCTTTTCAGTTTGGATTTAATTGCGAAAATGTTAACATAATCATCGAACATTTAAACATTTTTTTTTTACATGAGCTCCACACAGGAGGCCCCGAGGAAAATAATTTCTCTCAGGGCCTGTGTCATCTTTGGGGATGCTGTGTGGAGGATTTTTTTAGGAAAAGGAGGAGAGGAGAGTTCTGGGAAGGAATCAGGGGTTCAATGTGTCAGTCATCCGCTTTCAAGACCTAGACAAACCTCCTCCTATGAACCCGGGCATCTCTGCAAAATCACCAAACGTAGCGAACCACTTGGGGTGACCTATGGCAGAGCTTTTGGTTATTTGTGCCTGAACTATGCAAAATAAAATAAAATACGCCTGTTCTCAATGTTTTTTTCTTGAAAAAATCAAATCAATCAATCAATCAGGCGGCTGGTGTTAAACGGGAATTTAAACCTTATCCCCATCTACATAGGGAGTGTTAATGTTAGCGACCTGATTCCGAATTTTACACGACGTTTTGCATCGCCATCTACTGGAGAGACCACGCGAAATAAAAAAAATCTGCCTCGATTGCTCTAGATTTCCAAAAGATCAATTTTTAAATTTTTCGCCAACCTTAAAAAAATCATACCTTCTAATTTTAACGTGGAGACATAAAAACTTATTACAGTGAAACTTATTACAAATGACTTAACGTGTTTATTTCATATTTGTAGGATATATAAAAAAAATCGTTAAGTTTTTAACCGCGCGAATCTTGCGTGTTTGTTACTTTGAAACTCCGCGATAGGTACTTATTCGAGTGAACACATAATATTTTCGATTTATGTATGTTGTCTGTGGTATACTTGATAATGAAAGGTGCATATCTATGTAAAAGGGACTTAATTTTAACCGTAAACAGCTGATCAGATATTCTGCGTTTAAAAATATTAAAAAAATATATTTTTAGCATCGTTTTAAAATAGTCTACGAAGTTCGGATTTGCGACATCTACGGTCATAATAGATAAAACATGTCAGTAGTTTTGTTTTAAAATAAATGGCTGGCCATAGAAATATTAAAAATAATTACAATAAATGTTTTACGAATGGTAGGAAATTGTGGTCCAATTTTGGACCGCTATCAATTGCAGAAAAATAAAAGTGGTCCATTTTTCGACCATAATCGCTCCAGTGGAAACTCATTTAAACCAGAATGAACAAATGAACGTACTGCTTCAAAATACCGAACTCACTTGGTTCTTCGTTTGGTTTAATATTGTATTATTAATCTGTCAGGCAATTGAACTCGATAGAGGGGATATTTCACCATCCTCCATTATCCATACGATAACGAATATTCATAAATAAACAAATAAATAGTCGCAATAAGTAAAAAATTATAACACTAAAATAAAGGCATTATTCGTTGGTTCAAGTACCGAATAGTAATAACTCGGAATTTCTAAATAAATAAATCGTATTTAACTAATCAAAAATGCACGCTATCGTGTGGAGAGATGAAATACACCTGCATCTGTTAGTTTCTAAAAATATGTCATAAAGTTGGCAAATAATAAAAAAAAATTATCATTAAAAAGAGCTGAATTTTTGTTATTTATGTATCTAACCCAGTTTAGAAGGTCGCTTACCACCACACTAGTGGACAATCTTATTATTTTCTTTCGAAAGCTGTGTAATAAGAATAACAATTTCTTTCTGCAAATTGATTTCACGTATAACAGATATTTTCTGTGTCAATCCAAAACGATTGGCATATCAAATCATGTAAAATATTGCTTCAATTTTGTGGAGAAAAAAGGAAACAGAAAGATTGGAAGGAGACGAATTCGACATGCAATGGCAGGGTGACTGTCGTTAAATTCCTTGGTAGAAAAACTCAGTTCTCAGCTTCAGATTGCTGATTTTTTTAAAGTCTGGTAAAGTTCGCAGATACTATTCAAGTGTGATCGATTTGCCCAATTGTCTTCACATCGTACCTATTTATCTGTTTGCGCAATCAATTCGTATATTTACCTTACAACAAAAGCTACTTCTGTTTTCATTTTGAGTATCATAATACGAACAAGATCCTAGTTTTTTTTAATTACTTCCATAGTTAATCACCGCTAGGGAGCTTTACAACTTAATTTACTTATATCTATAAATGACCACTTAGCTTTGACACTCTTTGCTGGGCGGTCACTAGAGAACGTAAAACTATGAAACATATTTTAAAAAATACAGTGAACAAAGATTTATTTTTTAAAAGTGTTTCAATCCTGGATAACAACCATACAATCAATATATGTTTATGTTTAGAAAGGTATTTGAATTTTCATTCGAATGTTTTTATTTTTAAGAAATATATCATGCTTTGGTTGGTTACTTTTAATCCAGCGAAGTGTTTATAAATTGTAAAAAAATGTTAACCACAATTGACGTCGAATGCTGGTATTCCTGTTGAAGGATCTTACGAGCAGAAATGCTGTACCTAGATGTGGGTGGGTGACTGGGGGTGTCGCGGGGGTTGTAAGGGGGAAGAAAAGGAGAAGGTGGGGGGTAGGGGTGTAGATTAATCGGACGACATTTGTCACGCAGTTAGCTGTTTTTGCGCTTATCCGGGGGCGGCAAGGAGGAGCGATCGGTAGTTTTAAAAATTGCGCAAGATTTAAATTTCATCAAAATAAATTTTTAAAAAAACGCTTTGATTTTGAATACTTATTAACTTCTAAGAAATTTGTGTATTTTTTTAACCTATCTTTTTTTATTTATTTATTTTTTATTAAATATAATGGTACAAAGGTTACATGTTTTTATACATTAAATAAAGTTTTTCTTTCAAAAATACATTAATTAATACGTAATACACCTTTTTTTAGAGCAGAGCTATATATCTATATTAAACTATCAAATAACTAGGTATTTACCGATGAGGTTTTTTAAGGTGGCAGTGGTCAAAGTAAATCAACGATGAAAATCGTGAATGCTATAAACGGTCTAGAGATGGTGGGCTTAAAGGTCGATGATTTACAATACAAATGTTTTAATTTATTTAACTCAATACGAATACGGAATTAAAATCACTTGAAATAATGCTACTTGAAGTTTTATACATAAGAAGAATAAAGATCTAAAAGTCACTTTTCATTTAATTAAAAATGATTTTTTACGTTCCTTATAACTATCACCCTTTTTAAGATTTAAATTTAAGAATTATTTACTCTGTTTTTTGATTCTTGTAAAAAATGACTACCTAGCCCTTTCAAAATATGAGTTTTCAATGTTATCTTTTCAAATTTGCATACAAGTTTAGCTAAGCTGGGATATTCTCTACATCAATTAAATAGTCATAAATCCATTGGGAATTCATATTTCATATATTTTAGTTTATAAATATGTAATTTCTGGTATTTAGTAAATATTTAAAAAATTATCGTTACATACTATAAGTTAAATTATGCAATTATTAATGTTCTCCAAAGTGACCTTAAAGTATTTCAATTATTAATGTTGTCCGAAATGACCTTGAAAGAAACACATCCTTGCGATTCTTAAAGAAAGCATTCCTTCGTTCTGAATGCAATTATTAATGTTCTCAAAAGTTGTCTTGATAGAATCTCATTATTATGATATCTTGAATGAAACCCTTCCTGTGTTAAGAATATTATGAACTAAATGTGCAATTTAGCGGTCCTGGAAACCTCTCCAGTTGGACAGATAAAGTATCATTTTGTAATGTATTGTTTTGTGATATAAATATAAATTAATAAATAAACCAAAAATAAATAATGCATATTTTCACATCATTCCAGAATGGAAGATATTTTCAATAGGTAAACAATAGAGAGGCACTGTCGCTACACTCTGATTCTAAACAAATAGCCGATCAAATCTGAATAGTCATGTTGTTATAACCTTTTTACTTTATTACTATCTTCTGTTTTATAACATTTCCCAAATCGGGGATAAAAGTTCGACTGGCTACCAGCAGATTAAACTCTTAAAAAGTTACAATTTCAGGACTTGAAATTCCATAAAAATGTTCAAAAATCATTTCTTCAGTTTACATTAGTCGGTACACACATATTGAGACTTATTAAATTAAATTAAAACTCTATTTTTAATGAATTCAATTTTCCTTAAATTATTCACATCCAATTTGAGGCAGTGTTCCCCTATTAAAAATGGCTGTCGAATAAAATATTAGGATTGCTTTAGTGTTGAATATAAAAACAGGAAGAACACGTAGTAAAGAGGAGAGGAATATAAGATGGGGGGTGGAGTGGGAAGGAAATGTTTAAATTTAAAATCTTCACTCGAGAAAATATGACGTGAAATTACAGAAATTCATTTTATAATAATATTTCATAAGGACTTAAAAGAGATTGATTTTAATTTTCTTGCGGCTTAACCCTAACTGATATTATTTTGTTGAATAATGCCCAATTTGGAAATAAGCAACGGATATTGTTTTTTGTAAGTATGTAGCTTAAAAAAATAAAAAAACCTTTTTAAAATTTTTATGCACACTCAGTTATGTTTGAAAAGAAATAAAAAATACTTTATAAATTTTACTATTCATATTTGAAAGCCCCTTAAAGGGCGTTAATAATTAAATTAATTAATTAATAAATAGATAGACGCCAAGTCATTTTATTGATAAAGAAATTAATTAATGAATTATTTTATTGTATTTTGTTTTCTTCCCCTAGAACAGGGGTCGGCAGTTTGTCAAGTGAGAAGAGCCAATTTGTCAAAAAAAACAGGATAACAAATATATCATAGAGCCTTATTATAACGGGGGGAGGGGGTTGTTATAATTGCACTGTGGTAAAAATGTGATGGAACGATAATTACGATTTGCTTTGTGTTATCTACATCCTTACTGTAATATCACACTTCTGCCCGTTTAATTGTTTCTATAAACAGACCCGCGCATAGATTCCTTATTAAATTAAATCCAGTTTTGTTTTCGGAATGCAAAAAATAATCGTTCGGCTGCTCCATCTCATAA
The DNA here is from genome assembly GCA_936435175.1 of Glyphotaelius pellucidus. Lineage (NCBI taxonomy): Eukaryota > Metazoa > Arthropoda > Insecta > Trichoptera > Limnephilidae > Glyphotaelius > Glyphotaelius pellucidus. Next base: position 35,321,485 of record OW386551.1, on the reverse strand, counting down.
GACTGGTTGAATAGAGGTGAAATTGCAATTGATGTTAATTGTCTGAAGAGTCGAAGAGCCGCTGACGCCTGTGCAAAGAGCCGCAAATTCCGACCCCTGCCCTAGAGCTATCAAAAAAAAAGTACCGCAAGGAACGATAATTTTAATATTTTTCGTCTATTAAAATATTGCGTCTTTATCAAATCGAATATCTGATCGATTTTGATCGAATCCGAAACTCTGTATTTTTTTTTTAATCAAAATAATAATGCGATTCAACAACATTTGCGAGCTATAAAATGGTGGATGTGTTTCATATGTTAATACGATCTAAAGAGCATAGAATGAATTAACTTCTATTTTTGTAAATTTGAAAAACATTACAAGCTAAAGGTTAAATTTGCCCATTAAAAGAAGAAATGCTCGTATCATCCCATCGTTTATCCATTATCAAGTGTAAGAGGCCTTTAGCATGTTTCTTTCGTTATAAAGGGTGTTTCTTTTACAGAGTGTTCTTCTGATATGGGGGAGGTATTTTCCTGGCGGGGTGGTCGGTAATGCGCATTATTTGTCACCGGGGGTGGTGGGTGTTGGGCCCAGCAGGGTTACAGAGAAGCTGAAGAGGTAGAAGCAGTTGGAAGTGGCTCCGGGCCCGGCCACCTGGCGCCATCTGGCGACAATCCGGCGAATGATTTGGAAGGAATTTATTCAAACGTCTTGTTGTATTGAACGGCGGAGTGTGAGGAAATCAACACTTCTTTAAGGCCGGCTTACATGAACGAAAGAAAGATGAAAATTGAACACTTAAATAAGGTGCTGTCGACGTGTGTACAAGGGAAAATGTTACGTTATTATGCTCAGAGGTAGAGAAAAATGTTTCTGTAATAAAATTAATTTCTTAATTATTAAATGTTTGTTTTTCTTTTATTGATTTCTTATTGCAGATAATGTCCTTCTATATTACCTGCTTATTTTACTGGTATGTTTTTAGGTTTTCACGGCCAAAAATATCGCAAAGGTATCGCTTCGACACACATAAGTAAGCACTCTCACCAATATCATTTGCTCATCTGCCCTGATGATGGACACTGTAACGCTGTCCGAAACGTTGGCTAAAGAAGGAGTTAGCGAAACACGGCATAACACCCCAAAAACAATAACAAAAATGCTTATTTTACTGTTCCTAAAATACCTCTCTTCTGTATTTTTTATCTTTACTTTTTGTTTGGATTGTACAACGATTAAAGTTTTTTAATTAATGGAACTTAATTGGTTTATCTTAAGTTATTTAATGATGTAATTATTATTTTATGCAACTCTTTAATCCTTAATATAATAAAATTTTAAAAAATTACAGTCTAATTAATCACCATTGACGAAAACATTTATCTATTTTAGCACTTGCATGTTTCTATTATAGTATTATTCTATCGACCGTGCTGTTGGCCAAAATTGATAAAAACTATACAATAAGGTGATCCAATAGTCCAGGGAAAAATCGAAATCGGAATTCACGGACCCTTTGCGGGAGGAGTTTAAAAATACTTGAGAAAATGCTTTTGGAAAGGTTGGAAAAGGTATTTGAGAATTGTTTTTTACGTGTCGATTTCGTAAAGGCCGGTAAAAAACATTAACTTCTTTTTTACGCATTGGTTATTGTAATAACACGGAAATTTAAAATTGATTTCATGGAACCGAGCAACGCGGAGCCATACGTCTATTCCCCGCTCCGGCCGGGGCCGAACTGATACAAAATGGGTGTGACAAATCAGTAGTCCTTGGGTGGACCGCATAAGGTTCACTTCGTCTAAATTCGTCAACTGCCAAATAACAACGCGAAAATGCATATTTCATTTTATTTTGTGAAGTTCGGACGTAAACATATTTTTTTTGCGATTATTATAAAAGAAACTGAATTTGCTACATTAAAAAATAAAACCATATCCGAAAAGGGGTTTATAAGTAGGAGAGTTTGCAATTGAAAGTGTTTTTTTATAGGCCTAATACTTTATTTTTTTGTAGGCTTATATTAAAAGAAAAAAAATGACTGATATTTTTAAGGACCAAAATATGTTCAAAACGCAGTATTTAATTGAAGTATCTATAATACTTCTACGCGATCAAATGTTCAAAACAAAAACACATCGTTATGTATGATTTTGCATTATTTCGCATGGCCTCATCTAAAGAATATAATATAAATAATAATTAAAAATCAAAAAAAAAAACAAGGTTATCATTTATTTATTCCTGAATATGAGGACGTTAGTACTATTCTACACACCCAATATAGTGTCATATACGTTAATAATAATTCATATAACGTTATTAAAATGAATTTGTCTAGGTATATATTTTGTTGTCTTTCTTTTAAATAACTAATCATCACGCCGTCTCCCCACAGAGTTAGGTAGAGAGGGCGGACCGCCAAAAAACTCGGTCTTGGCTCACACTCCTTGCCTCGTTTACATTCATACATCGTCTAATACGTTCTATTATTCTGACTCTTGACATGGCCCGACTCAAGTATCTGATGTCTTTATTGGGCGTCCTCGACTTCTTCTACCATTCACATTTGCGTCATATATTCTCCGTACACTTCCTTCCTCATTCATTCGCTCTACATGCCCAAACCATCGGAGCGTCCCTTTCTTAATCCTACTCATTATGCCTACAACAGCCTTGCATTCTTTGCGAATCTCCACGTTTCTCACACGATCGAACATGGTTTTACAATACACAAGTCACAGGGATCACATTTCTACAGCATTCAGTCTACTTTCATCCTTCATCTGCCAGTTCCATGCTTCAATGCCATACATCAGAGTAGGTACCAGTACTCCATTATGGACGGCTAGCTTCGCTTCTTTGGACAGTTTTTTTTTGGCGCTAACGGCGTTCAGTCTTCCGTTAATAGAGTTACCTACATTTACCCTTCTTTCAATATCTTAATCAGCCTACCCATCTCTCGTAAACATACTACCCAGATACACAAACTCATTCACCTGCTCCAAGTATTCATTAATCACAGCTGTGTTGAACATTGTTTTCGTACTCTCTCTTTCAAATACCATGACTTTAAACTTACATACATTCATCATTAACTCATTCTTCAAACATATTTCGTTCATACTAGACACGAGAGTTGTAGATCTTCCAAACTGTTAGAAATCAGCACCGCATCATCAGCATACAACAGGCAACATACTTTCAGATTACTCAATTAATCTTTCTTTTAATATTTTATAATATCCTTTCACATTATAATAAATTCCTCAAAAGAGCATCCTCAAAGATGACACAGGCCCTGATGACACAGTAGGCCCCTTTTTTCTCGGGGCCTCCTGTGTGCAGCTAATTTTAAAGGTATATACGTGAATCATTTTTACAGCACCTACTTATTTGACTTAAAAGTATTAGTAAAAAAATATATAACAAGAAAGACATTTATGATTTGTAACATTTGAGAATGATGGGGCCAATATCTTTCTCCTGTGGGCTTCCATGTTGGAATCTGGACTTCGGCGGGATCCCATGATAAGGACATTTCCGAAGTTGCTTCCTTTCCCCCCGTGTTCTTAATTATGATGGCTGCAAAACCAGGAACTAGCAATATAATACCTATGTTGGCTTTGGGATACTATGTTTTTAATTTTTTTTTTTAAAGAAATGGTCATTCTTTTCTGATGAAAACATGTTTTGACGGTTTGGACACGCCAATAATTCTGCAGACCAGAGTTTAAAGTTGGAGATAAAAATGATTCACCCCCCGCCTCCTGTTTCTTTGGATATCGCCCTCCTAATATCCTCATTACCTCGCTGTAATCCCGGCTCGTCACTTTGTTTCTAGATTTTTCTTCCTGGGCCCGAAGCAGGCGAGATAAACGATTTCAACAGATTTAAGTAAAACAGATTGTCTGTGTAGCTACTGGACACTGACAGCGTAGCGCTAAGAAAAGAGACTGTGGCGGTTCTCAAAGATTGGTAGAGGCTTTCAAAACCTATTTAATAATTATCTGGGAGTGATTGTCGATAAAAATCAGAAAAGTTATTAAAAAAAATCAACATTGGATTTAATGTATTTAATTGAACTATCGGATTTTTCTCGATAAAAACACCCTATATTTTTTGTACTACTAGCTGGCTCCCGGCGTGCGTTGCAATCCCATATTCAAAGAAATAAATTGTTTCTCCCTGCATGTCCTTTCCCGTGCGTCCCTGTTCACTTCCCGCGTCCCCTTCCCCTCCCGCGTTCCCCTTCCACCTTCCCCGTCTTCTCACTCCCCTCTCCCGCTCCCGTATTTATTTTATATAATTGTTTTCTACGATATTTTAATAAGTATTAAAACGTATTAATACTAATAATAATTGTTTTTTTATGATATTTTAAGTAATCACCTCTTCTTTATAATATTTTGTCTATGTTCTTATTTGTCTATGTTCTTATTTGTCTATACTTGTTTGTATATTGTTATTTTTATATTAACTTATTATCCTGACGAAAAAAACATAGTTTTTGAAACACGTCGATATTGTTGATTAAATAGTGGTGTACACACAGTTATTTGTTTTATTAATAATGATGACGCCACAAAATGAATTTACGAAGTTTGAAGAAATATATATAATTTAATAACTTTCCACTTGTAGTCGATTCGGTCCTTCAAGGCCCACATTGACAAATCCTTTTCCACAGCCCACTTCTTAACCCGACTAACAACGTTGCCTAACCGGGTTGCGATAAAGTTCCCATATCTGTGCACCGAGTCAGTGGCGCTGTTGAGAGGTCACATAAAAAAAAATAAAAACTGGAACCGAAATGTCTGAATTTTGAAATCAATGAAACCAGATCACAATTCTACTGTGAACTATGTGATTTTGAAATTAAAATTATTACCCAAATAAAAAAAATCGTATGAGCACATTAATCGTTTTTTACCGTATCTCCGGCAAAATATTTTCTAAACATTCGACAAAAATGAAAACATAAGTGCAGGGTCACAAATGTTTTGAAACCTTGGGTCTTCGTTTAGGAACAGTTGAAAAATACGTGATTTAAATACGATATTACTCAAAATAAAACGATATATTCTGCAGCAGTGTTGTTTGTTCGTAAGAAATGCCAAGTCCTTTCAAATCCAGCTGGCTTAAGCAACAACGTTTTTATCCCCTATCTTGTGTCATTTGTATATTTCATTAGAATTACAGCAGAACTTTAACTTTGTAAGCCAACGAACGAGAACTTACAATAAAACAATGTGCGCTTTCTGTAAATAATATCGTTTGGATGAAATAATTTTAAATTCGCAAGAAAATTTCGGAGAGGTAATTTCTAATGAAGCTATTTGCTTTGAATAAAAACATTTCTGGTAATTGAAATTTGAAGATAAACAAAAAATTAAGAATATTTTTATTATGATACCCACATAAAATAATTGATGTCTTATGTGATTTTAGTAATGTTAAGCGTAATATATAATTTAATTACATGTAATAAAAATAATACTAATTAAATACCCAAACCAACATGTGAGTCCTATAATTTCAATACCCGCTATATCCGATTTTTTTCTGAGTATGACATCTTGTTCACGTTTTTGCGAGGAACAAGACTAACCTAAAATTGAATTTCAAAACCTCCCTTTTTATGACCAAAAACCATCTTAAAACTGCGAGTGAGAAACAAAACCCGCTATATCATTTAAGAAGTTACTATCAAAACCCGCTATATCGGAATTCAACCAATCACGAGCAGTTATTTTGCCTAGATGGCGGGTGCAGAAACACGCCAGTCAGGTCAGTTGAGTTTCAAAAGCCTATATATTCCATGTAAATGACGAAGTGAGTATCAAAATCCGCTATATCCATTTTATTTGACTGGTCGGTGGTTGAGTGGGCATCGCGTTTGGGTCCCACCTGGGCGTCCCGTGTTCGATTCCTCGGCCGGCTAAGTCCTCCATCACAACACAAGCAACATTTTCGGCTTTCTGTGGTGGAAGTAGGAGATTTTCAAACATTGTTGGGTTATTCGTAACCCGGGAATGTTTGTCTTCTTTTAAAAAAAAAAAAAAAATTACCCAAATTACTTAAATATTTCTAGACATACATTGAAAAATGAACACTTTTCGAATGTATATTACTCCAATTCATTATATAAAAAAATTAAATGCAATTTTTTATTTACGCTAGAGATGTGACAGTTTTTTGCGGTTTTCTCCGAATCAGTGAAAGTTGATATAGCGGATATAGAAATTGAACGACTCATGTGTTTAACTTAATTTTGAGTTAATAGTTGAGTCGGTAGGTATTCAAATATACTAAATCGTATTATTTATATCACGTATATGTGGTAAAGGATGTAGGTACTTGACTTACTTTAACCAGTTAGTAGGTATTGTATAGTTACGGTCAGGGTGAGGGGTTGGACGGTCTCTCGGTTGAGTGACCGGTGAAAAACGTTCCAACAAAGTGGCTTTTCCATACCCTTTCGAAAAGCCATTAAAAGATGAAAAAAAAAAAATTAGCGCATAACCTAACAGTTTTAATGGCTTTTACGAAGGAGTAAAACGCACCACATCAGCTCAAAGACATTTCATGTACCTGGCTCCTAAAATATTTAACCTTCTCCCCGAGAACCTAAAATCCGAAACCCAACCCCATATCTTTAGATCACAATGGATCCTTACATTCAGTAACGATGATGTGTAAAACTTGCTATTTTAATTGAATTGTAATATAATAAATACAACTTGTAACATAAATTACCTACTTAAATTACTAACTTAATTTGTTACTTAAACTACTTAAATGAATTGCATAAGTTAATAACTGTACACTGTACCTACCCAATCTGTAAACTTCATCCGCCATAACGCCATAACGCCATAAGCCATCCGCCATAATCCCTAGCATGGCGGATGAATTAACACCATTTTTTTGTTCATTGTATAAACTTCTTTTAATAAATAAATAAGTGATGATGTTGTACATTGTTGAGTTGTCCGGTCAAAGTTGTTTCGTTTGAAAAAACTTTAAAATATAATAAATAAATTTATACCAAATTTTTACTTTAAATGATGTCGGGAATCACTTGTTAGTGAGTCAATATATTGTTAATGACTTAACATCCTCTTTATTTGACATGCATTTTTTCCATAAATTTAATATTATGCTTTTATCCTTTGTCGAACTAAATTACGAAAACTTAGCCAATTAATTATTGATTTAAGAAATCTATTACTTATCGACAGTGATTTCTTCACTACATTTTCTGTTTTATTTACACTAACGCTTGTATGTAACGATATGTAGGTCGTATGCCAAACAAACTTCAGAGTTGAAGTTATACTCATTATGCGGTATTCCCATGAAAAAAACAAATGAAGTTATTGTTTACTACTATTCTCATTTTCAATTTTCCCTTAAAGCTTTATACGAGTATCAATACATCATTCAAGAGGAAGCCGGGCGGTGTTATGTCTATACAAAGGTATTCCCCAAATATCTCTCTGGATTTCGATACTTCTGCAAATATTTTTTTTAACATAATATGAATATGCTTTTTTTGATAAGTTACTTCTTATAGGAATAAGGACCCTCCAAAAATCATTTTCTTCTAATACAGTTAGTAAAAGAAATCAGTGTGCTATTCACACGTGGTAGAAGTGAAACCTTCAGAGAACTTAACTTGGTATTTATGTTTTCTCCTTCGGAGTCGCTAGATGTCGCTTGCTTTTCTTTTGCCTATTCATTTTGGATTGGTTTGAAGATTGGATTGATTTTACAAAAATATATTTTTTTTGATTTCGTACGATTCGACCCTTGGTTCACTGAATGTCTGGCCGCTGAAGTTCGTCAAGCGCTTTACATTAGTGTAGTGACACTAACGAAGGCTCACGTGGTACCATGGATTTATCATATTATATTGGAACCGAGTTTAAATGAATGTGAATAAATAAATATTTAATTGCTCTCTCATTCTCTCGCACGCAAAATCCTATAAATGTACGTGTCGCTCGTGTCCGTTTTATCGAGTTTCAAATCACAACGGTGCTAAAGAAGTTTTCACTTCGAAAATTGTAGTTATTGTTTGCTACTATATTTTCATTTTTCCATAAAAGCTTTATACGGGTATCAGTACATCACTTAGATAAACGTTAGTCAAACTTTAAAATGTTCAAAATCATTATATATTATTTCGCATGGAAATGGGGTTACCTATCAATAAATTGATATAAATTAGTCTGACATTAACAGAGTCAGCGCTGAGGGACTCAAAACACATTACTTAAACATAAAAGCCAATAAGTTAGAGTGTCAATTGTCGATGATTCCGTCCCACCAATTTGTCCGACACAATACAAATACATCCCAGGCAGCTTCGGCTACTACTAAACTTGCAGTTGTAAATTATTATCAAAATATTGAATGCGCATTGAAACGGTTCCGGCCATTTGAAAGAGCTATGAAAACTGTAACTAGTACAACTATGTATACCATAGAAATACATATCACAAGCATGGTTTTGTGCTATTTAGAAAACAACTTAACATACCAGATAGGTAACTATTTTCAAAGTTTTTTGAGAACACTTTTTTTAATTTGTTAACGTCTAAATGAAAATGGTAGGTGTTCCTTTACTTATCCAAACTCGGAATTGCCCGCTGTCGTCCAGTGGTAAACGCACGAATTGGGAGGTTGTGAATTCGAATGGCCACTTGGCTCAGAATTATGAAGTAGATCGTTTTGTTTGATAGACAAAAATAGGAACGTATTCAAATAAAAGAAAATATTGGAAATTTCAAATAATGTAATCTGAACTTGCTCCCCTAAATACATTTTTTAAGCGAAACTTCTATAGCCCCGTTGTGATTAGGAATTCGGATACAGCACCTGCGAAGCATAAAATTCCTATCAAGGCTCCTATTGGTTGAGATATAAAACGGCAATGGCGCCAGGTCGGCGCTCATTGGCTGTTTTGATTATGACCTCACTTTTCAAGGCTCCTTGGTTGAGATTGTTTTGGTAATGTTTCGCTTTTACATCGTGTTAACTGCACTCGATTTTTTTTCATTTCCATCGAGTGTCTCAAGGAAGAGTTTTTTTTACATTCTCCATACAGGAGGCCTTGAGGAAAACATTTCCCTTCAAGGGCCATGTCACTTTTGATCACACTATGTGGAGGTTATTTTTAGGAAAAGAAGTAGAGGAAGTTATGGGAAGGAATAAGTTATGAGGGGTGGGTAGGAATCTGGGTTTCAGTGTGTCCATGAATGGCGGACGTATGAATCAACACCTCCCGCTGTGGAGCAAGGCAATGTTCAGAGAGAGTCCTGCTGGAGAGGTCGAAAGATTTCCCTCCACCAGGTCTGCCACGCAGTAGGTTAGCAGACGCATCCGCCACCAAGATCCGGACAAACCTCACCCCATGAACCCGGGCACCCCTGTTAAGTCGCCAAACGTAGCGAACTACTTGGGGTGACCTGTGGCAGATGTGTTGGTTATCCAAAAAATGGTTCTCAGGCGACGCCTCCCAAAGTCTAAATAAAATGTATTTGTCCCATAAATTAATTTTAATTCAGATTGAACCAGAGGGATAATTTTTTTTCCAGCGATGCCATAGTGCCCACATGTCGCGGGTAAAATTATCCGTTAAAAAAAGACTCTCATCTGCAAACACTACATGCAAAACCAACTTGTGTTGGACATTCACTGAATAGGCCAACCTTGTGAACACTCTATCAATGGGAAAAAAGAAAAAATCGTTCTAGGTTCCAAGTCCCCTTGGATACAATCAATTATTGGCTTTCAATAAACAGCTTGCGCGGAATGTGCGAAAAAAATTACTCGTCCGTGTAATTGCGGATCGATTTATTAGATATGGACGACTCCGTACTCGGGTTATTAGTTATTGTGAAAGCGCGTTTTGTTGGGTGTTATTGCAGTCGCCTGAGAAGCCAGGGATTAATGCGTGTTACAGAGATTAAATTGACGAGTAACTGTTGCATCTGTCACTTGGAGAGACAAAAAATGCCGTTGATGATTAATGATATAATGATAAAAATCTATAATTTTGTGATGTAGGGAAGAACCTACTCCGAAAGCCAGAATAATGATTACCTAAAAGCAAATTACATGCCTAAATATTACACACAATATCGATCGTCCAATTGATTAGTCAGACATCTCCAATTAGTTTTGAGTTAATGAGGAAAGCTATATTGGAATGCTCACCATAAATCAAACATTATTTACATGTGTCTGGGTTTTACATATTAAATATGCTTTAAAATAATACCGGGAGACATAACGGTCCGGTACATTAGTATGACGTGTTGAAATATCAACCGATAATCCAGAAAACAAACATTTTAATTATTTCACTACAAGTTTTTCTGTTTTATTTTTTACGTGAGCTCCACACAGGAGGCCCTGAGAAAAATAATTTCCCTTAGGGCCCATGTCATCTTTGGTGATGCTGTGTGGAGGGTTTTTGAACGAAAAGAAGGAGGGGAGAGTTCTGGGAAGGAAAAGGCTTTAAGGGGTGGGTAGGAAACTGGGGTTCAGTGTGTCCTGGTCAACCGCCTCCAAGACCTAGATAAACCTCACCCCATGAACCCGGGAACCCCTGCTAAATCACCAAAGGTAGCAAACTACTTGGGGTGACCTATGGCAGAGGTGTTGGTTATCCGATAAAGGTTCCCGGGGCGGCGCTACCCATTCCCGCTTCCCAAATTGAAAAATTGACTTGGTTTATGAGTTATCTGAGTATTGTATCCGAAGAGAGGGTTCACTTTTACATATAACTGCGTACACATAATAACACATCATTCACTAAATATAAACAAGTCACAGTAGAATTTATATCGGAAAGAAGAAAAAAGCAAATTTAATTTTTCCTGGTACAATCTTCAATAATCTACGGCATTACAGGATGGGATGGTGCGCTTGTTGCATTTATTAAGCCTTTACAAAACACTCCAAGTGGATCCGAGGAACAGGCTATTTTTGGGACCAGTTTCTATTGGATTTATAAAGTGTTTACAAACACTAACTGCAAAAACCTGCGGAGCGGGTTTTTAACTGCTAGTAATGATTATTATCGGGATTATATTAAATGAATATGACGTGGAGTGACTACATTAAAAAAATATTCCAAAAATACCTAGGAAATCAAATTGATTACCGTCCCACAAAAAGCTGAAACTAATTCTCCACGAGAACCCCTAGTCAAAGCAATGGGACCCAGATCTGACTAGGAAAAGGCGATAGAAATTTCTTTGTTAAATTCCTGATTAACACTTCCTTACCGGACCGGGGGAACGCACCTACACTAACGAGAGTTTTACGCTGTATCTATGTTGTTTTTTAAACCACGTACTCAATAATTTGAGTAATCTTAGAAAAACTATTTGGTTATCGATTTGCATTAAAAAATTAATATCGCATTACTACTTTTCTTAAAATTAAATAGTTTATAACAAATTCCGGCGGATAATCTGTGCCACCCGCCCCCCTTCCCCTCTGTTCAGGCGTACCCCGTTCCTATCTGCTGAATGTATCGGGATAATTCTAAGCGATAGCAATTAATTTCTAAGTTGTTAGTGGAAAGGACTAATTCGCGTTCGTTTACACTGCGCATCTCGTTTGCTCTTTTTACAATGCTATAATGTTCGCTTGCCGGTCAAAGATCATTCGGTCTGAGTCGTTTCCGGTGAACGCCAATCGCCAGTCGAGATTCGGAAACAAGGTGTTACGTTGGCTATCGGCCCGCCTTCTCTGTTTTCTATGGAAAAATACACGTTATGGTCTAAATTCATTAGAATATTAATTATGACTTTATTTGTGGAACGATTTTGAAAATGACTACTGAAATACGATGATTATACTTCCCTCTAATTATTATCATAACAAATTACAAAAAAATATGTCATTAATACCCTTTAATATGCAAAACAAATTGGGGTCCCGAGTGACCCCCCTTCGGGTCATGTGTGATTTTTTTCGTTCCGGGACGAAAAGGTTAAAAACAATTTTGCGAGTCACATGAACGGCGACGAAATGAAAAGAAGAATTCAATAATTAAACTCAATTTTATATTTCACGAATTTATGCATTTACAATGAACTTAACCCCAAACTTGCATGATACTTTGCACCCCCTAATCCAATACGATGCATTGAGCATTAAATAGAGTAAACACTATGAGTTAGTTTATAGTCCGTGTGTGATTGAATCGGGTAGAGATACTGCAGCATTCTCACTGCATGCCCTGCAAGGGACTGTTTGATGCGAGACAGCTGCAGTTGGGAGCATTTTGTATGGTCTGCAAATAAATGCATTCAATTTGCGTTGTTCGCTCGATTGACTGTAACAATAATTGCACAATATAGCCCAAAATTACTTCATGTGTCCTACGCATAAAAATCTGTTCTGTTTATTTTAGCAGTTAAAAATCAAGATCATTTTACGAATCTGAAAGCGGGCATTGAAAAAACGAGAATCTTTTATGGGTAGGTACCTATGCAATTATTGCGAGTTAGTAAAGGTTGATAATTATAGAAGTAAATATTTTCATTAACAACTTTATAGTGAACGTTCAAAAAGAAGAAGAAGTTGGTTTGAAAGGTTTAATATTAAAAAACTAATAAATTGTGAAAATACTTAATAAAATACGACTCTTTTAAAATAGAGCAGAAATCTCTCGGCAAATGTCTTAAGCAGCATTTAAAGAAACACTGTGAATTTTTTCATACCCATAGCATGTAAATATGTTTTTATTACTTTTCAAAGCTGACTGCAATTTTTTTCTACCGAATGAATTTTATAAAATTATCGTTTCGGCTGAACAAATTTATTGATGGTTCCATGATAACTCAGAATCAACTCAACTCAACATCTCTTTGAAAAGTCATTAAAAGCTATGAAAAATTATAAACACCCTAACCTAACCTAACGTAGGTATCCTATGTAATCAATTTTATTCATCACTTTTAAGGACTTTTCAAAGGAGGTGATGAGTTGAGTTATTTCCGAGTTGTCCGGTCACCGTATTGATATTATGTTAAAATATAATACATAATTTTTTAAGAACTTAAAAACACAAAATATTCAAGTAAAATATGTTGTTTATAAATCGAAAGAAAGTCGGAATGCCAGGACTTAAGTTGTGATTAATTTTAATAAATTTTATTATACTGAGTGGAGACGGTTTATGTATAGTTCCCGTGAGGACTTAGGCCATAGGCCCTTTGTGATATTTCCTATTTTACCTCATTGCTTTTACAGTAACCCGGTCCCTTTTATAAAATTCACCAGGGTTGTCATTGGATATGAGGCTATGTCTTCTGTCTCACGATGGAAGAGTCCTTTCCCCCCGCGGTTCCCTGAAGGCTCCACAGGGGAAGAGTTCAAAGAGATCTGAAAGCTTCCTTGTACTGTTTTTGTATTTTTATAACAAAAAAAAAAAAAAAATCACCTCAGCTCATCTCACCTCTTCACTCCTCCTTTTTTATGAGAATACCGTACAAGAGTCCCAACTGCTCCCGTCTGGAGCCAGTAACGAGACTATGTCATCCCCAAGTGGGGTATGTTATGAAGGGAGGAGGAGGGGGAAGGGGTTAGGGAAGTGGAAGGTGGGGAGAAGTACCTGGCTATTAAGATCTGGTCACCATCACGGCTAAAGCCATTTCATGTTATGAAGGGAGGAGGAGGGGGAAGGGGTTAGGGAAGTGGAAGGTGGGGAGAAGTACCTGGCTATTAAGATCTGGTCACCATCACGGCTAAAGCCATTTCAAGCAACGTTTCGATTCTGAATGGTGAAATAAGAAATCGATATACGCTGGCAACACTGTCGAATCTTTCTATGAATTCACATTCCGAAATGTCAAACGCCAGTGATTTAAGTACGTAAAAATATTAATAAATTGGCAATTTTGAATTGAAATACTAACCAAAATATGCATGGCAGTCCGCATTTACTTTTTGACACTAAACGGGAGTTAATTAGTTAATCAGGTCTTTAGTCATATTTCCACTATTTTCGTTTCTCAAAGATCGAACGAAGTAAATCGATTGCGTCTTAGACGCATTATTTAAGGCGCCGCTTCCCCGCTAAAAAAGAAGAAGATGGAGAGATACGTAATTACGAATGTTGGACAGAGCGCGCTAATATTTTAAATGATAAAATTGAAGCGAAAATTGTGAAAATGTTTAATAAAACATGACTCGTTTAGAATAGAGCAAAAATCTCGTGGAAAGCATCTAAAGTATCATTTAAAGAAACATTGTGAATTTTTTTCACAAGTTTAGCTTGTAAAATAATAGAAACGGACGTGTTTTAAATAATTTTCGGAGCATACTTTCCATTTTTTTTCTATGGAAAGGAATTTCATATAATTTGCGTTTCGGCGTGGAATTTATCTAGATATTATCTTCAAAAATAACATATATATTTTTAAGAGCTTAAAAACTTCAAATGTTTGTAGAGGGGGGGGGAGGGGAAAGAGCGTGTCCTCCGTGTACACGATTCCAACCCTTCAGATCATCGGAAAAAAAAGTTAGATTCTTTATCAGTTCAAAAGTCATTTTAGTTGGGGGAGATATGTAAGAAATCGGTAGAAATTCGGGTAGCGGCGGCTTAAGTCTATTAGGCTTCTTTCAATTCTCAGAGCTTCGTTCGTTCAATCGGTTCATTAAATAAGCCAGTAATTTTGCACAACAAACGACATTATTAAAAAATATGTGTGTAGGTATTGACAGTTAACCGAAACTTAACGAATATCTATTATTACGATGACCGTGCTCGTAAATATTGAAAACTGAAGATAGATGACGGATTTGGTCAATATCGTATTAATTGTAATAATAATAATCGTAATTTTGTGTTTAATTCGTAGAACTCCGTTTAATTTTTTTTATATTTAATAGTTTTATTATCAAGTTCTGCAATTATTTTATTATGTATTTTAGTTACAGCTGTTTCGGTTTTCAAGACCATTTTCAAACTGTGATAGGCGACTTATTTATAAGGTTTGAAATGTTAATTTTAGAAACAGCTGTAAATAAAATACAAAATAAAATACTTGCAGCACTTGATAATAAAACTATCAAATTTAATTTTAATTAAATATTTAAAAAAAGGGTCAATATCGTATTGATATAGGGTTTTCGGTCGTCCATGCTAGACCTCCTGTACTACTTTTCTATATGTTCAATTAAACATTAATTTCTCATCTGTCTCGTTCTTACCCGTTTCCCATCAAGAACAATTCACAATGTACATTATCTTTTTATTAATATTTACTTATTCAGGTTGGTACTTCGTTACTGATTCATATGAAGGTAGGTACCATTTTTGTTTGTAGCAATGTAGCAAATAACTAATATTTTTTAATAATGATTGCAATTCGTGATAAAAACACTAAAACATATCTATGATATTCACTGCCTATCGAGGGGGACGCGGGAACAATTCAATGGGGGGATTAATTAATATGACGCCATTAAACATATGTGTCGTTTATTTACACAAATTTACATGCAAATGTCATTTTTCTCTCCATTGTCCGGCACTAAAACCCTTTTTACTCCACTAATATGATGGGCAAATATTATAAATTTTCCGACAGCGGAATAATTTATTCTCGAAATTAATTTGGGTATGAATTTTTATTATGCTTCTCATTAACTTGATAAAACTAGCAATTATTATAGACATGTTAATTTTTGGGGACGGTGTTCAAATATGTACCTATAAAAAATGACCAAAAAATATTTGGAAACAGTTAAAATAAATTTTTCAGCCATTGTTATGATATATTTTAAATAAATTGATTTTAATAAAAACGAACACCTATTTTAATCGAAGCAAATTTGTGGCTTCTATGTAAAATGTCTGTTGTGATTGATTTCATTACCAACTAACGAATAACTCATGAAATCAAAAGGGAAAAAGAAAATGCTTGAATTCAATTGTGCCTTAGTAATGTTTTCAGGCTTTCCAACAAAATTTAAATATATAGTATCTTATTGGTTGGGAGCGGCGCAAGTACGTTATCTGGGTCTCAAGGCAACTATCAGTATGTAGGTAAGTAAATATGTTATTTAAAAATATATATGCTAATGCTTTCCAAGGTTCTCGGTTCATCAAAAATAACGTATATTATGTAAAAATAATAATTAATAATGACCTTAATATTTATATTGAGGGATCAGTAGGATTTATCGGTTCAGTTAGGAGTTCTATCGAGCCGAACCCCCTGGTATGAAAATATCTGAAGTCGGTGAATTATTTTCCCATTTGGTCTCTGGTAGGTTGACATGTTGTTCTTGTTTTGTTTTGAATTTATTATACTTTTATAGTGAAATTGCATGGCGTGAATTGACTAGATGATCACTTGTGGAAAAGTGTGTGGAAGGGTTAAGTTTTTCCTGTGGGGAAGATTTAACCCGGAAATAAAGTCAAAAGAACAAAAAAAAACTATTATGTAAAAATAATGTAATTGACGGCCGGCCCGGTTTAGCGGTACGGATCTTGACTCGCAATCCGAAGATCTCGGGATCGAATCCCGGCGTAGCAAATAAATTTTATTTGATTAATTTGTGTTATTTGTTGAAATGGCTTTAGCCGTATTTGATAACCAGATCTGAATAGCCAGGTACTTCCCCACCTTCCTCTACCCCATCTCCCCCCCCACTACCTTCAGCCTCACAACATACCCCAATTGGGGATGCCATAGTCTCACTGGCTCCAGACGGGAGCAGTTGGGACTCTTGTGCAATTTACATATAAAAAAATATAAATTAAAAAAATTTCTGTTGAAACAAATTATTTGAATCAATTTAATATTCAGAAGAAACAAATGAAAGCCAATTTTTGGACTGGATTTATTAATACAAAAAAATCAGAGTTTTCATGTAATTTTTCTTATTTTCAACATCAGCACTATGAAAGTCTGGTAAAATAAGAATTAAATTTGATAGTTTTATTATCAAGTTCTGCAAGTATTCAAAACTATCATATTTAATTTTAATTAAATACAATAAAAATATTAAATGGAGTTCTACGAATTAAACACAAAAACAATTAATAATGGTAAAATAAGGGTTCGAATAACATGGACTTTTTACAAACTGGATTACATTATATACTATCAAGTTAGGTATATATTATCATACAGCATTTCTACTAGTAACTAAAGTCGTGAACCCGAAAGCGAACGACATGAGCGGTGGATTACTTTATAAAACCGGGACAAATAATTTTAGCACTGGATAAAATATTAATTCCCGGATTAGACCAAAAATTATACAACATAAATAGTGTGTCCTTAAAATTAACCTTGCTCTAATAAAATATTTATAATAATTAAATATTTTATTTAATCGTTTCATATTATTCGTGGTCAAACCGTAGGAAGCCAAGTAAACCTAATCGCTGCAGTGTCCGCCATCTATCGACGACCGTTGAAAATAGGGCCTGCGTTAGTTTCGATGTCTTCCGCTTGGAGGAGTCGCATCATTGTTCTGGATTCGCAAGATACGAGTTGACGGAGTTCATCCTGCGAAATATAACATTGAAATTTATTTTAAAGCCATTAAAACATGTGGATATTAGTTGACGTGATGACCAATCGATTATATATATTATTTTTCCGAAGTTGAAGTAAAGCTGACGCTCAGATAATGTGAATCAAGATAATAATTTTATGTCATCGAGAAAAGCTTTCATTTTGATTTGTAGAGAAAAACATAGATGTCGCATAGGGTAGAAAATAGTTCTTCGTGCATTATTTTTAAAAAATTTACCTACATTTTTAAAGAAAATCCACAAACAAATAATTTTCTGTATGTTTTTAGGTTTTCACGGCCAAAAAGTATTTTTGTTATTGTTTTTGGGGTGTTATGCCGTGTTTCGCTAACTCCTTCTTTAGCCAACGTTTCGGACAGCGTTACAGTGTCCATCATCGGCTCATCTGCCCTGATGATGGACACTGTAACGCTGTCCGAAACGTTGGCTAAAGAAGGAGTTAGCGAAACACGGCATAACACCCCAAAAACAATAACAAAAAAAAAAAAAAAATTTTCTTATTAAGTAATAATAATACTAAATGAGAATAATAAACTTGGTTTAACCCCTCCGGCCTCAACCAAAAACTGTTTTTGAAAGGTGATAAAATAAGTTTTCGAATTTTATAATTCGAAATACACACATAATTTATTTTAAATGTAAAAATTTTGCACACTAACATAAAAAAGTTTTAAAAGCAGCTTACCGTACGTTTTTTCTAACTAAAATAATTACTGATAACGAAAAAAATTTTAAACACATAAATGTTTAATAAGACTGAATTATAAACGTTAATGTGGCCTAACTTTTTTTATCTTTCTAAATATTAATAACAAATTCAAAAATAATTGATTAGAAAATTCTAAAAACTTATTTTTTTTTAAATTGCTATCCGAAACTTTGATTTCACCAAGTAAGAAGTTGTACATTTTACTTATTTTGTGGTCAATTTTTAGATTGAATGTAAAGGGTGGTGTTTTCTCTTTAACACCGTTTTTCCTATATTTTTCCCAATTTTTAATTTGATGAAATCTTAATCAATATTATGAAATCATATGAGTAATAGGAACCCACTAAGACGCAGCCTTTTAGGTACCAATATATATATATATTTTATTTTTGTACCTAGAAAGGAACAAATAGTTAGCTTATAATTGAAATTTGTCTAAACAGTTTGTACAAAAAGTGTACCTGTACAATGTTTATAGTGTAATGATATGTGAATAGTTTGTGAAAAACAAAAAAAAAACATCAAAAATGTCACCGGAGACTAAAATTTCATTAACATTTTTACTCCAAGTAATGTTGGGAATCACTGGTAAAAATAAGTAAAAAAAAACGTTCAACACCTGGTACAATACATAACCATGAAAAAAAACAATCAAAATAACGCTGTGTACAAAGTTTGGCTATGACGCCAATTTACCATGAGCATGTGACAGACGGCCGCCGTGGACTTGGCGGGCCCCTTGCAGTCCAGCTCGGCGCCTGGCACGCCGCGCTTGCCCGCGTTCCAGTCGCGGCTGAAGGTCACCTGCGCCGAGCACCAACTCCCGCTCAGCAGGGCCAGCGACACGGCCAGCACCAGCAGACCACAGCGAGGGTTCCTGCTGGAAGAATGATATTTCATTAGTAGGGGATGAACATCTTTCATGATATCATCTTATCTGCCATCGGAACAACAATTTCCAAACAATGTGGAGCCTATAAACTCCAATCGTAAGAATACAAGAACTAACCAACTATTTACTCACAATCTTTTTATAAGACACGTTTCTTTCATCTCATTAATATTTGGAAGCCTTATCATCTAGAGAATTTGCAAGGATTTCTAGAAAATTATTTTATTTATTCATTTATTTTGTTAGTACCTACCTTCCCACGGAAAATCATTAGACATTACAATAATTTGAAAAAAGAAATTTTAAACTTTTCATCTTGGAAGGTTTTTACGTCGTAGAATAGTCATTCTAAATAAACTTTCGAATCGGCATTGATTCGAAATTTGATAAGAGAATTGTCGGAAAAACAAGCGTTTTATTGTCGGTATGCAGTATTATCGGGAAATGTTTTTGAGTAAATAAAATTGACGGATGTTTTTTTAAACTTTTTTGTAACATCTCTGCGGTATGAATAAATTATCAGATGTTTTGAAGAAAAAAAACCGTTCTCACCATGTACCGATAACGTGACCATTTATTTTTTTCCCCAAATCGGGACACCGACAAAAAGGTAGGTAATAATAAATTTTTAAAACTTATATAGCACTGTTTTCGCGAAAAATCGCCTCAAGAGAGCTGTACAAAAGAGGCTATATTACAATTCATCTTGAAGCTACCAATCGCGTGGACGATTGGAATTCTAGACTCTTGTTCAAAATTTAAGGAGGTTTCTCTTTACTAATAGAAATAATATAATGTGTTATTTGATTAAAATTGGCATGGATTTTACGAGCGTATTTACTTTACTATGTAGGAGGATATATCACAACTTGTCTTGCAGCTACCAAGCCATACCAAGCGCACGGATTATTGGAATTCTAACCCTTTAATAAATTAAATTAAATATCTACATTATAAAATTATTTGTTTTACGAGACTCACACTTTCATACAATAAAATTGATAAAATATGTTTTTTCAAGTCATATTAGTATTAGCTATATTAGGTATATTTTTATGTATTTCAAGATTACCGGTATGTTTGTGAAGCCGCAATACACTTTCTTTTCGAAAACGGGGCATTTTGGTGCCTCAAAACGCTGCCTGAAAACGGAACTGTCCCGGTGAAAACGAGACGTCTGGTCACATTATGTATGCATGGATGACACCACTGCATAAATCTTTCAATGTTTATGAAGTAAGTTACGTTATACCAATACTAAAACAACGCACGATGACACATTTCAAGATTTCTCCTAGATAACAAATCCTAGATAAGACAAATCACCGAGCGCAATAAAGATAAGAAAAAAGTCTTTATAAACTCAAACTTTTCAAAAATAATCAGTAATATCAAAATGGCAGTAGTCGCGATTTCAAGGTCTTGGACGATCACGATCCTGAGCGGATCCGAAGACGTGACTTCGGTTTCGCTAAAGACAGTAGCAGTAGAAAAGTTATCAGTTGCACCAGAAGCTGTGGTTGAAACTCCCAAGGGAATCGTCATCAACTTAACAAAACTCAGCAGGCAGGAACAGATCGAGGAGGCATTTGCAGATCTTAGCGGAAAGATAGACATTTGTGTCACCGAAGCTTTGAATGCCACAGATAAAAAGAGAGCCTCAGATGTGATCAAGAATCATTGGAAGAAGGAGCAAAATTGAAGACGCATAAATAAACATTATTGTTACCAGAATACGACAAAAGATGCCCACGCGTGAATACGATAAATTGGCCAAATCAATCGTCAACAAGCTTCAAATTTGATCAAAGTTTTGTGCATTAATTGAAAAATGATGTTAGTGTGTCAATTTGTCTTTGTTATTCATTCCAAGAACGTTTGACTGATTTATAACATGTTTACTTTAGTACTTTTATTTGCGTCAGTGATTTAATCTTATTTATGATATGACGCTACAAGTGAACTAATGTGCCCAACCAAAATAGATTCATTATGATAAGAATAAAAATATAACGATAATAATTGTCAACGAAAATTTCTCTAAGTAGCTAAACTCTTTCGATTAAATTTGTTTTAATGCGTTGTAATGAAAACTGTTTTGGTGCTAATAAATTAAAAATTTAAAACAAACGAAAAACTTTAATTTATTTAATTTAGGTTTTAAGAATACAAACTAAAAACTAATATCAACATTTCGTCGGTCTCCTGACCAACTGGCGTATCTCACTATTACTGAGTTTACAGGAGGGCGTTTTTTACATTTTGTCAGGCGTCGTGATAACTTGTCTACTTCTGTCTAATGTTTTACTGAAAATGTTATTTTTTGTTACTATTGACAAACGTTACTGCTAAAAATTAATTGCTTACTCAAATTTTTTGTTAGTGAAGCAGCATTAATTTTCTTTTGGAGATAAGTAAATTTTCTATTTTTTGAGATACGCCAGTTTTTCAGGAGATGATTTTTTTATAAAAATATAATATAGTTACCTTTCTTTGAATGTGTTCATTATATTCAATTTTACTTGAACATAAAATTGGGCTGGTGAAAATTAGGTCGGAGGAAATTAAATTCTCCCCAGGAGGTGAGTTTTATGAAATTTGCACAGATTACAACAGTACAGATATGCAGGTTCTTTTCATTTGTCTAACAAATAAATTTAGCTATTATAGTTTGTTTCATACCTTTTCAATAAAAAAAAAGTTTAGAGTGTTAAACTAGTTCAAAGTGAGGTGACAGATTAAGAATAAAACATGACTTTTGTAAAATTTCATCAAAATGTTGTCATGTTTTTGTTGGTTTTATCACCAAATTGTAGAAAAAATAATTTGATAAAATCAAGAAAAACATTCGCGATCTCGTTAAAAATGTGTTTTAGCTATGATATGATATTTTACCGCGTATATTTTTAACTAATATCCAATGACAAATAAATATTAATTACTCACATTGAAAATCCCATGATAATTTTTTGGATAGACTCTTCTTAAAAACTCTCAAAAAAATTTAAAAATGACTTTTTTAAATAAGTAAAATTTTGATTTAGAAACTTTTTGAATGTTGAGTTCTCGAATACTTGGTCTTGTCTTGAAGGGGATGGTAGACTGATTATGCCACTGACCACAGAGCCTGGCCTTTTATACACAGTTAGGGGGTGGCAGAGCATCCCCAGTGCCTCGGGCTACTTGCCTCCTGCTTGCTACCTGCTACCTGTGCATCCTCCCACAGGGGGAGGGGGTGGGTTGTGATGTGTGAGAGTTTCAGAGTTCGTTTTTCCTTTATGGCGGGGATATTTAATCTCTGGCTTAAAGATGCGTGAAGGGTGGAAATTAAAATATTTTTAATATTTTATTTTTTCCAATACTTCATGTAACTGAGTGCGGCGAATACTTTTATAAATCTAAACACATTCAAGTGTTTTTCTAATTATTATTAAAGCGTTATTTTTTTCGAAATGAAAGGTGTAAATAAAAAAGAAAAAATGCCATAATTCACACTTTACTCATTATGATCTGAAGATTGAATAATAAAATCTCTTTCTCACTCTCCATAGATACCATACAATCTTAAACCAAAGAAAAAGTGCTTTTTTAGCCATTCAAATATTTTAAATGGTGTCGTGGTGGTGGTCAACAGTGCACGCCAAACTTTAAAGTTTAGCGTGCACTATTACAGCAGTATTAATATTGACCCGACGTTGGTATAGAAATCGTCGCAATAGGCGAGTTTAACATCCGAAAAGGGACTATACTACCATCAAAGTTTATTTATTATATTACACAAAATTGGTTGAAGTTTATGAACTTATTACTTGAGCAAACCCGTAAAAATCACGGAATGCCATAAGATATTTGTTGTAGGATTTGGGAAGCCGAAAATATTAATAATTACCAAAAACAAATATTGTCAGTTTTCCTCATTATGAATTAAATGAATTAATCTTGGATTATGAATTAAACTTACTTTCACCAGTGATTTCTGACATTATTTGTAAAAATGTGAAATTTTAGTCTCCGGTGACTTTTTAAAGTTTTTTTTTCAACTGAAAACGAAAAAAATAGTAGGTATTAGACAGTTAGTGGCGGGATTAGGCGTTGGTTACTCAGGTGAATGTGAGTGACGACATGAGGAAATTTTTTTTAAAATTTGATTTTGAAAAAAAAATGAAAAAAAAGATTTCTAAATAATCACCGGAAACATTTAAAATATTTAAACAAAAAATACACATTTCAAATAAAAAGTTATTAATTTAAAAAAAATATTTTAGCCCCTGCTTGAACGCTTGTCTTGCAAGATTTATACTTATCAATTGCAATTTTGAAAATGAAAAATTCATTGTAATTAAATAAAAATTTTACGCATTGCGCGTAGATACAATTTCACATCACGAATGCACCCTTGAACCGATAATAAAATTACGTATCATTAATTATCTGCATCCCCCTGCTGGGAAAAAAGCCTTTTTATTTTCACTTCCAATTTTTTCGTCAAAAATAATGTATTTTATTTGTATAATGTATTTCTGTATCATTACAGTTTTATTTTGTCAAATATCATTTCCTTTTCTTCAATTTACAATACTTACACAGTGATACAAGTATGTAATTATAATTACAAATCTAGTAATTCTGGTGACTAATCAGTGTCTCGATCGACTAACGTAATAACGTTTCCACTTAAAATCCATAATAAATGTTTTCTTACAATCTACATCGGAATTAGTGCAAAGATAAGACAAATTTATTGATTTTAATGTTTCCTAGAACTGGTAGAGTAAACAGTTCTTGGAATATTAATTGCAGTTTCAGATAATGAGAATTCCACTTGCAAGACTCATGTTAAACATTTTAAGCTAAAAATGAACTACAGTTAGTAAAATAGTTATTAAATGTTGAGAACTGTAACTGTAAATATACAAAATACATTTTTAGTAGTTTACGCATATATCTATATACTAGCTTTTCCCCGCGGCTTCGCTCGCATGGTATTACGGGAAATTACTGTAGCGCTTGCACTTATCAATTATCTCCCCCCCCCCCACCCCCACCCATCCCCTCCCGCATTCATTCTTTCCCTTAGATTCAGTTTTCAAACATCTCGCCTACCACCTAAATTTCATTATTTTTTTATTTTTTTTATATGAATACCGCACAAGAGTCCCAACTGCTCCCGTCTGGAGCCAGTGAGACTATGGCATCCCCAATTGGGGTATGTTGTGAGGCTGAAGGTAGTGGGGAGGGGAAGGAGATAGGGAAGAGGAAGGTGGGGAAGTACCTGGCTATTCAGATCTGGTCACTAAACACGGCTAAAGCCATTTCAAGCAACGTTTCAATTCTGAATGGTGGTCTTGCACCAGGGCTATACTGATAGTATCTTCCACTCTGGAACGTGCCCCAAATATACTATATATTATTTTAAATGAATAAATTGTGAAATAACACAAATTTATCAAATAAAATTTATTTGCGCACGCCGGGTTCGAACCCGCGACCTTCGGATTGTGAGTCGAGAGTCTTGCCTCGGGACCACGGAGGCCGTCAAAATGCTATAGGCCGTCATAATGCTATAGCACAAAGAAAAAAAGAATTACTTATCCAATTTTGTTCATTCGTTCGAAATTTATGCGCTTACAAACATTTCGGGTGTTTATTTTTATTTAAATATTTGGAAGTTCGTTAATATAATAAACAATACTCTATTTATCATTCAGTCTTTATAATCGTTACGAATTATATTTTTAATACAGGAACTCAAATCTGACATTTATTCCAAGCTTGTCCAAAATAAAACGAATTCTAATATTTAAATTTTCTGTAGTAGCCGACCAGTAAGCTGAGTACCTACCAGCATAGAGCCCAAAAATATACCAACATTGTTTCCATGGAAAAGATTTTTTTCTGACGTTAGCAAAAACTCGCTTTTGTTAGCGACAGAAAACGTATAACAAATATAATATATTGATATTTTTAATTTCATAACGCCAGAGCTTTTTTTTTTTTTTTTTATATGAAATACCGCACAAGAGTCCCAACTGCTCCCGTCTGGAGCCAGTGAGACTATGGCATCCCCAATTGGGGTATGTTGTGAGGCTGAAGGTAGTGGGGAGGGGAAGGAGATAGGGAAGAGGAAGGTGGGGAAGTACCTGGCTATTCAGATCTGGTCACTAAACACGGCTAAAGCCATTTCAAGCAACGTTTCAATTCTGAATGGTGGTCTTATACACCAGGGCGATACTGATAGTATCTTCCACTCTGGAACGTGCCGCAAATATACTATATATTATTTTAAATGAATAAATTGTGAAATAACACAAATTAATCAAATAAAATTTATTTGCGCACGCCGGGTTCGAACCCGCGACCTTCGGATTGTGAGTCGAGAGTCTTGCCTCGGGACCACGGAGGCCGTCTTACCATCATTTACAATCTGTAGTCTGCGCATATAATTTAGCTTTATATTGGTGAAAGAATTATTAAAGTCTTTATATTGTGTTATGCGTGAAAAGGTCATAAACAAACTCGAGCAGTTTCGCACTTATAATATTAGTATGGATATAAAAAAATATGCTTGCTTGGGTGTATATGTATGAAATGTCTATGCGTTGCTAAACCATTCATCCGATTGTGGTGACACTTTGGGGATTTGATGTGCGCGTACCCGCGATAGTTTCTATATATAATAGTCTTGCATCATGAAATTATGCGTTGCTAACCATTCATCCGATTGCGATAAAACTTTGGTGAGTTGTTGTGAGCACACCCATGAAGGTTTTAATATATATACTGGTGAGCTCTGGCATTATGAAATTTGTATGAAAAAAAAATCACAATAGGTGGCAAGCGAGCTGTTTGAAAACTGAATGTATGGAATGCGGGAGGGAGAGGGGACGCAGGAGACGAAGGAGAGGTGGTAGGGGAAAGGACACGCGAATGGGAAAGACAACGCAAGAGGAAACAATTTCTTGGCTTATCTAATGGCATAGCAACGCATGCCAGGAACTCGCTAGTTTTTTATAAAGTTATTAATTATTTAACTTTGTTTGTTTTCAATAGAAACTGTAGAAAAAGCTTAAATTTATTTGAAGCATATTTTTTTCAATTTATAATGTACTCATAGAAACGATTAATCTAAATAGTGATTTAGCATTTAACTTAGCCTTAACGAAATTTTTTATTGTTTTTTATTGTTTTCCACACTTTCGAAGCCACCAACTACAGCGTGAAGCATCAGATATTCTTAAATATTTCGTAAAATTTCAGTGTTTAAAATATTTTAATATTTTAGTATTTCTAATAATATTTAATTTGTCTTCCACTTCTTGATGTGACCGCGATCCATATGAGATGAATAAGGAATGGCAACCAACGTCCATACCTTAGTAATTTACCTACTAAATATTTGCATTTTCTTCTTCTTCTATACTTGGGATGGTTAGAGTACAGTGTGACACAAAAATAACCGACACTTGGTAATTAATTTTAAAATACGAATACTATCAATAATAAAATTTTGTAGTGGCGCAGACACGTGAAAAATCACGCAATATTATAATTATAAGACTTGTGAAGCTGAAAGTATAAAAAATTCTTATATTAAAATGATCAATTTTAGATCAGAAAGGGACGGTCAGAACTTTATCTTACGAATTTACACCGTATTTACATCGTCAGTAAGCTTAAAAAATTACGAATTTATAGAAACGAATTCTTCGAAGGGTGTGAAATTATTTAAAGAAAATAATTTTTAATTAAATGAAGAGAATATGAGTGAAACTCAACCGAAAATCTGGGAACAGAAAAAACAGAAAAATATATTGGCACCTCTGGGACTCGAACGCAGGACTCGAACTCGCTTTCCAGGCGAACGCGCTAACCACTGCGCCAATGTGTCGATATCCAATTCGGTCATTTTTAACTGTATCATACTTCAACTAAGAACCACCCACACTATCTTCATTTTTCTTAACGCATATTTTATTGGCTGCTATCTTTATGTATGATTGCAAGATTTAGACACGAACTAAATGCCATCTAGATAGTGGCTGGATAAACCTTCTTAAAAATTAAAAAAAAAATTATTATTTATTATTTTAACTTTATGAGTAAAACCTCAAACTGTAATATTTAATTAAATGAAGACATGAGCGAAACTCAATCGAAAATCTGGAAACAGAAAAATCAGAAAAAGATATTGGCACCTCTGGGACTCGAACCCAGGACCTCCCTACTTTCCGGGTTGGGCGCTCTTATCCACTGAGCTAAGGTGTCGATATCCAATTCGGTCACTTTTAACTGTACCATACTTCGACTAAGAACCACCCATATTATCTTCATTTTTCTTAACGCATATTTTTATTTGAGTCCCAGAGGTGCCAATATCTTTTTCTGATTTTTCTGTTTCCAGATTTTCGATTGAGTTTCGCTCATAATGTCTTCATTTAATTAAATATTACAGTTTGAGGTTTTACTCATAAAGTTAAAATAATAAATAATAATATTTATCCCAGACTTGCAGAAGAGTCAATAAATGTCGCACATTAAATAAAATGGATAATAATTTATCCAGACACCATCTAGATTGCATTTAGTTCGAGTTGAATCTTGCAATCATTCATAAAGATGGCAGCCAATAATGTCTTCATTTAATTAAAAAAAAATTGTTGCGTGTTTTTTCGCTTGTCTGAATTGTTCCTATTTTGAAAATTATTCTTAAATTCAAAGCAATTCCAAGTTTTAGAGTTCAATGAACTGGTGTTACGGACGAATTAACAACCAAAGCCAGTATTTTAAATGCTTGAGTGTCGGTAATATTATGGTTGTGAATGATAGAAACAACCTTTTCGGCGTTCTACTCTTTCAACCTATCTTTAGCCATGGAGAAAAGCTAAAACGATCTCAATTCACCTTTATCGTAATAGTCTGAACATGAAAAGTTGTTGGTATGTAACGGTTTTTTCTGTAAACCAATCTGACCATTGTATTTTTGTATTTGTTTATTTTTGTATTTTTTGTGTATGTTTTTATCCATTGTAATTTTATTTTGTGTAATTCCTTTCTAAAGTATATCCATTTTATTTCTCATGTTAGGTATGGATGCTAAGAAACTTTCACAAAAGTCTGAGATTAGAAATGAAACCGTTTAAATCTTTGAGAGTTGAATATGCTTTCAGTTCAACCCTGTTGAAATAATATACAAATTGGAGTTGAAACGTTGCTTGAAATGGCTACCTATGTCAGATCTGTCAGCTAGGTTTTTTTTACCTACCCTTATCCATTCTCCCTCCCCCACCCATTCGCTTTTCCCCACGCAGTGAAACAAATGCCTTCCTAGCGATCTATCAAACCCTTTCACATCTTTTATAAGGAATTTAACGTTTGTTGAAGTTCATTGTGTTTCACCCTGTTCTTGGCAAATAATTATTTCATTTTTCATATTTGTCTAATCTCTGATAAACACAAAAATTTTAAAATCTCTTCAACTCTTAAAAACAACATCAAAGGCATATATTTGATGTTTGTTTGCACTTAGTTTGCTTAACCGTGGGCTAAACAGAAACACGATGTTTACGTGTTTGCGAAGAAAAGAGATATTGCAACCACCGTATATATTTAGACATAAAGTAGCTATTTTTTTAATGATTCTTAAAACAGCAAAAAATATTAATCCAAAACCGTGGTTAAAACACTTCCCTCATTGTTCCAAAAAAGAAATTTCCTCACTTTTCCGAATAAGAATTGGACACAGTTCGGTTCCTTGTTTCCTTTTTAAAATTCAAGTACTGAAGAAACAACAGATTCTACTTTCAGTGGTCTACAAGTGGGAACTTTAGATCACATATGTCGCAAACGAATGCCACGACACGAGAGTGTGGACTTTAAATCCTTTTTGTAAACGAAAAGACCATGTATCGTGTTTTGAAGGCAGATCGAAGGAGAATCGGTTTGATAGGAAATCTCCTACCTTTTGACGGCTTCTGAAGGCTGCTCAGGGTCGTTTCTGGTATCACACTATACTGCACAACACAGGTTTTAAGCACGACACTATTATTTTATAAAAAAGCGAAACTTTGCGATTATTTGCGATATTTTGACGAGAGCTACTTGTGACCCATATCACTTTCGAAATGCAACTATTAACAAGTGGGTAATGCACACTTGGGTGGCAATATTGTTCATCATGTAGGTAAGCACATCTTCTTCTTTTCCTGGTGGAGACTTTGAGGAAAGGAAGAAGAGAATGGATTACATGATGGAAGGAATAGAGGAATATGGATTAAGTTTTGTTTTTTAAAAAACTGTTTCAGAACCAAACAACATATTTGTTGGTTCTCTTCAACATCTCATCGATTCTAAGTCTTAACTCGACTC
This sequence comes from Glyphotaelius pellucidus, assembly GCA_936435175.1. Taxonomy (NCBI): domain Eukaryota; kingdom Metazoa; phylum Arthropoda; class Insecta; order Trichoptera; family Limnephilidae; genus Glyphotaelius; species Glyphotaelius pellucidus. The sequence continues at coordinate 35,291,950 of OW386551.1, read as the reverse complement.
CAATATTCCATATAATATTGAAATTGAATAAAAATTAATGTATAAATTCATCTTCCCTCTCTCCATAATTTGCAATGATGGCCTAGAACACCCTTGAAGAGTGAGTGACAGAAACATTTGAAAAATTTATTTGACATTCCAATTTCAAATTATTATGACATAATTTGAATATAATTCAAATGTAGAGACATCAAATTAGATCCTGTTTTGCCCTGGCTAGTGGAATAAATTATGTATGACATTCTCATTTTCAGAGTCTAAAAAGATTGTGGGAGGAGACGACGAGGATTTGGAATTTCTTAGCTATTCAGATCTTATAGGTAAAACCATTTCATGTAACACAACCAACGCAGCGCTTCATTCAAATTTCTCCCACCAGAGGAATAATATGTTATTAATATATACATATATACAGTGTCCGGAAACTGGTAAATCTACATTTTTTCGATTTTTTTTACCGTTTTTCGATCAATTTTTTGTAAAACTGGCAAATCTACATTTTTTCTATTTTTTTGCCGTTATTCGGTCAATTTTTTTTGGAGTCGGTTCTTTTTGGACCATTTTAAAAGCCATTTTGTGGTTGATATTCTCTGCATAAAGTCGACTTTTTTTCTAATTTGACCTAAAAATATCAAACTCCGACCTCGATTTACTCGAAAAAAAGAGCTTTAATCAAAAAATGTTATACTTTAAAATCGACTCCAAATGCGATGTAGATTCACCTGTTTCCCTATTGTACTAGGAGTTTTCGGACACCCTGTGTAAGTAGCTAAGTTGAAATAACTGGTTTTTGAAACAGCTACCAAACCAAGGAGTCAAACCGGGGGTCCAAAACCACTGGGTCCAAAACCAAGGAGCTACCACTTACCACCCTGCCACAGAGGTCCTTTGAAGAAATTGTGCATTGTTTCGACAATTTGATCAAAATTGAATTAAAGCAATCGCTTCTCGCCCATAACTTCCCTAATTAGCAGTTTTATTTTAGTTATTTGTCCCAAATTTCACACCAATGATGATAAATCTAATAGAATACATTGTTTTTTTTTTCAAAATCAATAATGATTTTTGTTGTATTTTTTCTTATCCAACCTGTAAATCTAACAATATCAGGAATAAAGAATGGGAAAGGCAGAGAAATGAATATGTATGCAGAAAGTTTTCGCATCACGGCGAGCGTCTTGTTCGCCTTCTAATCCTGACATGGAATCACCGGCATTTCCATAATCTTAAAAATGTTGCTTCCAACTCCGCCCGGGCGGAAATCTTCACAGAGTTCGCCCATAATGATTATCTTGTTTCTTATTGTTTGATCACAATCTGTGTCTGATCTGAACTGACTTGACATTGAAAACTTTGCTATGAATTCAATTATCAATAAGAGAATAACGTGAATATTAGAATTTCAAAATTGAAGCATAGAAATATTTAAAATATATATATTGATCATAAACGAGAAATAACAGCACGCATTAAAGTTTTTAACATATAATTAAATTTATTTGGTTGATGTTACATAAAACAATATTATGGGACAATTATTTTTCTCTTTAAAGCATAAAATATTGAACAAACATCTTGTTATATATTATAATAAAACAAATATAAAACTTTTTTCCACTTTAATTTATAATGGAATTCCACCATGAATTGTCAGTTTCAAAAATATAAATGTTAAAAAGTGCAAACATCTTGTGTCATAATTTGTGGCAACTAAATAAGGGCTGTTTTTAATGTTTCTTAAAAAGGAAATTCACACGGAACGAGTAGTGTTGTCAACACAGTTCTTTCAGAACTGAATTTAGGTCTAAAATGAGGCCATCAGCTCCAAAAAAACCATTTAGCTTCTAAGCTCGTTTTCCAGATAATCTAGCTCCTCTTTTTATACAAAACTCATGAACGAAAAATTATATTTTATTGGAGCTATTTATTTAGGAACCGGTTTCATCGTTTTGAAAACTCGGTTTGTACCTCAGAATTACTCCAGCCATCAACCCCCCCCCCCCCTCACCAATAGGAATAAAAAATAAATTTTATCGAGACCCAAAAATTCTAAGGAAAATTTGATTCGGTTTTTCTTAAAATTTCTCTAGCCACCCACCCCCAGGGTGGTGAACTTGGGTAATTAATTGGTCCCAAATTAGGCTGCACATGATTTTAGCTCCTTTTTGGGTGTCGTTGACTTTAAAAACCGATTTGGCAGCACCGTGAACGAGAGTAATTTACACGTTATTTTTATCCAAATAAATTGAAAGTGTAACGAGAGGCACCGCGCCAATCCGAATACTTTCTTGCTCACACATAATACGGCATCCTTGTCTGCCGTCTCAGCGTGCCGGAGGACTTGCATTGGTTGCACAATTCAAACTAACTGCTAATCAGCGTGCAGTTCCCCACTACCGGCCTCCTAATTACATCCAACCGGCCTATTTAAGCGCTTACCCGGTCTTGAGAAGCCGGAGATCCAGCGAGCGGTCCTAAAGGCTCAATACCCAGGATCAACTGTGAGATAACGTAGTGTCTACATTGATCGGTAGAGGAACCCTTAGAGTACCAGCGAGCAGTCCTAAAGGCTCAATACCCAGGATCAACTGTGAGATAATGTAGTGTCCACATTGATCGGTAGAGGAACCCTTAGAGATAGCAGGTCTGAAGACCTCAGTAGGAGGTTAAACACCGCGTGTATTATCGAAGTATTCTTATACCCTTTGTTATTATTTTGTTATCCTTTTAAATAAAAACTCTGTGTTGAACCCACGAAGTGTTTTAAATATAATTTACGTTATAAAAGTTATTAGTTTATTATATTTTTGCTAACAATTGCCATATTCGATCTTTCTTAAATAGGTATATATATATATATATATATCTCGAATAAAAAAACATTATCTTCCTTTTGGGGTAAGTTTACCCGTTTTAGTCCTTCAGACATTTTATGCGCCTTTGCCTGAAGGAAAGTTACTAATTTGAATATGATAACAAGTTTTGATTGTAATCCTCTAAGTGAAAATCAACGACATTGATCCCTTTGCCTGAATCTTAGGACAAGAAAAATATTATGGTCAAAATATTGGCGTTGAACATGAAATTACTCGCCGAAAGGTGATAACAATTTCAAAAAACAACATTGTAAGGCTTGGGTTGAAAAGGGGTATAATATGGAATGTGTTTGGGAAGAGGATCAACACGTTCTATTGTTATTATTAGTAATAGCTTGTTTACCGTCAAAAATTCAAAGAAAATTCATTCATTGAAAGTTATAAATTATTTTAAGAGCCAGTAGTTGCCTTGCTTCATTGCTATAAATATTTTTGAAATCTTCGTTAAGTGATTAGAACGCATCCCTGATTCTGCATAATATGAACGTGAATCCAGGGATAAAATAGGAGTAGTTAAAACGCTACGAAATCCCTACAATGACATAATTATTTCGGTGAAATTTGAATTTATTCCTTTGTATCCTTAATTATTATTTATTTGAAATAAATGATGTCCACCGGTAAAGTACATTAACTTCGGGGGGGTGATTCTACGTGATAGTGCAAGTAAAAAAGATAAATAACTTTTATCCGAAATTCCAACGTTTTAGTTGTTAACGAGTAGTTTCTTAGCACGTAAGGTGTAATGTTTGTACGAAAAAATAATTTTGTATTGGAATAACATTTTTTTCTTCTTTTTTACTTCTACCATCATACAGAACCACCTCCCGAAGCTAGTGCACTCTACCCTCAGACTAGAAAATTGTAAAATTTTATTCATCTAACTACTACTGTGATGTAAAATCTCACCTTTGATGTTAATTTTTACCATTTACTTCTACACTTTATGTTGATTTTCACCATTTACTTCTACTTTTTATGTTGATGTTTACCTTTTACTTCTACATTTTATGTTGAATTTTACCATATACTTCTACTCTTTATGTTGATTTTCACCATTTACTTCTACTTTTTATGTTGATGTTTACCTTATACTTCTACATTTTATGTTGAATTTTACCATATACTTCTACTCTTTATGTTGATTTTTCCCATTTACTTCTACTTTTTACGTTGATTTTTACCATTTTCTTTTGATTTCAATGTTATTAGATTGATTTGTGTTATTTATAATTTGATCATAATAATACAAGGTATATTTGCGGCACGTGCCAGAGGGAAAGGCACTCTCACACTCTTACCCTGGTGTAAGAATGTAAGAATTAAAACGTTTTTTTTTTTTTTTGTTATTGTTTTTGGGGTGTTATGCCGTGTTTCGCTACCTCCTTCTTTAGCCAACGTTTCGGACAGCGTTACAGTGTCCATCATCAGGGCTGATGATGGACACTGTAACGCTGTCCGAAACGTTGGCTAAAGAAGGAGGTAGCGAAACACGGCATAACACCCCAAAAACAATAACAAAAATACTTTTTGGCCGTGAAAACCTAAAAACATACCAATTAAAACGTTGCTTGAAATGGCTTTAACCATGTTTGGTGACCAGATCTGGATCAGTCATGCACCTCACCCCTTTCGTTTCCTTCCCCTCCCCAGTACCTTCAGCCTCACAACATACCCCAATCGGGCATGCCATAGGCTGACTGGATCCAGGCGGGTGGGAGCAGTAGGGACTTTGTGGTAACACATTAAAACAAAATTTAAGAAATTACTGAAATTGGTACCCCTTCATTTTTTTCCTCTTTTCTTTGTATTTGTTTTAAGAAAGGGGATTACGATGATTCCATTTAGTAAAACTAAGCCGAATCCAAAGATTCTTCTAACTCTAAATCTAGATCTAGATTTAAACTGGACGTACCGGAAGATTTCGCTGTTTATTTTGTACTTCCGAACTTTTCCATCCATTTTCACGCCTTTATTTTTGGTTATTTTCCTTTTGTATCATAGGAGAGTTTTAAAAGTCAATATCAGGTTCAGGGCGCTGGAAAGTTTTACTGTGGGAAAGGATACTATTCTTTCAATACGGTTAAGGATAAGAAACACTCATAGACCAACAAAAAAAACATAATTTTAACATTTTGACAATGGGCAAGTAGATTTGGTTCGATGTATTTACCATCGACATTGTGGTTCGATGGTAAAAACGTGGTATTTTTGTGTAAATGATTCATCTTGTTCAGCTGATAAAAAAATTTAAAATAATGATTTTTTTCTTCCTGAAAATCCTTACTAATGTAAGAGACACCTAACGATATTCATTCAAACTATCAACTTACTTACCGAAATGGTTTGTTTCTGAGTTACCACTTCTCCCTGAAAGCTGCGCTTGATTTTCGCTTTTCCCACTAAGTTGCTATTTACGGCAAAAGCTTTCAAACTTTTCATGCAGATGGATCCGGGCAGCTGAGAAGGTAAATACTTTTGGAAAGAAACTTACCTACAAAAATCCACTAACTTTATTCTTATGGAGTGAAAGTTTTTTTTTTACTTTTAAGGTAGAAAGTCAATATTCCAAGAGTTAGAGTAACGCGCTTGGATATGAATTTCTTTGTTCTTTTTTGTGTTTAATTCCTAGAAGTCTATTTACTTTTAATAGTTTTAAATAAAGTGAACTTGAACGAAAATGATAAATAACTTTTTATTACAAGACCTACATCGGATTTGGAGGTGTTATGAGTCATAACACATCCTCCAAATCCAATAACTTATGACATTCTCCACTCCTCATTTCGGAGGCAGGTGTGGGTACCGCCGCCCCGGAATCCATTCATAACCAACACTCCTGTCGTAGGTCACCCCAAGTGGTTCACTACGTTTGGTGACTTAGCAGGGGTGCCAAGGTTTTGGCGGCGAATGCGTTTGCCCACCTACTGCGTGGTGGGTCGAATTGGAAGAGACTGGTTGAGGGAGACCTAATCTTCTCCACCCGGACTGTCTCGAGTTAAAGCCTTTCACCACAGTGGGAGTGATAGATTCGTATGTCCGTCACTCCTGTCCGTCACATTGGACGTCAATCTTGACCCAGATTCCTATCCACCCCTCATACCTTATTCCTTCCCAGAACTACCTCTTCATTCCTTCCCTAAAAAGACCATCCACACAGCATCCCCAAAGATGAAAAAGGTCCTGAGGATATTTTTTTCTCAGGACTTCTTGTGTAGGGCTAATGAAAAAAATTATTTTCTAATTCCACTTCTTCTTCTTCTTCTTCTTCTGTGCATCCAGCTTGTCTTTCCCTCATTCTGTGGATTTGCTCTGGATCGCTTCCATTGGGGCAGGTGTAGGGTGTAGGTACCAATATATTCATAATTATTGTTGGCGTGATATTATTTGCCTTTTTGCCAAAGGAAGATATATCATGGAACCGTACAGGTTGTCACCAAGCCACGACTTTCAAAAGCTGCAACGACTCTCAAAGCGGCGTAACCACTGAAAGTTATGCGTGTTGTGTGTAAATGGAAACAAAGGAGAGGCACCGCTGTGCACAGATGCGATCTGCACTGGTATGGGTTAACGATGTTGGCGACGGTTCCATGCCAACTGAGAATAAAGTCAACTCAACACCTCCTTGAAAAGTCATTAAAAGCTATGAAAAATATTATTTTAAATTAGCCCATAACACGCTTGGCACGCTTCAATGAATGTAAATACCGTACAAGAGTCCCAATTGGTCCAATCTGGAGGCAGTGAGACTACGGCATCCGCAAATGTGGTATGTTGTTAGGCTGAAGAAAGTGGCGAGGGGAAGATATGTAAGGGGAAGAAGGGAGGAAGTACCTGACTATTCAGATCTGGTCAGCAAACCCGATTAAAGCAAGCGACTTTTTAATTCTTAATGGTGGTCTTACACCAGGGCGATACTGAGGGTATGTTTCACTCTTGTTCGATACTGTGAGTATCTTTCAAATATACTACACATTATTTTTAAATTAATTAATTGCGAAATGTCACAAAATAATTCAATGAAATGTATTTGCGCATGCCGGGATTCAACCTTCGGATTGCGAGTCAAGAGCTTTACCCCTCGACCATGTAGGACTCCATTAAGCAATTAACTAATTTGTATAAAAGTACCAATTCCTTCATGGTTTTCTTGCAAGAAAACTCGATTAAATCAAGTAATTTAATTAAATAATCTCAACTATTTTGTTCAATACTGAGAGTATATTCCACTCTGGAACGTGCTGCAAATAAACATGCATTATTTTTTAATTATCTGATGAATTGTGAAATATCACAAATTAATCAAATAAAATTTATTTGCTTCCGCCAGGATTTGAACCCGCTCTTCGGATAGCTATGATTGCGACATTATCTTGATGATTGATTGCCAATCATGTCACAGATGAGATCGATACACGGTGTCCGGAAACTCGTAGTGGAAGCGAGAAACTGGTGATTCTACATAACATAGACAACCCAAAAAAAGCTTTTGATATCGACACCTTAGCGCAGTGGTCAGCGCGCTCGCCTGGAAAGAGAAAGGTCCTGGGTTCGAATCCCAGAGGTGCCAATATCTTTTTTGATTTTTCTGTTTCCAGATTTTCGATTGAGTTTCGCCATAGTGTATTCATTTAATTAAATATTTAAAATTTGAGTTTATACTCATCCATAAAATATTCATCCAGACTTGCAAAAAAGCCAATAGATGTCGCATATTAATTAAAATGGATAAAAATTTATCCAGACACCATCTAGATTGCATTTAGTTCAGTTTTGAATCTTGTAATCATACATAAAGATGGCAGCCACTAAAATATGCGTTAAGAAAATAAAGATAATATGGGTGGTTCTTAGTCGAAGTATGGATACTGTTAGAAGTGACCGAGATTGATATCGACACCCTGGCGCAGTGGTCAGCGCGCTCGCCCGGAAAGAGAGAGGTCCTGGGTTCGAGTCCCAGAGGTGCCAATATCTTTTACTAATTTTTCTGTTTCCAGATTTTCGATTGAGTTTCGTTCATAGTGTCTTCATTCAATTAAATATTAAAATTTGAGTTTTTTACTCAGAAAAGTTAAAATAATAACAAAAAAGCTTTTTTTTGATCTGAGCATTTCGATGCTTTTTTATAAACTTTTTTTACATTTTTTCGGCAACAGAAAAGTTTAAAAACTTTTGAAGCCGACATTTAACAGCTGATCTTTACCCCTAGCAATCAATTTTTTTTTCAAAATTTGATTTCCAAAAATTGCAACTTCGGATCTGATTTACTCGAAAACAAAAGCTCAAATGAAAAAAAGTTATAGCACAAAATCGACCCTAAATGTCATACAGATTCACCAATTTTTCACGCATATACCACGAATAAGGTCCCCCATGCATAAAACAATACATTTCCCATTAATAACTCAATTTTGTTTTACAGCGGTTTTCTTTGTGAGCGTTAGCGAAGCCTGAAACTGGTGAGTCTTTGACCTCCACAGCAACACCTACAATAATTAGCACCATAATGATGATACGTATTTAGGTATGAAGCGTAGGTCTGATGGTATAACATGAAAACCCATAAAATAATTGAATGCGCCTGATAAATACCGTTTCGACATTCAATCCATTCTGCGGTCGTTCTCTCTGAAATGCTGTGCAGTTTATAGCATTATTATTTATTTGTTCGTTGGCGGTTAATTATGCAGCGATCCCACTTCGCAAAATAGCTGTATAATACTTACGCTAAATTTTATGGTCATCAGAGTGAGGTTTTAACACAATAATTATTATTCAAATGAAAAACGTTCTTTGTTTAAAAGCACTTTATTTTGTTTATAATCGTCGACCGGTTTCGGTTGATCTCAACCTTCATCGGGACGGTGACTGGATAACTCTGAATGAAATCAACTCACAACCTCCCTTGAAAAATGTTCATTGGAGGGGACCCACCACTTTCCCAACGGCTGTGCGAGGAAACTGATTGTTTAACCTCCTTAGCCGCTAATTGAATAATTTCCCTCAGGGCCTATGTCATCTTTGGGGATGCTGTGTGGAGGGTTTTTTTTAAAGGAAAGGAAGGGGAGGAGAGTTTAAGGGGTGGTTGGGAATCTGGGGTTCAGTGTGTCCTGCTCATCCCCCTCCAAGAGCTAGACAAACCTCACCCCATGAACCCGGGCACCCCTGCTAAATCACCAAACGTAGCGAACCACTTGGGGTGACCTGAGGTGTTAGTTAACCAATAAAGGTTCCCGGGGCGGCGGTACCCGTTCCCGCCTCTCAAATTGAATTGAGTTCTATCCTCCGTTAGTGGAGTTACCTAAATTTACCCTTCAATATCTCTATCAGCCTTCCCATCTCCCGTAAGCATACTTCTCAAATAAAGAAACTCATCCACCTGCTCCAAGTATTCATAATTCAAAACTATGTTGCACATTGTTTTCGTACTCTATTTTTCAAACACCACGATTTTAGACTTACTTACATTCATAATTAACTCTTTCTTCAAACACAATTCGTTAATCCTTGTTGGAAATCAGCAAAGCATCATGCATACAATAGGCAACATGCTATTAGATTACATCTCAATTTCTCGCCCAATCCCATCTCTTTCAAATCTTGCATTTAATCCTCCACATTGATAAAAAAGTGGTTGATAATCTCTCCACTCTCGTCTACTTTAGTTTTCTAAAGTTTCACTTCTACCGCGTGAATTGCACACATAATTTTTTTTTTTTTAGCTTTTAATGACTTGTCAAAGAGGTGTTGCGTTGAGTTGATTCTGAGTTCGCATGGAACCCATCGATACATAGATATCAACTAAATTAAAGGACAGAGGAAAATTAAAAGATTCTTCTGTATTTAATAGAATATATTTTAATTTTTTTATAAGAAAAACTCTCTTTTTTTATAACTTTTGAAGGTTATTCCCATCAACGTAATATATCAATCAAGAAGAAGATAACACTTATAATCTAAATGAAAATATGAAAGAAAACAAGTCACAGAAAAATAGAAAAAGACAATGGTCGCAACTGGGACTCGAACCCAGACCTCTCGTCTAACCGGGACGTGCGCGTTATCCAATTTCGGTTAGACGAGAGGTCTGGATTCGAGTCCCAGTTGTGACCGTTGTCTTTTTCTATTTTTCTGTGTCTTGTTTTCTTTCATATTTTCATTTAGATTATAAGTGTTATCTTCTTCTTCAAGAATATATTTTATACAATTTTGCTTTTTCAGTCGTGTTTCATTGGTATAATGTCAAGCCACAAAGTGTTTGCTTTCTTCGATAATTTAAAAATGATTATTTTTGAATACCTGAATTAAATAAACCAATAAGCTCCAAAAAATGTTAAATTAAGATATGGGGTTTTAATTAAATAAATAATAAAATACTAATAATAAACAATAATTGTTAGGAATTACGCATCGTAATCAGCAATTTAAATCACACTAAGAACTCATAATCTGCTCTTTCATAGATGACGCTAATTTAATTATTTTAAGAAAAAACTTTTAGCAAGGCTCGATTTATTTATTTTTAAAGTTTGATTTTACCATTCGGTGCTTGAACCTAATCGTGGCTATATTTTGGGTAAGTATTTATTAATATTCGTTATCGTATGGATAAGCTATCCGGAGGGTAGTGAAAACACATTTGAATGTATAACAAAGCTTGGTATTGCTTTTTCATGAGAAAAAAAATCTGCTTTTGTTTTGAATTGCTTTCTTCTTAAACAAAACTGGAACAAATAGAAATAAAACACAACATTTTTATAGGAAATCTTTAATTCTCTGTAAGATTCTATGTACGTGTTAGATACCTATTTATCTAAGAACATTTGGACACTAATATTTAACAAATAAAACATAAAATATACACACTCATCGAGTCCATATTCCGAAAATATAGAATTTATTTTATATTTCCTCTTTACATACAGAAATAATCATTTAAGCTCCAATTTAGTATTGTTTTTGTGTGAAGTATACAAAACTTATAGGCATTTAATTTTATTTACGGTGTTTTAAAGATTTTTTTGTGTTGTAACGTTTTTCTCCAACTTAAAATAATTATTTAAATGTAGGTACAATTTACATTATTTTATGAAATAAATGCTCATTATGGTTGATAGGTACATTGAAATAGGTATTGATAGGTATTTGATAGGTACCTTGAAATGAGGTTTTACACAAGAGAGCGCAAGAAAATATTTGATTATTTTTTAATTTAAATAAAAATGTTTATTTTAACCTATATCGCAATACACAAAATATACCACAAAAAGTACGTATTACAAAAAACATAATAAAAGACATGGCACTTTTTCGTATAATAAATTTGTTTTCCTTAATAATATTGTGTTTGTTCTCTTAAATATTAAACTTCATAACATAAAATTTGAGTGTGTAATTAATGCATTACAAAGTGTGCAAATCAAGATAACATCTTGATCAAAAAGTACTTATTGACAATACAACTTATATCAAAGCCTATAAGGAGAAGTGGGACAACGGAGGCATAATAAAAATACGAAGTGAAATTGTTCAAAAAACGACCAGCATTCTTGAAGTTGACTTCTAGTTTTTGAAGACGTACCTGCTTTTGTATTTCAGAATTGTGGGAAAAACATTTATAATACTACTTATAACTTGATACTAACTAAAACACAACGAAAAACCTGTTCAGTTATATACTATAAAATAAATCATTATGTATACTTTTGTATCATTATAAGTAAAAGCACATTTAAGTTTTCTGACAAAAAAACTAAATCACCAGCAAAACATCAAGCATTATTATTCACAAATTCAGTAAGTAAAACTATTCTAATATTTAGGATATAAACAAATTGGCACTTTAATCTAACAATTATTCACTGGCAGTCTATCAAAGTTTTTACAGGCAATGGGATCAATTGATTCAAAAGTTATGGGATGTAAGCTCGGTGGGGGCTGTTTGGATATTAGAATCTTTTTGAATCTCAAAACTGGTCATGTCTATGGCACTTCTACTGTCTAAGTTAACTTGGACTGCTATTCTGTGTTCTGCTGGACTTTCGACCTTGTTCAAAGACTGATTGACTGGAATCAAGGCTGGTAATTTGTTTGTGATTTTGGTTAGAGATATCCTGCTTTCTATATCGTTTTCAAAGGGTGCTTCGAGGGGAGGAGAAGAAGTTCCAACTGGATTAATATGACCAACGGTCTTGGTCATGTCTGTTATGTTTGGTCTTACGGTGTGCTGTTTTGTCGTTGGGGGGAGTGGGATCTTTTGCGTTTTTGGGGTTTGCAAGATGATTGGTTTGTCTAGTTTTGGTTTTGTGGTCATGTCCATAACTGCGAGGTCTGGAGTGGATGTTTCAGAGGGTCTGCGCATTGGTTTTCCATCTGTTTTTTCTGGTTCTCCTTTGTGAGTAGTCTTATGTTCTGCCGCTTCTGCATTGGTGATGTTATCTTGCTTCTTCCATTTGGTGCGACGATTTTGGAACCATATCTTCACCTGTAAAAACGAGAAAAGAAACCATTAAACACATGAAAACAACAATCCTGCATCTTTATGAACCAAATATTTTACTTTACCAATCAACTAGAGATTTTGCAAGGGAAATAAAGTTCAAGTTAATAAAATATTACAATAACAAACATATTAAGTAACGTAAGTAATTGCTCTCAAAATGTTTTATTATTATTCGATTGTACATAATTTAATGCATGAAATAATTTCTTTTCAATAAATTTACTCTGAAGAAACATTATTTTTCAAATATCCTGTAAGTAGTAACAAAGCTAAAGTTTTATTTTCAACGGAAAGGAAACGAATTTAAATACTACGTATCGATCTGAAATGGGTAGTTTTTTTAACGCGCTTAAGAGCAGCTTACGCCGACTTTTCAATAACCAATAACAATGTGTGGTAACATAAAATGTTGGGAAATTCACATTCAATCGAATAAACGTAATAACCCATTTACGAGGGTTTCCCGCAAGTGGATGTTAAGGCTATAAGGTTACAGACAGGGGCGGATTCTACCTTAAGCTCAATAAGGCCCACGAATAATAAAATTGTGGGTATCAAAGCAAATTATTATAAAGAGCCCACTTCTGAATTCCTACCTTCGCCCACGTACATCAAATAGTCCGCAGTGCCCTCTTACCCCGCAGTAGCCCAACGATATAGTGCACTTCTACAGAAGCAATAATATCTTTGACAAAGACTTCTTATCCACAGACGGCCTAACGAAATTGTTTATCTTCTATATAAAAAAGTCCGATGTACGAGTAGGCCAGTGCAATTAGCTCAAAAAAGTCGGTTGCGATCGGAATTATTCCGGTAGTCCCAATTTTTTTATATGTTTTCTACACTCATCTCCTGATGTAAAATCTGAGTTTTCGACCTTGGCGCCATTTTGAAAAAACCAGCCGAAATCGTGCCAGAATCTAGTTTTTCTCAAATATCTCGTTCCCAGTGAAAATTTCGGCTAAAGTAGCTTTACAAGTTTAATAGAATATGTATATGTAAAATTATCTACATTTTTTATTTAAATGATTTTTTTCTATCTCTAATAAGTATTGAAATATAGAGTCGTAAAAATGGGTTTAATTTTTCAAAAACATGTAAATTGCACAACATGGTTTGGTTTTTGGTACGTATCTCTTTTCCAGTACAATTTTGTGAAAAAATTACTGATATCAATTTTGTGGAGAATAAAATTTCTAAACAGAGAGGTGATTATTATGTTTTTTGTATTGTTTTTATTGATATAAAGTATAAACAAACATCTGTAGTTGAAACAGAAAATTTATCACGATTTATTACCAAGTTATTCGACTTTTATTTACACATCATTTTAACATATTATCATCATCAATATATTAATACGTGAAGCCAAAACTTTGTACCCCTTTTTACGAAAATTGCGCGGACGGAGGAGTATGAAATTTCGCACACTTATAGTTTATATGGAGGAGGAGTGCAGAATGCTAATATTTTTTAAAAATTATGCATAAAAATAGATTAAATCAATAACAAAAACATTACACACACTACCATGTATTTGACACACACACTCGCGTCTTTACTCTATTATTAATTGAGTCTATGGTCAAATTGAGAATAGATTAACATTGTTTGTCTTTAATATTATTTGTCTATGGTCTTTCTGAATGTCAAACATAAAAAAAAACATTACAATTATGGTCGAATTTCGACCATTGGGCGACCCCTAGTAAATATAGATTAAAGAGAGTGAGGGATCATTCCACCCCCCACAAATGTTTTATCGATTTCAGCGGAAATCAGGGCTTATTTCGGGCGCACGGGCACGCCCACAGCCCACTGCCTGAGTGGCGGTATCGGCTAAGCTCATCAGTGGTACAAACCAAAAAAAATATATGTATATATATAAATAACAATGACTTTGCAATAATATTCGTTTTTAGTTCCACTTTTTGGCTATGCGCTTTTGGTCAATCCGCCCCTGGGGTAAATCGGGGTGACTGGGAGGCAGTGGGAGGGGTAGTTTCTTAGGGCAGTAAAGAGAAAGTGACCATAATCGTTCGTTTTATATTCATCGGGTCTTTAAACGAGCGGAGTTCAACCCCTCTAAGGGATGTAAGTATTCCTGGCTTTGCAAAGGGAACTGCCAATGTAAAATCACGAGTCATAAAAATATTGGAAGTTTTGAATGAATCATAAGACGTTTTATCTTTCTTTAGCTTTGTAAAACTAAGTAGTTTTTATTTTTCTATAGAATTTTTGAAATGAAACTTTCAACAATGTATGTTTAATTTATTTATTCATGGTACAAGTACCTTTAAGCAGACAGAATAAATCATTTTTATAAATAAAAATTATGAAACAATTATACAATTTACATAATGTAATAGTGACCCAGAAGTGGTCCAGAAGAATAATGTTGGGCCTGCTAAAAATTGAAAATCGTTTTATTGGTTTATTTTAATTTCTTTTTAATGATTTAAAAGTCTGTATTTTCGGAATTTATGGAAGTAAATGAAATGCAAAATATCCAAACAATAACACTATATTTAATGAAATGAGGACATTATGAGCGAAACTCAATCGAAAATCTGGAAACAGAAAAATCAGAAAAAGATATTGGCACCTCTGGGACTCGAACCCAGGACCTCCCTACTTTCCGGGTTGGGCATAAAGTCATTCATGGGCATAAAGTCATTCATGGTCATTCATAAAGATGGCAGCCAATAAAAATATGCGTTAAGAAAAATGAAGATAATATGGGTGGTTCTTAGTCGTAGTATGGTACAGTTAAAAGTGACCGAATTGGATATCGACACCTTAGCTCAGTGGATAAGAGCCCCAACCCGGAAAGTAGGGAGGTCCTGGGTTCGAGTCCCAGAGGTGCCAATATCTTTTTCTGATTTTTCTGTTTCCAGATTTTCGATTGAGTTTCGCTCATAATGTCTTCATTTCATTAAATATTACAGTTTGAGGTTTTACTCATAAAGTTAAAATAATGAATAATAATAACACTATATTTCTTGATCCGGATTTCTTGAGCCGGGCCTATGTCATATCCAATTTGGGTATGTTATGAGGTTAAAGGTAATGGGGTAGTAAAGAGGGGGTATCTGGCTATTCAGATCTGTTCACCAAACACGGCTAAAGCCATTTCAAGCAACGTTTCTTTTCTGAATGGTACCGCTTCACATTTTTTTTCTCAGATTTCCCGGCTAACAGTGCTCTACGAAAAGAAACGCTGCAGTAAAACAAAAGAAAAAGAAAATTCACCTTTAATTTTTGTGCAACAAGGGATTAAAGGAACCTTTTGACTTATTCCCCGAGCCTCTTTAATTTGTCGGTGTCAGGACGGGATGCCATGTTATGCTAATTACAACAAAGTGATATTATACATCTACGGGAAAGTTATCCGTATACAAGGGATAATAGCGGCGAGAATGGCTTGGCTGTGTGACAGCATTGGCGTCTGGAATTTATTATTTCTAACAGAATAAAATTTGTGGTCAGATGGAAATGATTTTTATTGCAAAATCAAATAATCAGAATTTATATCTTTTACAAATTTACAGCATTTGAAATACGAAGGTGCTAACCCTACACATATTCAATTTCGGTACCGCCTCCCCGGGAACTATTTATTGGATAACCAACCATAGGTCACCTCAAGTTGTTCGCTACGTTTGGTGATTTGACAGAATTGCCCGGGTTCATGGGGTGAGGTAAGTCCAGATCTTGAGAGATCGGGAGAGACTGGTTTAGGAAAACCTTTTGACCTCTATCAAGACTCTCTCGGAACATCGCTTTGTGCCGCAGTGGGAGGGATAGATTAAATTGATAGATATACTGGACAGTAGATTCGTAGACCCGTAGATTCCTACGCATCCCCGTACCTTTTTCCTTCCCAGATCTTCCTCTCATTTGTTTTCCTAAAAAGACCCCTACACAGCATTCCCAATCTTCATGACATACGAGGAGATCCTGAGAGGAATTATTTTTTTATATATTTATTTAATATCAACGGTATAGATATACCATATGCACATATGGTATATCTATAAAATATAAAATATATATATAATATAAAATATATATATATATAAAATCATAGGAAAAATATTAGAAAAGAGTATAACAGATAATTGCGGCGTTCGAATGAGAAATGACACCAGAGATACAATTACATACAAAAATATATATTAAAAATAAAATTAATATTGATTGAAAAGATTTGATAGTATAGCCCTCTTGTATCCACCTTCCGTGCAGTTAAATAGATCTGCCACATCTGCATATCTACTAGTAACTTCATGAAACCTAGGTACAAGCGAGTGTTTCGTATACTCAGTTCTATGTTGCATTTAAACGGGATTTTAGAACGAGTGGCTCTCGTGGGTATATTAAATTCAATGAGCTTAGTTAAATCAGGACTGTCTATTCTACAATTTACAATTTTGAACATAAATATTAAGTCGGATATTATTCTTCAATCTGAGAGTCTTAATAAATTTAATTCTTTCATCAAGTAATTATACTTTCAATGGAATACCGAGTTTAAATTAATAAGTCTTAAATTTTTTCGATTGAATCTGAATGTGTTTTAAAATGGGGGGACCAGATCGAGGAGTTGTATTCGAAGGACCTCCTGCTTGGAGCAAATGTAAAAAAAAAAACAAGTCGAGTAGATAGATTATTGTATTATGGGGTTTTAGTAAATAAATTATTAACGTTGAAGGCTTTTTAACAATTTGACTTAAAATATGTTATTAGGTATTTATTACTATTTAGGGTGTTTTACAAGGGGTAGGTACACCATTTTTACATTCTTAACTTTTCTGTATTTTTAATAAATCTGTAATCTTTAGAATCCTTGATGACCTCATTAACGCAAATAAATGGTTACTCTTAATGATAAATCGTGTTGTTATCAGATCTGAGTTGCCACCAGCCAGATAGGTAGGTACCACCCGACCTTCCTCCAACCCATCTCCATCCATCCTCTCCTCCTTTCAGCGATTGGGTTGCCGCAGTCCTGCTAGTTCCGGATAGTGAGGTTGATACGTGTTTAATTGAATAATTGACGTAATATTATAATGTTAACGATAAAATCATGGTAATGTGTGATTCTACACGCTTACGGCATTATACCTACTGAATTAATTAGGGCAGACATAATGGCACCTAATTAATTAATACCTAATAGAGGAGGCTGCAACAATAAATCATGCGCCTCGTGACCATTTATTATAATAATATTACGTAACTAAGGTTGAAAAGCCATTACGTATCGTTAAATATCGTCTCGAAGAGTAAAGGAAACTATTTTACCTTTTTCCTAACTGTTTCCATCTGTTTGGGGCTAGTGAGACTATGGCAACCCTAATTGGGGTACGTTGTGAGGCTGGAAGCAATAGGGAAGGAAAGGAGATAGGGTAGAGGAAGGTGGAGAAGTTCCTGGCCATGCAGATCTGGTCACGGCTAAAGTCATTTCAAGCAACGTTTCAATTCTGAATGGTGGTCTTATTCCAGGGCAATGCTGGAAATGTCTTTCACACTGGAACGTATTGAAAACATTATTTATATTATTTTTAATGGTTAAATTGTGAAACAACACATATCAATAAAATAAAATTTACTTGCGTGCGCCGGGATTTGAACCCGCCACCTATTGTATTGTTAAATTTGATCTAGGAACTATATATATATATATATATATATATATATATATATATATATATATATATTTCCGTATATTTAAATTTCATACAAGAGTCCCGCTAACTAACTTTGGGTGTGTTGTAAGGGGGGTGAGAAAGAAAAAAGTTTGGTTATCATATCTGGCCATTCAGATATGGTAACCAAACACTGTGAAAACCACAATAAAACTGCCTTTCGTAGATTTTAATGGAAACCAATATCAATACAAATTTAATTACATTTGGTTTTAGTTCTTTACTTTCGATTTGTCTACTGATACTCCAGCCCAATTTAGGGTTTCACATCGGAATGAAACGGAATAAGCTGAAAATTTGTATAAACCTTTATTTTGGCATTCTAAATGTTGTCTCAAAAGTCTCATAAGGTCACGTAAGAGCATCCTTAGATATTCAACGTCCAAATGTCACAAAAATCAGTTTTTTGGAAATATCTCGCTTACTTTGCCACAAATTATATTTGTTTTCAGCAGAAAAGGTAGAGTTTTCTACAAATTTTGTCTTAAATATTTTTTTATACGCTTAACCGTTTTTAAAATGGAGCGCGAAGAATGTAGAGAGCTCAGCCATACTTAGCGCGAAGTCAATCGCGAATCCCAGTTATTGACGTTTCGCTGTGAATGGCTAAGTTCTCCGCATTCTTCGCGCTCTATCTTAGAAACGGTTAAGGGTATAAAAAATTATTTAAGCCAAAGTGTGTAGAAAATTTTATACTCTACAACTTGTTTATGGAATGCAAATACAACTTGAGGCAAAAGAAGCGAGACATTTCCTAAAAACTGATTTTCGCGACCTTTGACCTTAAATATCTAAGAACGCTCATACGTGACCTAATGAGACTTTTGAGACAACATTTACGAAGCCAAAATAAGGGTTTATACAAAATTTTCAGCTTATTCCGTTTTATTCCGAGGTTGGTCCCTTTTTTAAGCTCAAGTTACTATGACTACATATCGTACTGTATTCCTTTTGAATTTCGTAATGATGATGAAACGTAGTTTTGTAATGGAAATTTAAGGTTCGATTGGTCAGACTTCTGGATCACGAAACGCGCCCATATTGCATTTTTGGTCTTCTTTTTTTATTTCATGGCTTAAACAAGCGGAAACTGAACGGTGGTCTTCATCAAAGCGATAGGTAGGTATTGAGAGGTTTCTAAAATGTTGGTAAAATGCACGACGTATATTTTACACGTTTTAATGAGTAATCTATAGAAGTCCTAGAGAGAAGTGTATCTTCTGTATTTTTCGTTTTTATAAAAGGCGTATGAGAATTAAGAATACGATCGTCGATGATGTATGTGAAACTACTTAAGTTATCATACCATCTACATTACGAGCTGTTTTCTTCCAAGTATAAATAATTATTCCTCCATTACAATTCTGAGAGTGATTCAACCGTTAGCGAATAATATCGACAAAATTGGTCTTACGACACAGTGGCATATTACTAATTGCAAATCAATAATCAAGAAACATGTCTCCGCCTATTGGCGGTATTGACGGGACGCCACTGGCGGCGGACAATGGCAGGGAGGAATAATTCACACTAATTGGTTGTGTTAGCCCCCGCCCTCACCCCCCGCCTCCCCGCCCGTCACCCGCCGCCACTGAGGCAATACGTCATACATTTCAGGGCTAGGAGCTATTATTAGTGATGTTATTATTGTCATTTAGCTTATTTTCTAATTAACAACCGCATTTGTACGGTGTTGATTTGTTTATTTTTTATGTTCTTAGAGCTCAGTTTGACAGGTCAGTGGCCGAACACATTTTAGATTTTTTTTTTTTTTTTTTTTTTATATGAAATACCGCACAAGAGTCCCAACTGCTCCCGTCTGGAGCCAGTGAGACTATGGCATCCCCAATTGGGGTATGTTGTGAGGCTGAAGGTAGTGGGGAGGGGAAGGAGATGGGGAAGAGGAAGGTAAGGAAGCACCTGGCTATTCAGATCTGGTCACTAAACACGGCTAAAGCCATTTCAAGCAACGTTTCAATTCTGAATGGTGGTCTTACACCAGGGCGATACTGATAGTATCTTCCACTCTGGAACGTGCCGCAAATATACTATATATTATTTTAAATGAATAAATTGTGAAATAACACAAATTAATCAAATAAAATTTATTTGCGCACGCCGGGTTCGAACCCGCGACCTTCGGATTGTGAGTCGAGAGTCTTGCCTCGGGACCACGGAGGCCGATTATTGGGAACGGAAAGTTAAATTAAGATTTTTAAGTTATTATATACAATAATTCATAGAAACCAGCTGCATTCCAGATCCGGAATGTATAGCTGAGCAGTGACCTTCATGTCAATATGTAGGAATATGTAATGTTTAATAAACACTTTTTTTGGTTACATAAACTTCACACAAGAGGCCCGGAGGAAAATAATTTTCTTCAGGACCTGTATCATCTTTGGAGATGCTGTGTGGAGGGTCTTATTGAGGAGAAGGAGTGAACATGGATCTTGAAGAGAGAAAAAAAATTGTGTACTACCTACTGCTATAAAACAAACAAAAATTAACAAAACATGTTAACTACTTCTTTGAACAAAAATTTGTCAATAATCAACACTTACATTATAAAGAAAGGACCTCATTAATTGAGTATTTTACTTTTAATTGCGTTAACAATCACAACATTCTTATTTCCCGTGTTAAATGAAATAAAAAACAATAATTGAATTATGTGAATAATTAATTATTTTTTTTGATAGTAATGCTATAAAACAACAAAAAATTTAAAAAGTTACAAACGTGTAAACTACTTCTTGGAAAAATTATGTGCGAGAAATAACACATAAACTCACAACACAATCATGCCGGACCGGCCGGCGAACTCAGCTAATGATGGCGGGTGACACACAAGCCATGAACTCATCCGAAGTCAGCCGAATGACGCGCGATAGTTCACGAACGCGTAGTTTCGGTGCGGCCGAAGGTTCGGCAGATGTTCTGCCGGAACCGAAGCTGATGCCAAAATTAGATTTTTTGCCGAAACTGAAACCGAAACCGAACCTTCGGTCGGTCACTACACACGTCCTTGCAACTCGGTAGCTAGGTTTGTCTCAAGACAGGAACATATCGCAAAAGAACGACTTGCCCGTCTCCCTTCGGTTATCTTCGACACCCATCGTAATCGACACCAAGTGACCCGAGTACAGCATAGACACAATAATATAATTTAACATCGACTAATATTATGATGCATTAGAATAATAAATAATAAAAACCATTAGAGCAACGATGAAAAATAGAAATAAAAAGTATAATTAAAAATAATAAAATAAAACGTATTTTTTAACGATAAAACAATAGAAATTGTTAACCCTAATAAATCCATTACAATACGTCTCCCTTGATTCGGATATCATACGTGGGAGGAGGTTAACTTCCCCCGGCAATCTTACCCCAGCCCATGAAGTTGGCAAAACAACAAACCTTCATCAAAAGGGTCAGATCTACAACCACCACCACATAAATCACCTATAACACAGTTTGATTTTTTTTCCCAAAAAGGTTTTACTTACTTACTCATAAATTGCTACAGCATTGTTCAGGGCAAACAATTTCAAGTCATTTCCGTTTATGGATTAATGTTCTGATACAAATCATTGACTTGTACTGATTGAGCATATTGAGGTATAACGATATTCATGCCTTAGTGAGTACCTATAGTTTGCAAGTTAGGTCAAATTAGCATCAATCCGTTGCGGATAATTGCGAATCTGCCAGTATACTGATGATGGGGTTTACGTAGATAGCTTAGTCACCTAATAGTCCTATGTACAATGTGTTTAACTTATCTCCATCGATTTACATTTAGAATACAGGTAACTAACTGTATTCGGTCAAAGTTCTTGTTTAATGCCCAACTTCTTTTAAGTTCTTCTTAAGGGTCCACTATTCGAATTTCGTCCGATTTCTTAGATATCTCTCTTAAACATTTGAAGTTTTTAAGCTCTTAAAAACACATATGTTATTTTTGAATATAATATCTAGATACGTTCCACGCCGAAACGCAAATTATATGAAATTCTCTCGATAGAAAAAAATCGCAAAGTATGCTCCGAAAATTATTTAAAATAAGTCTATTTATATTATTTTACAAGTTATATTTGTGAAAAAATTCACAATGTTTCTTTAAAAGATACTTAAGATACGTTCCACGAGATTTTTGCTCTATTTTAAACGAGTCATGTTTTATTAAGCTTTTTCGCCATTTTCGCTGCGATTTCATCACTTAAAATATTAGCACGCTCTGTCCAACATTCGTAATTACACATCTCTTCTTTTTCAGCCGAATAGCGCCGCCTTAATGGCAACTTCTTTCAAGTTCTGTTTAATGGCAAAGACGGAGGAAGCCCAACCTTCAAATGTTTGACGATTTGCTTCTTCATCCACTGGTTTATTGGCACAGTTACACCCGATGGTTAACATAAAAAAGTATCATGTAAAACTTATATGAACACGATTTTGCGAGAGTTTCAAATAGTTGGTGTGGACACGATCTATATTTCAAATGATTAATATGGGAACTTCAAAATTTTTGTACAAATAATATTTTGAACTGGCATCTGTAAGTAGGATTTGATCATCTTCTTCTGTCTTCTGATTTTCAAGTAGGGCCTTGTAAGGAAGGAGAGAAACAATGGGAGATGACAATACATTGAACAGGACCTTGGGATATATGGACTAGTCCCAAAGATGTATCAATACTAAACATTTCTAATGTAAGTAGTTCTGATCTCAGCGTATTTGGATTTATTATTATAATGACTTTCAACCCTCATTTAAAGGTGTGTATGGTATATCGGTTCCATGCCAACTGGGAATAATGTCAACTCAACACCTCCTTGAAAAGTCACTAAAATCTATGAAAAAAATAATTTTAAATTAGCCGATAACCCTAACCTAACATAACCTATTTAACCAATTTTTTATATGTATTTTTTTATCACTCTAAATGACTTATCTGAGATGGTTCTGAGTTGGTTTCATTCCGAGTTGGCCGGTCACCGGTATATCGTACGATGTAAGGTGCCCTGTGCTAACATTTCTGAACCTAAAGCAGGTATTATAAAATATTCTCTTTTCCGCCATATTATTAGTTAAGTTTTTTAAAAACTAATTAACTATGCTGATAGTTTCAATCTTAGACAGTGAAAAATACACATCCTGTCAAGAATTTCTTGGTCTCTAAGTTCTATAAAAAAATGACGAAGTTTTACGGTAGTGTATCATTCTCTATGATTTCCTTTGTAGGCTTTTCCCCTAATCATACCTTGATAAGGAAAGGGAGGAAATCGGTGTCTGCTGTGGCCTGTAAGTATCGATCGATTGATCCTCCCGGCTGTCGATCGAATACTTTCGACTACAAAAGTTGTATTGTATCAAAACCTACATTTTTAATATTCTTCGTCCAGTGAAATATTGTAAACGTGGGTTTAAACAACACGTTACTACAAACCCTGTTCACATAGTTTGAAAAGAAGTTGCGCGATACTAAAACACCTTATAGAAACACAATTAGCACAATCACGTACAAAGATCAAATATCCATTATCGTCCCTTTGATTGATAGATGAAGACGGATCATTTCCGAATCAGTATACTAATGTGGGCCATCTGCACTCTACACTGAGTAGTGTACACTGGACAGTGAACACTGTATACCAGTGAGTACAGAAGTATCGATAAACCCAAAATACAGGGCAGCCGCGAGGATTATATCCGCCTGTGTGCGAAAATAGAAGCAGTTCTTAATTAGAATTAGACCACAAAATTAAAAATTAATATTATCCCGGTATCAAATATAACTATGAGTAAAACGGTTATCGCTAGCACGCGAGATTTGTGATGTAGTATATCGTGTGATAAGTGAACAAACTATTATAATGATGATTGTTTTTTGTGGTGATTAACTGTGTAGCAGATTCTCCATCTTCTCAGACCAATGTTTCGGGTAGCCTTGTAGTATCCATAATTGTATTGGTAATCTGTAAATTATAGGTACAACTGACTTGATGGCAGACACTGCAAAGCTATCCAAAATGTTGGCTTAAGAAAGAGAAGAAAGCGTCACACGGTTTATTACATCGAAAATCAACGTCAAACGACACACTAATACAATTTATAGAATGTGATAATACTAATACAATGCATAAAATGTATAAAAAATACTTCCCAACCATTAAACGGTGTTTTATATAAGCTCTGTTTCGAATTCTTACAAATAAAACATGTCTTTAACTGGCTGCGAAAGAGCTGGCAACAACGAACATTTTGAAAGAATTTTTCGTTATGACGTGAATTCGTCTTGACGATTTCTCGTCATGAAAAAGTGAGGTTATTTCTGATATATTGTATTTTAATTGATTGTTACCGCGTTAATTTAACGAGAATTCCATGAAGAAATAAATGCCTAATGCATGACTAAAACCGGTAATTTTTTTTTTACTATAAACGAGATAAAAAGTGAAGTTAAGTGGGAGTTTTTTTGCAGATTTTTAATTAGAAGGCACGTTTTTTCAAAATTTCGTATTCTCTTCAATTTTTCGACTTTTGGAGTAAAAATACATTATTTGTTTTTTTTTGTTTGAAATTTAAATATTAGAATTTATAAATATTTAAATATTAATGTAAATTTCGAATACAAAAATCTAAGGGAAATATTTATTTCTATTACGATATTGTTTACTACATCTTCAAAAAGAAGAAATATAAGTTTATACTACAAATAAAACCACCCTATTTTGATGTACAAACAACGGGTCTTAATGGCTGTTAAAATATCCGTTCAGATTATTTTAGTTAATTAGTAAGGTTTTTATGTAAACGGGTTTTTTTATCAATTATATAAAATTTACACCACGTTTATTAATAAGGACGTGAGAATTTATCTTGATATTCTGACTACTTTAAACTTCGAACGTAATTTTTTTAAACATGTTCGATCCACGTGTAATGGGTTTAAGCTAATATCAGATTTTCTGAATCTCTATTATGTCATATGTACGTCTCAGGGAACTTATTTATATTAATTGTCATGGAAGCAAACCAATATTTCCCATAAAAATGATTCGGTAAGTTTTTTTCTGAAAATAAAGAAAACAAACGTATTACGTATTAGTCATGAGAGTTCTAAAGGTCGCCCCATGTTTCGGCCGCCCGAGTGCGCCGCACACATTGCACATAAGAATGGGACGCCCCTGTCAGGATACCTACTTACCAGAGTATCAAAGTACCAGAGAATCCAGCAGGGCAGTATCGGGATACAATAGTATCGACCAGGGTAGCATCACAAGGAGGAGGTGCTTTGATCAGTCACCCTCCTCGAACACGATCCGGTGCAGCACAATCGCTCTTCAATTAACCACCATGATATATGCAAGGCGAGTTTGCATTCAAATTAGACCAGGCAATAGGCCAAACTGCTAACTAGTGGAATCAATTAATTGTGAATTTGATTAAGTGGCCTGTTAGCTTATCGTTTATTTGAGTACTGATAGCCGTGGATATATACAGTAATTTATAGATAAACTAGTCTTAAGCACTCTGCAATAATTGATGATTTTTGGTCTATTTGTGTTTCGTCTGCAAGGTGGAGCTTTTCTTGCAATACAAAATACTGTTGTAGTAACTGGTCGCATTGTTTTATTTACTGTGTACGTTGACACATCAGTATACTAATGTAAGTTTGAGAGTTCTGCATACCGAAACGAACTAAGGTGTTGCTCTGAAGGAACCCTTTTTCGGAGATCTCACTCCTATGGTGTATTCACATGGAAGAGGGAGATTTTCTGAAATCAGTCGGTAATAGTTACCTGTAGTAGAAATCTACTATTGGTTTGAGACTTTGATAATTATTATAGATCGCTTAGACTCACTGGAGCGATCACGCGAAATAAATAAATTTGCCTCGATTGCTTGAGATTTCCCAGAAGAAAGATTTCCTCCTTCCTACAACGTGGGTCTCTGCAAGACCAATGTTCATTCCTTCCTATCCTCAAAAAGATTTCGAAAAGGTATAACAAAAAAATCAAGGCACAATTTTTAACGAAAAATTAAATTCAAATGAGAATAAATAAGTTTTATATATTAATTTCAAATTTTAATTCTTGCTAGCATTCCGTGAAAAATTTTTGTATTTTGATCAGTAAATATAATTATACATAAACATACATTTCCTAAAAAATAAATAAAAGGCACTTTTGTTTAGTAACATTTGTATTTTTAGCAACAAGTTTTAACTAGTAATATTTTGTGGTATTTCGGTAAAAACTATTATTTTCTTTTGATTTTAAAACTTAGAAGCTGTTTTGGATAGAAAATAATGAAAACTTCATGCTTAACTTTTAACATTTTATTTCAAAAGAAAGACAAACATTCCCGGGTTGCCTGACAATATTTGAAAATCTCCTACTAGCATCGCGTTGTTGAAAAATTGTTGTTTTTTTATGATTCGTGGTGGAGGACTTCCGAGGAATTGAACTAACGACACCTGGATGGGAATCAGACGCGATGCCCACTCAGCAACTGGCCGATTATAAGGTATTAATAATAATAATGTATTAAAAAGGATTCAACAATAACTTTTCAATCCGCATCAGGATACTACGATCATCCCTATCAAGCGAAGATTTTATTCCTAATTACAGTAACGGTAAATAAGACGTCAAGTCGTTAAATTAAATCATTAGGAGGTCAAAGTAAATAGTTAAATAGAGCCATAACGTTAATTTCTAACTAAAATAACTGCTATTTGCACAGGCTTCGTTACCATTACTATTTTAGTATTACGTATGACTTACTAACAAGTACGTTATATTGATGTATGCCAACAAGTACGTAATCTGCTAATCTTGTAAGTTTACGGGGTCGAATGACTTCAGGTTTGTTTACATTTTGTTTTTTTGAAATCGAAGTATTATTCACTCTACAAATGTGCGAATAACCATATAGATAGCACCAAAAAAAATATTTTATATTCGACGTTTGTTGTTATATGAGATTTTTGTTGTAAAATTGTTCACTTGATTTCATGTTGTAAAGAAGTGATTTGACTGATTTATTAAATTTTATCCTCAAAAGTACCCAATAATATTTTTATTCAATTTGTAAAAACAATTTACTAATAAACACGTTCTGCTATGTAATTATTATTACGCGTGACAGCTGTTTCGCCTTCTAAAGGCATTATTGATATGTTTGGTGTAAATCTAAGTGACCAGCTCAGGTATGGGGGCTCCATCGAGGCCAGAGTTAAGTTAGCCTCTCAGAAACTGGGCATACTGTACAGGGCACGCAGATACTTTAATAGTACACAACTGCTAGCCCTGTACAAATCGCAAGTGCGCCCCACGGTTGAATTTGGCAGCCACCTCTGGTCTGGAGCCCCAAAATATCTGAAAAAAAAAACCCTTGACTCTGTGCACAAACGGGCGGTCCGTTTGATAAATTCTCCTAATTTAACAAACGGATTGCAAGAGATTTTCTTGGCTACTCGAATGTATGCTATACAAAATACTGTTGTAGTAACTGGTCACATTGTTTTATCAACTGTGTACGTTGACACTTCAGTATACTAATGTAAGTTTGAGAGTTCTGCATACCGACACGAACTGGGGAGTTGTTCTGAAGGAACTCTTTTTCGGAGATCTAACTCCTTTGGTGTATTCAAATGGAAGAGGGAGATTTTCTGAAATCAGTCGGTAATAGTTAATTAGCATCTGTAGTAGAAATCTACTATTGGTTTGAGACTTTGATAATTATTATAGATCGCTAAGACTCACTGGAGCGATCACGCGAAATAAATAAATTTGCATCGATTGCTTGAGATTTCCCAGAAGAAAGATTTGCCGGCCTCTGTGTTTCCTCCCTCCTACAACATGGGTCTCTTCAAGACCCATGTTCACTCCTTCCTCTCCTCAAAAACACCCTCCACACAGCATCCTCAAAGATGACATAGGCCCTGAGGGAAATTATTTTCCTCAGGGCCTCCTGTGTGGAGTCAATGTAAAAAAAAAAAATTATCAAACTGTTCGGTGAGCGTGCTTTCGGAGTGTCAGGACTTAAGAGTCTTGAATGGACTACCACGTGAGTTAAGAATGATCCGAGACTCGGCCGAATTTAGAGCTAAACTGAAAACTCACCTTTTCAAACAATCGTATCCATAAATATATAAAGTCAAACATGTAAAGTAAAAAACCTTTTTCCTTCACAGCCCGCGACATTGGTAGCAAATGTAAAGTTCTGTAATAAATAGATACTGTCTAATATGATTGCCCAAAGATTCTTCCAATGCAGTAGCAATGTAAAAAAAACATTGTTCAATGCATTTTGCACGAGCCTACATACAGGTGAAACAAGGTGTCACTACCGAACCAGCTCGATGGAACGACTCCGGATCCAATACAATAATGCATGCAGAATTATATTTGGATACAGAAGATACAGCAGCGCATCGACAATATTTACGGAGCTAGGATTGTCTCATCATGCACCGGGTCACTGGAGCCAAGATGCGGCTAATGGCCTCCGATAACACAGTGGTGATCGCAGCCTTCCAGCACCGAGCGCCACTCCTGAGTGAGCGCTGGGCCGAGCTCATCCCAGATCACACCCTACATTATAATTGTTTATTTATTGAATTTTTATGTATGATTTTTTTTACTTAAAAATCTGTTGTGTATAAATTTAAAGGACATGATTTTTTTTTTACTTAAAAATCTGTTATATAAACATGTATGACTTTATGGGCATTATTTTTTTTTTACTTAAAAATGTGTTGTGTAAATATGTATAACTTTATGGGACATGATTTATTTTTTACCTAAAAATCTGTTATGTAAATATTGGGAATATCTATTATGTAACTTTATGGGACATGATTTATTTTTCTTAAAAATCTGTTTTGTAAATATGTATAACTTTATGGGACATGATTTATTTTTTACTTAAAAATCTGTTATGTAAATATGTATAACTTAATGGGACATGACTTTATTTAAACTTAAAAATCTATGTAAATATATAATTTAATGGGACATGATTTTTTTAACTTAAAAATCTGTTGTGTAAGTATGTATAACTTTATGTGACGTGTGGGATTGCACAATCCTCCCCACATCTTGGAATAAAACATTATTATTAAAATTAAAGTCATGCAATGTCCAGTGTTTTAAATATAATGTCCTTCGCGTGCAAAGTCGTATCTTCTCCAAGCATAAACTATCTAATTAAAGTGTTTTTATCGGAAGTGGCCTGCCAGGTAAGTAAGTTTCATTGTCATCTACAAATCACCCAATTATTATTATTATTACATTAAATAATAATAAACCTTCAAATAACCAATACACTACGAGGTATAATTCTCAGTCTTTGGGCCCAGCTGCCGTCCATTGCGCATTGCCCCAGCCCGATCGCGGTTTGTTTTGTATTTCAGAGGGCTACCGAACAAGGCATTTACACTCCGTAATATGGTGTGGCCATCTCTCCCTAATAGCTAATAGCTTTTTCGTGTTTTATTCCCGCCCTGTCGTACCCACTTAAGCGGCCAATAAAGCTACATCGAAGCTCCGAACAAAAAAGCTCGGCTTACCTGTCAACGAGCTTTGACCGCTCGGTCGAGGCTTACTTTGGCCGGAACCTATTTCAATTTAGGTAGATACATTTAGACATTATTTTTGTAACTTAAAAATAATAAAATTGTGGTTAATTTTTTTCACCCCATTTAAAGGAAATACCATTATTCCAAGGCGGGCTATATTTCAATTCAGGTACCCTTAAAATAAATATGCCTAATTAATAGAAAAATATACGCGGCTAATTGTTATTGAGCCATTATCTTTAAATGAAGCTATACGTGAAATCCTATTTACACACTATTTAAATTGATCTGTACGACGAATCGGCTCACATTATGAACATCAAAAAATATGCTACGGATAAATCGAAGCTTTTACTAGCTTTTCTTTGTATTGGAATAACAATAAAATTATTATTTACACAACAAAAAATATAAGCGTAAGCCACTAAAAAAAATGTTTTTTCATGACTTAACTATGAAGAAATATAAGAAACAGTTTTTAAAAATACCCCTTTATGGCTAAGACTATTTTTGAGGTTTTTTATGTTCTAACTTTTTTTCTTTCTTATAAAACTATGCACAAATAAATAAAAACCACCTTTTCGCTTACTACGTGATTTTAAATTTTGTAGACATGAGAATCGAAATATTTCTAGCGTTTATATTCCTCTCAAAAGGCGCTTGTATTCGTACAAGCACACGAAATGTGAAAATATTTTAATGTGAACCACTGAGACTATGGCATCCCAATCAGGGTTAGTTGTGAGGCTGAAAGTAGTGGAGAGGGGAAGGCTAAGGTGGGAAAGTACCTGGTTATTCAGATCTGGTCACCAAACATGACTAAAGCCTTTTCTAGCAGCGTTTCAATTCTGAATGGTATATCTTCCACTCGGGAACGTTCCGCAAATATACCATAATATTTTTACTGATTTAATTTTGAAATAACACAATTCAATAAAATAAA
Source organism: Glyphotaelius pellucidus (assembly GCA_936435175.1). Taxonomy (NCBI): domain Eukaryota; kingdom Metazoa; phylum Arthropoda; class Insecta; order Trichoptera; family Limnephilidae; genus Glyphotaelius; species Glyphotaelius pellucidus. Next base: position 35,261,322 of record OW386551.1, on the reverse strand, counting down.
ATTTCCTTGCGCACGCCGAGATTTGAACCCCCACCTTCGGATTGCTGGTGGAAAGACTTATCTTCGACTACAGAGACTGCGCTATATGATAGCTTACCTATTTATAGATGGAAAATTGGTATTCTCTCGGCACGCCATATTTTAATGCAGTAATAATTTTTATAAAGTAAGTACATTAGTTCTTCAAACTTCGCATTTGTGGTGTCATCATTATTAATAAATGAGAACAAATAACTTTGTGTACACCACTATTTAATCAACAATATCGACATGTTTCGAAAACTATGTTTTCTTCGTCAGGATAATAAGTTAATAAAAAATAACAAAAGACAAACAAGTATAGACGAATAAGAACACAGGCATGATATTAGAAAGGAGAGGTGATTAATTACTTAAAATATCATAAAAAATAACAATTATATAAAATAAAATATAAAAAGAGTGGAAGATACTACCAGTATCGCCCTGTTGTAAGACCACCGTTCAGAATTGAAACGTTGCTTGAAATGGCTTTGGCCGTGTTTGGTGACCAGATCTGAATAGCCAGGTACTTACCACCTTCCTCTTCCCCACCTCCTTCCCCTCCCCACTATCTTCAGCCTCACAACATACCCCAATTGGGGATGCCATAGTCTCACTGGCTCAAGACGGGAGCAGTTGGGACTCTTGTATTCATATAAAAAAAAATAAAAAAAAAGTATGCCAGGGGGCCAACTGTCGGCGGGTCAACTATCATGGAACCACCCCGAATACTTCAAAGTTCATTCGATTTGCTTAACACGTCTGGTGAGTATTCGATAAACGTGTTTATTTGATGTACGTTTTTTTTGCAATGCAAATGTCGTATGAATGGTTCTATTTATATATAATGTAAGTATCACAGTTTAATCGATAAGATTTATACTGCAAAAAAACGTGCAAAACAATGCCGCTTGAACCTAGCTTTAGACTAAAATGTCAGAGACTGCGCGACCACCTCAGCCTTTGAATAAATTCATAAAACACTGACTCTTGCCGTAAAGAAAATAGCACCTTCCCTTACAGAGACTGAACAAGCAACAAGTTTACACTTAGTACTCGCTCCTACGAGTTGAGAAAAGAGGCTGTGTAATGTAGGCTGTTGTATGTCTCACCTACTCCCTTCTCCCTTGGTAAGGTATCTCCGGTAAGGCACGCAGAATATTTTTAACTTCACACTTTTCCTTTGTAATTAAGGCTGGCTGGAATGTTCATTAATTAACAGCGGTCAGAGAGTAATGCTCCGATACTTATTACGGACGATGGCCGCACAGGCTTCGGATACTTGCAGGAATGGAATATATTATTATTTATAAGGACACCTCACGTGCCCAGGGACCGGGGAGGCGATTTCAATATTAAATTGGAGCACTTGCGTGATTTCATTGTTTGGTATAAAATGTATAATTAATTGAAGAGTTTTTTTTCATTTGTGAATTATGTTTTGTGTAAGCACAAAATCTTATACGAAATAGAAAAAAAAACTCTGAAGAAGAACTACGTTGGTTTCAACTTTGAAGCCGTAGAATGTCGAAAATCTCGATCCTTGTTTCAATATTTATGTCCTGAAACGTGTTTTAGATCAACATTACTACTATTTGGGGCACCCGGAAAAAGTACATACAATACATCGATCACACTTTTGTTCAAAATGATAGTGAAAAACTCCAACAAGGAGAGCCCAAACATGTATGTGTAAAATTATGGCATATCTAACTCTCACTCTTTCAATGAAATTAACATATTTCAATACTTTCAAATTTATTTATTTATTTAACGCCCAGATGGCTTTTGTAGTATAATTTTATTTAGACAGATACTTCGAAAACTTAGAAATAATAAAAACAAATTACATTTTTCAAAAGTTATACAAACACAGAAACAAAAACAGAAAAATACAGCTATTTTATAGGTTTACAAGATGTGTTTAGTAATAGTGTTGAAACAAATGTTTTAGATGATCCACAAAACTCGCAAAGTTGATATTGAATATGTCAACATCACCCAAGTACTGATTTCCCATGGTGTGAAGTCGTTGTATCGGAGAGTGCGTAATGTAGTAGCGCTTATGAGTGCTGCTGCAAAATATTGTATTTTGTCGTGTTGTTACTGTGGGTGTTCGTAAGTTTATGAGTTGAAAGTAAAATTTTCCAAGATATTATTATTTTGAACTCTCTAATTAGCTAGTGGTTTTTCTTGGCTTTAAGTCATCCATATTATTGACATATTTTTATTATAAACGAACCATTTTGCACATTTAAAATATTTGGCAATTATCGGATGACCAACTCCTGTGTCATAGGTCAACCCAAGTGGTTCGATACGTTTAGTGATTTAGAAGGGATGATGTTTGTCCGGGTCTTGGCGGCAGATGCGCCTGACTACCGGATTTAAACGTCCGTCACTCCTGGACACACAGACCCTAGATACCTACCTATTCCTCATACCTTTTTCCTTCCCGAAACTTTCTCTCCCTTTCCTAAAAATACCATCCACAAGGTATCCCAAAAAATCACATATATGATTATAAAGAGGGAATTCTGCGTGGAATGTAAAAGAAAATGTGGCGAAATAAAATATTATTTTTGTTAAAATGTCAACAGTGACAGCTTAAAGAAATAACGGGACATCGCTTAAATCTTATTTGGAGGCAATGATTTGACTGGTTCAATTATCTTTTGTTAATTTTAGTAACCAGTACCTACGTAAGTAAAACTTTTTTTAAATGTGCTGAAAAATTAATAAGAATTGAAACAAAAAATCTCCCTGAGGTTTTGGTGTACACTAAAAGACATGCATACCTACGGCCATAGGTCACCCCAAGTGGTTCGCTACGTTTGGTGACTTAACAGGGGTGCCCGGGTTCATGGTTTTGTCTCGGAAAATCACCTTGCTTCACAATGAACGGGATGGAATCATACGTCCGTCACTCCTGGACACCCCATATTCCTATCCACCCATCATACCTTTTCCTTCCCAGAACATCGTCTCCTTCCTATCCTAAAAAGACCCTCCACACAGCATCCCCAAAGACGGTACAGGCATTAATTTATTCAGGGCCTCCTGTGTAGAGTTTTTGTAAAAAAAACCAAACACATTATGCTGCGTACCAAAGGTATTGAAATATAAGAAGATATGCTAAGATGTCCGCCCGACTGTCGGGGGAACTACCACCTAATGGCAACAGTTTGAATACGGAATTTAGTTGATTTTTCGAAGGTGTGCAGTAGTATTGTTAACAACATAGTTTAAAAACGGAAAGAATTCGTTCATTTAGTTGATTTTTTGAAGGTGTGCAGTAGTATTGGTTAAAAATATCAGTTTCATCCAGTAAAAATTACCGATAGCCTATCTCCTTATATTTCAATATCTTTGCTGCGTATAATTTGCGAATAAAAGGGCGAGCCATTCCACGAATCGTGAGAAAGGAAAGAAGCAACCTCAAGCGGCGTTTCGCACCGTTTGCGCAGCGTTATATACGTACATGTAGTAATAGTACAACGTATCCGATGTTTACAGTGTTTAGGTAGTTAGGTGTATGTGTGTATAAGAAGTGGCAGTCTACAGGTTATTGATGTATTTTTAATTTGATATTAAATCTTGATGCGGGGTTCTGAGCGGGATTTATTGTTTATTGCCTTCAATGGAGCCATTAGTGCAGTGGCTTGCCGCTTGCGCTCTGCTATGGGTAGTGGGTACCTACGTACAAGGATACAGAGTGCGACCAAAAAGATAACGTCCTGATAATATATTTGTGTAGATCCAAATAATTATTGCTTGCTTTTAATAAAATTATTAGTCGGCGAATATGTAACCAACAAAAAAATTTCCTCAGGGACTATATCATTATAGGGAAAAAGGTATGAGGGGTGGATAGGAATCAATGTGACCTCGTAGCGATGTAAGGCGATGGGTCGATCTAGTCCGGCTGGAGAAGTCAAAGGTCTCCCTCCACCAGTCTCTACCGATCCGCCAGCTACAAATGTAACCAAAAATAGCCTAATGTTCACGTATCCAACATTATTGGTGTAACGCTTAAGTTTGAATAGTAATTATATTTGATTTTTGAAAGTAATCAACGAATTTAATTTTTTTTATACAATTCAGTTCGAATAACCCCCAAAACAAATAAATAGGCGTTTAAAATCAACTCAACTCAATACCACTTTGAAAACTCGTTGAAAACGAGAAATAGTCCATAACCTAATCTAGCGTAACCTATGTATTTAACCATTTTTTATATTTATATCTCTTTAATGACTTTTCAAAAGAGGTATTGAGTTAAATTCATTCTGAGTTGTTCGTTTTTTTTTAAATGTGCTGAAAAATTAATATTGATTCGTAAACGAGAAAAAATCACATTATTAACTACTGACTATCAAAACCTTCTCAAAAACTCTCTGAGGTTTTGGTGTACACTAAAAGACTGCTGCCGTAGGTCACTTCAAGTGGTTTGCTACGTTTGGTGACTTAGCAGGGGTGCCCGGGTTTGTGGGGTGAGGTTTGTCTCGAAACATCACTTTGCACCACAGTGGAAGGAATGGAATCATTCTACAAATCTATGCACTTTGTCGCATTGTTTTGACTAAAAAAAAAACGAAATACAAACATTCCCGATTTCCATTCATGAATAACACGACAATAAATTTAACACCACCGCAGTAAGCGGAAATGTTGCTTGTGTCATGAGGGACGACTTAGCCAGCCGAGGAATTGAACGCGACGCCTGTGTGGGACAACGCCCGCGATGCCAACTCAGCCATTGACCGGTCAACATATATTATATCTAATATTTTTTTTACATAAATACCGCAAAAGTCCGAAGCCAGTGAGACTATTGCGTTCCCAATTGGGGTATGTTGTGAGGCTGAAGGTAGTGGGGAGGGGAAGGGGATCGGAAAGAGGAAGCTGGGGAAGTACCTGGCTATTCAGATCTGGTCACCAAACACGGCTAAAGCCATTTCAAGAAATGTTTCAAATCTGAATGGTGGTTTTACACCAGGGCGATACTGATAGTATCTTCCACTCTGGAACGTGCCGCAAATATACTATATATTATTTTAATTGAATTAATTGTGAAATAACACAAATCAAACAAATAAAATTTATTTGCCACGCCGGAATTCGATCCAGCGTCCTTCGGATTGCGAGTCATGAGCCTAACCGCTGGACCACCCTGGCCGTCAAGCGTATATTACATACATTTCTATATTATAACATTATTAAAACCGTGAAATATAACTTCAGTCTGAACCATCCGTTATTTTAATAATTGTCATGCCATTCACTACCAAATGCACATATTATAGGTGTATATTATGATTGCAGAGTGCGCGCCTCGTCGGCGTCGGCACCAATAACAACAGACCGTCTACCGTTTCGAATTTATATCAACTGTTAATTAAATCACTCACTAACCCGCACCAAAAGCTCTAATAAAAATAATTTGTAACGGGGCAATTAACCTCCGAGTTTCTGCTCCCCGGATCAGATCGCCGGAGAACTGGGCTAATACTGCCTTAGGACATACAGACCAAACATTATTTATGGATTATAAATTTATTTTGTTTGTGGAGAAGCTTGAAATGAGTTTGTTTTAATTATAGTTAGTAGACTAGACAATGAAATTTATTTATTTATTTATTAATAAACGCCCTTTTTTGGGGCTTTTACATATATAGCAAAGTTAGAAAAATACATATTTATTGTACGTAACTGAACTGCCTCAATAACAATATTTTATATTTATTCAAAGATAAATTGACGATGTCCACTGTCTTGGTATAATTATTTCCGTCCATTAGTATTCTGGGCAAAGAGGAATACATACGGTAGTTAGTCCCTACGAAGTGGAATGCGGAAGTTTATCAATTCAAGTAATACCGGACTATCAACTAAATCATTTAGAATTTTATATAAAAATACTAAGTCAGTGAAAATTCTTCTGTCTGACAATTTAAGCATATTCATATCGTTTAAAATAGTGTTGTAGTTTAACATAATTGCTGGGATACCCATTTTAAAATTAAGAAAACGTAAGAATTTGTTTTGTATACTTTCAACAGCTTGTACATGCATATTATAATGAGGATTCCGGACAGGAGAATTGTACTCAAGTTGGCTTCCAACATAAGCAAAATATAACAGTTTAAAACACTTTATATTGTTAAAGTTTCTAGTTAGCCTAGTTATAAACCCTAACATTTTTAAGCCCTTATTACAGATTTCTGTTATGTGGTTAACAAATGAAGGATTTGATTGAAAAGTCCAAGTCTTTAATTTGCATTAATGTCTCAAGAGCATTGTTATCAATTTTGTAATTAAAGATCACTGGATTTTTATGCGAGAAAATCTAACAATTTGACATTTTGACATATTTAAATAAAGTCTATTTTCCTTACACCAAATTAACAATTTGTTGCTTGGAATGTTTGGAATTAGTATCAGTGGCGTAGCTAGCATGGGTGGAACTCGGGGCGGATAACGTGGTGTCACCCTCTTCCCCCCCCCAAAAAAAACTATCCAATCCACTTACATTGTTTTTTGAACACTAACACTAACACAATAACAACTTTTTCAACAACTAATTGGTAATAATTCCCTTCACGAGTTTACGTCAATTACAATGTACGAAAGAAAAGAGAATGACACAGGTGACAAGTGAGGAATAATATTTCAGAGGAATCCCCAACCGAACAAAAGTAAGAGTTAGGAACGAAAATATAAAAAATATCAGACCATTTTGGTTACTTGTTTTTGGGGTATTATGCCGTGTTGCGCTACCTCCTTCTATGGATAGAAGGAGGTAGCGCAACGTTTCGGACAGCGTTACAGTGTCCATCATCAGGGCAGATGTTTTTTTTGTTTGTTATTTGTTTTTGTGGTGTTATGCCGTGTTGTGCTACCTCCTTCTCTAGCCAACGTTACAGTGTCCGTCATCAGGGTATATGTGTGTAACGTTGGCTAAATAAGGAGGTAACGCAACACGGCATAACACCCCAAAAACGAATAACCAAAACGGTCTGTTATTATTTATATTTTAGTTCCTTGCTCTTACTATAACACCCCAAGAACAAAAAACGAAAATACTTTTGGCCGTGAAAATCTAAAATCGTATCCAATTACAGACCGTGTTCATGTGTAAAATATTTTTGTGACAATATTCTTCTTAATTTTTTAGCTACGGCACTAGTTAGTATCTCAGTCCGGCTCAAGTATCGGAGCTCCGTAGAAGCCCGAGTAAATCTGACTTTCAAGAAACTGGACGTCTTGAATAGGGCTAGCAGATTCTTCAGAAGTGACCAGCTGCTAACTCTGTACATATCTCATGTACGACCAGCAATTGATTTCTGGAGCCACCTCTGGGCTGGAGCCCCATAATACTTGATAAAGCAATGTAGGCAGGCGGAGTCTGTTTTTTACAGGTATTTCAATGGAGTCAGCTCGAAGGAGCTCGACGGATCACCCCCCCTCCTTCATTTCCTCCACCTCTCCCGTATTACCATCCTCCTCTCGCCTAACTTCCCTGCCGCTAAACCACATGAAATACACTTATTTTTCAAACACCTCTCGCGCCAACTATTGCAAAATTTTTATACAAATTTAAGAGCTCATCAGTGTATAAAGAAACCCTCGCGAATGTGCACACAACAACTCACCAAAGTTTCATTGCAATCGGATGAATAGTAAAGGAAATAATTTTCATATTTGTAAAAAGCATTAACTTTGTGGCTGGCCATAATTTACAATAAAAACACATAAATTTTGTTTTAGACCACTTTTAAGGGACAAATAAGCAAGCAAACATACATTCATTATTTATATATACAGATATAAATACCCCACAGAAGTTCCAAGGGCCCAAATGGATTGAATCAATATATAATTTGAATGATGGTTGTAATTTTCATTAAACTTGTAAGTAAGTATGCATATTGAATATACCAACTTAACTTACGACCGTAAAAAATATGATTACTTGCAATATTTAAAATTTCATCCCGTCATAACTTCTTATCTCCTTTGATCGTTATCGCTACATTTGTTACCATCGTTTAGATCTTGCCACTTGAGCAATGAGAATGCAATGAACTTTGGGTAGTATTTTAATTAGGCGCGTGCATATTCAATTCATTATTCATGATTCGGATAAATTCAATCACCGTTTTTATCAATTAACCGATGACTCGCCACTCTGATTCCTAACGACTAGATTGTCGAAGGATGACGGGAGGATTAAACTGACTTGTGTGGGACTGGTGTACTATCTAATAGCAGGGGTTACGAACCTATTTTACAATCTGGGCGTGTTGTATAGGGCTCGCAGATACTTTAATAGTACACAACTGCTGACCCTGTACAAATTGCAAATGCGCTCCACTGTTGACTTTTGCAGCCACTTCTTGCGTGGAGCCTTGAAATTCCGGAAAACACCCTTGACTCTGTGTAGAAAGAAAATTTCAATTTGGGAGGTGGGAATGGGTACCCGCTGCCCCGGGAAACTTTATTGGATAACAAACACCTCTGCCGTAGGTCACCTCAAGTTGTTCACTACGTTTGGTGATTTAGCAGCGGTGGCCGGGTTCATGGGGCGAGGTTTGTCTAGACCTTGGAGGCGGATGACCAGGACACCCTGAAACCCAGTTTCCTACCACCCATTAAACCCTTTACCTTCCCAGAACTCTCCTCTTCTCCTTTTCCTCATAAAAATCCCTCCACACAGCATCCCCAAAGGTGACAAAGGCCACAATATGTGGAGCTCATGTAAAAAAAAAAGAAAAATTTTGATGGATTCCCTTATAACAAGTGATTAGAGCACTCAGGTAGGTATGCTAACCTTGTTCTGCCGATATTACAATGGAAGAACTAGCCTCATTGATCCCTTCGGCACCGGTGCATAGTCGGTAATCACGACAAACGTCGTTCAACGTATGTTCACGGTTGACATTTTGTCACATGAGAACTGGTCGTTTCTACGACTTCCTCAAATTGAGTTGAGTTCAACTTGTTGAGTTAACTCGGTCTTGGAATGATTTGCCGGCCTAAGTGTTTCCTTGCTCCTAAAATATGGATCTCTTCAAAACCCATGCTCCTTCCTTTCCTTAAAAATACCCTAAAAGATGACATTGAACCTGAGTGAAATTATTTTCCTTAGGTGAAGAGTAAATGTAAAAAAATCGCACGCGGTAGAAGTGAAACTTTCACAATAACTTACATAATCAAAGCGGCCAATGCGGTAAGGTTTCATTCAATCTCATTCTCTCGCAGGCTAAATCCTATAGTTTGTATGTGTTTGTCTCTTTTTGTGTCGTTTTTGTTTCATCGAGTGTCAAATCACAACGATGCTAAAGAAGATTCACATCAAAAAGAATCGTAACTTGGACAGATCTGTCGTACATTGAGCAATCGGTTCCCTTCGGCCAACTATCAAAATATTCGCAAAGATTTTTTTAATGACAGTCTTAGTCTATAGCACCGTTGTGATTTGAATCTCGATGAAACGGAAGCAAGCGACACTAAAAAGAGACATCTATAGGATTTAGCCTGCGAATGAGTGAGATCACGGCTCTAACACCCTTCCCGTAATGTCATTGGCTTCCCTTATTCACATCTTCCTCTCTTCCCCTCTTTGGTTCCGTTTAACATAAAACATCCATGAAAATCAGTCATCATCGGGCAAATCTCAAAACGTATTAAAAAAAAAAGAAAGCTTTCTATATGACTTGAACATCCCTGCAGTCACAATACGTCACCGATTTAAGTTGAGCCCGATTTACATGGGCTTGTGAACTTTGAGAATTAAAGCCACTGTCAGGTATTCTGAGAATCGCTCACAACTACACTATTATATTATGGTTGGGCATGTTGGATTTAATTGATCGATTAAACGTTTTCCTCCTGACAGGTTTAGCGTCTTTTAAAAGAGAACGTTCAATATGATAATAGATTTATTTATTATCTGGTTATAATTTCACTTCTTATAATAGCGTCATCTTTATGTTAAGATGAAGCTATACGAGAACGACGAATCGGTTTACATTATGAACATCAAAAAATATGCTATGGATAAATTGAAGCTTTTCTATTTCTTGGAATTACAATAAAATTATTAATTTCATAACAAAAAAATTTAAGCGTAAACTACTAAAAATGTGTTTATACGACTTAACTATGAAGTAACAATATAAGAAACAATTTTTAAAAAATACCCCTTTATGGCTAAGACTATTTATGAGGTTTTGTTGTTCTAACTTTTTTTCATTCTTATAAAATTATACACAAACTAAATAAAAACCACTTTTTCGCTTACTTGCCTCGTGCAAATAAGACGCTCGATTTAAAATTTTGAAGGCACAAGAATCGAAATATTTCTAGCGTTTATATTCATCTTGCAAAGCAGTTTTTTGTTAGTTGCACCGAATAGAAGCTCCTCTATTTGAGAAGTGCTCAACATTGGAACCTTATTTATATCGTGCTGCTTAACATTGGATCCCTATATATTTATATCGTACTGTAGGTTAGTCAAACATTCTTAGTTAAGAAGATTAGTTAGGTAAAGTCGATTTCTTAGTTAGGTAACGTAGAAAATCCACAGAAAATGTTTCTTAAAAATTATGACAGATAATTCAACAACTGCTGATCCTGTACAAATCGCAAGTGCGCCCCATTGTTGAATTTGGCAGCCACCTCTGGTCTGTGGTCTTGAAATCCTTAAAAAACCTTTTACTCTGTGCATAAACATGCTGTCCGTTTGAAAGATTGCCATACAAGCGGATTGCAATATTTAGAGCACCAGCGTCAGGTAGGTGTTGTCCTCGTTCTACCGGTATTACAATGGAAGAAGCTGCGAGAAACTAGCGTTATTGATTCTTTCGGAACCGGTGCATAGACGGGAAACATACCAAACGCGCGACCAACATGTGTACAGGGTTAAAATTTTGTCGTTCGTGAACGGGTTGCTTCTACGACTCTTTCTTGAGTTCAACAGCTTGGCTGTGGAATGATTTGCCAGCTTCTGTGTTTCCTTCCTCCTATGACATGGATCTCTTCAAGACCCAGGTTCACTCCTTCCTCCCGTCCAAAAAATCAAAAAACATCTTGATGACTTAGGCCCTGATGGAGTTACTATAAAAAAAGAAAGACAACTTAAATTGCATCAGGATTCACAATTTTTTACGAACTTTTGAAGCAATAATATTACTTAAAAAAAATATAGGTATAAAAAATTGGGAAGTAAAGGATGGATCAAAAAAGGTATTGGTAGGAAAAGAGTTACTTCGAGAAGACTACTTAGATGACGATGATTCTATAGTTAATATGATAAAAGCAAAAAGAATTAATTGAAACGAGACTCTAATGATTTTATGAATTAAGTTCCAAGAATCGTATTGCACAGTGCACTGCGATATTAACGATTTGTCTCTTCAAATAGATACACTATATATTATGTTTTATCTATGTAGGTACTTGAACGCCATTTTGTATGATCTGAAATACAGCTTATACAAATTGCCTACAGTGTGCTTCAGAAGATGTACAAAAAATGTAATCATTTAAAACAAAACAGTCGTTTCGAAAATATGAAAGGTAAGTATATAACGGATGAGTAAATCTACATATCGTAATATAAAAATTTAGGTTCCGTATGTTTGCGTTCGCTAATCTCGGAAAGTAATCGATGGATTGACTGAAAATTTTTACAGAACATTGCATTTTAGCAAAAGGGTGCTTCTATGTACACTTGTGAGTTCTAGCTTTACGAAATTTGTATTAAACAAATTCAATAGGTGGCGCGCAAGTTGTTTGATAAAGTATTTCATGTATTTTAGCGGCAGGGAGGGTAGGCGGGAGAGGGAGATGAATCCGGGAGAGGCGGAGGGGAATGAAGGGTGGAATATTTGCGGGAGGAGGGGTGGAGAGCGGGGGAGGGGTTCGTGGAACGGGTGGAAGCGGAAAAGGGGAGTGAGAAAAGCGAAGGGTGGAGGAAGGTGTAGGGGAAACGCGGGAGAGGAAGAGGAGATGGAAGGGGAACGGGGATGAATAGGAAAGGACAATTAGGTAGAAACAATATCTTTATTTAAGTGGCATTGCAATGCGTGCCGGGAACCCGCTAGTTACTGTATAAAATCTTAAAAAAATCTTAATAAAATATTTTTAAAAAGTGCTTGTTACTTTAAAATCAAAAATAAATCGAGTATTTTATTTATGGGAATATTATCTAACAAGGTTAAGAGAGTTATTGGAGTAACCACCTTTCTATTAAAAACTAGTTTATAAATAATGGCAAGGCAAATTAAAGCTAGGATCTATTTCGAAACGGGTTTTTCGGGAAATAATAAGATAACCCCTCACCTTCAACTACACATTTTTTTATAAAAATTATTAAAAACACATTTTTTTTATAAAAAAAATGTGTTTTTAATAATAATTATTTTGTTACACACATTTAATTTATGGATATATATTTTAAAAAAGCAAGCATTTTTATTAACGGTAAATAAAAAGAAAGCACAATAAAATTATATAGATAAAAGATAAAAAATAGACGAAATACAAAAAAAAAATATGTCCCTGTATATAATAATATAATAATACGCGTATGTACGATATAAAAAAATCCCATATAGGCACAGCCAGATTCCAGGTATCCTTATGATTTTTTTAAAAAGCAGTTAAATTTTAGTCATGTGCATATTGCTATCATTTTTTTAACATTCAAACATTATATTTAAATAAATTTTAAAAAGTTAAAAGAAATCCACAATTTAAAGAATTACAAATAAAAAAACAAGTTAATTAAAGAATTGAGATCGGCACAGAAGTTACAGCTGCAGGTAAATATTTATATCATTTTGCAGAAAGAAACCTGAAGTACTTATTCTATTGCTAAATCGATTTTCGTTTATGAAGATAGAACATTTCGGGAAAATATGTTTTAGGCACTGTATATGTGTAGACAATACATTTTTCTTATGACTTATAGTTCACATATGATTCAGATTGGATATATCTTTCTTTTTCTATGTGGGTATTATAAATACACACCCCCCCCCCCCTTTCCATTAAAACATAATATTTAGGCGATTTGATGGTGCCGCTCTTTTGGTTTTATAGAATGAAATGTAGATAGTTTATTCACAGTTCAGAGTTTGATGTTTTGGTTAAGCCATTCTTTGACGAACCCCATGTCACAATTTTTGGTTTAGCACCAATTTTGGTGCTCAAATAAATGATTGGTAAGGGTTACAGACATTTACATTAAATTCCGATATAATATGAATGTCTGTAACCCTATATTATATAGGAATTTAATCAGTTTATTATTTATTATGTATCAAACGCATTTCAAATCAAAAGTGTTAAACTTTTCATAATTGAATCAATATTGTTGTAACTATTTGCTGTCAGGTTAAATATGTTATTATTCATTTTGTACTCTCGTACATGTAATCTAGTCATTTCTTACTATGAACTACGATGAAAACAGTCAGTAAAACGTATTCTATGTTGTGGAGTGGAAGATACTTTTGGTTTTGCATTGGTGAGTGATAACCTTTGAGAAACAACATCGTGGCTATTTTCAAAAAATAAAACTGTTCTCAGTATACCAAGCTTTTGGGTTCACACGGTGGGAAGTATCCACCATAAATCGCATTGGCTTAGCGTGCATCAGTCGATGACATTACAAATCGATAGTCTATCTCCTGAACTATCCGAGCGCAGACATTACTCCATATTTATACAATAACCGTTGTCAGTGAAAAAGACCATTCTCTTTTCAAAGCTCGTAAAATATTATTTATGCGAATGCTTTGTCACTTTTGACATATTCTCTCGTTTTATTTGCGCTGAAATATTATATTGCAGTGTTCGCCAAAGATCTCTAAGTGCTCGCAGATATATTGTACCAATAGGTCACTGAAGAAATAAACCAAAAGGAGTGTGTTGTGGGAGTATCTGCAAGTACGGTCAATTATATCTTACTTCGGTTAAATTAATTTATCTAACAATACCTAATATCGAAATTCTTTCTTGAACTGATAATCAATTTCACTGGCCTGTGGGAGTAATAAAGACTTAAATAAATTAGTTCTCTTTCAAATCGGTAGGTGCGTACCATACATACGAAATAAAAAATTAAATAAAAATATTTGTTTATTTACAATTTTCTAAAGTTTTTAATCCAGCAGGACTAGGAGGATAGTGTAATCTCGATCTGCCGTATTATATGAGATTTGTAGGTACAATTATTAAATTATAAGACATAAAATAAAAATAACTAAAATTGAAACTAAAATGAAAACATAATAAATTAAAAAAACAATTATTGCACAAAAATACGGAAAATACAAAAGATATAACTTATACGTACGTCCTATTTCTTCCAGCTAATCCAACAAATATTATATTACAAAACGCAACAATTACTCGTACATCTTCTATTAAATGTTTTAGTGATGATTTCAATTTGAGCATATCGTTCATTTTTTTAATGTTGCGTAGAAGGTTGTTATGTAGAAATGAGTTAACGTTTTTTACGAAATCATCCTGTAAAAAACAACTCTCAAATACCTTTTCCAACCTTTCCAAAAGCTTATTCTCATCTTAATACTTCACAAGTCTTGTGAAGTATTTTCAAATCCCCCCCAAAAAAAGGCGGGGATTCCGATTTAGAATTTTTTTTTCAGGACTAGTGTATCATCTTAATGGCCATGTAGTAAGGTTCTTTTTGAAATATTGTTTTCTTTGCTTTTGGTATTAATAAGTTTTCTGTGAACCTTGTGGTGTGTTCATGTGTTGAGTTTTTTTTTTTGTGGAAACTTTTCCGGAGATGATTGAACTAATAAGTAGAAATCTAATGATAACATAAAATAAAAACATCATATAAAGAAGTAAAATTGAATTAAAGATAATCAAAATTAATATAAATAAATCTTTCAGGGTCTTCCATCAGGTAGGTCGCCTCATCATCATCTGCATGCGTTGCTCATTTATTGGAGAGCTGAGCCACTCGAATGCAGCCTCGACAATGACATTGACATTGAAATGACGTTGACTTCTTTGTCCTGTTCCAGAAGTTGGCCAGTCGATGGCAACGTAGGGCGGAAAATCAGCGCACCCTCCCGTCGGTGAAGATCGTGGAGGCGCTAGAGAACCTTGGAAGTTGCATAAGCTGCCTGTATAAATTATGTTAGCACATCCTCAGTTTGTCCCACTACGCTGCTGTTGTGTTCACAGATCAGATGTGTACAGGGCTGTGCGGTATGTTTTGGAAAGCAATTTCTTGACATCGTTATTACAATGACAGAAGCGCCCTAAGAGCATTTCGACCCGTATATTAATTGCTCTTCTTTGTCTTCTATATCCTGCATGTCTTTCGTAAAGATATGCTCAAGGTAACCTGTGAGGCCAGAAGTTCATTAGCTTCTAGTCAGATTTGTGGAATTATTAATGACTCCTTAATGTGTTTGAATACGACGATGCTTGACTTTTTATTATTGTTAAACATGTTATGTTTTGCGTACTCTTCACATATTTGTACAAGTTGTCTCATCGCTTTAATCGAGGGTACCTACAGTAGCATGTCATCCGCACAGTTAATGTTGATTCTGCCTTTTCCGCATATATGGCATGCAATTCGTGAGTGGTTCAGCTCTTGAGTAGGTCATTTATACTGACATTAAATAGATTAGGAGACATATTACCCCCTTGCCTGACTCCGCTTTTTAGGAATAAGGGTCTTGAAGAAGCTCCTGCTTGTATAGATCACACTTCTAGAGATTTTCTGTTCTGTGCAATAAATGCTTTGTTTCAAAGCTGACGAAATAATGATCATGAAATAAAATTGTTCCTTTTTACTGTTCTGCCTTACTGAATATTTCATCAATATTGATCAGCACTACATTAAAAAGAGAACATTTGTCCCAAAGCTCATAAAAACTTCGGCGTAATAGGCAAATACTTTTTTGTAGGTGGGTGTTTTTTCATTGGATTTATCTTCAGATCGTTTTGCAAGTCTGCATTGTGATTTATGAAGTTATCCATTGAAGATAGCATTATTGTCTTGCATTGATGGAGCTTTTGATAGAGAAATACATGCGGTTTGTTGCTCGTAATGCATTATATCAGGCGTCACTTACGAGTAATTCCTATGCATTTACTTCCAGTAGAGGGTATGTACCTATTTAAATGCCTGGCAAACCACTATTGTTGAATATATTTAGCCCTTTGTATCTAGATTTTAGATAATCCGTTATATTTCATTTCACTTCACAAGTCAAATCTGACGGCCGTCATGAGTACGATATATTCATTAAAATCATTAATAATAATAGGCCACTCGCATTCCAAGTCAGACATTTATTATCTTATGAATCTGCAATAACCTTATGGGTTATTGTTATTAGTTAATGCTTTCAGTTAAATACTTGCCTTCATATTAAACCACAATTTAACGCAGTGTCGATTCAAGTAACGTTGGTACCTATTTTCATTGATGCTGTGAGGTTAAAGACAAGCTCATTATACTAAATTATTATTACGTCCTTGTAGTCACTTTAGATTAGTATTCATGATTTTAATTGCGGAAATGCAGTTTAGCAAAGTAATTTTCGTTGATTAAAACTTTTTATTAATATGTCGACTCCGGTGGTTCAAAACCAAATACAAGCAGCAGTGTTGGATACACAACAGATAGGCCCATCTAAAAATCAAATTAAGTTCTTTTAATGCAATTTTTAACCGTAGATATATTAATTTATTTTTAAATATGACCTTATGCAATTCCTCATAGTATCTCTCTTTTGTAAGTGCATCAATAAAATATTGATTAAATTATGCCCGAGTCTAACATCATGGTGGTTTTTTATTCAATGCTGTAGTGGTATATTTTACTAGTTAGAATTAAATATTCCGGAACAATAAGCACTCAACACTATTAAAAATAACGAATTTTATTAGCAGATAACCAAAAAAAATTATTTTAGACGGGCCACTACAACTCTCAGACGATATCCCATAATATGTTTCTTGCAAAGAATTGTTAAGTTTTAACTTTCGACGCTGAATTTTAAATCGTTAACTATTCTAGCATTAGCGCGTTTTATACAATTGTATATTTAATTATACTAATAATATTTTTTAAAAACTCACTTTAACCTTATCCAATTATATTAATTTATACCTCAAATCTTGACTAATTATTCGGAAAAAATATTAAACAATAGGAAATTTGTCCAAACTAAATTCTACGACAATATAATTTAACTTTTTAAATTTAACTTTTAAAAACACTAGATTATTTTTGTCCCGGCGGCGCTTGACTTTTGAGTAAAGTGCTAAGTTTGAAAAATTCGACATAACATCCTAGTCCAAAACAATTTTCTTTTTTTTTTTCGACAATTTGATTTTTTGTATGAAAATTTTCATGAAATTTCAGTTTTGCAGTGCGTTACACCGATTTCCTGAAAGCATAGAATATTCGAAAAAAAAACATTTCCATCTACAGCAATATCAAAATGCCATTTTTTTAATACACTTTTTATTGCACTCTAGCAAACCCAAATGTCACGGGTCGCCAACCGGAGTCTAAGCGCTAATAACATTTTTAAGAGTGTGATAAAATACTTCAGTTTTATTATAATAGGATCACTGGAACTGTGCTCTACTAAGTAAAGCACACTTACAATTCACTCAAACATCTCAGCCGATATATTATATCTGTGATGCATTATAGCAAATAATATTGAAGATGTATTGTCAAAAATACAAAGTGAAATTCATGAAATATCGAAATGGTTAAACTGAAATTAAATGTAATCAAAAGAAAATTCATGGTATTACGGAAAAACTAAAAACGAATTTATTACCCCAAATATGCAATCAAATATTTAAGAAGAAGAAAAAATAAATACTTGGGAATCATAATAGAAATCATGTTAAAAATAAACTTTACACTAACTTTTTAAGTAAAAAAATTGCAAAAAGATTAACTTCAAGTAGGGTAAAGGGAAAATTAGACCTTAAAATAAGGAAATTATTCTACAACATCACTGTAGACCCCACCTAAATTACTGCAAAAGTGTAATCTTTCTGAGCAATAAAACACAGTATGTTAAAAAAATGAAAATAATTCAGAACAGAGGCAATAGGTCTATACCGTGCTATAACAGATGTACTAGGATAAAAACCATGCAACGCCAACTCAATATCTTAAGTGTGTGGCAACGATTAGTCTATAATACCCTAGTATTTCAAAATTATTAGATTTATTTGTTTTAACCACGTTTATTGTTAAAAAAACCGACATGTTTCGTGAGCGATGCTCACTTCCTCAGGGCTTACTTACAACTCCTTAAAAAGTTTTAAGTAAACCCTGAGGAAATGAGCATCGCTCACGAAACATGCCGGTTTTTTATAAAAATAAAAGTGGTTAAAACAAAAAAAATCTTTTAATTTTGAATTACTATGGTGTCACAAAATAAATTTGCTGTGTTTAAAGAAACCCTTGTATTTATTTATAAGTTAAAAAATAAAATGTTAACAGATTTTATATTGAATAAAGTTATTATTCTTACCGTTCATTCCTATTCTACGAGAAACTTTAACGATTTTAGGTTTCCTAAAACAAATATATTATTACAAATATATATTAGAAAGGTTTTAAAATGTTCAATGAACTCCATATAAATGTTAAGGAAGCTAAAAAGTCTTATAGTTTTCCGTGGGTTGAGTCTCAATGTTGTGAAGTCCAAATTTTAGTATGTAGGTCATAAATATTTTTGTAGAAGGTTTAAATTAGATATATACTAGCCATAAGATATACAAATTTTATAAAACTAAATAAAATATACTTAAAAAACTAAACAATTCCATTCTCGAAACAATATTGCAGTTTCATACAACAGCTATAATATTAAAATTGAGATCATCTGCTCGTAGTTTCTTTGTCCATCTTTTATTTCCATCTCACAAACCAGCATGCAAATCGATGCATTTTTCAATATTTGTAAATAGGGCTTTCCACCTTACGACCAACAAACCACTAAATTTGAGAACTAAATTCGATACTATCGATTCTCAAAATTACATTCAAACTTACGCTCTAATGATTTGCTTGAATTGAAAGTTCATAAAACTTGTTAAATGACATGTGGAAAATACCCACATTTCTTGCAGGTCGTTTCTCTAACCTAGTGGATGAGTTTTTCCAGAGGCATCAGTATTGGTAACTGCGCCAGGAGGTTTAGCACGGGCCATCTATAAAACCTTATATCAATACGATATTGACTAAATCCGTCATCTATTGTCAGTTATCAATATTAACTGAAACAATTGAAGAGAGATATTCCAATCGACGATTGAAAAATTTTAGAATCAGAAAAGTTTGGGTTAACTGTCAATGTACACATGTTTTTTTTTTTTAATAATGTTCGTTTTGCGAAATTATTAGCTTATTAATGAACGGCGTTGACTAACGAAGTTCTTAGAATTGAAAAAGTCGTAAGCAGTGAATTGAATCCGTTCGGGCCAATGGCGTTACATTGCTTCGGCTTGTGCGTGAATGAAGAACTCATTAACTAATTAACTCCCTTTTCAATGTAAAAAAGTAAATGCGGACTGCCAATGCGTATTAAGTTAGTATTTCAATTAAACATTGCCAATTTATTAATATTTTTACGTAGTTGGCGTTTGATGTTTGGAATGTCAATTCATAGAAACCACCTTCAGTTTTTCCAGGTAAAGGTAGATACAGATACGTAGGTAAAGGTATACATAGATATGTCAAGAAAGTCTACAGTATTTTAAAAAAAGTTTTTAAGTTGGCGCACCTAGTAATCCCAGCACGACACGTATCATAATGATATAGTATTACTAAGAAGCGCAATTTTAGATTTCCTTAAAGGAATAAGGAAGCGCGTGGTCAGCGGTAACCGGTTTCATACAATATACAATGCAATATTGTGCGCATCAGCGATTTCTAGTCAGAAAAATGAAAACAAAAGGTTTCTACGAGAGCTTCCTTTGCAGGAACTGAAGAAATCTCTATTCCTGCACATATTTTATTAGGACAATAGTAATAATAATACGGGTATTGCCATTTTTGTTCAAAATCTATTCAAGTGACCGATTTGGACTTTTATATATTTTGACTCTTATACATTTCAATCTAAATAATTTTTTTTTTTTTTTACAGAATTTCAGTGTTAATATTTTGTAAGAAACATAAAAAAGCATTATGTTTTTCCGTAATTGTTTTAATATTTTAAAACTATATTTTATATTAACCTGTCAAGGGCCAAGGAGGAAACTACGTAAATTTCGCAAAGTTTTGACTTTGACGTAATATTTTGTGTCCGGTCCTGTATACATTTTTGACAGCATCGCATTAATTGGTCGAGACATTGTACATATATTTTCGTATCGGTGATCGATGAACCGGTGGATGCAATTTTTAGCCATAATTTGTTTTTAATTGTTTGTCCAGTTTGTAGTTTTTCTAGATTTAAAAAATATATTGTATGTTTGTACAGCGCCCTTGAGGTGATTTTTCACAGGAACGGCGCTATATAAATCATCCAAATATTATTATTGTTATTATCGTATATTATATTTACCGAAACACATTCCTTGAACAATAAACTATGCATAAAAACAACATTTTAAACAACGTTTATTTGATAAATTCATAGGTTTTTCGATCTTTTTCGCGACCTACCGCGCTCGGAGTTTGACGTCAAGTTTAAATCACGGCAAAAATGATGGCCCGATGCCATAGATAAATTTAATTCAAATTATTTCGAGTGGCTAGACATATTTCGGATGCCTCTTAAGTCAAGAACGAGAATGCCCCAAACGATTCCGACCTTGTCTTTCATATGGTTTCTTTACACATTAGGGTTAAAATCGCATTTTAACCCCATCTTTATCTGAATCATGGATTGCCATGCGAAGAGATTATACTCGGAAAACAAACAAATCAACATTGAAGCAGAAAATCTGTATTCGAATCTGAGATAGCTAAAACATTTGAACACCGTTTGATCTCTTTGAGTCTTTTAATTTGAGCCGATGTTTTGAATGTCGATATTTTCAGTTAGCTACGTCATTTATAGCAAGAGTTATTGAGCATTGAAATATCAATTCAATTCTCAATGATTACAGAATTATATTTTTAGATCCTCACAATATATTTAATATGGTTTCTTGAAATCTACCGTGAGAGGAAACAAGTTTCTCAGAAAAGACGGAGAGTAAGGTTTGTGTAAATAATAAAATATGACTTGAAATATTTGTGCACAGTGCAGATTAGTGCATCAAACAGCGCATCGTGGCATAATAATATATGTAGGTATATAATATTAAGTCAAGTGCATTGCGATCTTGGTCGCCAGCCAGAATATTTGAATGCACCTGAATGCATTACGAGTAAGTATATCTGCCAGCCAGTAGAACTGAATGCAGTACACATATCATAAATCAGATATCAAAAATCAATTTCTACCAGTCAGCGAATGGTCTTTGGCAAACGTGACCTATCTAAATAGTAGGCAGATACTTGGCTGCACGAAAATACATAATATTTTACATAATATTATTTTCTATAACCTTGGTAGTTAGCTTTTTATTTTAATTTAGTCAAATGTGAGATAGTGGGTTTGTTCTTGCTTATGGGTGATATAGAGGCTAAAGCTCCATATACACACGCGAGCCGAACCTGCGAGCCAAGCAACCAATACGGGAAAGGAACGAACGAACGCGAACGGCGCGAAACGCAGCTTGCGGTTGCTTCTTTCATTTCCCAAATTCGTGGCTCGATTGGCGCTTATGTTCGCAAATGTATACGCAGCATTACACTTTCTTTGAGATGCTTAAATGTACATACTTATTTTAATGTAACACTGCTGCAGTGTTATATCTGCACAAGTGTGGAACCATCGCGTCAACAATTTGATAAATGTTCTGAGGAATGATTTTGAAGATTATGATTTGAATGATTGTGGGAAGGGGATTTAGAAATTCCCAACTATTCATATATGGTCACTAAACTTAGCTAAATGGCCAAAAACATTTCAAGATACGTTTCGACATCAAACACAACGAATAAAGCGCGAAATATTTATTTTTTTCCTGAAAAATTCCTACGATAGATAAAGCACATAATGGGTTTTCAATTAGAAATTTCTGTGTCCAAAATCAAGTTTCTTACCACTCTGCCATATAGGACATCAGTTCAACAATTTAGGAATAGTTAAGTACCTTTATATTGATTTTTTTTTACAGTGAGAGCCTTTGAAATGTAATCCAAAGTAATACAGTCAAACAAACAATCAACATTTTTACAGCCAGACGGACAATATTTGAAAGTACAGCAAGAAAGGTGTTGAGTTCGATTCCCATTTAAGCTAAAAAATAGATACTTAATTCATGTCAGAGGAATGTAGGAACTGCCAGTCGGCGTGCTGTGATATTTATTGTTATGTTTAATTGACCCTACAGCTGTCTTCAGGAACATCGCTATAATAATAAATAATATCTATCCAATGCAAGAAAACCCTAGACACCTTTATCATGGCAATCGGCAATCACTTTACGAGACACAAGTGGCGCGACAGATGGTTTGACGAGCCCAGGGGCAAATTGTTCGGACCCGCAATAAACATGCCCCAAGGAGCAAATGTGCCCCCAGTGACAAACTGCTCCTCCTGCACTTAACTTTCAAGAGCCACTGAGCAAGCTGTGTTATTGATAGCAATTTACCTGCGTTACTTTGAACAATATTTCTTTAAACTCAACTGGAAATGACTTAGGTATCTCGTGATGTGTTTAATGGCTAAAGTAAATTTGCACGTGTATACTCATCGATATATTTATATTGTTCGAAGCCATGCGGTCGATTTTTCTTTACATTTCACATACATCTTGTGGAAGACTTAGGGAAGGATTCCACCAACATCTTTTAACTGAGCTTTCATTCTATGTCAGCAAGAAATGTATGTAAAATACAAAAAAGACATATTGAAAAAAAAAATTATATCAAAAATTGATCACAATTTGTGGTACCGCCACGCCAGGAACCATTTATTGAATAACCAACACGCCTGCCCCAGGTCACCCCAAGTGGTTCGCTACATTGGTGACTTGGGTGCCCGGGTTTATGGGGTAAGGTTTGTCTAGGTCTTGACGGCCAACGCGTTTGCCCACCTAGTGTATGTGTATGGTGGGCCGGATCGAAAGAGATTGGTTCAGGGAGACCACTCCATCCGGTCTCTCTCGACTCATCGCCCCGCACCGCAGTTGGAGGGATGGATTCATATGTCCATCACTCCTAGACATGTCGACCCCTAGATAACAACACCCCTCACACCCTTTTCCTTCCCAGAACCTCCTCTACTTATTTTCCCTAAAGAGACCCTTCACATAGTAACCCCAAGATGACACAAGCCATATCCCTAAAGAAATTAATTTCCTCGGGGCCTCCTGGAGCTTTTTTTAACATGAGCTCCACACAGGGGCCTGGGGAAAATAATTTCCCTCAGGGCCTATGTCATCTTTGGGGATGCTGTGTTGAGGGTTTTTTAAGGAAAGGAAGGAGAGGAGAGTTCTGGGAAAGAAAAGGTTTAGGGGGTGGGTAGGAATCTGGGGTTCAGTGTGTCCTGGTCATCCGCCTCTTAGACAAACCTCACCCCATGAATCCGGGCACCCGTGCTAAATCACCAAAAGTAGCGAACCACTTGAGGTGACCTATGACAGAGGTGTTGGCTATCCAATAAAGGTTCCCGGGGCGGCGGTACCCATTCCCGCCTCCAAAATTAAGCTAACAAAATAAAAAACAGAAATTTAATGCTGCTAATTATTTTTAATACATGTTAATAAATAAATCTATGATTTTGGACCCAATGTCATTGCCGACTGGTTAGTAGCTGGGTTGACAAATGCGCCGAGTTCCTAATTGAGTTCAGTTTCTACGCTAGATAAATCTTAATCATTGCACAAGAAATATTTTATTCGCTTATAATGATGATATTATGCGTTATTTAAACCCGGAAAACTTATCTTTCTTTAAAAATAACGTTCGTTCATTTCTTAAAAGAAAAATATTAAACTCCTCGTATAAATTTGTTTTCCTGTAAGCTGGGAATCCCCTATCAAAGTAAAAGTTAATTTATTATTTAGCGCGGACATTGTAGCGAGAACTGACTTTTTTTCCGTGAATTCCCTTCCCCTATAAGTAATTCAGTTTTGCAAAGATAATTGCATTATTATTTCTTAGTATGTCTGAATGCAGTTATTGTTCAGTTCATGGTAAAAATTAGAGCAAGAATAAATTTTACAAAAAAAGTCAATTTGTTTAAATTAACCTATTGCATTTAAAACGTTTACTTACAGTTAGCAAATATTTACATCGTTATTTTAAGAAATATCAACTCACCGTTCTAAACAAAGCAAGAACACAACTGTAAATAAATCACTAAACATAACACTATACTTATATAATCGACCGCCATAGTGCAAATTTTTACATCGTTAATTTTAAGAAATATCAGCTCACCGTTCTAAACAAAGCAAGAACACAACTTTAAATAAATCACTAAACATAACACTATTCTTATAAAATCGACCGCCATAACTTATATAATCGACCGCCATACGCCGAGCATGGTGGTCAAAAACTACACAAATTATGTAAACATCAAAGCGATGAATAAAGAAAAATTTAAGAAAAGATTAACCAACCAAAACTAGTGTGTAACTATTTAAAATAAAAGAGTTCGGATTTATCGTGATATGTTTGTGATATTGTCCTTTAGTCAACGTTTCGGAAAGCATTACAGTGTCCATCACCAGGACGTAACACCCCAATTATTTTTTGAACGCCCTGTTCACCACGATATGATGTGAAAATCTCAGATCATATTGGATTCAGATTGAAAAAAAAACTATTTATACAAAATAAGTTATATTTCAATAAAAAAAAATCATACAAGGGACGGAAGGGCCATTAGACGACAATCGACAACAGCATTAATTTAAAATCGTGCAACGGGTACAGAATTACTTCCTTAAAAAAAAATGATTCTAGTACCAATCAATTTTTTTTCAAAGAAATAAAAAAGAGCCAAGATGTTAACCCCCCTGGCCTGGACCATATTCTCTCAGTAGATCAGAATATTTCCGTTTTGCAATAAAATCCTAATAAATTCAATATTTGTAAACATATCCGAAAACTAAAAATTTCTTTTGAAAGGTGATGAAATACGCTTTCAATATTATTATTAGAAACCACCATTTAATTTTGCAAATGCAAACATTACAAAGTTTTAAAAATGGCACAGAATTAAAAAAAAAATTACAGGTCATAAAAAAAAACACACACACACACATTTTATTAGACAAATGTATTATAAACTTCTTACTTTTATGTCGTTTTATTTCATAATTAAAGCAATTAAATAATCCCTAACACAAAAATGAACTGATGACCTTGAAACGCCTGAACAGATTTTAATGAATTTTAGCTAAGAACCATCTCGATCACATCTGCTTCCATTCGTTTAGGAGCTACGATGCCACAGACAGACACACAGACACGACAAACTTATAATTCACCACTTTTTGCATCGGGGGTTAAAAATAGATTTTTTTAAATTCACAAAGTTTAATTTTTTTTTTCAAATTGGGAATCGGAAACTTTGGTTTCATAAAGGTGAACTTTTTTATTATTTTGTGTTAACTTTTAGATTTGATTATATGCCATGGTGTTTTCTCTTTCCAATACCTTTTGGATCATATTTCTCACTTTGATAGTAAGGTTTAAACACAACGATTTCTATGAGACCTACATGAATTGCTCCGAGAAGAAATGCCTAAGGGTTAAACTCGATTTTTCAATAGTAGTTAGCACATCGATAACTCCTAACCTTCATGAGTAAAGGTGATAAATCTAAGGCGCATATAAGTGAATGAATAGTTTATGTTCAGGAGCGGCCTGTTTGTCGGGGCCCATTACGTAGCGGGTCCCGCCTCGCGTGGGCCCGGGACCCGGACTCGACTCCCAAACCGGTTTCGAAATTACAAAGGAATTTATTGCCGAAGCAATCGGATGACTGGAAAGCTATTTATTGCACACAGTTCCGCAGCGAATAAAATTACTTGTTATGCCGATTACTTAGCCTTTATTGATCTTGGATCGTGTGATCGATTGGAAGAGGGTGATTTACTCTGAGAGGTGTTATTGCTGTTGAACGTTGCGCACGCACTGTTGTCTTTCGTGTTCAGGATTTATTGGAACTGCCTCTGTGACGGACTTTGTGGCAAAGCGTTAAGGCTTTTTGAATCTGGATATTGCAAATTAAGTCCTATCGTAATACTTACATTAGACAATAATAAAATAAGTTATTGATACGTGTTTCTATCCATATTTGGTTAGTGTTGTGAGGTTTTTTGACGTGATAACATAAATCAATGAACGCTGGCTGCACTCACGAAAAAACGTGACTCATTGTCACGTTCCGCCTGAGCCTAGCGTGCAAGCGTGAGCGCGGAATAAGAGTTCGGCTTGTGACCCATCTATCTCTCTTCCACTCCATCGTTATTATATGACGTTATCACGTAAAATTATCGTCATTAAACCGACTTTACAGACAAAAAATGATTATTGTCATCGACATTATATATATGTACACAGGGTGTTAAGGGACGTACTTGACTAACTTTAACCAGTGATTCATGATATTACAAGAGTAAAAAATGTAAACGAAATTTTGGTCTGCGGTGATATTTTGATGTTTGATTTCCTACAAAAACATAAAAAATAGTAGGTTTTGGAAAGTTGGGGGCGGGTAAGAGGTTGGATGGTTACTCGGCTATGACCAGTGATAACATTCGAAAAAAAAAAATTGTTCGATTTTGAAAAAATATAAAATGAAAAAATTTTGAAAAAAATAAAATCATCAAAAAAGTCATCGGACAATAAAATTTCATTCACATTTTTTACTCCAAATAATATCAGGAATCAAAGTACGTCAAGTACATTCAAGTTTGTCCTTCAACACCGTGTAAAGCTATAACACCCAATTTGGATTTGGGGGGGGGGGTTGGACCCAAAAGGGGGGTGTGGGGGGATTGATCCTGGGGTGGAGGGGCAAGGAAGAAAGGGGGTTGAAAATAAGTTTTTTGAAACTTCTAATTACCACAACTTATTATTTACATCACGTTGATAAAGAGATAGTGCAAATAATATTGTTGTATTTTTAGGAGGGGGTGGGGGGGAGGTTACACCCCCCCCATCCCCTCCTCATCTACACTTGCATTAATATTGCTCAACAAACAATGGCTACAACTAGAAGAATGAAAACCTACTTACACGTTTTCACAATAGCTACCGTTTTTAATTTGATCTAACTTGTTTAGGGTATTTAAATTACTGGTTGACTGCGCTTAGCGAATTTCTTTTTTCTTCAACCATTTTGCATTACGTCTGTCTGTAAATGTGTTTGTTTGTCTAGTGTCCGGTGTCCGGTCACTTCTGTCAAGATGGTAGCTGTATTTGATACTAATTTTTACATGAGCTCCACACAGGAGGCCCTGAGAAAAATAATTTCCCTCAGGGACTATGTCAACTTTGGGGATGCTGTGTGGAAGGTTTTTTGTAGTAAAATTTCTTTACGCACGCTTGACTACGGGAGTAAGCTGGTGAATGCGTG
The DNA here is from genome assembly GCA_936435175.1 of Glyphotaelius pellucidus. Classification (NCBI taxonomy): domain Eukaryota; kingdom Metazoa; phylum Arthropoda; class Insecta; order Trichoptera; family Limnephilidae; genus Glyphotaelius; species Glyphotaelius pellucidus. The sequence goes on along the minus strand of OW386551.1, from coordinate 35,233,600 downwards.
ACGAGAGCGTTATGAAAAGTGTGATCGGGCGAGGCGAACAAAGCATAAAGAAGTTTTTAGACTTCAGTCATGTGGTCTTTTAGACCACATGACACAAGTTTTTTTAAGGAAAGGAAGGGAAGGAGAGTTCTGGGAAAGAAAGAAAAAGAAAAAGAACTAAAGGGGTGAGGAGGAATCTGGGGTTCAGTGTGTCCTGGTCATCCGCTTCCAAGACCTAGACAAACCTCACCCCATGAACCCAGGACCCCTGCTAAATCACCAAACGTAGCGAACCACTTGGGGTGACCTATGGCAGACGTATTATAAACTCTGTCGTAGTGAAAAAAGGGCCCTGTCAAGCCAAATGGTCAAAGTTTGTTGACAGGTGGGTCGAGCGTTTTTGTTCGGAACTTCGGTGGAATTATTGGAGGCTTCTATTATTAGAAATTTTACGGTGCTTTATCTCTTGTTTTAAATCTGCCAATGTTATAAAGTGCCCTTGAGAAGATATTAATAAAAAATACAAATGAATTTAACAATTGCTTTAAATAGCTTTGCCAAATATATCAAATTTTCCGTTTCATTAATTCTCTTATGAGATATTATATACCTAACCAATAGTATCTAATAATTAAAGGATACTAATGAACTTCTAATACTATCGTTATCTGTGCTAATGATGGCTGTATCGCCTTCCCTGGAGAGAAGCGCGTAGAGAATACAAACAAATCAACGTAAAGGACTTTCCAGAACCCGAGGGACATTGTTACGTTTCCAGCAGTTCCTGGAATTATTAGAGAGCACGTATATTTGTATATTTAATCCATACACGTATATCTGTATATTTAATCCATTCATCAATTCTTCAGAGATCTTGGAAATCATATTAACGTACGCTCAATCAACTGGTCTCATTGTGGTGGACGTAATTTGTAAAACGTAAATAATGTCTGTCAAGGCCGTACGTAATAGGGGGAGGGGGGATTTCAAACCTCCCCCACTCGTAGATTCGTAGAAAATATAAAAATGTTATTTGCACCATCGCTTTTATCAGTGTGATGTAGAAAATAGGTTGTGATAAGTAGAGGTCCCAAAAAACTTCCATCCATCCCCCCTACCCCTCTCTCCCTTGCCCACCCACAAATCGGATCGGACCTTCCCTTTGGTAAATTTTGTAATTATTGTTTTCGGGGGACCAACTATCGGAGGATCAACTGTCGAGTAACATAAATACACACCTCA